>OY977939.1:28076665-29276665 GCA_963854355.1 Epinotia brunnichana
CACACACACACACACACACACACACACACACACACACACACACACACACACACACACACACACACACACACACACACACACACACACACACACACACACACACACACACACACACACACACACACACACACACACACACACACACACACACACACACACACACACACACACACACACACACACACACACACACACACACACACACACACACACACACACACACACACACACACACACACACACACACACACACACACACACACACACACACACACACACACACACACACACACACGCACGCATAAAGAAGATAAAAGATTGTAATATTTGTAATATTTACTCATTAACCTAACATATTTTAAGCAAATCCGTTTCTTTCTGTATCTGTTAGGGAGACCTGTCATTGGCTCGACAATTGTATCTTAAATGTAAGCCTATATTGAATGTTAAAAGCTGTTGGTCTTCTAATAAATAAAAATAAAAATTATTTGCATCCATTATCCAGTATTTATACAATAGTTATTAAATATTTACAAATCATGTTATATTATAATTCACATCTTCTTTTAAATGCCTTCCATTCGCCAATGTCAAGTTTGCCTATAAAGCAACGGTGTTCGATAGTTTCGTCAGTCGTCAATAATGCAATCAGCGTCATACTCAAGGCAAAATACGGTTTTGAAAAACATTAATTTACAATAGCGTTTTTTTACTTTATTCTATGATGCTATACAAGAATCTAACAAACTTTTCCATCCGGAAGTGTTTATATAGAGTTAAATAAACCATGAATTGTTTTTTTTTTAATTATTTATCTTGAATATTATAGAGCAAATGTAAATGAACCAAAATAAAGATAGAACCATCTATTGATATTTTTTCTGACTTTTCAGAAGCTAGTTAAGTTATAATTTTTTTGATGTCTGAAATTTTGTTGGATTTTGTCGCTAGGTAAGTATTTAATTGATAATATATCTATTACATAAAAAAACAATCAGCTAGGTATTATAAATTATTTCCAAATTTTACATTTTTTCCATACAAGTTGTCAGTTCATTGCCTGAGGCACACTAGGTTTTATGTCGGCGAAAGTGTACTGAAACGTCACGTAAAACGCGACATAAAACCTATAGTGTGCTAGTGCCTCTGTACTATCAGAAGTTCCGCTAAGAAGCGCATCCACCGCCGAAGCACCTATTTCACATCAATTACTCTTTCCCCGCGCTTATACCAACTGTGACAGTTGAACTGTCAATTGCCTTTTAACCTATTATCACTATTAATTAGTACTAATTAATAGTGATAATATTATTATTATTCAACAGCTGTAATCCATATCCATACTTCCATACTATATTATACGTCCGTCCGTCCGTCCGTCAGTCTGTCTGTCGTATTAACTATATTACGACCTTTTGTGCTACTCTTTTGTGGTTCTCTAAACCTACGTAATTGTTTTACAATCCTACTTGAAAATAACAATTAAACAATAGATGTCGGTAATGGTTGGTTTTAAGTAGGTAGGTACTTTTCGTCATTTAAACTGAAACAAACTATAGGTACCAACCACCAGTCTGTTTTGCTTTAAACGCTGCAACTACCGCAGTGCGACTAATAAATATGTATATCGCACAAAAACTCTACATATCTATCATAAAAATAAATCTTATCCTGTATCAAGCTATCAACCCACATTGGAACGGTACCAATAAAATTACCACGTCATGTTTTCATAATTTAAATATGCTCTACGATTTATAACAGCGCAGGTTGGCCAACATAAGCCGCGATTGAAGATAATCGTATCAGACACGGCAGGGTTGCACAACAGCCAACATGGCGGGCGGAAAGACCTAACTTTATTCCGTTAAAATGGACATAGAGCCTTATGATTCTTTATCTGTATTTGCGTGCATAAGTGGGTTAGTAAAATAATTATAGGCAATTTATTGTCCTTCAATTTATACTAAACTAATTGCCCGCGCGACTTCGCCCCCGTATTGCAGAACGCAGACAAACCCGCGGCATAAAATGTTGTCCATGTCCATCCTGAAGCTCCACTCTAAATGCCGGTAAAAAAACAGATGAGTAGTTCCAAAGATTACTCCTTAGATACAAACCCACAAATTAACAGTATTTTAAAAATAAGTTTAAGTATAAATAGTAATAACTATAGATAAATGCATATCTAATTATATGCTAAGCACCTTTATTACTGGGGTTGTATAACATGTTGTCAAATATTTTTGCACAGTGAGACAATTAAGACATGGGTGACTCAATTCGAAACGTCAGAAGAGTCAATACGATTTCATTCCTACAATATAATTTGATGGATGGACGCTGGATGGATGTTGTGCTTAAAGAGCTAACTGTGGAACATTATTTATTTATTTAGACGCAAAAGAAAGAAAACTCATATACGTGTGTGTTTATCATTGACGAAAACATAAATTCATGGTATAGTACGGATTCTTTTTCTAGAACGATTTCACTTCTCTTTGTATTAGGCGTAAAGATAATACAAAACCATAGTATTTAATTGTTCATTGTTGTTGTAACCGATACCTAATATTTGATTGCAACTAGGTACTAATTAGGAGTTATCTTTTATTTCGTTTCGAAGCGTTTGTGGCACGTGGCTAAACAATTGCTTTGTTGGATGGATGGGCCTTAAGATAAGATCCGTTCTAGAAAAAGAATCCGTATGTACTATAAATGGCCCAATTGTTGACACCTCGCTTATTGTCACATTTAAGGCCTCCACACACCGGTCGCGGGCGCGGGTCGGGCGCGGGCCCGCGCAAGTTGTAAAACATTGAAACTACACTTCAAACACACACCGAACGCGGGTCGTGCGCGGCGCGGGTCGGGCGCGGCGCGGCGCGGGTCGGGCGCGGTTGAAGCGGTTTATTCACACCGGCGTGTAGTAAGGCGGGCCCGCCGCGGCAGCAACGCGGGCCCGTCGCGTGCCCGCGCGGGCCCGCGTTGCTAGCGCGTTCACAAGAACGGCAAAGAGAATACGCCCGGCAGCACTAGTCGACTTCAAGAAGGTGAAGACTCCGACGAAGAAGACCTATTATTGCTCCTAGCTCTTAATAAAAAAAAAGAATTTGGGTTCACGACCTGAATAAAGAATCTGCGAGACGCCGTTATGGGGAATACCATCGCCTGTGTAGGGAATTGGAAAGTAACGAAGATCGTTTTTTTACTTATTTCCGAATGTCCCAAAACAGTTTTGAAGAATTGCATGAGATATTGCAAGTTAAAATAACAAAAATGGACACCAATTATAGATCGTCAATCCCGACCAGCACGGCTATCACAAGACGACCGCGACATACTCTCGAGCTCTCTCACACTATGCGTCTCTTTCTAAGTGGTCTAATCAAAGAGAGACGCATAGTGCGAGAGAGCTCGAGAGTATGTCGCGGCCGTCTTGTGATAGCCGTGCTGGTCGGGATTGACGATCTATAATTGGTGTCCATTTTTGTTATTTTAACTTGCAATATCTCATGCAATTCTTCAAAACTGTTTTGGGACATTCGGAAATAAGTAAAAAAACGATCTTCGTAACTTTCCAATTCCCTACACAGGCGATGGTATTCCCCATAACGGCGTCACGCAGATTCTTTATTCAGGTCGTGAACCCAAATTCTTTTTTTTTATTAAGAGCTAGGAGCAATAATAGGTCTTCTTCGTCGGAGTCTTCACCGTTCCACATCTTGAAGTCGACTGGTGCTGCCGGGCGTATTCTCTTTGCCGTTCTTGTGAACGCGCTAGTAACGCGGGCTCGTCGCGGGCCCGCGCGGGCACGCGACGGGCCCGCGTTGCTGCCGCGGCGGGCCCGCGTTACTACACGCCGGTGTGAATAAACCGCTTCAACGCGCGCCGCGCCCGACCCGCGTTCGGTGTGTGGAGGCCTTTAGTCACAGAACAAGTAAATACAATAGAAACGGTAGTGGGCGGGATGCGTGTAGCCGATGTTATGAGTGAACACTCATAACACTGTCAAACGCAGTCAAAACGCAGATCAGTTGTCTGTTGACCGTGGGTGACGATTTTTGCCGTATTAAAAATAAAAACATGCCGCGTTCTGCAATTTATTCGTGCCGACAGGCAAGCCAGGACCCAAAGGTTCCTCCGGGAGCGATTATCTATCACCGGTAAGTACTAAAATAACAGTTTTTTGAATAAATACGCTATCGATTATGACATACGCCATTGATTTGCATTGCTTGCTAGCCAAAGCCGCAGATTAAGGAACTACCGTAATGTCACAGCAATGTATCGCGTTATTCGCGTTTAACATTTTAACGGGGCGATTGCCAGTATGACTAGAGTGGTACCATGCCTAGTGTATGTACTTATCGATAAACACACTAATTTAAAATTTACAAAGACAAAAATTATCTAATAATGCAAATATTAAATCGTTTATTTCTTAAAAGGACACATTAAATGGTTACATAATAAATTTACTACCAAACTGCATGACAGTTGGTTGGCAGTTCGTGCTGCTCTTGATACATATTTGTGTTTCTGTTTTTGTCTAAGCCAATGTTCAGTAATACATAAAACTTGATTGTCATCATTTTCTAAAAATAAGCCTCTTTATAGTACCTTGTGCAGTGATAACTCCCTGCATTTGCCTTTATTACGCTATCTGTATTATATTTTGCTCTTTATTTTTTTAGCAGAGTCAAATCTCTTTGCTTCACGTCTATATCCTTGTGTGGGACTCTGGCTGGTTGTTGGCTATTATCTTTTTAAATTATTCAAATTTGAATTTGATAGACAATTTTTCCAGAATCTTGTCAATTCTTGTAAACAAACTTATGAAGGATCATTCTCGATATAGAAGCCCTAGCGTGAGCTTGCATTTTGGAGACAGTGCCTTTTTCCTTTGAGAAGCAGCCCGCTTATTACAGTTTTTGCTGAAGTTTGATAATCCAGTGCGCGTACCTGAAGTTCTAGGGATTTTTTTCAGCTGTAATCTATTTTATTGAAGTCCTAGTCGCCACATTCACAGCGAGTGCTTGGATGCCACAAGAGGTTTTTTGTGTTTGGAGTCAGCTTTTCTGGATTAGATAATCCAAGCTTTATGTTACAAGGCCGGACCTTGAAGAGAGTTCGGGTGAGTATTTACAACGTTTGGTTCCGTCAATTTACCGGATTCTATAGTTTTTCGTCGTGTGATGCTAATTAGCTTATTTTGTCGGTAGCCGCCAGTTACGGGCGCTAGGAGAACCTGCTGGTCATTCACTAGCGGTTAGACGCAACCGTCCCGCAAGGCTCTCTACGGGTGACACAGGCCTGTTCTGCTGGGAAACACGTGCCGATTATCCTGTTGCGGTCATCCTGGTATAACCTGCCGCGCAGGCATCCGGTGGTCTATTCTTCGGGAGGCGTCGGTGGAGGAACTTCTCAGTCGGATTAGTATACTGTAGCATTTAGGTTTAGCCTTTATTGGACCATCTGCATCTAGGCTTAGCATTGTACCTACAGACCTTACACCTCTAACGTAGGGTCGCAAAGTGTCGCAACCCGCTAATGCGCTCAGCTTCCGTGTCCCGCCAGTGAATAATTTTCCGGACTTACCTACCTCAAAATTTAGAAAGGCTTTTTGCTCGCCACCGTCTACATATTTTCGTTTTATGCCCTAGGTTTTTTTCACCGTCCTGAATCATTCACCCCGTCATCCATACCACGCATTCTTCATTATCTCATCCTTCACATCTACTTAAAAAACCTGTAAGCCTAATCTTCGCGGCTTTCCGTATTCGCGGTCTAGGACCAAGCGTATTGGCGGCTTGAAACCCATACCTAGTATTGCTTATAGGGTTCTGTATCTCACTGCTAGCCGTACGACGATACAACTGTTTTCCTTTTACCTGTTTAGCATTTTAAGGGCTTTATCGTAGGTAACTTACGAGGGAAGGGAAAATCCCACCAATACTCTCTGGTCAAACTGAGTGTTAAATTCTATAACTTACTTTTAACCGAGTCCTATTTAGGAGAGTAAATCAAATAAATATTGTGTTGTGTTTACAGCGTAAAAGCCTATAATGTTTCTTTTAAGTAAGTTTCGATATAAAAAATAAAATAAATTGCTGTCGTGTCGGTTTGCAGAAATGTGTTTGTTTTATTTACGCTAGTTTTCCTGCACTTGCTGGAAAAACCCTAAATATTCTGACGAAAAATATTAATACTCAGAATCTGAGTTTACTAGTCGATCTGAGTCTCTTATCGACTAGTAGACCCAGTTGAGCTATTGGCTATTACATCTATTTGGATCTATGTTAAAAGCTAGTAGACCCACTTTCTTTGTCAAAAATATTTTCTCTGATGTCAGCGTGAAGAGCGTTATGAATTTATTTATGTCAAACAAATGATATTTGTTATTGAAACAAATGACGCGGTACATCAAGGAATTCAAATGTGCAATTTTATTATTATAATGATTATGTCATACCTACTTTGTGAGTCCTTAGTATCCTTGTAAAATTAAAATTAATTGAATACTTGATTTTGATTAAAAGTGTTAGCATGTTTCCGTGAGCTACACGATCTCTCTGACAGTTGCTTTCAGCACCATCTCCATTTAGAGCGTTTGCGAACTGCGTGTATGAGGTCGCGTACAAGATCAAAATTTCGTTAATATTTATCCGATTTCTTCGGATGTAATTTCTCAAAAATAGCACTATACTGCTACTTCGGACTGGTATTTAAAAGTTTTGGATCGGCCGCAGTACGCAAACGCTTTTACTCTAAGAAATAAGGGCATTTAAAATTGATTTAACTATATACATACATATACCATATCCTATATAAACGATATATACCAAGAAAATAAAATATCGATAATTATGATCTTAGTCTCACCTCTATTTTATATTCTAAATTTTCAAATAGCGGTATCACCATTAGAGTGTCATAGTAACATAAGACCTTTGATTTTGAACATAATCAAACGTCAACTTCATTTGAACAGGGCCTCAATTTTGCAATCAAAAAGTAAATGTCAATTTCCGTCAAAAGTACGTCACGCTCACATACGTTGAGTTATGCTCTAATGCAAGAAGGAGAGCAGGTATCAAGACTATTCTCATATCATTTCCATATTTGAAAACCCCTTTCGAAAATGGCTCCTATATTGATAAAGAATAGACTTACGTGACATTTTTTGGCATTGGAAATTAGACCGCTAGTAATGCAGTTTTGAGTTACTTTTCGTCTTAAAAATTACAACTGTTGAAATCGTAATGGAATTAAAAGCTTTTACTAATTAGAAGCGTTTTGCAGTAGTGTTTACATGTACACATTCAGTTTTGATTGTGTTGACTACGCAGGATTCCGAAATAACTAGCTAACACGCCGCTTCCATCTTATTTAAGTATTCCGTGCATTTAGTGCTATAAATTAAGATAGAGAAGGTTTACTATTGGCTACCTAGCGGTGGAAGTTTTACCTCAGTTTGAGAGCAAAAGATCTGAATAGAAAGATCGATTCAACTAATCCCGCTAACTGTCAAATGACGATGTCGAAATAAAACTGGTTCTCAAAGCCAATCTTAAACAAGACTGTATAAATGATAAAGAGCCCTTATAAATCGAATTTAGCCATTCATCACAATTACTTAGCATATTTAGTTGCGTTTGAACGATGACTTTGCTTCACAATACAACCAATCTGTCAACACGTTGCAATATCGATCGGAGGACCACCCGCCAATATGGCGGCGGACCTCAGATTATCGAAAAGTGTATCGATTTAATGCAGAATGTAAACTAATCAGTCCTTTAATTCCGTTTCCTTGTTTTCTGGCTAAGGGCGCAAAGAGCGCGATGCCATTAAAAAACTTTTTCACCTCAGCAGCTCGAACAAGCATATTTTGCTGCGTGAAAACAGTGAGCAAAATGCGATTTTGCTCACTCCGTGAGTCAAAGTAGCTTTTTAATTTTGATATCGAGCACTGGTGACACATCAACATCATAGTGTGGATACTACAACTACAACTATGATGTGCTCTATTACAAATTCAGAATATTATAGGTGCGTAAAAGCCTAGCGATATATTTTTTAACGTGACGATGTTCTCACTGCTGAGGTGAAAAGTTGTATGTATCACACGAGAGCAAAGATATTTGCATCTCGTGCCTTTGAGTCCCTCACTACGCTCAAGATTCTAATTTTGTCCTTGTAAAAAAAACTCAATTATCCTCGACTCCGTGGCTGAACGTAACCATTAAAAAAAATTACTTTCCGCCCTAGGGTAGAAATAGTTATTTGTGTCACAAGGGAGCAAAATAGTATATTTACGGCGAGGGCGGTGTATTGAATCCTGAGCGTAGTGAGGGATTCAAGTGTTAACGCCCAAGACGAAAATAATTTTGCTCCTGAGTGACACATGTAACTTTTCACACCGACTATGAGGAAAACATTTGCAAAAAAAACAAAAAAAAACAACAAATAATAACAAAAAAAAGGACAAAAAAAACAACAAAAACAAAAAACTAAAAAAAACAAAACAAAACAAACAAAACCAAAAACAAACGAAACAAAAAAAACATCAAAAAACAAAAAAGAACAAAAAAACAAACGAAACAAAAAAAGAAAATAACAAAAAAAGAAAAAAAAAATACAAAAAAAAAGAAAAAAAAAGACAGAAAAACTAAAAAAATAACAAAAAAAGAAAAAAACACCAAAAAAAACCAAAACAAAAACAAACAATCAAACAAAAAAATAACAAAAACAAAAAATAACAGAAAAAAAACAAAGAAAAACGAAAAACAACGATACAAAAAACAAACGAAACTAAAAAACTAAACAAAAAACAAACGAAACTAAAAAAACTAACAAAAAACAAAAAAAACGAACAAAAATACAAAAAAACGAACAAAGAAACAAAAATAACTAAAAAAAAGAACAAACAAGAAAAAAAAATAAAAAAATATATCCTCATATATATACGTACATTGCACGTAGAACCGATGGCCGTTGGGGCGGAAAGGTTCTCGAGTGGCGACCACGTACCGGAAGGCGCGGCGTGGGTAGGCCCCCCCACAAGGTGGACTGATGACCTGGTAAAGGTCGCGGGAGCTGGATGCGGGTGGCGCAGGACCGGTCATTTTGGCACTCTTTGGGGGAGGCCTATGTCCAGCAGTGGACGTCTTTCAGCTGATATGATGATGATGATGATGATGATATATATATACGTTTGTCGATTACGATGAAATTACAATCGATTATTTTATTAAGATTATATTGGCACATTGCGTAAATGCTACAAGCCAATGAATAAATTAAAAAAGTAGCTTGAACAGAAAAGTAGCATTTTGCTCCCTCTCGTCGGGGACCAAAACTTACTTTTCTGAATGAGAGGTGTGAAAAAATACTTTTCTCGCTTTATCAGTACCTAATCGGGTCAATAGCAATAGCAACCCGTTTTCGGAGAATTTGGAAACCCATAACCAAGATAGTCTGGAGTATTTCCATCTTTGATTGATGGAAAAAAAAAATTTAAAACTTTAGATATTTATCAAAATATATCCAATAAACCCATTTTCGAGTTTCGAAGAGTGTATTAAGGGTGGGTTGCACGAAACGGTCTGTAATCGTAAGCTGTATTCGTTAAAATCTGAATGTAAGTATGAAAAGTTTGACAAGTTCTATGGAATGACAGCAGCTGGCGCCATATTTAACGTTGATCGGTCTGTAATCGTTAGTAGATGCAACTCGCCCTTAATAACTCTAAAGATAATAAACTTGTGTCTTGTCTCCTTATGGGTGCGTGCTTTACAAGAATTCATGGGGCTGGGAACTGTCAAACTGACAGCACCAATAATGGTCCTTAAAAAAACTAGATTCGTATGGAGGGAAGTAATTTTTGCTTATGTTGCGGAAAATACTTTATGTTTCGTCCCGAATTGCTCCGAACTGGGAATGCTCAGTTTTCCGAAAATTGCTAAAAATAAAAAGTTGTAGATTAAAGCTATAGGAAATAAGATATTTGCCTAAGAACTGTAGGTACATGGTTTCCGTACATACGTTCCGTAGTTAGAGACCATCCAATTGTCTCTCTCTCTCATCGTATGGAATCTAGAAGAAGGGCCCCATTGAAGAAGGGCCTTAACCCAGACGACACCAAGCCAGTGTGCTACACCTATTTCTCCGCAACGTAGCGGATAATACTCGTCGAGGCATGGCTCATATGCGAGTCATTGACATTGAATGGGTTAAACATTAGGTTTGTTTGAAAGTGAACCTTCTGTACATCATCATATCAGCCGAAAGACCTCTAACTGCTGGACATAGGCCTCCCCCAAGGAGTGCCAAAATGACCGGTCCTGCGCCACCCGCATCCAGCGGACTCCCGCGGCCTTTACCAAGTCATCAGTCCACATTCTGTACGGTTAGGTGCGAAGATACCAATGTAGTAATGAGACGCACCCACCCCAGCGTCAGTTGCGTGACTAAATCTAACACACACTCACACAATTGCTCACACCTAATTGAATAATCTTCTCGGAGCGACTGGTGTAATTGAAGGAAAATTGTTTAAGATTTTCCTTGATAACTTTCCGAGATCAATCAGATAAGATTTTTTTTAAATAGTACATCCCCGTGAGTCTTAGGTTTAGGTTTCGGGATAGAAATAGACAATATAGTTATACATAGGTATTTGAGAATATAATGAACTCACACCATTAAGGTCGATTATCTTTCGTCATGTTTGGAACCGGTGCGCTTCCTAATCATAATCAAATAATGTTTGCGATGGTTTTTAAATAAGGAGCTAGTCATAATTACATAGCAAGTGAAACAAAGATTGTAGAATATTCTCAGTAAATTAGTTTAATTATTAACTAACCAATGAACGATGACAGGCTTTAAATTTTCATGAATGACTTGATATTTCGCAGACATATTCGCTGTCAAGAATCGCTAAGCGCAACGCTCGTAACCGATTCGGTGGTTTTCCTCGTATGTAGCGGGAGCGGGCGCCTCGCCTACGGCGTAGGGGCCCGCTACTCGGGTTCCTGGACCCTATTTCACCAACTTGAGAATTGTCACCTGACACCGACATTGGGCTTGTGACCTTAAATTTGTTTACGATGTCATTCGAACCAGTTTTTGTAGATGAACAAATGTTTGTATGGAAGCAACTACATTTAAAGGACATTAATACCCAAAAAATCGAGTTAAAGATGGACCTCGATGACAGCAGCCGAAACGCTTCATACTGATTGGCTTTAAAGTATGACGTCACACCGTGCAATTTGTACTAACCGTTGCATGGAAAATGAAGTAAATTGCTGTTTCGGTCGCGAAATACTGCGTTTAGGTCCATAGTTTGCATACAAATTTGTTTCTATAAAAGCGTAAGGATTCTATTGGTACCGTCAAACATGCCACACTTTGCCACCAGGGGGAACTTTGCCCAAGAGGAAAATTTTAAAATTTGCTTCTTGGGCAAAGTTCCCCCTGGTGGCAAAGTAGGCATGTTTGACGGTACCTTTAAATTTACTCTTGGACAATAAATAAAAAACCTTTTTTTTATAAAATTTCAAGGTTCATATCTTTTAATGATTTGAATTATATTTTGTAATTTATACTTTATTACAACCATTTGACGGTTTACTATCCATTTAGCAACACGACGTTATCAATTTTAACACCACGCAACAAGCCTATTCGCCATGACATTGCTTGTTCTAGACGTTAAGGTGGTCGATAGGTTACTTGTGGAACCAGCAATGTACGAAGAATTGTCGTTGTCAGGTGACAATTGTCAAGTTTGTTAAATAGGGGCCTGGCAGTGAAAGTGTTAAGGGGATGCGAGTTAACCACGCCCCGTGTAAGAGACACTCTTAACGCACGAGAAATCGAGATGCAACGCACTTCAGGAATTACTTTTTAGGACAAATTTTAATAAATACCTAACTTCGTGAAGTTTTATTAATATTTCCATTTTAGATTAGATACAATGCCATCATTTAAACTTGTTTGTTTCGATTAATAATATATTGTTTCATGTTTGAGTAGGCTGAGGTAAAAAAGGAAGGTAAAGACCCAACTTCGGATTACTTTTCTACCGAAGACATTTTATGCAAACATGACAAACATTCAATATTTAAAAAGTTATGTATATTTGTAATAATGTTTCCTAATATGGTCTGAACGGCGTTTCAAAGAACGCGATATTTTCCTAAGTATGACTTAAATCATTTTCATTCATCAACAAAGTTATAGGTACTCTTAGTAAAACTGCTATGTACAAGTATTAATATAATTGTAATATTCGTCCTAATCGCCAGTTTCAGAATAAAAACCGGCCAAGTGCGAGTCGGACTCGCGCATGAAGGGTACCGTACCATTACCTATCTATAAAACTGCAAAAAAAAAATATTGTATGGGAGCCCCCTTAAATATTTATTTTATTCTGTTTTTTTGGAATTTGTTGTTATAGCGGCAACAGAAATACATCATCTGTGAAAATTTCAACTGTCTAACTATCACGGTTCATGAGATACAGCCTGGTGACAGACGGACTGACAGACAGACAGCGGAGTCTTAGTAATAGGGTCCCGTTTAACTCTGAGTACGGAACCCTAAAAAACGGTAGGTATGAATCTTATAAAACCAGTTTTTTTATGGAACCCGTCACCCTAATTTCAATAATTCAGGGTGTCACTTATTGAAATTAGGGGGATCTCAATTATTACCAAATATATAATAATAAAGGGTCGCAACGCGCTGTGACTCCTTTAGAGGCAAGCGTCCATAGACTACAGCATAGTATAAAGAGGGCAAAGTAGGTATGTTATCTTCATACAAACGCACCGCGCGCGGCTTGTATGTGTGCGCTATATATCTATACGTCGCCGCACGCACAAAAAATCTCGACCCGTTTCTCACGGTTGCGTTTGTATGAAGATAACATACTTTGCCCTCTTTATACTATGACTACAGTGTTTGCTTTCCACCAGGCAGACCGTACTCTTGTCACCGTCATGGTAATCGAACGAGCGAGCGAAGCGAACGAAGTTCTACGTTTCAGCCTGGGCAAAAATTATTTCGTATGTCCGGCTGTTCTCCTCTACAGGTCGAATTCCTCAACCGATTCTCGTCAAATTTTGTGAACTGGTTCAATAATTATATAGTACCTACTTAGGTACTAGCTTTTGCCCGCGACTCCGTCCGCCGTTCCGTGCCCGGAACTCGTTTATTTATACCGTAGCTCCATACAAACTTTCACCCCCTATTTCACCCGCTTAGGGGTGGGTTTTTCCAAAACCCTAAAATTACTTTTCTTGTAGGTATTGTAATTCATACACAAAGTTTCAAGTCTCTCACTCAAAATTTTAGTCCATCCACATACAGACTTTCAATCTCCTTTTTACCCCCTTGAAAATGAAATTTTCAAAAATCCCTTCTTAGTGGGTACTTTTGTTATATAAACAACCTGTTGTGAAAAGATCGACTTTCTAGGTTCAATGGTTTGGGCTGGGCGTTGATTTAAGTGATTGAGTGAGTCACACAGGACTTTTACGTTTATTTAAATAGATTTTTTGGCGGTCCAGTTTATTGGAGACTTCAAAAAAAATCATATAAAGACTCTCGAGTTCTACGGCTCACAGAGCTACGAGTTTCTTTTTTCACTATACCTGTATACAATTAGCCCCCTATCATTACCAACGACAAGGAAAAAGCGTAAAAATGCGAGTCGTACCAGCCGCGCTTCCGTCGTTCGCAATGGAGTTGTCAAAGGTAAACACAATTACCAGAATCACCGACCGTTATTTTTTATTTGGAGGCCTGGAACGCTGTGTAATGGCGGCGTTACACTAGCGGCGAAACGAATATCGAGAGCATTATTTATTTATTAAGTAAATAAAATTAACTTAAACCACAATAAGATTCTGTCAAAAATTTCATTTTTGGTATACAAGCTTTTATTGCCGACTGTACTTTTTTGCATACCATCATCATAACTACTCATTGAGACGATTCTAACGAGCCCAAACTCGATCGGGTTGTGTCGTTTTATTGCGGAGTTCCTATGGCCACCTTCCTGCTCCAGCATCAGATCAGCTTCAAGTCATCATAATATTGCATTGTCATGCGATATACATATGCATGCAAAATTTCAGCTCAATTGGATAACGGGAAGTGACTGGAAAAATGGATTACCTACAAATTTTGACGGACAATTTACATACTTACATATTTACATACTCGTACATACGAACAGTGCATGTTAATATAAAGCTTGTAAAAAATATAGCTTTTTAAGTTTAAAAAAAATGGTTGTCTTTTATAGACAACCATTACCATTACACATAAAATACCATTATTGTTATTTGACTTTATGTCAGTTTACGGACTATAATTTTAATAAAAAAACAAATACATTTAATTCGGGTATCATTGACCCATAAGAATACAAGTATTATACAATAAAGCCGAACGCTCGGCTCAGGCGGAACGGGACAATGAGTCATACTTTTTCGTGCGTGCTGTCGGTGTTCATCGGTTTATAAGACGTTATCACGTCAAAAAATATCTCACTCTTCATAATCCTTAACGTTATAATGCAACATTTAGGCCGCGTTTACGCACAAGCAGTGTGAGGCCCCCCCACTGGTGCGTGGCGTGGCGTTGCGTCGCGTTGTTTCGATTGCCGTCCTTGTGTAACGTAATATTGTAGGTTAGGTGTAAGGTTAAAGGCGTGACCCTAATGTCACGTGACGCCGCGCAAGCTGCCAGGCGACTATGGTGTTTCTCGCCTCCGCCACCCTTGATCGCCTGACAGCTCGAACGACGTGTCGCGCGAAATTACGACTGTGTCACAGAATAAGTAATAGTACCACGTACAAAAGGTTCTCTGTTAACAAATTCCCTGTTTTTGTACGCCAAACGTGCCTAAATGTGGGCATCCCGTTCTATCGCATGCAACGCGCTGCGACCCGTGCGAGCGTCCTGTACCAACACGTGGCAGCCACTGAATAGAGCCCTTCGAAGGGGCGACCGGCATGTACTTGTAGCGATAAACACAAATCGCGAGTGAGCCGCGCCTGACTGTGTGTAAAAGCAGTCTTATCGTTGACTGGATTTAATCACTACCCCAATGTTTAATGGGAGTCCTAGTGAGTTTAACATTTGTACGTAAATTAGCTAGCCTTTATTACATCATTAATGGTATACAGAACTTCATTTGCAGGAGTGTGGTGAAGCCGCAACACTAGCCGCGGGCTAGTGAAGTGTGGATGTTACTTAAAGTTGCACTTCGAACTAGCCCGTAATTGCGACGCCATCAGCCTAGGATACCTTAGGGATAGCACTATTTCGCGAAGCCAGCACATACCATAAGTACATTTTTTTTTACAATTCTGCTGGCCTAAGCCAAATGGCGCTATCTCAAAATGATGTCATTGTAAGTTATGTCATTTGACATAGATTTTAAATTGAAATGAAAAATGATGACTAGGTTGATAGGTAGTCATCATTTTTCATTTCATAGGAACGCTCCTAATAACCCGGCCTGGCCAATTTTTACCATGCATTTCTAACTTTATAAGGAGTAAGTATAATAAATTTCTGTCAAAAATTTCATTTTTGGTACAAGCTTTTATTGCCGACTGTACTTTTCTGCATACCAACATCAAATACTCATTGAGACCATTCTAACGAGCCCAATCTCGTTAGGGTTGTGTCGTTTTATTGCGGAGTTCCTATGGCCACCTTCCAGCTCCAGCATCGGATCAGCTCCATGTTATCATAATATTGCATTGTCATGCGAAAACATGTGCATGCAAAATTTCAGCTCAATCGGATAACGGGAAATGACTGAAAAATGGATTGCAAATTTTGACGGACAACTTACATACCTACTTACCTACATATTTACATACGAACAGTGCAAGTTAATATAAAGCTTGTAAAAAAGTAATATCAACCTCCAATAGGCTTGTTGCGTGGTGTTAAAATTGATAACGTCGTGTTGCTAAATGGAAAGTAAACCATCAAATTATTGTAATAAAGGATTAATTACAAAATATAATTCAAATCATAAAAAGATATGAACCTTGTAAGTTTAGAAAAAAAAGTTTTTTGATTTATTGTCCAAGAGTAAATTTAAAGGTACCAATAGAATCTTTAAGCTTTTATAGAAACAAATTTATATGACAACTATGGACCTAAACGCAGTATTTCACGACCGAAACAGCAATTTACTTAATTTTCCATGCAACGGTTAGTACAAATTGCACGGTGTGACGTCATACTTTAAAGCCAATCAGTATGAAGCGTTTCGGCTGCTGTCAGCGAGGTCCGTCTTTAACTCGATTGTTTGGGTATTAATGTCCTTTAAATGTAGTTGCTTCCATACAAACATTTGTTCATCTACAAAAACTGGTTCGAATGGCATCGTAGACAAATTTAAGGTCACAAGCCCATTGTAATTAGCACGCGCAGTTTTCTCTATGTTTCATACTACGATGGTTAGAAACAAGCGTACGGTAAGCCTGATTGCAAGCGGCATTGAGGATTACTTATTATTATGATTGAGGTCCGTGGACGGATACGGCATCGGAGTTCTGACAAACCCACAGTTGAGTTAGTGGTATTATTTTAGTATTTGTTGACACCATACATAATTATGAATTAGTTTTTTTCAAAGGCAGCCCTACGGCCGCGTGATATTTGTTCGCAATTAGCCCCGTAATGTATGGTTGCGGCGCGGACGCAGCTGCGCGACTGACATTTCCTACCAGGGTTGCCACTGCCGCGGGCAAGGGTTCACGATGTTCCACATTATGCGGAGAATAGGACTTCAAACTCACGCGCTTTGTACGGTCAGCATCATAAACTATATGTACACATACATTGACCTTGTCTAAGCAATATGGTCCTAGATTTCCTAGAACCTATAGAATGTATGCACAAATATTAGTATGTTGATTGTACATTTCAAAGATTACTGAGCGAGCAAGTTTTCAACATAATATTATGGGTACACAACATTTTGTGCAAATTCTATAAAAATGTTGTCTTTGACCCGAAAAAAGTCCACAGCCCGTCAATTATTTTATTAATTGGCTAAGGCACGACACTCAACACTCACAGTATCCTCACACAGATCCGAAGATTGCTTCTGCGATTTTAATTTCCTAAGGAGCTGCCGATGAATTGAGCCGTCTCATCTTTTTTAATACGTGGAGCCGCTGTGTGTAGGATCTGCATTAGGACGTGGACAGGGCTGTTATTCACAACGCTGCACCTAGCCTCATCTCAGCGGAGTAACGAATCCCGACCTCAATATACGAATAATTTATATAACCCTGCTACGGGTTGTCAGTATCGTAGACAAGAGCTAATACGATGTTCTATTTTACGTGTGGAAGGTCTACATTAGGATGCGGACAGGGCTGTTACTCACATCGATGTCTTCTTCTTCTTCTTAGTCGATCCCTCATGATCGAGTATCGTGACCGCATGCTATAGCCATCCATGCAGTTCAGTTCCTCGTCAAGTGGACTGCATGGGAAAAACTGCATTTTGCAGGAAATTTCGGGAAAGATTGCATCATCAGTCCAGCGCACTGGAATCCTTACTCTAGCGCGTTTGCCTTCCACAGAACCAAGAATTACATATTTGTTTCTCTAGTGGCATGGCATCTTCTCAGTATTTATCCAATTTTGGCTATTTTGTGTGACATTATTCAGGAACGTTCGTTAAACCTATTTTAAATAAAAACCCCGTACAAATTAGTTTTTGTGAAATTTGGGTTTGTCAGAAAGGGACAATACAGATATTAGTAAACAGAGGTTATTTAAGTTTTATGGGGGTTGATCTTTTATCCATATTGTTTTTAACCCCTTCTTAATTTCTAATTATCGACATTTTATGTTATTTACAGAATAGTAGCAGACACAACAATGCAAAATATGTATGCAGAGGAACAATTGCAATAACAACTTTAATTCTAAGTAATTGAACAATAATAATATAATTATGATAATACAAGGATCCGGGTCCACCATTCGTGCTTACATTACGTGCAAAAATTCGCACAACATTTATACAAACCCATGTTCTACAAACAGAACCAACATAGACATAAACATTTTTTTTTATCGCTTGTCACAGCGGTTAAAAGAACTGAAGCAATAGACACCTTTTAATCTTGTCAATGGAAAACAATTACTCCGTCCACGTTATAGTCAAAAGGGCTGAGTATGTATAGGAAATTAATCTATCAAAGGCCTTTTTAATAACTGACCAAAGACATCCGTGAGACTGTGCTAATGGCTGTTTGCCATTGCAAATGCGTCGGACCTTTGTCCGGTGCAAGTGAATGATGAAAAAAACGTTGCGCGTAATAGCTTATTAGCACGCACAGTTTTGGCGCAAAATAATGACGTTTCACTTTTTTTAATTTTGGGTGTCATTTGTCATGTATTATTTTACTTTCACGTCATATAATGTAGGGAAACAAATTTCCAGTTTTCATTATATTTCAAACCATTACCAATTGACAATTTATTACTACTTACACGATATTAAAACCCATTCTTTTCACATAATTCATAATGTTATTTATAAAGTAAAAACCGTTCAAGCACAATAATACGATTTTAATTATCATTTGCCGGCTATTGCAAATAACATTCGTTCTAATCGATTTTTAATTCACACTTTACAATTCAATAATCGTATTCCGATTGGTTTGTAGATTTACTACAGCACTATTTACAAATACAGCCCCAACGTCTATTAAAATTTGTTCATTCGATAAAATCACCTGCCTGTATGTCATGTTTTAAAAATATGCTTTATGCAATATAGCGTCACCAAAATATATCTTATGGAAAAGGCGCCCAAAGTAAGTACTTCTTTACTTGACATGTTGTCATGCTAATTATGTTAGGGTTGTCACCATCATTCCGTCTCGTAAAAAACCTTGTGCTGAATAAAAACAAACTTGAATGTTTATAGCTCAGAAATAAATTGGTGATAACATAAACATTAAATCGTCATTATATTATTTTTACTACTTAATAATTACAAACTGCATTAAGTTTACTGCCACCATTAATAAAATCCAATTAAATGATAACAATAATCACTTCTCATATTTGCAAGCTTACAAATTTTAAGCATAATAAAATTGGTTATTAATACACAGGGTTGATTTTCAAAAATATTTATTTTCGTATGCACAAATCCGTAAAATAGTTGTTTATATTCAAATCTTATCTAAAAATAATAATGATGCTCCTATTCGGGGTCAATCGAGTCCTTATAATTCAGTAAAAATAAGAACACCTGAGCTGGAAGATGTTTATTTTATACCCGCTTTCGCCAATTTATTATAAATATGAACATTGTTAACGAAAAATCGAGGCAAAAATATATATTTATAAGCGATTACATCCCGTTTATAATAATAATGCGTGGACACACCCACGAGTTTGTTTATACTAATCCAACAGCCTTTCCCCGCCATGATGCAACGACTTAATCAACCAATCCTATTAAGTTCTGACATCTATACCTCTTTAATCATGTTGATTGTCGATTTCTATGCTAAATTCGTTGTTTAATCTTTGTTTATGTACCGCTGTTTTCGTATATAATAACATTAATAACCGATTACAACTTGAATAAGGAATATTTATAGAATCATCGTCCTAGCGTTATTCCCGGTTGTGCCCCTAAAGGAGCCCGGGGTCCGCTTTGACACCTAATCCCAAGATTTGGCATAGGCACTAGTTTTACGAAAGCGACTGCTATCTGACCTTCCAACCCAGAGGGAAAACTAGACCTTATTGGGATTAGACCGGATTCCTCACAATGTTTTCCGTCACCGAAAAGCTAACGATAAATATTCCGTACATAAGTTCCGAAAAACTCATTGGTACGAGCCGGGATTCGAATGAGTTTTTCGGAACTTATAGAAGATTATTAGAATATTAATAAAATATGTAATATGCATATTTTTACCTTTATTTTAATCCGAATCTATAATAGCTTTACCATATAAGGATATTTGTAATAATTTTCATTCCAAATTTGACCTCGTAAGTCAGATACGACGATTTGACTTTGGTTATTTCATTAGAGTTCAAAACTCTATACAATTGTCAGTAGATATTTATCAACCATATGCATACTTTATGTTCTTAGATTTTTTTATTGTTAGGTATGAACATTTGTCATAAAAATGATTTGTATTGCCCAATCCCATCCCATTCCAGGATACAAATTATATGCGTGCATTTGTAAATAGCTCAATCAAATAAAATGTCATACCTACGTACTGAAATAGCGCTGTTTAGTATTTAATCCAGGAAATCATAGTCACACTCAGTAGGTGTCCATGCACCTCCATACAAAAAAGCGTCATGGGGACAACATGGAAAAAAATCGACCTTTAGTAAACAAGCGTTGAAATGTTTAGCCGTTACTTAACGTTGTAATAGCGGCGCACGCGCAGACGCGCTAGGGCTGCCACTTCACTTGAGGCAATAGGTACTTCACCAGTGGTTATTTAATATGACTGTCGTTCTTGCATGAATGCGATGCAATATCTTTGTCATATCTGAATCGATTTTGTTAATTCATCTATGTATTATTTATATGTGGTCCTTTATAAGTTCGGTCCAGTTTAAATGATTAGAAGGGGTAGGGGTCGGGTTGCATAAAGTGTAATAGTCATATTATTGATAGGCATACGTGGATTCGTCATACTCATTATTATGCATAATTGTTAATAGTCATACATTTATGCGCATAAAGTTTTGAACCATAATGATTAAGAACATAATGTGTATTGCGCATAAATTTGTGGCGCATAAAATTTTATAAGCATACTTTTTAATGGTCATAAATTGGTAGCTCATATAACTTTTTATCCATACTGTTGAAACGCATAAACTGCAATACGCATAAGCCTATGACTTTTTAGGTCGTAAAAAGTTTTGATAAGAACAAGTTTTTCCGCTCTTTTATAAAAAAAATAACCTCGAAGAGCATAGCTCCCGCGTTCATCTTCTAACCGATCCGAGTCGGTTTTGCCACTAAGTCCCTGTTCAGAAAGTAGTGACATTAACAATTATTACTAAAATGAATTATGAATTTAACTATTATTACTAAAATTAATTATAAATATCAACATTATGACGAAATAAATGTATGCCATTCTACATTATGGTTAAACCAATTATGACTCCATATAATTATGACACGGAATAATTATGCCATAAAACCGTTTATGCCAAAAAAAAATATGAGCATCAACTTTATGCGTAAAGTGTTATGACAATCAATATTATGACAATAGTTGTTATGCAACCAGATGGCCACCCGATTAGAAGATTGTGTACCTGCTCGCATTTTTAGTTTTTCTTTCCATTTTGTGTGAAGCAGTCACAACTCTACTATCGATTTTTTTATTTATAAATGTTTTTTGAACTTACCTATATTACACATCCCTTGTTACTGAGAATAAACATGTTAAATACTATGTAATTAATTATTATTAATCTATAATATGTAATTTGTCATTTAAGTGGCATTAAGTTATTATCATTATTGTCATTACATAGTTCATAAGTCACTACTGTTACTAACATCATATGGATCGAACCAATGATCTGAAATAAAGATATTTTATTTTATTTTAATACTGCGACCCTAAATTCTTTTAGTTTTAGTCTGATCTGAACTATTAAACAAAACTCATTCATAACATTTACATGCATTTTTTCTATTACGAGTTTGGCTCTATTATATATTACATACTTAATTCAATATTTGGAATATCAAACAAAACAAAAGAGAATCTAACCTGAAAAAAAACGTAAATTTTGAGTACTGTGACAACCCTAACCGCACGCACTATCACCGCCATCTGTAATTACGCTGCGAAACTTTTCCCGCGTTTTTGCAGCGACCGTTAATGAATTCGAATTGTTGTCGTAATTAATTACGGCGTCAGCAAAAAACTAAGAGAAAATGCGTTTATACTTACAAACAACTGGAGAAACTGTATACCGCTAAAAGATATATAGTCTAGCCATCTAATAAATTCAATAGCATACATACATACATAAAATCACGTCTGTATTACCAAAGATGTAGGCAGATAAAATGTAATTTTATTTTAAGTGCTACTTTTAGTAATTTGTAAGTTTAAAAATAATATTATTGCTTAACAATTACCTAAGTGATCTATCTAAATGGAGGAATTGAGAAAAAGTACCGTCTCTTTTTATTTTATATACGTCTAACTAGACCTAATATGTAGCCATAGTCATAGTCATATTATTTATTCATGAAAAATACAGGATTGTGTTAGAATTGTTAGAAAATATATTTGCACTTCACGAAAAATAACAGTAGGTATAATATATATATATATTTGTTACCATCAGATTACGAATACCGTCAGTTTATATAATGTCGCCCTATTAAACAATGACAGAAATCCATGTATAATGTTTTTAGGATTTGGATACCTTATCAAAGGTAGCCAAAATGTACTTTGCTTTAGAATAGCTACTGATACCCTTCTGCGGTGTCGGGTTAGAATGGCTCCATCCGTTTGACGAGGACTGATGCCACTGATGGGTATCATCATCATCATCATCATCATATCAGCCGAAAGACGTCCACCGCTGGACATAGGCCTCCCCCAAAGAGTGTCACAATGGCCGGTCCTGCGCCACCCGCATCCAGCGGACTCCCGCGACCCTTACCAGGTCATCAGTCCACCTTGTGGGGGGCCTACCCACGCCGCGCCTTTCGGTAGATGGTCGCCATTCGAGAACCTTTCCGTCTGATGGGTATAGTGGACAAGAAAGGGTTAGACAAGTATGCTGCCTACCCCTTTTCAGTTTCAGTCCGATAACAATACCATAATAAAACAAGCCTTATTGAGCTTACTACCCAATACTAACTAGGTCGGTTTGTGTAAGATGTCTCCGAATATTTATCTTCAATGAATTAAAAAAGAATTAAAAACGTAGGTAATGACAATCTCGTATTCAAATGTGTGGGACAGGAATTGTAATTGTTTATAAACAATAAACGAGAAGCATTCAGACCCAATTATAATGGTGTTGTGTGTATAGAAGATTTACATACAGTCGTTACCGTTTACATACTCGCTTGACAGCCCGCGCGAGCCGCCGCAGGTGACGCCTGACCCTAAACATGCCCTTAGGTTTCAGTGTTCAGGCCCCGTAGCATGGTTGGCCTTATCACGCGATAAGTGACAAGATAACAGCGTCGTCTCGTTCTATCGAACGGTGTCAGCCAGGGACGGATACTCTATCATGTCACTTATCGCGTGATAAAGGCCATCCATGCTACGGGGCCAGGCATTCGCTTTTTTTAACACAAGGGAATTAATCTTATATCCGCGTGTTTTTTTTTTCGGCTCGAATTCTAAAACACATACTTTAACATTTAAAGAGAGCCGATATTCCAACCACAATATCTGATAGAAGAAGACATATCCCCAATATATACATGATGATACAGGAGATGCATACATAGTGGAGTTTATCTACAAACACGTACCTATGGGAAAATTAAAAAAAAAAGACGTGAGCAGGACCAACTCTTCACATACTTACAGTAAATGTTAATGGATCGTTCACCATCGTATTTTAGTTAAACACTGTTATTTTTTTACATTTTGGTAAGTAAAAGTTAGTTAAAACAACTAAAAAAAAATTACGTTAAGCTTGCTGGTACGAATGAGTAGCGTATAATCTACTGAATTCGTAGGGTTGATTCTGCTCACGTCTCCTGAACCATTCTGTATATTCTGCAATATTCTCTTTGTCCCCAATGCCATATCAGTCATTCTGATTTAAAAAATCAAAAACTTGAAAATGGGGATACGTCCCATTCCATACATTTTTTTAGACCAACAATCGCCGAAGCGTTACCTTATATTTTTTCCTCCTATTTCCTCTATGCCTTAGTATCCTTTGTCAACGAGCCAGTAAAAACAGCATTATTTAATTAAAAACTCAGATAGGTGACACATTGTAGAATAATGACCACCATATCTCAAAATGTCACGTACCATTAAAATGATTGTATATACCAATCAACTATACCGCGAACTAGCCGGCAAAAAACGACACAAAAACATATAATAAGATTACGTTATTTGATTAGACCTAATTACATTTCTGTCTGTAATTAACTTGCTCGTATCACCCTTTGTTTTATTACCAAGATATACAAATGTACAGGAGCAATCATAAAAGTGGCTGCTGCACTAATATCACTTTTATTTTAAGAGCCATAAGGCAACATACAACTTGGCATGTGTAACGGGAAAGTACGTCTAAGCGTTAGCGGCACTTAAGCTCTTCTTCCACAGAAAATATTAAGTGTTTACGTTATAAAGCAATAAAAGGATGTAAGCGCCATCGCCCATACGGTTCTTTTTACTCTGTATGGTATTTTTTTATAGCAAGTAGCAATATCGTTGTAGGTACAAGATGTCTAAGGTCGCGATAAGCTGGTATGTTATTAAGGCATAATTTACGATGGAAATTAAGACGATTTGTTAATTTCATAGTGAGCGGTGTCGGCGCGGACGGGTCTTTTATGGCCATCTTGTTTTTATTAGGTTAAAATTGAAATGTTAATGCGAAAATACATGTCGTTTTTCAATGACAGAGGGGACATAGAACTTAAAGACTACAAAAAGTCAGTACTTAGACTTACCCAGTAGACTAATATGCGATTAAGGCGAGGCCGGTTCACGATCTGACGAAAAGATTGATTTATGAGCTTCCAGTGTGAAGAATTAATGAAGAATTCTACTACAGTTACTGTAGACTGAAAAAAAAACAAAGAAGTTTTATAACCGAACGTAATATTAAAAAATGGCTTGGTAACTCTGTAATAAAATCTTGAATATCACCATAAAATAAACTTAAATGTTTATAAGATTTCGTAATGTTCAACGACAATCTATGTTTTCTTTTTATAACAAGTGAAATCAAAACATTTTTCGAAAAACCCAACTGCATTTTTGCAAATATTATGTCTATGTCATCCCACGATTAAGAGGAATCCAACGACACCTCACATGTCGAAATCCGTCAAGCGGTTTAGGCTACAGGGCGTGTCAAAGAATAAGACATACCTACATATATACATACTTACATACATACATACATACGCTCGAAAAACATAACCCTCTCTCCTTCGGCAGTTGGGTAAAAAGGATAGCTTTTTTTATTATTCTAGTTTAATAACCGGACAGATTTAGAATAAATTAGGTATCCAGTATTCCAAAAATCAATTAATATGTAGTAAAAAGTGATGTAAAACACTTCCGAACACGCACTTCCATCTCGCTCACGCTTAATTAAGTTAGTTATTTAAGTTTATTGTAATACTAACATCTATGGATTATTTTGTCCGAAATAAATGCTTTTTTATTTTTTTTTATTTTAATGCTCAGTGAGAGGGAGAAAAGACGATGGACCTGCCTCGCCTTAATAAACGAATGATGAACAAGTTGGAATAGCAAGTAACAATCAAACCTACAGTAGGTAAGCTTTTTGTTGTGACAGACGCGCTGCGTTGCGAAATCGGTGCCATGTTGAAAAAGTCGTAGGTCTTGTTTGGATTATAATACGGCTGCCTAAATTAGATTAGCAATCTTGAGGCCTTTCTCGAGGGACAACAGCTATTCGAATCCTGAGCTTTTGACTTTCGCTCTATAGAAAAAAAATGCATGTATTAAGCATGTTAATTTCACGCTTAAGAAATTGAAAATTTTATTGAAAATACTCGCGACCTTGTAGTGGAGCCAGGTGCATGCGGTGGGTGCGAGGCGGGGAGAGTGTGGGGCGCCAGCGGGTTAGCGCACGGCAAACACGTCATAACGAGTTTATTTCAATTACGTGTTTTGCACCGACCGCGCCGTGTACAAATAAAACAAATACATATAATGGAATATCCTAATTGTAGGATTTCACTAATTCAATTTCAATTCATTTATTTATTCAGATTACAAAGATCCATTATTTGTTAGTAGTATCCTTAAAAAGACTATGTTAGTACATACACTATAAATATAAATAAACAAAAACTAAAAAATTAAGCTTTGCACAGCTCACTTCACTGAGTACGGCGCATGTAGCCGACTACAATGAAGCAAGTAGGGACAGTCCAATCTGTCCCCTATCATCCTTAAGATGTTGTTGGGGCTGGCGCGCACACGACGCACCAGGGATGCAGCTCTCTTGCGCATGGTGGCATAAAAGCAATCCACTCTCGCTTCCGCAAACATCCTTGATGCGCTACAGAAGCGCGGCAGCCCCACCATCACCCGGAACGCGTTGTTGTACTGGACGCGGAGGGACCCGTAGGCCCGTTTTGTATAATCACGCCATAAGCTGCACGAGTACATGGAGGTACAGTAAGCTTGAAATAACGTGTGTTTCACCTCCCTGGTACAGCGAGCAAACTTACGAGCTATCATATTGGCACGAACCGACAGGGCCCTCCGCTCCCGCTCCATGTCATTATCGTCTTTGAGGTCCGACGTGACGATGTGTCCTAAGTACTTAAACGACTCAACCCTTTCAAGGACAGCTCCGACTAAGTACGTATTCACATACTTAGTGCCTGTCAGTTTATACTGAACATCAAATTTTCAGTGATGTAACTAAAAATGTACGGTTTTCGCAATTTTTACAAGCTTTATATTAACTTGCACTGTTCGTATGTATGTAAGTTGTCCGTCAAAATTTGTAATCCATTTTTCAGTCACTTCCCGTTATCCAATTGAGCTGAAATTTTGCTTGCATATGTATATCGCATGATAATACAATATTATGATGATTTGGAGCTAATCTGATGCTGGAGCAGGAAGTTGGCCATAGGAAATCCGCAATAAAACGTCACAACCCCATCGAGTTTAGGCTCGTTAGAATAGTCTTAATGAGTAGTTAATGATGGTATGCAGAAAAGTACAGTCGGCAATAAAAGCTTGTACTAAAAATGAAATTTTTGACAAAAACTTATTCCATTAGTTATGTGCTATAAATGCTTCGTACTAAATTTCAAGATTCAGAGTTCACGGGAAGTACCCTTTAGGTTTTGATTCCCTTGCGGGTTTTGACAATTTGCGGAAATTAAACGCCTGTATTTTTTGATTTCGTTGGCTTAGAAGTTTGTTTTTTTCACAGCTCCAAGAGACAGTAGACTTGAGTATTTGATATAAATTTCAGCTGGATACCTCCACGCGTTCCTGAGAAAAAGGGTTTTGACAGACTGATGGACGGACGGACGGAGAACAAAGTGATCCTATAAGGGTTCCGTTTTTTCCTTTCGAGGTACGGAACCCTAATAAGTTAAATCTAAGAATTATTCGATTTATGAAATTACAAATTAGCGTATCCAGACTTATTTAATATTTAAAACAAGAGTATTTTGGTGTAACAGACACATTTGTGAAAAAGTTCACAAAGCAAAATGGCGTATCGTACAATGAACTGAGAGTTACGACAAAATGTATCAGAGACGTTTCTTATTTGATTGGATATGACAAAAATGCTCGGTAAAATTGAGTATCAACGCAATATTTTTCATGGTTGTAACGGACAATTTTTTCAAGCTATCGGGACGTTATCTATACCAACCGATAGAGAGAAAAAAACTGAGTATGACTGCATTTTAGCTCATTTTCGATATTTTGTCCCTTACGCCCTTTGAGCCTACGGTAGTCGATATGCTTATTGCCACCCACCCAGAGATGGGCAAAATTTATTCGAATACGAATAACGTTTAAGAATAAATAGGATTATTCGCGAATAACTTCTTTATTCGCATAACCATTCGTAATGCTTTTCGGGAATATAATTTTTAACGAATATTGTAGGAATGCTTTTTAATGAAATATATCTCAAAAACGTAATATCCTAATACAGACAGAACAGTGATACCTAGTTTTAAAATTTGTTAGAAAGAGGTGACCGCTTAATCAAGGGTACCAATTAACATCGCCGTGCAAAGGTGAAACGGATATTAATTGTAATTATTTCACCTGTTTTATTTTTTCTATTTCGGCTTTACCACGGGTGACAAAAAAAACCTGTGAAGTGCGAGTCAGACTCGCGCACCGAGGGTTCCAGACCACCCTATACAATAAAAACAAGTCCACTATAAACTGACACTCACTAAGTATGTATTCACATACTTAATGCGTGTCAGTTTATACTGCACATTAATTTTTCAGTGATGTAACTAATAATTTACGGTTTTCGCAATGTTTTCCTTTATCTGTTCTATAAGGCGTTGCTTCGCACCAAATTTCAAGTTTCTGACTTCACGGGAAGTACCCTGTAGGTTTTGATTAAGGTCAATGTGGGCAAGTCCGGCATACTTTATTTAAAGTTATGTTTGATCGGATTATACAATGTTATTATTTATTCCAGGATAAACGGCCTAGACTTATAGGATGATACATATTATATTTTACAATGTCGCTTTAACAAATTGACAAAATAACTAAAACTTATGCAAAAAATTAGGTTTTTTTAAAACTCGGCGAGTAGACGGTCTTCCCGTGATGTATAAGGTAAGGCCGTCTAGTACTCCTTGCCGCGCTATTTGAAGGTCAATAGGCATGTTGATTACATTGTTGCTAAATAAAGCCCCTTTCTGCACCCACATAAGTAACATATTTTATTTAAATAATTATGTACAGAGAACTGAGCGCTTATAAATAGGTAATCGAGATTCCACGACAATTATGTCTCATGCTGAACAATTTAGTTATTATCGATATAATGAACACCCTAGCCGAACCGTGGTGCACGCCACGTTCGTGTTTATAAATGTTTGACAATCATTGACCTACCCATAATAAATGAAGGCCGAAACGCATTGACAGCGGTGGCGAAGCGGCGCGGCGCAGCGTGGAGGTGGTACCGGCTGTAATGTTCTTCTCTAATACGAAAGCGTCCGCACAGAATACCGGCCGGGAAAAAAGCGTTCGGATCCTTTCATATTAGCTCGAACATTACAAGTAACGCCTCCGCGCCGCCCCGCGCCGCTTCGCCACCGCTGTTTGTGCGTTTTGGCCTTGAATGCCTGCGACTCGCCACAGCACGGTCGGTAGTTGAGGCACAAAGCAATGACGGCCTTATTCTGCAAGATATAACGTTCATATTAAAACTTAAGTAAGAAAAAATATGAATTAATTAATAATCGTGGATATTTTTTGTTTAATTTGTTTCTTATAGTACTAATAATATGTTGACAGGATAAATCAAACACTTTACAAGTAGTTATGTATTTGGGTTTTCCAAAAACTACCAATATTTGTGACTTTAGAATTCCGCAAAGAGTATCTGTTTCATTTTTTATAATTTATCAACACACATAAAATACTATTCAGAATAAATTGTAAAATTGTAGTTATCTATAATTTCTGGTAAGATAAGCCAGAAAATGTGTAATTTACTGAACTTTCTTTCTTAATGATAGTCCCGGTTGATTAATTAGTTTAATTTTGATTTCTTTAACTGAAATGCAAGCATCCTATCATAATAGAGGCACTTTTACAAAGTTACATATTATGCTGCACTTATGAAATCAGACTTTGTAAAAAATTTAGATTTTTGGTTTTTTTACAGCGACGCGGAACCCTAAAATGTTTAATTCTTTTTATTTTAGCTATAAATAACAATACTTTACATCATAGAAAAAGAAAATTACAGTTATCGAATTATGTCCGGGTTTAGCTAATTTGATTGGTCTATGGACAAAACGGCTTCTGGAATGGGGACCACGTATGAACACCAGATCCCGTGCCCGTCCTCCCAAGAGATGGGTGGACGATATCAGGCGACACGCAGGATGAGACTCCATGCTGAAGGCACAAGATCGCCGTACATGGAGGGATATGGAAGAGGCCTATCTTTAACAATGCATAACAAACGGCTGAAGATGATGATGATTATGTTCTATGCTATGCTAATTTCGCTATGTCTATCCGTACGTCTGAACACGGTTTAACTTTGTGCCCTCGACTACCTACTAGAAATTGGATAGGTTAGGTTAGGTTAGGTTAGGTTAGAGGCCCCCCCGAGGGTGCTCGCCTTGTCGGGGCGGGGGGGCTTAGTAACCGTGGACTGGTCACCCACGGCGAAGCTAAGAGGCACCCAGGGCCGGCCTGTTTGGGCTGCCGGCTGGCCCGAGGAGGGCGCTCCTAGCGGGCTTGCCGAAGCCCGCTTAGGATGCGTTAGGGAGGGACCGCAGAAGAAGTTCTCACGCGCTATCTTCTGCGGCCGAGGTGGGATCGCAGGGGGAGAGGCGTGTTGGTATAACGGTGCGCCACTCTCCCTACCCCCTGCGAACTTGGCGGGGCCGTTCCGCTGAAGCGGTATTGGTGGGACCGCAGAGGAAGAGGAATGCCGGTATTACGGTGCGCCGCTTTCCCTATCCTCTGCGGCCGAGTCGTGGTCGGTGGCGGAACCACAGACCTATTCCGCCACCGGGTGCTGGATTTTCCGCACCCATGATCTCCTCGTAGCGGACTCAGGGGGGTCCGCTACTGAACAGGTGGAGATCGAGGAGGCAGGCGCGCCAAAACATCTGGCGTGCCTCACGTGGAGGGCCCCCGGGCATCCGCGAAGGAGCCGCTTGTGGGTGGCTGTGTGCGCAAGCGTTCCCGTGACCTCGCCATAAGGCGGCGAGGTGGCAAGTGGGGGGGTTTTTAGTGGGTACACCGTGGGTCTCATTAGCCCTTACGGGAGTCCCACATAACCACTCGGGTCACCCCCTGCACCTGGGTGGTATGCGTAACGCATTTCCCCCCCTAAACAAAAAAAAAAAAAAAGGTTAGGTTAGAGGGGTTTTTAGTGGGTAAAGCATAGGCCTCATCAGCCGACATGGGAGTCCCACATAACCACCAGGGTCCGTCCCCACACCCTGGTGGTATGCGAAAAGCATTTTCCCCGCTTAAAAAAAAAAAAAAAAAAAAGTTAGGTCACGAATATGAACGAATCACGCCGACAAAATGGTCGAAAATGTTTTTAGGGTTATTATTCGACCAACTTAAAAAACCGGACAAGTGCTAGTCGGACTCGCCCACCGAGGTTTCCGTACATAATCATAAATGTATACAGGGTGACTGGTAATTCGACCTATTCCTTGAAAGGGGTTATACTAGAGCTAATTTGCAATAATTTATGTCCAGTCAACCAGGGGTCAAAACACGATATTTTTTAATTTTTCGAGTTTTTAGTTTGTTTGAAAAAGTGCTGATTGTGACAAAAATGTTTTTTTACCATCCAAATGGAAGTACTTTTGTCACAATCACCAGCTTAAGGCTGCAAGGAGATTTTTTTTCATACAAACTAAAAACTCGAATATCTCGGAAACCAGCGAGTTTCGACCCCTGGTTGACTGGACATAAATTGTTGCAAATTAGCTCTAGTATAACCCCTTTCAAGGAATAGGTCGAATTACCAGTCACCCTGTAGTTTTAGATTTTTCCCTGTACTTGTAGTACTTATAAGACGATATTACTTGCCAAATTTCATAGTGCAGGTAGTGACGTCACGGATAGCCGGGAACGTTTCTGGGACGGCCGGGCTCACAATATCGTCGCAGCACTCCCAGCTCCTGTCCTCGATGGTGGTACCGAATCCCTCTAGTCGGGGAAACACTCGATCACAATTACATATAGTAGAAATTACTTATTAAAATATTATTATTTTAGGTACATGGCGATCAACGCTCATCTCCTGAGAAAATACTGGACTTTATATCTGGCCCATAAGTGGGATAGCGACCACTCAGTTACAGGGTCGTATGTCCAAAAAATATAAAAATAAAAATAACCCCCCCTATAAATCCCTATAAATTTTGATTCCCTTGAAAGTGTCGAAATATACGCTTTTTGCGGCATAAACGGCCGTATCTTTTTTTTACGTTAGGTAACTTAGAAGTTTGATTTTTTCACAGCTTCAAGGGATTGTAGACCAGAGTAGGTATATGGTTTTGATTTCAACTCGATACCTCCACGCGTTCCCTAGATAAAGGGTCTTGACAGACAGACGAACAGACAGACAGACAGACGGACGGACCGCGGAATCTTAGTACCTAATAGGGTCCTGTTTTACCCTTTGGTTACGGAATCCTAAAAAGAGTAACTATGACCAAAAACAATTATATAAGTATCGCTTTCTGTCACAGTTATTGAGATTTGTATACTACCAAAACTCACTCGATCGCGTAGTATTATTAATACCATATGTTGTCCTGAGTACCTAATCATATAGGTATATTGAATCATAGGACATGTTCAGCAGGTCGATCACGTAACGCATTGTACGCGCGTCAGGTAGGTCTAAATGTCACTTTTTATATGGAAAATTGACAGTTAAATTTTTACGTTACGTAACGTTACGTGTTTACCCCTCTGAAACCAATGGTAGCGCTCTCCTCGCTTGAACAGAATCAAACAGGCTAATTACAAGCGATTACTGCATGCAACATATTGTCGTTCGCATTAGCAAATAATTGCTTTAATTAACACGTGACCATTAAAGGGTTAAGGTCGCAATTATTCTAGTTCCGGGAGGCACTATTCAATTAGTGTTGTATAAAAAAAGTTAGTGGTGTTTCTAAGCTACAGTAGCCTAGTGCTTCAGGCATGCGGCGGTCGTCGGTTCGAATTCCGGCTCGTAGCAAGCTCGTAGCCAAGAACCTCACCAAGGGGGAGGGGGGGGGTCAAAAAGTAGCCGAAAAAACCTCGCGTGATTTGTGCACAAGCCCTATCTATCAATAAATAATCAACACATCTAGGGCGGGAATCTATACATCTATCTATACATCTATACATATAATAAAGCTGAAGAGGGTCGAAAGTCTGTACATGGAAGATATTCGAAAAAAAATTGGCTAGGGATACTTAAAATCGATAACAGAACACGTTCCAACAGTTTTTAGAATTTTTGTCTGTTTGTCTGTTTATCTGTTTGTCTGTTTATCTGTTTATCTGTTTGTCTGTTTATGTGACCGCGCATCACGTGAAAACGGCTGAACCGATTAAGATGACATTTGGTATAGAGATAGTTTGAGTCCTGGGGAAGGATTTAAGGTAGTTTTTATCCTGGAAATCAACCCCTAAGGGGATGAAATGGGGGGTGGAAATTTGTATGGAACTACTTAAACCGCTGCACCGATTTGGATGAAATTTGGTATATAATTAGTTTGAGTCCCGGGAAAGGTCAAAGGATAGTTTTTATCCCGAAAATCTTCCCTTTAGGGGGTAAAATGGAGGGGTGAAAATTTGGATGTAATCCATTTTGAAAAAAATTGGTTTAGAGGTAGTTTAAGTTCTGGGGAAGGACATTGGATAGTTTTTATTCTGGAAATCTTCTCCTAAGGGGGTGAAATGGGGGGTGAAATATTGGATGGACTCCGTTTAGACCAAATTTGGTATAGATATAGTGTGAGTCCCGGAGAATGACAATGTATAGTTTGAATCCCGAAAATCATCCCCCAAGGGGATGAAATAGGGATGAAAAAGTGGATAAATCCCATTAGTTAAAATTTGGTATAGAGATAGAAGGAGTCCCAGGGAAGGACAATGCATAGTTTTTATCCTGAAAAATCATCTCCTAAGGGGGTGAAATGAGGGGTGTAAATTTGGATAGAACCGATTTAGATGAAATTTGGTATGGAGATAGTTAAGAGTCCTGGGGAAGGACTTACCATAATTTTTAGTCCAGAAATCATCTCCTAGGGGGGTGAAATACGGTATGAAAATTTGGATGGAACCCATTTACGGTATAGCGGATTGTAGTCTTGGGGAAGGACATAGGATAGTTTACTCCCGAAAATCATCCCCTAAGGGGGTGTAATTGGGGGTGAAAATTTGTTTGTGACCCATTTTGATTAAATTTGGTTGAACGATAGTTTGAGTCCCGGAGTATCACAACGGATAGTTTTAATCCCGAAAATCATCCCCTCAGGGATGAAATGGGGGGTGAAAATTTGGATAAAACCCATTTATTAGATGAAATTTGTTAAGAGACAGAAGGAGTCCTAGGGAAGGACAATGCATAGTTTTAATCCCGAAAGATAATTTCCTGAGGTGGTGAAATGAGGGTTGAAGATTTCGATAGAACCCATTTAGATGAAATTTGGTATAGAGAGAGGTCTCAGTCCAAGGAAAGAACATAGAATAATTTTAATTCCGGAACACATGAAAGGATGAAATAAGGGGAACACATAAGGGGGTGAGAAATGGTGGATGAAAATTTGGATTGAACCCATTTACGATATAGCGATAGTTAAGGAAGGACATAGGATGGTTTTATCCCGAAAATCATCCCCTAAGGGGATGTAATTGGGGGTGGAAATTTGTTTATGACGCATTTTTATAAAATTTGGTTGAAAGATAGTTTAAGTCCTGGAAAAGGACATATGATAGTTTCTATTCCGGAAATCATCCCCTAAGGGGGTGAAATGGGGGTGAAAATTTGGATGTAGCCCATTTAGATGAAATTTGGTATAGAGATAGTTTGAGTCCTGGAGCATTCTCCAAGGAGGTGAAATAGGAAGTGAAAAATTGGATGGAACCCATTTACGGTATAGCGGTAGTTGGGAGTCCTGGGGAATAGGAACATTACATAGGTAAATATATGTATGTGACGTTCCAAGGGTTAAGGTACCTTATGGCGGTAGTTTCGAAGATGTTTTCTAAAACGGGGTATAAAAGACGTTTTATTATGGCTATTTTGAAAACTATTAGATGTAACATTTTGTTGACGTATCTTTATTTTTAATATAAAATATTTAAATTACAAATCAGTTAATTTAGTCCTACGGTTTAGTAGAAAAGGTCCTTACGGCCGTGTGATATGAAAAATAATACTGAAAAAAGCCTACATGCATCTATTATGGTGAGGCGGGTCATAGACACCAAGTTTGCGGCGGAGTATATTTTGTAAAAAAAGGCGTTCGGAGTAAGCTAATCTATAAAATCATGCAACTCAGCCATAATGACCCTTTCCTTCATACAATCCATACTAATATTACAAATGCGATAGTAACTCTGTCTGTCTGTTACCTTTTCATGATTAAACTGCTGAACCGATTGAGATGAAATTTGGTGTAGAGATACTTTGAATTCCGGGGCCTTCCCAAAGAATCCTTACTATAGATAGTTTTTATCTGGAAATTCATCACCTAAGGGGGTGAAAAGGGGGGAGAAAGTTACGATATAAACGAGTTCCGCGCGGACGAAGTCGCGGGCAAAAGCTAGTAAAAGAATATGTGTAGGTTGCAGGCATTTGTCGCCCGACCCGCAGGGCGGAATCGACAAATACCTATAGGTATGCGAATAGTGGCTTTTTTTACCCGACTGCCGAAGGAGAGGAGGGTTATGTTTTTCGAGCGTATGTATGTTGTATGTCTTATTTCTTGAAACGCCTAGCAGCCTAAACCGTTTCACGGATTCCAACATGAGGTTTCATTGGATTCCCCTTAATCGTAGGAGTGACATAGGCTGTAATATTTGTAAAAAACACTAGGGCTTTTGGAAAAATCTTTTGATTTCCTTCCGTGCTATACAGAAATGCTTACGGTTCCTCTTGCCAGAAAGTCGGATTTTACGCGCGTAGCGGGCGGTAACTGTCACTTTATGGTGAGGAAAACAGCACTAGCTCAGCAGAATGTTTAATTGTTTATCTCCCTCATATTTAGAGCAGCCCAGCTGGGGAAGTACCTCACAGAAGACCACAGACATAATAACACAACTACTTGCTCAAAATAATTTTATAATTAGGCTGATATTATGCATATCCTTTTCCTGTGCAATAATGTGCATTGAATTAAAGTTTCCAATAATTATTTCATGTGAAGTCGGTTTCATTATAATTATGTACTACTATTCTGTAAATATAATTCCTCATAATTAGTACAACTGAATTACAGTTGCGCATAATTCCGACTAAGGACTCCTAAAAGTTAATAAATAATAAGTATTTGTGTCGAAAGGTACCTTATTATCTTTGGCGCTTTTGCCATTATTGAGCCGTGAATCGTGGCACTTGAAGATATGACCTCATTTTTAATAATGGCATAAGCGCCAATGACAATAACAAAGCCCAAATAGTATCCTGAGCATGCTTGCCCACCGCTGGGACTCGCCACTGCTCCAGCGTTATGTGCAACTGCACGCGCCTGTAATACCGGTGCCCAGGCGTCTTTAATTTTAGTTTAGCATAATTATATAAAACACTAACCATAGCTCTAAGTTTGTAACCACTAGCACTATGGATTTTATAGTCCGAAATAAATAATTTGTGTTTGTAATAAGGTACCTTTTCCCAGAGAATGACGCATTCGTTTACTCGCAATTTGTTCCAACGCGCTTAGTTAGATTGTATTTTTAACGACTACCTTTTGCCCGCGACTTTTACATAAATGTATGTATATACTGGTACCTATTGGCAATATTGGCATAAAAACGAAAATCATTGATGAATATTAATTAAAATTACCTCGTAAAGGCCCCGCGAGTGTCCGCTGGATGCGGGTGGCGAAGGACTGGTCGAGCGGTCATTGTGGCACTCTTTGGGGAGGCTAAAAGTTCAGCAGTGAACGTCTTTCGGCTGAAATGTTGATCATGATGATAGGTATAGGTATAACGGAAAAACCTTTTCCGTAGGTGAAATTCAATCTTATGCTATTGACATAAAGACGTTGACATTAAATTATTTACTTTAGATAATTATTCAAGACTTATATGGGTACTGAAAATTGCTAGTATATCGTAGGAGCTAAAGAAAATATTGGGTGTTTTTTTTATTTTTTTCATTGAAGGATTGTCAACGGAGTTCACAATGTAACATTTTATGAAAAAACAAGCACTAATGTAATGTATAATCGTAACCCTAATAATAGTCTAAACTATCTAATCTTAAAAATAAAAAAACTGAATCACATCAGTCAGACTATGGTTCAAGGTTCAACAACAAATCCCTGAATTTGCATTTGAAGCTATTATGAGAATCACAAAAAATATCAATATTTTCCTGTTCTGTAACGAGATCATTGTCAGCACGCATTTTAGATTTTAGTCTCATTAGTCATTACACCATAAAAACAAGAGTGAGATGACTCACTCTTGTATATTTTCTGGTGTAATGACTAATGGCAGCTAAAGGCTAAAGTCAACACCAAGGTAGAATAAATAAAACCAATCTTAAAACAAGTGAAATCAAAAGTTTTATTTCAAACCTTTAACGGCCTCCGTAGCCCAGTGGGTAGTGACTCTGCCTACGAAGCTGGAGGTCCCGGGTTCGAATCCCGGTCAGGGCATTTATTTGTGTATTTATCACGAATATTTGTTCCTGAGTTATGGATGTTATATATGTATATAAGTATCTATATGTATGTATCTATTATATATATCATCGCCTAGTACCCGCAACACAAGCCTTACTGAGCTTACCGTGGGCCTAGGTTGATTTGTGTAAGATTGTCCCGTAATATTTATTTATTATTTATTATTATTTAAACCCAACTGCTTTTTTCAAATATTTTAGTCTATGCCACTCCCACGATTATGAGGAATCTAACGACACATATGTATGTCAAAATCCATAGAGCCGTTTGGACTGCATCCCGTGAAATAGAGTTTTCTTGTCCACATATTTACATAGATACATATTATACTTACGCTCGAAAAACATAAACCTCCTTTTGAGGCAGTCGGGTAGTATTTAGAATTAAATACATAATAATATCTCCTGTCACAATAATAGTCTGAAGTATTGCAATAATTATTTTCCCTCAAGCATTTTCAATGTCAAGCGAAACAGCGTTCATTTTAAAGTTTGTTAGTTTACCAACCTACGAGTACCTTCACTACTTTAGTACTATAACTCATTCTGTGTTTGGTGGTTGGTGGCTCTTCATTAGCATCCGATAGAAATGTTTTTTCGCCTCACTGCCTTGGAAAGTCGTCATTTATCCTTTAAGACCAGTGAGCAAAATCGCATTTTATCCACTAGTGGGGATAAATAAATAAATAAATAAATAAATATTACGGGACAATCTTACACAAATAGTATATAATATATATATAATAGGGGATAGTAATTTGACATTGGAGCGTATTTAAGTATTCCATAAGAAACATTTGTTTTTTTTATGCATTGAGGATGATGATTTGATGGATGATCAATGACGGATGACCGATGAAGGATGACTGATGATGGATGACGGGTGACGGATGACTGATGACGGATGATGGATGATGGTGATGGTGATGGTGATGATGATGGAATGAGTGAGGTGAAAAGTTTTGTGTTACACACGGGTGCAAGAATCCTTTCGCTTGCTCGTTTTTCAATTCCACACTCGCGGGTAAATACGACTTTGCGCCCTTGTATATTAAATAACTATTAATACATCCTCATGTCAGCAACGTTCTAATTATAACAGTGGAAATAATTATAAGCATTCTGTTTAACTGAGACGGCGCCTGTGGTGAAACAGGCTCGGGCAAGAGGGGATACACGATACACCACCTGGTACCGGCCGAGTACCCTTTGAGGTCTCCTCTTCCGAGGCGTCTCAGAAGAGCAATTCTTTAAATAATGCTCTACATTTTTTACGAGATTCTCTGTACTTTTTATGTTTTTTCTACTCAGAATCACGATATCTTTATATCCCAATAGGAGAACAAATGTGTTTCAAAATTTCTATACATATTTGAACATATTTTCCTGTTGTGTCATCGCCACACAAAGTATACGGGAGATTGTAACACAATAGGAAAAAATCTTTGGGACTTTTTTTGTCCTATTAGGATCGAAGGAGCTCGTAATTCTCATTGGAAATAAAATAAAACTCCTAGAAACATTTACAATTAATGAAAGCGGCATTTTTTTGAGAAACGCTCAGTTAAACGGTCAACCTATACAGATAAAATCTAAACAGTGCAAAATTACGTACAAACTCACAAATCTTAGCTCAGACACGTAATGATCTTACAATGTAGCATTTATTAGGTCAATTATACTCAATCTAAACATAAATACAGCAATTACTGTATATCCGTTGATTTGCAACGGCCTTACACATAATTCTTAAAATAATTCGTCAGAGGATACAATTTGTGAAGGAAGGATACAGATATTTAATTGAAATCAAATGCTTAACATTGTTGCAACTTGGTCATGATTTCATTATATATCATCATGAAGATTAAACGTTAACAGCTTAGATAAGCATCAAACACGCAAAATGAATCAGATTCGGGTCACCAATTTCAGAAAAGTATTCGATTCGACTAGGTACAGTCAAAGAATTTAATTTCCTACCCACTTTGGACTTTGTCAAAGTGACGTAATCAATCAAAACGTAAGAGACTTCTTATGATTTTATTTACAGTGTCACTTTGAAATAGTCCTAAATGGGTAGGAAATTAAATTCTTTGACTGTACAGTGGCGGAATGAAAAGGTTGATCAGTTTTCAAATCAAATCATTTACGTGTTGCAAGCACATGTTACCTTTATAAACTGTGTATCAGACGAGAGTGATGTATTGAAAATTATGTTTAACTATTTGACAACAAAGTTCAAATTTACTTAGACGAATGTTCCTTGACTAATAATAGTTGAACTAAAACCTTTTTATTAGTTTGATCTTGCCATTACGTGGTGTCAAGTTTGATAAATCTAACGATTAAATCCTCTGCGCTTGAAATTATTAAAACTATAAATGTGAGTAACAGGTCCTGTCAATGTCATCATTGCTATTTCTTGTATACGTATTTTTTTCTTTTTTTAACTCGTTTTCCAAAATTCAAAGAGGTCAATTCTCGTAGTGGACGTATCTGTAGGCCATGTAGTGAAATGACATTCATTATGACGGAATGTGTCTAACACTCGGTCGATAAAGCCGATACTGATAACTTATACTGAGCAAGCAAAAACAGATCTTAAGGTGATCAACCTTTTCATTCCCCGACTGTATCTACTTATATTTGTAATAGTTGGACCCATTTTATTAACCCCCAACGCAAAAAGAGGGGTGTTATAAGTTATAAGTGTGACGTGTCTGTGTGTCTCTGTGTCTGTGTGTCTGTCTGTGGCATCGTAGCTCCTAAACGAATGGACCGATTTGAATGCGGTTTTTTATCCAAAAGCTGACGTGATCGAGTCCTAAGCTACGTTTCAACAAAATCGGTTGAGCCGTTTTTGTGATATTGAACATTGAAATTAAAATATCGGGAGTTTTTAACTTTTCTAACTTGTAAAGTTTTACGGTGTATCCCACAAGAGTTAACTTGAGACTCGAGCGCGTACTAACGTTATACGAACGAGGTGTCAATTTAACTCTTGCGGGTTATAATTTTTTACAAGTATTAACCGGCAACGGCGGCAGCACTGGTCAAAAAGCCTGTTCGTCATGGATAGGGTTGCCATACGTCAGGATTTGTCCTGACATGTCAGGATGTTTGACCCTTTGCCAGGATTGAAAGGAAATGATCTCATTTAATAAATTAAAAAAAAATTAATGAAATGATACAACTCAGTTATAAGAAATGTGAGGACTTTTAGGGTGATGTCAGGATTTTTATCAGGACACTTCATTTTCCATATGGCAACCGTAGTCATGGACGACGTAGAACGCCTCAACGTTGCCAGCAGTGTAGACTTGTAACATGTAGTGTGGGTGTAGCTGTATAAAATCAATAAAATTGGTGCAAACGGGTCTATTCGACGATATTGAATTGGAATTGGTTTAGCTGGTATTTATTCTATTATTTTCTTTTGTTGCGAAACAAACGGTAATATATGGTAGAGTGAGATTATTTTATGTGGCCGATTTATAACAAAACTGTCGTTGGAACTTGGAATCTTCTACCATGCACGGTAGAGTAACTTTTTAAGGAACTACGATGCTCCAATTACTCTAATAATCTCAATTACATAGGTATTGCAGAGAGTCTCGCAATTTAGATACCTGGGGCACATTGTCGATGAGGAGTTGAAAGATGATGCCGACATAGAAAGAGAGCGAAGGGCATTGGCTGTAAGAGGGAACATGCTCGTTCGTAGATTTGCTGGTTGCACACTTGACGTCAAAGTCACACTTTTCAAGGCGTTTTGCCAAACATTTTACACCAGCAGTCTATGGACCAGCTACACCCAAAAAGCGTATCATGCCCTTCGTATATTATACAACAACCTGTTCCGGGCGATGGTGGGGCTTCCTCGACACTGCAGTGCGTCAGGCATGTTTGCAGATGCGCACACAGACGATTTTTTTGCGTTGATGCGTAACAAAGTCGCCTCGTTATTACGCCGAGTGAGGGGAAGCCCCAACAGTCTCCTGCAGGTCGTGGCGGGAAGGCAGGACAGCGCCTTGCTCGGCAGGTTCAATGGGCTGCACGCTCCTATTACGTGTGCACCTCGTTGAGGCTGCCAAGTCTGGCTTTTAAATTATAAACAAAATAAAATTTTGCTGTACTAACATAGGTCATTAAGTATTTTTTTTTTCCTTTTGCTTACTAACAACCTATGGACCATGATGTCTGAAAATAAAGATATTTTATTTATTTTTATTTTATATAATAATGTAGGAACGCATTTTTCCGATTCCTCGGGCCTGTGCCTTAATGGTTGGTTTATATTGAATCCCACGTCAAATTCGACGTTTTAAAGCACCTCTTGTAAATAAGCCATAACGTGGTTTACCGACAGCGTGCAATGATACAGTAAAAAAACTATGTTTCTAGAGATAATGTTGGTTCAACATTTTTCATAGGCATTTTGGTTCCACGTATGCAGAAGTGGCGAGTGAGTGGTGTTTGATATCTATCCGATTGAAAATTTTAATCCAATTGTGAATACATTGATCAGTGATCACCGCCTAATCAATTTTATGAAACGGTCCCACTTTACAATTAAATCATGGCAGTATACGATATAGTTACATATCACAATGTCACCCACCTTACGTGGCGGAGCGCCCATACAAGCCGATTCCCACCGGCTTGCCTAAAATATCTTTTGAGACAAGCCTATAGTTATATACCTACTCTACAACACTTTCATAACTTTCTGTGTTTCGGGTTGCCCTTCGAAAATTTTCACGCGCCGCCACTGCCACCTTTAGTCCAGGCAATGAACTGACAGCTTGTATGGAAAATATGTCAAATTTGGAAATAATTTATAATAGCAGATTTTTTTTATGTAATGGATATATAATCAATTAAATAGTTACTTAGTGACAACATCCAACAAAATTTCAGACATCAAAAAAATTATAACTTAACTAGCTTCTGAAAAGTCAGAAAAAATATTAATAAATGGTTTTATTTTTATTTTGGTTCATTTACATTTGCTCTATAATATTCAAGATAAATAATTAAAAAAAAACAATTCATTCTTTTTTTAAATCTATATAAATACTTCCGGATGGAAAGTTTGTTGGATTCTTGAATAAAGCATCTTAGATCAATGTTTTGAAATGATATAAAGCAAAAAAACGCTATTATAAATTAATGTTTTTCAAAACCGTATTTTGCCTGGAGTACTTATCTAATCAAGAGTGCGTGCTAGTCCCAACATCATCCTGAATATGATTACTGCAAGGTTCGATTGCCCGTATATGACTCACGGCATGCAGATTCATATGTAACACAGGAATATAAAATAGCCTGCACCTTTTTGTTTAGTTCTACTTCGTCGACTTTGTATCTAATTTATTTATTTTAATTCTCTTTTTCTGACATCTTATATTATTTTAATGATTATTTTAAATTTATTTTATTGTGAATATTGTACTTATTTTAATGTGTGGGTATGTGTGGACCGTAATCAGTAATCAGTATCTTTATTGCTTTCATAGGTAAATACAAGATGGTACATTATATATGTTCAGCTATGAAACCCTGTAGGGCACTACAATATTAAATAACTAAAACTAAAATGTATTAATTTGCAACAGCTTAAGGTGCTTATCTCTTAATTGTTAAACTTATACCAAACGGTGAGCATGCAAAGATAATCTTATGCTAAGTATTACAAATATTTATTAATCTAGCTATAGCTATACCTATACTATTATATCAGTAATTAACTTTCAAAAAATTCTTGCAGTGAGTAAAAACAGTTTTTAATTAGAAATTTAGTGACTTTTTTATTAAATAATTTATTGTTCTCCTCGTCCCTTATAATCTTTGGAAGTTTATTGTACACCTTGATACACATTACGTGGGGACTAGAGGCGTGCATTTTTAATTTAGATGCTGGAATTGGAATCTTATCTCTGGGACGTAGGTTTGAGGTAGTCGGTCTCTGTTGGTCTAGAAATAATGTGTTATGCTTTCTTAAAAACTTACATAGCTCTAGTATGTATAAAGAGGTCAAGGTCATGATATTGAGTTTGGGAAAATGTGGTCTGCAACTATCTGTTTGGTATATATTGACTAAGATCCTTATACATTTCTTTTGCAACACAAAGAGATCGTTCACACGTTGTTGTCTGAAATAAATAAATTATATATAATAGGCAGAAAATGAACTTAGTAATTCGGAAATTGGCCTTTCTTTGAACTTCACAAAGTGCGAAATTTTCATCCCCGATCGCCTTCCACTTGAAAATAAAATTGATATACTAACCAATTTTAATGCAGTTTTGCCTAATCTCTCCGTTCATTCCAATTCATCTCTCACCCTTTTAGGCTCGCCAATTTTCGAAGAATCAATCAACCCTGTCATTAATTGTAAATTAAACTTGTTCAAAAATACATCCGACCTACTTTTTCACATCAATCCTCATATGGCCCTGTTCATTATTCGTTTTTGCTTATTCACCCCGAAATGTATGTATTTGTTGCGCAGTTGTCCCATTTGGAAATTCCCTACCATTTTGTCATCCATTGATGTGTCCCTTCAGACAACACTTTCCAAAATTCTCAACATTAATTTAGACTCCAGCACCAGATCTTGGACTCAAGCGGTTCTCCCAATAAGGCTTGGGGGGCTGGGCGTTCGAGCCTCGGCCAGCGTAGCCCTACCTGCATTCCTGTCCTCTGCTTATGGCTCGCTGTCTCTCGTCGGTATCATTCTTAACCTTCCCCAGATAGTCGACGATGAGATAGCGAGTTTGAAGGAGGCCAGGGATGCATGGTGTGACTCGTGCCCTGGAACGGACATCCCGGCGGTCAGACATTTTCAGCGGGTTTGGGACAACCCTCGTCTTAATAAGGTGCAAGCATCCCTCGTAGAAAGTAGCCCGGACGATTTTGAACGCGCCCGCCTCCTGGCGGTTTCCGCCCCCGAGTCGGGACACTGGCTCTACGCGCTTCCTTCACGACAGATAGGCACCGTTCTGGACCAAAGCACATTAAGAATTGCTTGTTGCTTGAGGCTTGGGGCCAGAATATGTGTTTCACATACATGCGTCTGTGGCAAAAGCGTCGATGAGTCGGGTAGGCATGGCCTCTCATGTATAAAAAGCGCCGGCCGCTTATACCGCCACGGCACTATAAACGATTTAGTCCGTCGTTCGCTTGCCACCGTATCTGTGCCTGCTATTCTCGAACCCACAGGTTTAGCAAGAGACGATGGCAAGCGACCTGATGGTGCCACATTGGTGCCGTGGAAGTTGGGCAGAGCCTTGGTGTGGGACGCAACGTGCGTGGATACGTTTGCTCAGTCCCACATCCAGGGGACTCGCACTCAACCCGGCGCTGCAGCTGACCAGGCCCAGGTGTTGAAGCGCCGCAAATACTCGTCTTTAATTAAAGACTACGAGTTTGCGGCGCTTGCAGTAGAAACATTGGGTCCCTGGTCAGCTGACATGAAATCATTTATGAGGGCAATGACTAAACGACTCGTCGACGCTTCAGGGGACCATAGGGCTGGCGCTTACCTCTCGCAACGTATTTCTTTAGCAATACAGAGAGGTAACGCCGCCAGCGTTATGGGCTCTATGCCGCAGACGGAACTGCTGGACGGGGTTTTCTTCCTTTGACTGGGCAAGTTAAGTTAATTTAGTTTTTAATTAGTTTATAATTTTTTGCTTGTAAGTTTATTTTTATTTATGATGTTGTTGTCTTGTTTTTATAAAGAAATTTGGTTGTTTACTATGTACTTAATAAGCGAAATAAATACTTTTATGGTACTTAGTAATTAAAAATAGTATTTACCACTAGGTAGGTATCTGATTTGATCCATCAAAATTATACAGTATAGTCGTAATTTCCCCAAGACCTTTGATCGTAATAAAGAATTATCCAAGAATAAGGTATTAAAAAAACACAATTTTACTGTTATTCCAAGAATTAATCTATGACCTACATAGATTAGTGCAAAACAAATCAATTGTAATTAAATTGAATTCTGCAGGCCATTTCAATAAAAAAAGTATATATCTAACAAAATATGTCACCTTGGCATGTGTCTGTCACTAATATTAAGTGTTATATTCCGAAATCTTGTTAGAATTAAAATAATTATATTAAATAATCATACTAAATACAGACATCCAGGCAGGTGAAACTAAATAGGTAGAGTAAAATCTTATTCTGAATCAATATCTAATCACTATCGCGAATCGCGAACATTCTTCATTGAGTTTCCTGTTGACAAAAATGATGCTATAACTATTATCATTGCAGTTATCAGTTGCCGATTATGATAAATGACGTATACGGCACTACACTGCAGTTTAATTAGATTAATTGGAGATGGGTATTGTTGATTGAACGAAGATAGAAATCTAGTAGACCTCGAGTTCAGGCACTAGTTTTACGAAAGCGACTGCCATCTGACCAGGAAAATCAGACCTTATTGAGATTAGATCGGTTTCCTCACGATGTCATCCTTCAACTGTTAAATATCAGATAATTCGTATACCTTTAGGTTTTATGGAAAAGGCGCTGTGTATAATATCTCGTAGCTAATTTGGAATCTATTGTAAAAGAAGATAGAGTTCATTATTCAATGAACATTTTACGTGGCGATAACATCTTTTTTGCAAAATTTGGCACGCGTTTGCAAACAATGTCTATTCATATGCTCAGAACAATGGGCATTAATGAGCTCAGTTCAAATTGGCCAAAGTAGGGTAGACTGGGTACGATTGAACCAATAGTTCGTATATCGTCCGTAGTTTTGCTCTTTATAATCTGTGAGATGAAAAAAGTATATCAAATGAAAGAACGTCAATACAATTTATGGGCCAGGTGTTTTAGTTTTAGTAGTAGATTCTGAGAGCAAATTGAAAGAAAAAAAACCGATTTGTTTCAACTGTCCCACATCCCAGGGCCGGTTGAAACAGTGAGAAAATATAATACTTTTGTGTGTTTTATTCGTAATTTTTATGAGAAACGTATGATTTAGGAACGGTTTATAATCAGCTAGCATTTTTGCGCTTACAAATTAAACTCTACGTATGTTATCAGTAATTTTACACCTTATTAAGTTAACTAAACCAAAACAAAAATAAACTGTTTGCATTTTAAACGTAACAAGATTATAGGTAATTAGAATATATAAAAATAAACTAAAAGAAAACTTACTTTGACTTACTTTCATTAGTCAATGTCAAAAAATACAAGAAAATCACTCTGTTTCAACCGTCGCGTTTCATTTCAACTGTCCCCACCTCCTACTTTCGGAAAAAAACCGTTGTAGTAATAATGAGAATATGATACAGTAAAACTAGATACGCTGAGATGATCCACAAACTTCACTTCAAACATAAACACACACTCAATACTCTCACCTAAATAGACACCAGCATAATCTCATCTCTACGAGTGAAGATACTTACTTTTGGGGTTCAAAACACAATAGGGTCTTCTACAAACAAATTACGCGCGCGGGAAGCAACGTCACGATGTTTATCGTGTACAAACCGATAGTCCGCTTCTTTGCCCGCTTTGACCCCTCGCCGTCCCACCAACGGTTTGCGAGATATTTGCGTTGTTTCAACCGTACCCAGTCCACCCTATACCTTCCGATTGAGAGTCACGCGCCTTAACGCTCAGCTACAGTGGCGTCCTATTGACAATTCGCCGGGTTAAAGGCAGAGCCGACTATTTGGTTTCATTTAATTGTAGCAGATAGGTAATATGGTTTCATTTAATTGTAGGTTTAAAATGAATAAAAAATTCCAAATTTGTCATTTTTTCCATACAAAATGTCAGTTCATTGCCTGGACTATAGGTACATCGCTGTTTTTCAGCCCGCACCTACAACACGGGATACAAATATAATTAATAGCTAGCTGCAAGGGGAACATTCGCATTACTCGTAATGAATTTAAATAATTAGTTAATTTTTGCCTTTGACCCGGCGAATTGGTGGATTCTTCCAAATCGATTTAATTGTTCATTTTTAATTACATGAAACATGACTAAAAAAACTCTAAACCGTTATCACATTCTATAAATAAACAAGTAGGTAATCCAACCACGATACCACGGTTTACCGAACGGAAATTGCATTATCTAATTACTGGTAATTATTCCTTATCTGGTAATTACAGAAACATGGATTTCTGTTCCATTCACAAACGGACTTGCGCGCGCGATTGTTGTCTATGTGTAAATCTAACGATACATAGTGCGAGTAAATGCAAATATTGCATTACATTATAGAGGTGATTAGTTCCGTTAATTTTGTGAACGTGTGCAGTGGAGATGGGAATTAAGAAACGTGAGTACTAATAATAACAGCTTAGACTTAAATTATCTAAACTAGTGAGAATTTAACCAAAAAAGAATATGGACCAAAAAGAATATAGGTAGGTACCTATTTAGATCATTTCTAGGCCATTACATTTCGAACGTATAAGAGCATGTGCTGGAAAAAATATCGCAGCCTACATTTTAGTTTTAATTTAGTTCAGATTTTATTAATTTAATTATATGATTGTATTGATTTGATTGTATTATTATTATGGGTCAATGATACTCGAGTAGAATGAGACGAGAGTAAAGTAACTATGAAGTGAATAAAGGCGTTCTTGGCGCCTCGAGCACGACAATACACGACGCCTTTAAGCGTTCTTGGCAAAGGGTTAACTTTGACTTCTCCATGTAAAACCCGAACATTTCAACACTTTCGCTGTCATCTTTCTAAAGTAAGTATGTTTTCCTACAATAACGACTTATGTGTGTAATGTCAGTGGTATTAAATGTGTGTTAATAGTATAAAACCAACATTACCACACAAATCACAAAATCTGATCAATAGAAAATACCAGTTTCATCTTTAGATCAAAGTTTATTCACCCCGTCTCTGTCACACGCAATAAGAGTGAACGAGACACCCTTTTACAACTACAAAAAGACTGGATACAAACCAGCAATTTGTGAATTTCCTCCATATAATTAGTGCATTTTTATCTCACGCAATCTATGTCGGGAATGTTTGTAGAGATAACTTTTACAAACTCGCATGTCCCTAAACTGGGTGAAAACGAATTGAACGCTATTACTATACTGATAAAGTTTAAATCTCAAGCAAATGCGAAAGCTGATAGGAGTGTGTGATGCAAACCAGTCTGTGTTATAGTTATAACTTCCTGTATACGCTTTACAAACATTATGTCATATTGAGAAATGGTCGCTCCATATTGCAATTATGCCAATTATGTAAAACTAATTTACGTACGCACTTCGATGCACGCAATGCGGGCAACAGTTTATTTGTCAGGTTTATTGCTATTTTATCGCGTCATAATATTATTTAACGTGATAAGACACAACTGATTAGGTAGGTAAGTAGGTACTACAGGTGTAGTGGATGTTACATTGCATATATGCCTTCTATATATGGAGAAACGACCTCATGACATGACCGCGCGCAATCTGTCTTTTGTGAGAAATGCTATCTGTCTCATTCATCAAGTTTGGGAATAAATTAAAAGCGGTTTCGCATGATGACTTTTTGCAGCGATACAAATACGCGTTTCACGAACGCGCGACTGTCAGGCCTCCACACATCAAAGTTCACTGCATGCGGGCGGCGCGTCCGCGCGTGTCGAACGCAGTAGTAAAGCGGGCCCGCGGCGGTAGCAACGCGTGTCCAGCGCAATAGCAACGTGGGCCCGGGTTCAGACCGCGTTCGATGTTTGTTTGAAGTGTAGTTAGTCTCAATGCTTTACAACTCGCGCGGGCCGGGGCGCTCGACCCGCGTTCGCGCCGCAACCGCGACCAATGTGTGGACGCCTTAAAGCCGGTAGATCATGCTCCTCACCTCACTCGCCACGCCCGAACGAAACTGGACCTCAGATTACGCTTAGTTACTACGAATCACGGCGGCGGCGTCAAGATATATTTGTGGGTAAGGTGAGATTAAAGTTACAGAATAGCGGGGCTATATTGATACAGTATCGCGTTTGTAGGCTGCAAAAATTCGCCGTGTGTAACCGATCTAAGCGATAAGGTCGCGGGAGTCCGTTGAATGCGGGCGGCGCAGGCCCGGTCATTGTGGCACTTTTTGGGGGAGGCCTATGTTCAGCAGTGGACGTCTTTCGGCTGATATGATGATGATGAAGTTTGGGAATGGAACAGCTGTCAACTTTTTGACGTAAATACTAGAAATTCTAGTCGCGAGCTCGCGACTAATGAATAATTAGAACACTTAGAGATGGGTAGTTTAATTATCCCGCATGCCAGATAGTTCGCTCGCGGATTTGTGCCAGCCACGCGTCCCAACTGCAGAAAAAGGTGTCAGCTGACTATCGGCGTATTGGTATATATTTATTTATTTTTTTATTTTTTTCTTACAAAACAAAAATTACGATAAACTTAATCTAAATCTTCGCCAAACTGCATAACAGTTTGTTGGCGAATATACACTCTTTATAATTATGTTTTATGTTGTGTTATGTGTTCTTTGTATATCTGTAATAGGGATGAATACTGCAATGTTCTGCCGCCAGAGTGCAGCACTAGCACAAACCGTAAACCAGTAGAGGAAGATAGGGATTCACACACGCATGCACAATTGATTGTCAAATGAGTGACAAGGATGCATGCATAGACAATATAATAAGTGGGAACGAGATACAATGTGTCAACTCTGCTAGTGTTGCCTCCTACGCAGAGTTTTGCGTAATGTTCTTGTTCCCTATTCCGTGTAACTTTATGTCAAATAAATAAATTAAAAATTAAAAATTATCACGCAGATCGTACGCATGTGTTCCATTACCTCACTATGTCAGAGCAATAGGACCATCCTGGTTTAAATTAATTCAAATATATCGGCTATTGCTCTCACATGACAAAAGTATACTACTATAAGTACTTGAGATTATTTAAGTTGATCCAAATTGCATCAAAGTAGTCCATTAAAAAGCGGCCAAGTGCGAGTCGGACTCGCACATGAAGGGTTCCGTGAAATAAATTGCGGTTTACGATTTATGACGTATTAAAAAAAAACAACTTATTAGATCTCGTTCAAACCAATTTTCGGTGGAAGTTTACATGGTAATATAAATCATATATTTTTTTTAGATTTATCATTCTGTTATTTTAGAAGTTACAGGGGGGGGGGACACACATTTTACCACTTTGGAAGTGTCTCTCGCGCAAACTATTCGGTTTAGAAAAAAATGATGTTAGAAACCTCAATATCATTTTTGAAGATCTATCCATAGATACCCCACACGTATGGGTATGATGAAAAAAATTTTTTTGAGTTTCAGTTCTGAGTATGGCGACCCCTAAAACTTAATGTTTTTTTTCGATTTTTGTGTAAAAATCTTAATGCGGTTCACAGAATACTTCTACTTACCAAGTTTCAACAGTATAGCTCTTATAGTTTCGGAAAAAAGTGGCTGTGACATACGGACGGACAGACAGACAGACAGACGGACGGACATGACGAATCTATAAGGGTTCCGTTTTTTGCCATTTGGCTACGGAACCCTAAAAACCTGCCAAGTGCGAGTTGGACTCGCGCACGAAGGGTCCCGTTATTATTTATAAAAACGGCAAAAAAATCACGTTTGTTGTATGGGAGCCCCCCTTAAAAAAATGTTTTATTTTGTTTTTAGTATTTGTTGTTATAGCGGCAACAGAAATACATAATCTGTGAAAATGTCAACTCTCTAGCTATTACGGTTCTTGAGATACAGCCTGGTGACAGATTATCTATAAAAACGGCAAAAAAGTCACGTTTTTTGTATGGGAGCCCCCCTTAAAAGATTTTTTTTTTTGGTTTTTAGTATTTGTTGTTATAGGGGCAACGGTAATAAATAATCTGTGAAAATGTGAACTCTCTAGCTATCACGGTTCTTGAGATAAGCCTGGTGACAGACAGACGGACGGACGGACAGCGAAGTCTCAGTAATAGGGTCCCGTTGTACTCTTTGAGTACGGAACCCTAAAAAGCAACTCTACCGGCAAAGGTTAGAGATTTCAATTCCAATGACAGTGTTATAAAAAGTCAACCACATAAAATGATCTAAACAATATGTTGGGGCAGTTAGCAAAAAATATAAAAACCGGCCAAGTGCGAGTTGGACTCGCGCACGAAGGGTTCCGTACCATTATCTATAAAAACGGCAAAAAAATCACGTTTGTTTTATGGGAGCCTCCTGTAGCCTAGTTGGTAGTGACCCTGCCTACGAAGCCGGACGTCCCGGGTTCGAATCCCGGTAAAGGCATTTATTTGTGTGATGAGCACAAATATTTGTTCTTGAGTCATGGATGTATGTATTTAAGTATTGATTTATCTATATAAGTATGTTTATCGTCGTCTAGTACCCATCCTACAAGCTCTGCTTAGTTTGGGACTAGGTCGATTTGAGTACGATTTTAAATGAAAAAAAAAACTGTTTTTTAGTATTTGTTGTTATAGCGGCAACAGAAATACATCAGCTGTGAAAATTTCAACTGTCTAACTATCACTGTTGATGAGATACAGCCTGATGACAGACGGACAGACAGACAGACAGACATACAGACAGACAGACAGATAGATAGACAGTTAGACAGACAGACAGACAGACAGATAGACAGACAGGCAGCGGAGTCTTAGTAATAGGATCCCGTTTTACTCTTTGAGTACGGAACCCTAAAAAGCTCACTAAAATAATCTAATAAGTATTAACTTGTATGATTTACTTACAACTATAAACACAAACTAGCGTTAAGCATAATTACAGTTAATGTTGTTAAAACAAAGTTATGAGTGTCATAAACAAAAATAATTAAAGTTTTGTAAATGTTTTCATAGATATGTTACTTTGTTGACTTTTATCAAGATCAACTTCAAACTATTATAAAGTTAATGTACTTAAAACAAATCGTACCGTAACGAACGTTAACAAAGACATCTATTTAGTTTTATTGTTTTTTTCTTGCGATGAAGGAAGTTTATGGCATGAACTAATTAATTATGAAATCATTTAGTAGAAATGTTTATTTCACTGCTAACTTGACACAAAAGACGTGCTAAGTACTTGGATAAAAACTACTATATTCAAGACGTTCTAGCTGAAAAACTTAGTAAGCCCTCTTAGTCTGTGTGTCTGTGTGTCTTAGTTTGTGTTACTCGTACAAATTAAGGCTCAGGCAGGGTATATTGTTAGGCTCAAAGTCAACTAAAGGGCAATGGAGAGGGCTATGGTGGGAGTTGATCTGCGTGATCGCATCAGAAATGAGGCTATCCGAAGCAGAACCAAGTAGGTAACCGATGTAGCCCTCCACTAAACTCAAGTGGCAGTGGGCGGAGCATATTGCATGTAGATCCGATGGCCGTTGGGGCGGAAAGGTGACTCAAGTGGCGACCACGTACCGGCAGGCGCGGCGTGGGTAGGCCCCCCACAAGGTGGACTGATGACCTGGTAACGCGGGAGTCTGTTGGATGCGGGTGACGCTGGACCGGTCATTGTGGCACTTCTTGGGGGAGGCCTATGTCCAGGAGTGGACGGACACTTAGACTTCACACACAAGGGCCTTTTGTTGTTTACCTATACCCTACGAGGTACTACCATAAATTACCGATAATTTTATTATGTTGACAACTCGACGATATACTTTTCATGTTCATGGGACTGGGATATCCCTATGTCTAGTGTTCCGTGTTATCCCTATGTGTGTGACACTGGTGGGCGAGAGGGGGGGGGAGGCCTGAACCGGGGAGTGGACATTTCTATAGGAGACAATAAAACTGATGCTGCGCTTGTAGTCATCATCATCATCATATCACATCATCCGAAAGACGTCCACTGTTGGGCATAGGCCTCCCCGAAACAGTGCCAAAAAGACCAGTCCTGCGCTGACTGGTCCTGGGAAGTCGCGGACAAAAGCTATCTTAGTATATGTGATGAAAGCGTTGTATTTCCAAGCCGCTTTATAAATGAACGTCTTACTCTCTGGAACATAATGGCGGCCCAATTAGCGCCATAATACCGTAATCAGGGTAATTGAGGCAATAACAATTAAACTCAACGTAATAATTGATTACAAGAAAACTGTCGGCCTTATTACCATCGTAAATGATAGTTGTGGGACCTGACAATGTATTACATGGGTATGAATAAGTTTTATAAATTTTAGGCTTCTGCATTTATTGGTGCGGGGTCGGTACGGTATCAGTAAGCTGTCAGTATCAGCTGTCAGTATTAGCTGTCAGTCTCAACTCAACTGTCAGTCAAGTCAACAAATTCCTTACTGCGCCTCTACATTTGATTTGATGGTTTTCATTTGGTGGGGGGCGTAAACGGTAAAATGCGGTATTTTAGGAGCTTACTGATGTCGCCCACATTTCCTTACATGTACTGTCAGTATTAGGTCTTAAAGAAGAAGACCTAATAATAGCAAGCTTCGTGGCCTAAACACGGTACTCGACTAAAAAGCTCTCTAATAAAACACGATTGTGAAAAACACAATTTTATTTTATTTATTTATTTTACTGTCAGTATTTAATATGTGCAAGAAGCGGTGCGGTGCGCACGCAATACTGTTTACTGCATTCGTACCTCTCCGCATTAGTGTAATATAGCTAGTAGGTACTGCGCAAATGTAATTGATGTATTTATTTATTTCTTGACTCTCTTCGGGCAAAATTCTTTCTTAGTGAAGTTTGATAGACGGAATGGATGGTAATACTATCAGTAGTGTCAGTATACCCACAAGTGAGCAGGCATTTATGCAAATGACTATAGTAGTAGTGTAAGCATGGGTAGTTTGGCAACTGTCTTCCAAGCGGAGACATACGCCATAATTGCTTGTGTACAGGAGAATATAGACAGGCGAACCAAAGGGCGGACTATCTATATACTCAGTGACAGTCAAGCGGCCCTTAAAGCGCATACGGCGCCGAAAGTGGACTCTAGACTAATTTATAATGGCGTCCAAGCACTAAACAGACTTGGAAAGCACAATAAGGTGCAACTAGTTTGGATACCACGGCACAAGGGCTTCATCGGCAACGAAAGAGCAGATGAGCTTGCAAGAGGGGGCTCTACAAATCACTTTGTAGGTCCAGAACCATTTGTGGGACTCTCGCAGGGGACCATAATATCGGCCTTTAAAGCCTACGCCAAAACCAAACACCAACACGAGTGGAGGAATGAGGCTGGCTTAAGGCACTCTAAGCTCTTCATAGAAGGAGTGGACTCGGGCTGGACCAGAAAACTCTAGAAATCCAGTAGGAAGCAACTCAGAATTATATCTGGGGTGTTCACAGGTCACTTCGGGGTCAAGGATCTCTTGGCCAAGATGGGACTATCTGATAGTTTAGACTGTAGAATGTGTGGCGAGGAGGATGAGACTATGGAACACTTATTGTGTGAATGTCATGCCCTTGCCAGACAAAGAATGAACTACTTTGGTAACGGTTACCCGCAACCAAAGGAATTCAAGGTGCTCCCGGTGAACTGCATCATCCGCTTTGTGGAAATGATGGAGCAAGCCTGGGAGCAGGCATAAAGGAGAGGGCAAATGCACAAAAGATCCCACTGGGTCGAAGTGCATGCAGGGCCCTTACCTAGATAAGATAAGATAAGATAAGATACCCACAAGTGAGGCTATCTTAGAGACATCATGCATCAGTAAGGTGTCGAGACAGGGGCGGAGCGCGTTGGGACGACGTCAAAGACATGTTTAAAGTGTTTGCCTTATTACAATGGTATAAGGTGCAAAACCGCTTATAGTGGCTCCAGCTTAAGGCTCCGATAAGCGGTCGACCTGCTGATAAAATTATCCAACAATTTTGTCGGCCGTACGTAACTAAGTAATACTAATCGATGCCCCAGTTAAGACCTAGTTAAGTATAACCTCGGTACATCCTAAGTTTCACGCTAGAAGGCCGATATTGTTGCATTATGGGTCTTAGGTTATTTCCATTCAGTGAATAGGACGTAATAGCTTGTACTATCATTACATTACTTATTCTGTGGTACTATTACTTATTCTGTGGTTTTCCAACCTGCATATGTATATCGAGGGTTATTCCCACCTGTTACCACCATTTTGTTACCAGTGGTAACAGTTGGGATTTTTTTTCCCATCTTTTACCACTAAACTACTCATGGTACTTGATGGTACAGAGGGGTAATGACGTAACGTTTTGAACGCGCGTTAGGACAATTTAACTATATTTTTTCCATATAAAAAGTGACATTTAATTATCTGACGCGCGTACAATGCGTTACGTGATCGACCTGCTGGTAACTACTAGAAAAAAACCCAGTAGTTACCATCAATTACTATTCCCATTAGTTCCCACTGGTAAAAGATGGGGGAAAAAATCCCGGCGGTTACCACTGGCAACAAATTGGTGGGAATAGTCCAATTTGACCATACTGGTATAGAATTTATTCTAAGATTAGCCCATACAATTTTAACTTTTAACCTCAGTTTAAGTTCTTTTAACCTCAGTTTAATTTAACGGCCTCTGTAGCCCAGTTGGTAGTGACTCTGCCTACGAAGCTGGAGGTCCCGGGTTCGAATCCCGGTCAGGGCATTTATTTGTGTGTCTATCACGAATATTTGTTCTTGAGTTATGGATGTTACATATGTATATAATATAATAATAATATTTGCGGACAATCTTACACAAATCAACCTAGTCCCAAACTAAGCAAAGCTTGTACAGTAGACGGCAAACTTCGTGCGCAAATGAGGGGAAGTGGGGGGGCAGCTTGCCCGTACAATTCGCCTTTGCGCAGGCAAGGTCATTTGCGCACGATGTTTGCCGTCTACCTATGGGTACTAGACGACGATATGGATACTTAATATAGAGAAATAAATACTTAAATACATAGAAAACATCCATGACTCAGGAACAAATATTCGAGCTCATCACACAAATAAATGCCCTTACCGGAATTCAAACCCAGGACCTCTTGCTTCGTAGGCAGGGTCACTACCAACTAGGCTAAAGCGGTCGTCGATATAATAATAAATATAAGTATCTATATGTATTTATCTATTATATATATCGTCGCCTAGTACCCGCAACACAAGCCTTATTGAGCTTACCGTGGGCCTAGGTTGATTTGTGTAAGATTGTCCCGTAAATCCCGTAATATTTATTTATTTATTTATTATTTATTTATTTATTATGGTTTAGGGTTGTGAGGTGGGCGAGGCACATTGCCTGTAGAACCGATGGCCGTTGGGGCGGAAATGTTCTCGAGTTGCGACCACGTACCGGCAGGGGCAGTGTGGGTAAGCTTATAACCTGGTAAAGGTCGCGGTAGTCCGCTGGATGCGGGTGGCGCAGGACCGGTCATTGTGGCACTCTCAGAGCATAGAATACTAGAGACAGGACAAGCCGCCGGCGGCCGTGTCGCAGCTGTTAGCTCAATGAGCATACTCTGCCATACTGTGTATGCGTGCTGATCGCAGAGAATATTACGTTGTTTCCCAAAACGTAGCCCGACATCAAAGGCATTTCACTATTGTAGGGAATATATTGTAATACTGACAATGTGGTCAAGCCCCGCAAAACTAAAACTCTGATCCGCCAATGTGTATCATGTTTTCTTACTCGTAGTTCTGTTAGACGAGTGGTGAAGAGTCTGATTATTAAAACGATTTCCTTTGCTAGCGGAAAACCAAGTTAACCAAGTCGTCATCAAGTACGAAAACGCAAGGCAAGGTAATCATAACTCGGTAATTATAAAATTATAGTTAACAACGTTACGTCACGCGGGTAAATATGTATATCCCCTAGAATGAATTGTTCTATTTCCCCTAGGTCTGGTAAAGGGGCCTATAAAATTTCCACGATCTATTAAGTGACGTCTAGGTAATTCATGCACGTGTCAGTAAGTGGCAGTTTCGTTCGCATTACGTTCTTAATTGTCAGTTGAGGTGCTTAATTGTCAGTGAAGGAATCAATTTGTTTGTTAATTAGTAATCGACAGTTGCGTGACTGTTGAGTGTCGGTTGTTAGTTTTTTGAGACAATCGGTTAGCACGGGCACAGTGGCAATGGGGACCTCTCGCTGCCAACCATTGTATCTAAGATGCTTGACCGCGAGATGTCATGGGAAGCAATGGCCTCCTTCTGCGAGTCCGTAATGGCGCAGAAGGAGGCTGCGGAAAGAGCGCGGGAGGACGACCCTTCCGCTTCCCATATCCGCAGACGTAGAGCGGGGCGCGCACGTCGGCGTTATGCGCACTTGCTCCCCCCGCCGTAGTCTGAAGCGCCTCGAAATTATCCCGGGGCGCTCTCCCTGGCCAGGCCTGTAAAGCGGGCTAGTCGCGAGGGTCAAAGTTGCATGCGTAAGCGAACCTTTGACCCTCCTTGTAAGCGAAATGGGTGGATAATAGTTGGGGGTTTAGTGGGTAGACTGGGCCTAGTCCTTAACTGCGCAAAGTCCGATGATCGCCGTCAATTGACGAAGTGACGACCGCTGTAGCCTAGTTGGTAGTGACCCTGCCTACGAAGCAAGAGGTCCTGGGTTCGAATCCCGGTAAGGGCATTTATTTGTGTGATTAGCACGAATATTTGTTCCTGAGTCATGGATGTTTTCTATGTATTTAAGTATTTATTTCTCTATATAAGTATCTATATCGTCGGCTAGTACCCATAGTACAAGCTTTGCTTAGTTTGGGGCTAGGTTGATTTGTGTAAGATTGACCGCAAATAAATATAAAAAAAAAAATTAAAAAATTGCGTAGGTGGGTAAGGCCGTCCAAATTAAGGTTTTCTTTAAACCAAAGGCCGCTTTTGTGTTACGTTTTGTTTTCTGTTTGGTGGTTTTGTCATTTATCCATAACACAAAATTTGTGTTACTCGTACACGCAATACAAAACGTAACACAAAAGCTCATATTGGTTCCAAAAACAACGTAATTTTGACGGCGTTACCCAGTTACGTTAGGTAGGTACGGTAGGTTAGGCTTTTGTGTATAGAAATCGGTCTTCCCAATAGATGTCAAGTGGACGTTTATAGATTAAATTTGATGATACTCGTATATAATGAACCGCCAATATCGTCCAGCACGCAGCCCAAGCCTGATTTACGAAATAAATTAGTGATATGAAATTAGTTTTTTAGCTTCGTCAATAGTTTCACATTTTCATTTCATAGTGCATGCATTTTTGTATAGACCTGAATTAATTTCGTGTCATGCGCAATTGTTCCATGAAACAGAAAAGGCTAAGGCCTGAATCGTACTGAAGTGGCCTGCGGTGGCGGTCCATAGTAAGCTTGACATGACAGTTGATGTCAAGTTTACTATGGACCGCCATAGTAAACTTGACACAAACTGACAAGAGGCGAGAGCGCGCGAGAAATACCTATAAACTTAATGCCAGTTGATGAAATACGTTCAGTTAAATTTCAGCAGACATGCCAAACCGTTATATATCAAGTTATCTCTAACATACCATATTCATAGCTATATTAACTATAGCTATCTATTGCAAGAATAAAACTGAACCTGACCACAGCTCTTTCTCTTCCAGAGTTCTACCCCCAAGAATACCAACCTCAAAAATTCAACATGGGCATCTCCGAGGCGCCGAAAGACGATTCGCCCCGAACCACGCCCGAGCTCAGCCGAACGACTCCCGATCTCGCCCGAACGGACCAGTCCCCCTCCGCACCCCCTCCAGGGTCCGCAGACAGTGATGACGCAGACGAATTCGCGCCGAAGAGGAAGCAGAGGAGATACAGGACCACGTTCACGAGTTTTCAGTTGGAAGAGCTGGAGAAGGCGTTTTCGAGGACGCATTACCCTGATGTGTTTACTAGGTGAGTTGAGTTATACTTGTACGCGCGGGCATCGGACGACGGCAAAGGACGGGGCGTTTGAAGGGCAGATCGGGCGGCTGCGCTCGCGCACCGCCAGTCAGCGAGCCACCTCAGCGTCAAGCGCATGTCGCGCAGAGCTATTTTGTCATTAATTTCGTGCTTGTGAAATAAATAAATGTATTAATAAGATTATTACATTTTTATTGTCCTGCTTGGACAATACTCATGGACTCAGACCAAAATCTATCAATAATGACAAAATAATACTGAATTACTAAAAGTCCCAAACTTGGGCCCAAAAGAATCAAGCTAAAATTTCAGCAAATAAATATATAGATAGATACATTATTTATTCTTCCACAACATACGTGGTTAAAAAATCAAACAAAAATACAGTTATAATATTAAAGAGAGGCATGCAGTTTAGAACTAAAGTTATAGATAAATTAACGAGATCATGGAATTGCATATGTAGTAGTAAGTACCTATTGTATGTTTACAGGCATTCTATATTTGAATTTTCTATTTTCTCATACTACCACTACAAATGCAATTCCATGTTCTCGATAATTCATCTATAAATACAAGTTAAAAACTAAACCATGTGTCGTGGCATAGAATAGGCGCTGGCTCAGCATAATGATGGCAGCAGGACCTTACAATTTTGTGCAACGCATTTTTATTTGATCAAGATAAATAAATGTGCGCATTGTGTGTGTACGACTGTACGTGCAGTACCTAAATACACACACATTCATTTTAGTAATGTGTATGTTTATTTCATCTTTTTGTGTGTACATTTAGTACATTTACACACACAAAAATCCTATACATATACCTACTTACCATTTAATTCTGTTCCAGGGAAGAACTGGCCATGAAAATCGGATTAACTGAAGCTAGAATACAAGTAAGTACCTAACAACCATTAATTCTAAAGCAGTGAACCGTAATATGCAACCGGCAACGTGAAACTTAACAAAGTACAAATTACTACAAATTAAATAATTACAGATGAAAATCCAGTGCAGCCAACATTAGCCGCAAATTATAGTTCTTGAATCGCAAACTCGTGGTCCTTCTAAATTCGACTGTATTTTGTTAGCCCTAGAATCGAAGATTGAATGATTGCGGTTTACTTCCCAGGGTCTGAAGGACTTGTCACTGCAACCTCTAATCAGACCAGACCGAATCGAATGAGACATAGACACTGAGATCACTATAATAAAAGTTTGCGAAGGTTGTCTGTGCTCTTGGTTGGAGGAGGCAGTTGCGGCCTACTGGCTAAAAGATAATAAGAAATGTTTTTTTTATCAATTAAGAATTGGTAACCACGCTCTCATTCCCGCTCACTTTAAGCCTGCATCACACTGGCTAAATTTGACATCTAATGACAAGTTTTCTATTGTCCGCCGCGGCCAGGCCGCGCCAGTCTGTGAGAGGCCTTAAAAATATATAGACATATTATTTAAGCTTATTCCATAGAGTTATAATAATAATAAAATAATTTATTTCAGACTCAAGAATCCATATGTTTGTTAGTACGTAAAATAATTTAAAAGCTAAGTGTTAGTAGGCAAAACAGATAGGTACCTATAATTTGTACGCTGACAGGCACTGTAACGTAAGTAAGTAAGTAAGTAAGTAATTTATTTTGTGAAACATAGGTACATACATTGTAGATCTTAAATTAGGTTGAGAGTCCTCTATGTTCTACCTTGCGGCGTACAAAAAAATAAAACAGGAAAACAATTACAATAATAAATGGCACATGTGTTCTTATATTAAATACCTATATATGTCAAACAGATTTAAACATATAAATTAGCAGCGTAACTGCTTTATACAAAATCAATAGTAAGTAGATGTCATACATAATTAAGAACAAAAATAAAAATAAGGAATGTCACGATTACAGATTTAGAAAAAAAAAAAAAAAAAATCAATATATAATAATAATTACAGTTCACAATGTCAAGAGAATTCTATTTTAAACATGACAATAAATTGAAATTATATAAACATGCAATTAGATTTGGTCATTAAAGAATTCATCTAGCGTGTAATAAGCTCTTCCGACCAGTTTGTTTTTCAGGTCCTTCTTAAATATGTGAAGATCTTGACATTTAAGAGCATCTGGTAAAAAGTTATAAATTTTAGTTGCCATTCCCAATATACTTTTTCTTAGTAATGCAGTTTTGCCAGGGGCCACATTTATTTTATATTTATGCCGAATCGATCTTCCGCTTGCGCAGGAGCTTTCTATTGGAAATAGAACCGGATTTGATTTAACAAAAACTGACACTTCAAAGATGTACAGGCTTGTTAAAGTCAGTATGCCTAGTGTTTTAAAATGGGGTTTACATGATTCAATTTGTTTAATATTGCACATTGCCCTTATACACTTTTTCTGCGCTATAAAAATTCTTTGAATTGAGTTTTGTACAGAATTACCCCAAAATATTATGCCGTATCGTAAAATTGACTCCACATATCCGTAATAAGCTAGTAACGCTGTTTTTTGATTAGATATTGTTGAAACTTTTCGTAAGGCAAATACAAAGTTATTTACTCTAGTGGATAAAGAGTCAATATGTGGTTTCCAGCTTATGTTTTTATCAATATCAATACCTAAGAATTTCGCTACATCAGTCTGTTCTATACGTTGATCCTTACATTGTATGTCAAGATTTATAGAGCGTGATTTAGATTGATGAAATTGCATTATCTTTGTCTTGTCAATATTAATATTTAATTTATTTAGGTCCAGCCAGTCAATTATAGTCGCAAGAGTATTATTAATGTCCGCTTCATAATTTTTAAGGTCATTTGATTTAATTAAAACGGTACTGTCGTCTGCAAACAATATCATAGGATGGGTTGTACATTTTGGCATATCATTAATATAAATTAAGAATAATAAAGGCCCCAAAATACTACCTTGAGGAACTCCGCGCATCAGTAGCCTTGGTTCTGAGTAATATGATGTTTCCTGCATCGACTTAGAGCAGATTCCCTTGATCTCCGTATATTGTGTTCTATTTTTTAAGTACGACTTTATTAAATCTAGACAATTTCCTCTAATACCACAGCGTTCTAATTTATGTAATAGTCTATTATGGTCGACACAGTCGAAGGCCTTCGACATGTCCATATATATTGCTGAGATGGGTATCCTTGCGTCTACACTCAAAATAACTGTTTTTATTAGGTCGTAAATTGCGAGGGTGGTTGACTTATTTTTACGAAATCCATTTTGTTCGTTAATAAAAATCTTTTGACTTTCTAAGAATGTATATATCTGGTCGTATATAATTTTCTCTGTAATTTTAGAGAAGATAGAGAGGAGAGCTATTGGTCTATAATTTTCAACTTTATCTCTGTCTTTGTTTTTGTACAAGGGTTTCACCACGGCTGTTTTGAGTTTATCGGGAAACAGTCCTTTAGTCCGTATTTCATAGACAAAAATTTAAGGCTAAAACAACAGATGTATCACTGCACGGCTATCACAAGACGGCGTACGAGCTTTCTCGGTTTTTCTCGCACTACCTATACCTACGTTTCTTTCTAAGTTTTCTATTAAGAGAGAGACGGATAGTGCGAGAAAAATCGAGAGAGCTCGCGCGCCACCTTGGGTTATATATATTTACTCCAGAAAAATTCGGTTTTTTGTTGGTTATGTCATTTTTAAATGTTATTCTAAGATGTTATTTTCAAGAATCCAAGAAACTTGTTACTCGGAAGTGTTTAACTATATAGATTTAAATGAAGCATGCATTGTCTTTTTTTGTATGGTTTATCATGAATATTATAGAGCAAACGTAATAAGTGAACAAAAATATAGATAAAACATTTATTCATATTTTTTCTGACTTTCAGAAGCTAGTAAGTTATAATTTTTTTCGATGTATATTTTTTTTTGGGTTTAGCCGCTTTTAATTGATAATATAACCGGTAGGTAGGTATATAGAAAAAATCTGTTATTATAAATTATTTCCATAATTGTCATTTTTAACCCCCGACGGAAAAAGAGGGAAGTTCGACGTGTCTGTGTGTCTGTGTATCTGTGTATCTGCGTGTCTGTGTGTATGTGTGTGTGTCTGTCTGTGGCATCGTAGGTCCTCAACGAATGGACCGATTTGAATGCGGTATTTTTTTCGGAAAGCTGATGTTAGCTACGTTTCAACAAAATCGGTTCAGCCGTTTTTGAGATATTGAACTTGGAAATGAAAATATCGGGGGGTTTTTCAAACTTTTCTAAGTTGTAGGTAGTTATTTCCATACAAGTTGTTAGTTCATTGACTGGACTAATAGCCGTGCTGGGCGGACTGCACGAGCGGCAGGAGGCTATAAGATAGGGATATAAAAACGAAGGTGTTATTTATTATTCTATAGATCGAATATAAATTGTCGCGGAATTCAACGAGGCTATGATCAATTGATCATCCTATTCCCCTGCAAATAAAACGTAAATCCTATTACCCGTAATTTCAGTACTTACAATTTACTTTTAACCTGTAAATCACTTTTAAATGATATTAGGTGACAGATCCGCACGGTACTATTATTTATTATGCTTCTTTACTATAAAATATAGTATTGTAAAAGCCATTAAATTCACATGTAGGTAAATAAGCGTGTTCGTGTGCAACAATGTTATCAAATCTTAAAAGTCGTTTTTTACCCAATTCCATCCTATCCGGCTGTGCGTCCGTCTATTCCGTTCCGTCCATTTGAATCTTTCCGAGTATGAATTCAATCATATTAATATGACATTACGATAATTTGGTGCTATCAAGTTGATCTGACGATGGAGCAAGCAGGTGGAACTCTTAAAAGCATCGTAATCGAAAAAAAAACGAAATAAGACATAGGTAAAGTTGCTCAAAAAAATTCACTTAATTTTAAATGGGAATTAGGTCACATATATAAAAAGGCAAAGTAAGTTATGTACCGGTTGACTTTAGGAAAAAATGGGGCCACTTTGATCATTTAGAATGTAGTATAAAAGCAAAACTATTTGAAATGAAGAAGATTTAATCGAGTATACAGCAAGATATATAACTAATATATTCACTGCCACAGTTCACCCACAAGTAAAAACAATGATTTCGGAGAAAAACCTATTTGATCAAAGTCGCCCCGCGAATCAAAGTAACCCCAGTTGACGGTACTAATATGGCACAATCAAACATCGTTTCTTTTAAGCCCTTTAATGTCTTCGATATTTTGATAAAATCTTATGTCTAATATCAACCTCAAAAAGGTAATCAATTTGCCGCCCTTAACACGTTAATAGCAAATAGGACTATGAAAATATAAACAGCCATAACTTACACAATATAAGATAGATCGTTACGTCTAGGATAACCAAATGCCTGCTTAGCTAAATTTAAGATGATATAAAGCCCTGCCATGAAGTAGCTCTGTCATATCGATTTTATTTTAGACTTCTTAAGGCGACGTATGCTCACGGTCTTTTCTCCCTCTCACCGAGCATAAGCGTGATCGAGATGGAAGTTCGTGTTCGGAAGCGCGGATGTCATGTTTTTTAATTTTATTTATTTCTGATATTGATGATTTTAGAACCAATTTTAATATCTTTAGCTGTTGTGCATAATTTGTTACGATTTTTTTAATAGTATGTGTTCGTGATTTTTTTCTATCGGGCGAAAGTCAAAATCTCAGGATTCGAATAGCTATAGTCCCTCGAGAAAGGCCTCAAGATTGCTAATTAAATTTAGGGCAGCCGTATTATAAAACAAACAAGCGCTACGACTTTTTAAAAATCCGTTTTAGGAGCCTACGTCGTCTTAACTGGGTAATTAATTCACCAGTCAATATTAAAGCAACTATATGACCAGTTTATATCACTCTTATTAAATCTCCTAAAGTTTTCCAAAACCACGAACGATCGTAACGTGCAAATTATTAATTCGCATCATCACGATACCTCCTCCATTTCAACATAACTCAATGGCTCAGCTAATAACAGCGAACGACTGAGAACAACTATTTATTTACGAATAATCGACGCAATTACTCGAATACAAATCGATTCGACACTGAACAATAATATCAAGTACGCTTAAAATAGAGTACTTGTATTGAATATGAAGCATTTAAGTAATAAAGTTGAACTGGTCATTTGTGAGGGAATTTTATGTATATATAGTTTATGCAGTGTGCGTACAGGGATTTAAACGTGAGGATCGATTTTCACCTACAGCCTTTGAAAAAACTTTATTTGTAAAAAATATTTTTATTACTATGCAAAACAATTGTTGAACGATGTTCGTTTGCCACTGGTACCTATAATATAACCAATTTGCATTCACACTAACGTGCATAAAAATATCCTGAATCTATTGTCACTAATAGACATTTCTATTTCTTCAATCTGCTTGTATTTTTAAAAATCCTGTTGTATTTGTTTTCCTAAATCGCAACATCCTTGAAATAGTTACTTAATCAAACAAGTTAATAATCGATATTACTTATCCTCGTTTTATCTTAATGATGACCTCAATTGGAAATCTGATTTCCGTTTTTTTACTCTATTGCCATAATAAAATTAGTAATTACCCTAATTACGATAACTCAGATAATTGTAATATTAAAGCTAAATCTTATCCATTTGGAATTTCTTTATAACTCCTAAAATATGTTCAATGAAAGTTCATGAATCAAGGTTATGTACCTATAATATAGGTATTACAAAAGTTCATTTCTTTTACGCTGATTGGCGATACTTTTCCCGAAATCTGTGACCGGTAACTTCCATGACACAAGACGCCCCCAGTTGCCGGCCACACATTTCAGGAAAAGTATGGCCCGTCTAGGAGCATCTTTAGAGCTCACGCCTGTATTTCCTGTGCCACTTAAAACAATAAAGAAAAAAAAGAATAATATCGCACACTTCAATTCTCAAGAGTCGACTATAAGAATACCCATAGTCGAGTCTTAAGACACCCCACAAGAAGAACGCGGGTAGGTACAAACAGTACCTAATAGGTGCTAATCTTACCCTCACCACATGGTGCTCATTTCTTTTTAATATGCTTACAGATAATTCAACTCATCTTTGCGTGTAGCTATATGTACATTGCACTTGCAACTGCACTACTGTCATGTCTTTAATTTGACAAAATATGGGCTTTATACTTGAAAACGCAATGTGTAGTTGCTTATACAAGTAACGGCGACTGCCGTAGTGCTGTGTCACTTGTTCACTACCACACAAATCAAACCTGCATAGTTATAGTATAGGTAAGCGCACGCACACATGCGAGACAAGATGAGTTACACTATTTGTACTAATAACAAGCCAGTTTTACTCTAAACTTTAGAGTAAAACTGGCTTGTTATTAGTACAAATAGTTTAGACTCTAAACAATGATGGTCTTCAACATTTTATCATGCAAAAGCACATTGTAAGATAAACTGCATTACCATGATAAAACATTCCTTTCCAAGTGGCCATTCAATGTAGTATTTAATTTAAGTGTATGAAATAGCATTGACCATAGTTGTTACAACAATAGCATAACATTTAAATGAGGTATATAAAAAAGCTTAATATAATAAAACTGCAAATAGTTCAGCCAATAAATGGAAGGTGGACTACAAAGTTGCGATCAAGTTTTTGCCCGACTCGACTGCGGCAGAGCCGAAAGGAAGGGATATAATTTTAGCAGTATATGTTTGTGTTGACGTGTGTTCCACCGTAAAGATCGATTTTGAAGTACGAGTATCAATCGAAAATTATGCTCCGGGTGCTTCGAGCAAGGAAGGGAGTAGGCATTCGCATCATTTCCCCTTCTGCCAAAGCTTGTGCCCAAGTGGGCATGCGTCGTACACAAAAATGTGTGCAAGTTTTTTCGGTGTATTGTGTCATTTTTGATGTAGACTACTACATCAAAAATGTCATCGTTACAGCAAATCAGCCCCCCCCCCCCCCCTGTTTTTTGAACTTTTCATGCCTGTATATATGTTCTGCTCCTATGCTGAGAAAAGGATTTCCGGAAAATATCAATTTGATTTCAATAACTGCATGTTTTCGTCCTCTTCCTGTCTCGTTATAAGGAATTGAATTTGAAGGATTTGTACACTAATTACTCCATTGCCTGTTCGATGTAAACGTATAGCCATAATGGACTAATGATTTTTGAACTCTACCATCCTCAACAAAACCTGCCACCCTGCAGTGCAAAATGTAGATAGCTTTAATCGATACTAAACACTAACAGTTGCAATAGTATTCTTTAACGATACACCGCGTAGCAATGCAACCTATAAACAACCCGTACAAGTTAATTTGTCCGGAAACGCGGGCTAACTGCTTAACTTGCTTGTAATTGTATGGAATGCGCTGGCGGCCGAGCAAAAAGTCCAGGTGGCGGTTGTAATGGCTTAACAACGCATTACGTTAATGGCTCGGCTCGCCCTTAAGATCACGCTAAATGTACTGCCCCGCTATTCTTGTTTTAAGCTCACCTCAACGCTCACCCACAAATATATCTTGACGCCACGATTCGTAGTAACTAAGCGTAGGTAGAGGTCTAGTTTCGTAACGGGTGACCGGCGTGGTGAGCCGCATTAACGTGTAGCGAATAACAGCCCTGGTGAACAGCGGTTTTTAGCCTCGGCATTGTCGTGGCTATGCGCCAGCGATCATAGAAGATTCCTTGTAGTTTTTTATGGAAATCGAGACTGTAACGTGTGAAGTATGAATGAAAATTAAAACTTCATAACCCTCCTAGCATTTTCTCGGCTGTACCTAGTACCGGCTTTGACGTAGCGTAATAGGTAGGAAATTAAAACTTATACGTGAAAGTTGAAATCCAAGTTTGCTGAATCTGCCCTCTGGATTTTCATTCTACGGCTTTGTTTAGCACGTTTTAATAAGTACATCTCGCATCACGGTCTTTTGTAAAAAACTAAATGTTATCTTGAATAACGTCGAATAAATATTTCCAAGTGGATAAATTCATAGGATGATGGATTGCATATATGTATTTTAGAAAAACAAACGATATTATCACGAAAGAGATGATGTCATCATAATCAATATTTAAGAGCTTGGCTCTTGTCGGTGGAGTATATATGCGCCAGTTATCTCGGTCCTCGGCTAATTTCTTTAGCTCCCGGTAAGACAAGACATTTGCTTTTACTTTTAGTTGCTGTACCTACAAAGCTTATCCTTGGTCGACCTCTACCCCTTGATCCTTCGGTCTCACCTTCTATAATATTTCTAAAGAAAATGTCGTGTCTTATCAAGTGACCTATCATTTTGCCTCGTCTATTTTCAATTGTGTTCAGCAGGTTTCTTATTTCTCCCACCATTCTCAACACTTCTTCATTTGTCATTCTGTCCGTCCAGCTTATTTGAGATGATGTCAACGTTGCTATTTTCCTTAAATCCAAATTCTTACACAAATTAGATCGAAGTAACAAGCAAAGAAAATTTGTACTTATACGTACTACTTCAGTGTATAAATTGAAGTGCCCGTAGACTGCACTCACGCTCAAATTACTTACGCTTCTAAGATTTTCACCAACAAAATTCACCTAAAAAACTTGCCCATGCTTTGACTACATAAAGCGTCATTTTACATACCCCGTTGCCACAGAGTCAGCTGTTGTTGCAAGATCACCACTCACCATTGATGGCCCAATTTAGTAAACAAGGGGTTTTAACGGGTTTTAAACGATGCTCATTATTACCGAGTCTCAGTTCTGTGCTGCTTATATTTATGTTAAAATAGCTGTTGCCCGCGACTTCGTCCGCGTAGTTTTTATCGTCTGAAAAGAAAAATGATTGCTCTCCATACAAACCTTGCACCCCTTTTTAACCCCTTTAAGGGTGGAACTTTCTTAAACGCGGAAAGTACTTTATTTATATTTTAAAAACTAATCTTTCTACAAAGTTTCAAGTGTCTAGCTCAAAAAAAGTGTTTCCCATACAAACCTTGTACTCCTTGTTAACCTCCTCAGGGATGGAGTTTTCTATAATAGTGAAAGTTTTATTTTGTATTCTATGGAGTAATCTTTTTACAAACTTTCAAGTCTCTAGCTCAAAAAAAGTGTGCGTCATACAAACCTTGCACCCCTTGTTAATTTAACCCCCTTAGGGGTGGTGTTTTCTAGAACGCTGAAAGTTCTTTGTATTCTAATAAGTAATCTTTTTACAACGTTTCAAGTGTCTAGCTCACTACACACCTTGCTCCCCTTTTTAACCCCCTTAGGGGTGGAATTTTCCAAAACGCTGAAAGTATTTTTTTTTTATTTAAATATGTAATCTTTCTACAAAGTTTCAAGTACCTAACTCAAAAAAAAAACCTCATACAAACTTTGCACGCCTTTTTAACACCCTTAGTACTTTATTTATATTTTAAAAAGTAATCTTACTACAAAGTTTCAAGTGTCTAGCTAAAAAAAAAGTGTTCGTCATACAAACCTTGCACCCCTTGTTAATTTAACCCCCTTAGGGGTGGTATTTTCTAGAACGCTGAAAGTTCTTTGTATTCTAATAAGTAATCTTTTTGCAAAGTTTCAAGTGTCTAGCTCAAAAAAAGTGTTCTCCACTAAAAGTGTTACTCACCTTGATCCCCTTTTTAAACCCCTTAGGGGTGGAATATTCCAAAACGCTGAAAGCTCAAAAAAAATCCTAATACAAACTTTGCACGCCTTTTTAACCCCCTTATTACGATCTATGCACCCTACTTGCCGGAACCAACCTTTCAGAAACTTGTCGCTTGGTTCAACAGGACATAGACGCAGTCGTTATATGGTCCCATGATAATGGTATAGTGTTAAATACAGATAAGACCAAATTCCTCATCATTCAATCACCTTATTTGTCAATAGCTGAAACCTCACCACTTTGTATACCCATAGTTTTACTTGTCTTCATAATAGTTTAAATAATTGCCAATGCAAACATATTGAAAAGGTAGACTGTGTTACATATCTTGGCGTCAAGGTTGATGTTACATTTTCCTGGCTACAACATATTAACTATATTTGTAGTAAATTAAGATTACTCCTAGGAAAATTTTACCACCTTAGCTTTAAAGTACCAATCAATATACTAAAATGTCTGTACTTTGCTATAGTAGACTTGGTGCTGGGATATGCCCTTGATTGCTATGGACTTACATTCAAATCTTACATAGACAAACTTGAATTATTAGTAAATAAAAAAACAAAAAACAGTTGCAAGGGCGATTATTCAAAATTATTTAAAATCTGTAAAATACTTCCGGTTAGCCTAAAACATAAATACCTTTTAGCAGTTAACAGTCATAGCAATCGAGTACATAGCCCAATACCGATAGAACACAAACATAGCACAAGGTCGGTGTCCGCGGGTAAGTATGAAGTACCTCGGGTTGATAACTATTTTGGAGACCGTACTTTAGCCAAGAGACTTCCGTACTTCTTAAATACTTTACCCGAAGACATCCGAAATGAACCAAATAAACATAAATTTAAAAAAGCACTAAAAAAAACACCTACTGCATACCTACACTTAAGTAACTGCTTGCTTGCTTATTTTGCAAGCAAGCGTTATCATATCACACTCATATATATAACAAGATTAATAAGTTAGCATTTAAGTATAAAATAGGATTAAAAACGATGTTATTATTATGCTATGTATATTAAGCATAAAAGAGACTTACCTGCAGGCAAACTGTTCAAACAGTTTTGCAGGGACATGTTTTAGAATAAGTTTTTTATATCTTTGGTTAATAAATATAATAAATAAATAAATAAATATAGGAATGGTCTATTGCAAAACGCTGAAAGCACTTTTTCGGTTTCTTATAAGTAATCTTTCTACAAAGTTTTCAGTCTCTAGATCAAAAAAAAAGTTTCCCCCATACAAACTTTGCACCCCTCCTATTTAACCCCTTTAGGGGTAGAACTTCGAACATTTATTTCTTATCCCCAGCCCACGTTATAAAAGTAACCTACTGTGCAAAAATCAACTCTAACATTAGTAGTTTCGGCTGTGCGTTGATGAGTCATCAGTCAGTCAGTCAGGAGTCAGGACTTCTTCTTTTATAAATTTAGAAGATGACTAAAGATATGATGGGCCTTTATTTAGGTATAGAGTACTTATTCCCGTTTCATGCACTTTATGATAAGGCCTTTATGCAACCGTAACGACCCAGCCACGACATTGCGCGGCGGTGCCAGCGGCAGCGGTTTTCTAATTCATTGCGTGTGATTCCAACTAACCGCAGTGCGTTGCGCGTCTCGACCGCGCAATGAACAGATCAAACGCTTGCCGTACGTAACGCAATTCGCGCAATGTCGTGGCCGGGGCCGTAACGTAAGGGCCTACGCTAGCTGACGCTGTTTGCACGGAGCGGGTGGACGCCTATTGAAAAATAGTATTAGCAGCGCTAACTAACCCACGGCGGGTGCATAGAGCGGGTACCCGCAGGCGTGCGCCCGCTCCGTGCACCCGCGTCAGCTAGCGTAGGCCCTTAGTCTTCATAATTATGATCATCAATATCATTATCATCAGCCAAACGGCGAACACTGATGGTGGATAGGCCTTACGGCGGTATCGGTAGCAGTGCACCAGCCCCATACGTGGGAGCTAGACATCGGAGCGTGGCCTCTCGCTCCCGCGTATGCATCGCTCCCGCTGCCGCCGCCGCTGAGTGTCGTGGCCGATCCCTTAAGGCCTCCACACACAGGTCGCGGGCGCCCGCGACCGGTGTGTGGAGGCCTTTATTTTATTAAGAGCACGCGAGACATTCGAAAGATCTTCCCGGTTAGTTATGCCCATTCGTAGCACGATCGCTTTTTACGCCCGTCATAAAACATTCGTCGCACTCGCACTTAGGGGAAATGCGGGCTCGTATTTCGTAATCCCCTATTTTCTCCTTTAGACCAATGGTAATAAATTTTACATATAGATTAACGACGAGTTGTACTACGTCTCTACGTTTCGTTTTTAGGGTTCCGTACTCAAAGAGTAAAACGGGTCCCGTTTATTACTAAGACTCCGCTGTCCGTCCGTCCGTCCGTCCGTCTGTCTGTCACCAGGCTGTATCTCACTGATACCGTGATAGTTCCAGCTGAAATTTTCACAGATGATGTATTTCTGTGGCCGCTATAACAACAAATACTAAAAACACAGAATAAAATAGTTTTTTATAGATAATGGTACGGAACCCTTCGTGCGCGAGTCCGACTCGCACTTGGCCGGTTTTTTAATGTTTTTGTTACATTTAACGTAAGTTTAACGTCTATAGGCGATGGTAAAGTTACTGTAAGTATTTTTAGCGTTTTATAAGCGGCTCTAGTTCATTAAAAAAATCAGTTACCAAACAAATCTCAGCTGCTTAAGAAAGTACTATAAGCGCGATTTCTATATAGCTTGTGCTAATCAGAATCATAACAAGATTTGTGTCTCGGCTACTTTACGTAAAAGAGACATTTATTCATGTTCCGACCATAAACTAAACGTTATAGCAAAGTGAATATACTTAGTGTAGGTAGCGACTAATGCATCTAAATTCTAAAGCTACATAGTTCCAGAAAACTACCTTATTACTGTAAGATCCATTAAGTCCGTCGAGTCTTTTTATACCCGCATTCCACTCGCAACCAATTACTACATTTATACATTCGCTGACTTCAACACCGTATGAAGTCATATTTATAATATAGCCCATTGTTTTTTTTATTAACCACCCATTTTTAATATCAGCCTTATTGTTACGACGCACAAAGTTGTAAGTCGAGCGGCCTCTGAGGCCGTAAACAAAGCAGAATTTCTTGTTTAACACAGCATCCGCTAAAACCAAACCACATCGACATTTCAACCGCTAACTTTGCAAACTCACATCGCGTGTTATTTTTGCTTTGTAATTCGAACTTTATACTTGTTACGGAGGGTTGCTTTTTCAATAATTAAATACTGTAAGATATGAGATTGAAGAAGTAAGCAATGGATATACAGAAATGCGTTTAAGAGGGCGCTCGTTTTTTGGTCAGGAATAAGCGAGAATGACGGATTTTTGACGTTGTAATTCTAAGAAACGGAGAGCTTTTTCTAGATCTTGATTACTTATTTGCATAGGTAAACTCCTCATATTGGTCCTAGCCGCCTCCAATTTACGAAGAACTGAATACTTTAACCGAAAATACCCGATTACCGACAGTAGTTTTCTGAAGAGAGCGCAGAGTCATAAGTTTGAGCCCCTAATACTCCATGATGTTATATGAGAACCTACTTGTTTTTTTCTATTTTCACTAGCGTAATATGTTGCCATTGCGCCTAGCCGCCTCGAATTTTTCTTATTCTGCACGTATATATATGTAAACTGTTCTCAATTACACTATATTTGTCAACAAAATCGTACTGAAAACTCAAGGATTTTCTCATTGTTGTTGAATAATTTTTGTATTGAATCTTACACAACATTAAAGTTCATGCTTGTACCAACAAGATCCAGTCCAGAAAATATAACTTTTGTCAAAATTTATATTTATAAATAATTATTCAAAACTAGTATAAATTTACCGTCGCGCGGGAATATATCTCAGTACCGGCTGAATAGCCCTCCGAGACAGACATGTAGTGTGTTTATTTGTGGCTATTCACGAAGCTAACCGGCCACTCTTCAGATAAAATAATATTATTTTGATCTCCGACTAGGCATAGTTGTTACCAACCTCGGGGTCAAACTATACTGGGGATACATTCGTGAGGCTAATCGAGACAAGTTATGAATTGCATAGCTGCCATATATGACGTAGTGTAGCGAAAAGGCTCAAACCCACCGGATACGTAACATTTAAAATTGAACCTTCTACCTAAAACAAAAGTCATACATTTCAATGGTGATGTCTTGTGGGTTGGATCCTTTTGTCTAAACTACGCGTTCTATAGTCAATTATTATTGTACGAGTGATCGTGATACTTGATAGATTTAATTTATTTACTAGTTAGTCCAGTCATCGGAATTCTCGTAACATTTTTGAGCTGTCATGGGGACTTCTCGTTTATCGACTTCTGATACAAATATTTTGTCGATACATTATAGAGCACAACACAACATATCAAAGAAGATTAAAAGTAGAGGTAAACAACAGGCGGTCTTATCGCTAAAGACCGATCTCTTTTAGATAACTTTTGACTTTCTGAAAATGTTAAATAGAGATTTGCAATGAAATCAATGAAAAATTAATAGTTAACAATTTTACATTTAATCAGTTCAGTTCAGTAAAATTATTCTTTGTTACCAGGTACACGTTTTTAGGTTTCCGTACTAAAAGAGTAAAACGGCACCCTATTACTAAGACTTCGCTGTCCGTCCGACCGTCCGTCTGTCTGTCACCAGGCTGTATCTCAAGAACCGTGACAGCTAGAGAGTTGAAATTTTCACAGATTATGTATTTCTGTTGCCGCTATAACAGCAAATACTGAAAACAAAATATTTTTTTTAAGGGGAGCTCCCATACAACAAACGTGATTTTTTTGCCGTTTTTATAGATAATGGTTCGGAACCCTTCGTGCGCGAGTCCAACTCGCACTTGGCCGGTTTTTTCTTACGATGTGAATCACTTGATACATGTTTTTTGATATTATGTTTTTTGAACTGTTTAAAATTAACATAACAAATAGAACAGTGTATCACGGAATCTTGTTCTTTATAAACCAGTTCCGGGTACGTTTCTAACCATTTACCAATAGTAGATTTACGAGGCATTTTCAATTTGAACGAGTGATTGACATAATAATAATAATAATCAGTCAACGTAAGGCAGCTTGTGGCGGGCTGTTAGGGAGTAGCGACCCTACGTACCTGAGTGCCCCTGGGGGTGTCCTGTGGTCAGGCTGAGCCGATCGGGTGGTTGGTTGGACAGGCCCCCCACCTCTGGCTTGCCTTAACTGGCTGTCCAGAGTAAAGTCGCAAGAGCTGTTGCTCGAGGGTAGATGTGGACACCTAAGTGGCGAGTTGGCTATATGTTTAAAGTCCAGTGCCACCTCTCTACCCCCCCAGCCTCTCTGACTGGTGTTGCCCTTAGGCAATTTTTTAATGTCGCTAATAATAGGGGCCCATTTAGCAGTTGGCGAGTCACCGTCTGCCAGAAATAAAAAATGAGACAGTTTATAAGGCAGGCGTCCGATGTTTCACCCAATAGCCCAGCCACTAGTCCATCATTTTCACCCAATAACCCGTTTTCTTTAGATTCCATCAACCAGCAATAGTCCCTATACACCCCAGCGGGTGCTGTCTCTGTGTGCGTCCCATGACACGGGCAGGGACAGCATCCGCTCGGTGTACTCCTTGCATTTCATTAAATTGTCAAAAGGGCCTCTACGTGTTGGCTCAGTTGGTACTTTGTAGGTACCTAGCCCCACGCACGCCTCCCAAAGGTCCGGGACATCATTGTCCCGTGAGCGGGAAAGACATACATAATAAATAATAAATCATTTATTCACAGGCGAAACATAACCCAAAATACAAATACAAGTTTGACAAGATACTTAATTAAAATTAAAATGTTAAACTAAAACATCAAAAAAATTATCCCCTTGTTCTTCGTACATTACTGAGTTACATTACTAGTAATGTACAAAGAGAAAATAGTCTTCGTTCAAAACTGGGTAATGTAGGAAGAAACTTTCGTTCTTTGCACATTACTAGTTCCGTTGGTATGTTGCCTCCAGGCCCTAAGCTAAGTCTAAGAATTTCTTAGATACCAACCGCTGCAATGATGATTGTACGGCATAGCTATTTAATTAAGATCAAATGCTGCTCTGTAAACTCTTGATTTATTTATTTAATTAAACTTTATTGCACTATACAACGGAAAGTAAAAATGGCGGACTTAATGCCATGAGGCATTCTCTACCAGTCAGGCATTTTAATTTGATTGAATTGATTGTGCCCCTTCGGCCGTTTTCTAAACCGTTAAAGAGCCATTTATTTTCTTCCACCATTGCTCTCTTCAACGGATTTGCGTTTTCCATATTGGTTGACCAAGGTTAGATAAATTTCTTAGATACCAGATTTATAATTCCACGCACAATTGTTAGCTATCTGACGCCTAAGTGAAGTTCTTAAATATTTCATCATGCACAGATAGCCAATATCGGAAAATAGGGCTCTCCAGGTCGTTGTAGATGACCTTGAGGATCTCGTCCTGAGAGCGCCCCCGCCTGTCCCAGAAAGCGGCAACTCTCGCCCTCATTACGGCGAAGAAATCTGGCACCCGCGCCTCAGCGAACATGCTGGACGCGCTGCAGTAGCGCGGCAGCCGCATGAGCGTGCGAAATGCATCATTATATTGCACCCTCATGGTGCTGTACGACTTTCGCATAAATTTAGACCACAGTTGGCAAGTGTAGAAACACTGACAAAATGCATTGAACAATGTCACTTTGACTTCGTTGCTACACTTACCAAATCTGCGTGCCAGCATGTTGCAGCGGACTGATAAGGCCCTCCTCTCCCGGTCAATATCCTTATGGTCTTTCAAATCCTCGTTTAATTCAATTCAATTCAATAGTTTTATTTCAGACCATGTGATAGTGCATATACTGTTAGTAACAAAATAAACTTAAAACTATGTTAGCAATTATTATTATACATTTTAAAAAAAGCGGCCAAGGGCGAGTCAGGCTCGCACATGAAGGGTTCCGTGAAATAAATTGCGGTTTACGATTTATGACGTATTAAAAAAAACTACTTATTAGATCTCGTTCAAACCAATTTTCCGTGGAAGTTTACATGGTAATGTACTCAGAGCATAGAATACTATATAATATATTCATACATCTGTGGTAATGTACATCATATATATTTTTTTTTAGTTTTATCATTCTCTTATTTTAGAAGTTACAGGACACACATTTTACCACTTTGGAAGTGTCTTTCGCGCAAAATATTCAGTTTAGAAAAAAATTATGTTAGAAACCTCAATATCATTTTTGAAGACCTATCCATAGATACCACACGTATGGGTTTGATAAAAAAATTTTTTTTCAGTTTCAGTTCTGAGTATGGGGACCCCTAAAACTTAATGTTTTTTTTTTCGATTTGTGTGTGAAAATCTTAATGCGGTTCACAGAATACATTCTACTTATAGACCAATCAAATTAGCTAAACCCGGACATAATTCGATAACTGTAATTTTCTTTTTCTATGATGTAAAGTATTGTTAGTTATAGCTAAAATAAAAAGAATTAAACATTTTAGGGTTCCGCGTCGCTGTAAAAAAACCAAAAATCTAAATTTTTTACAAATTCTGATTTCATAAGTGCAGCGTAATATGTAACTTTGTAAAAGTGCCTCTATTATGATAGGATGGTTGCATTTCAGTTAAAGAAATCAAAATTAAACTAATTAATCAACCGGGACTATCATTAAGAAAGAAAGTTCAGTAAATTACACATTTTCTGGCTTATCTTACCAGAAATTATAGATAACTACAATTTTACAATTTATTCTGAATAGTATTTTATGTGTGTTGATCAATTATAAAAAATTAAACAGATACTCTTTGCGGAATTCTAAAGTCACAAATATTGGTAGTTTTTGGAAAACCAAAATACATAACTACTTGTAAAGTGTTTGATTTATCCTGTCAACATATTATTAGTACTTTAAGAAACAAATTAAACAAAAAATATCCACGATTATTAATTAATTCATATTTTTTCTTACTTAAGTTTTAATATGAACGTTATATCTTGCAGAATAAGGCCGTCATTGCTTTGTGCCTCAACTACCGACCGTGCTGTGGCGAGTCGCAGGCATTCAAGGCCAAAACGCACTGACAGCGGTGGCGAAGCGGCGCGGGGCGGCGCGGAGGCGTTACTTGTAATGTTCGAGCTAATATGAAAGGATCCGAACGGTTTTTTCCCGGCCGGTATTCTGTGCGGACGCTTTCGTATTAGAGAAGAACATTACAGCCGGTACCACCTCCACGATGCGCCGCGCCGCTTCGCCACCGCTGTCAATGCGTTTCGGCCTTCATTTATTATGGGTAGGTCAATGATTGTCAAACATTTATAAACACGAACGTGGCGTGCACCACGGTTCGGCTAGGGTGGAGATTTATTGAAATATTGTGTTCATTATATCGATAATAACTAAATTGTTCAGCATGAGACATAATTGTCGTGGAATCTCGATTACCTATTTATAAGCGCTCAGTCTTCTGTACATAATTATTTAAATAAAATATGTTACTAATGTGGGTGCAGAAAGGGGCTTTATTCGAATGATTCTTTATTCGAATAAAAAATTATTCGAATAATCAGTTATTCGTCACTAATTTATTCGCGTATAATTTATTCGTCTACACTTTCGAATGAAGCATGATTTATTCTCATTTCATTCGAATAAATAGATACCACGAATATATAATTAAATAAATACATAGAAAACATCTATGACTCAGGAACAAATAATTGTGCTCATCACACAAATGCCCTTACCGGGATTCGAACCCGGGACCTCCGGCTACGTAGGCAGGGTCACTACGAGGGTCAAACTGAAAGTTTCGGGAATAGAAAAAAATATGCAGTTACATTGAATAAAAGTTTTTTTTTAAAGTATTCTCTTTTATATTATAATGCGTTCAAACCATTCGTTAAAACAATTATTGAACGCTGAAAAAGGGTCGACAAAATGGCCATTGAAGTGAAGGCTTTTTCACTGCTTCTGCCGGTATCTGAAACCGCTGACCACGCGATAGGTACGTTGCGTGGTCAGCGTTTCAGACACCGGTGATAACGTCATAAAGCCGAACGCTCGGCTCAGGCGGAACGGGACAATGATTCATATTTTTACGTGCATGCTGCTGGTGTTCAATTGTTCATCGGTAAGACGTTATCACGTCAATAGAAAAAACAGAGCAACTAGAACGTTTTTCATACCAAGTCTCCAATATTTTTTTTTCTATTTGGTATTATTTATTGCAACAGAAACAAGTTTCCGACCTAGATATGGCAGATCCTATTGTATATAGAAAGTTTCATGTTATTCTAGTGTGCCGTTTTAAAATGAGAACCAAACTTCGTTTGTATGGAGAGTCGACTTGAGTCGACCATGCTGGGGACTCTTACAGTCAGCATCAAAAGTAACTACGCAATCTAAGACGTCAAAAGGTCTTATTCCCTTTTAATAATGACTTTTGACGTTGGAGCTGTGAAAAAAATCAAACTTCTAAGCCAACGCAATCATAAGATTTATGCCGCAAATTTCCGCAAGTTTTCGAAACACGCATAATCAAAACCTACAGGGTACTTCCCGTGAACTCAGAAACTTGAAATTTGGTGCGAAGCAACGCCTTATAGAACAGATAAAGGAAAACATTGCGAAAACCGTAAATTATTAGTTACATCACTGAAAATTTAATGTGCAGTATAAACTGACACGCATTAAGTATGTGAATACATACTTAGTGAGTGTCAGTTTATAGTGGACTTGTTTCTATTGTATAGGGTGGTCTGGAACCCTCGGTGCGTGAGTCTGACTCGCACTTCACAGGTTTTTTTTGTCACCCGTGGTAAAGCCGAAATAGAAAAAATAAAAGAGGTGAAATAATTACAATTAATATCCGTTTCACCTTTGCACGGCGATGTTAATTGGTACCCTTGATTGAGCGGTCACCTCTTTCTAATAAATTTTAAAACTAGGTATCACTGTTCTGTCTGTATTAGGATATTACGTTTTTGAGATATATTTCATTAAAAAGCATTCCTACAATATTCGTTAAAAATTATATTCCCGAATAGCATTACGAATGGTTATGCGAATAAAGAAGTTATTCGCGAATAATCCTATTTATTCTTAAACGTTATTCGTATTCGAATAAATTTTGCCCATCTCTGGGTGGGTGGCAATAAGCATATCGACTACCGTAGGCTCAAAGGGCGTAAGGGACAAAATATCGAAAATGAGCTAAAATGCAGTCATACTCAGTTTTTTTCTCTCTATCGGTTGGTATAGATAACGTCCCGATAGCTTGAAAAAATTGTCCGTTACAACCATGAAAAATATTGCGTTGATACTCAATTTTACCGAGCATTTTTGTCATATCCAATCAAATAAGAAACGTCTCTGATACATTTTGTCGTAACTCTCAGTTCATTGTAAGATACGCCATTTTGCTTTGTGAACTTTTTCATAAATGTGTCTGTTACACCAAAATACTCTTGTTTTAAATATTAAATAAGTCTGGATACGCTAATTTGTAATTTCATAAATCGAATAATTCTTAGCTTTAACTTATTAGGGTTCCGTACCTTGAAAGGAAAAATCGGAACCCTTATAGGATCACTTTGTTGTCCGTCCGTCCGTCCATCAGTCTGTCAAAACCCTTTTTCTCAGGAACGCGTGGAGGTATCCAGCTGAAATTTATATCAAATACTCAAGTCTACTGTCTCTTGGAGCTGTGAAAAAAACAAACTTCTAAGCCAACGAAATCAAAAAATACAGCCGTTTAATTTCCGCAAATTGTCGAAACCCGCAAGGGAATCAAAACCTAAAGGGTACTTCCCGTGAACTCTGAATCTTGAAATTTAGTACGAAGCATTTATAGCACATAACTAATGGAATAAGTTTTTGTCAAAAATTTCATTTTTAGTACAAGCTTTTATTGCCGACTGTACTTTTCTGCATACCATCATCAACTACACATTAAGACTATTCTAACGAGCCTAAACTCGATGGGGTTGTGTCGTTTTATTGCGGATTTCCTATGGCCAACTTCCTGCTCCAGCATCAGATTAGCTCCAAATCATCATAATATTGTATTGTCATGCGATATACATATGCAAGCAAAATTTCAGCTCAATTGGATAACGGGAAGTGACTGAAAAATGGATTACAAATTTTGACGGACAACTTACATGCATACGAACAGTGCAAGTTAATATAAAGCTTGTAAAAATTGCGAAAATTGTACATTTTTAGTTACATCACTGAACATTTGATGTCCAGTATAAACTGACACGCACTAAGTATGTGAATACGTACTTAGTGAAATCCTACAATTAGGATATTCCATTATATGTATTTGTTTTATTTGTACACGGCGCGGTCGGTGCAAAACACGTAATTGAAATAAACTCGTTATGACGTGTTCGCCGTGCGCTCACCCGCTGGCGCCCCACACTCTCCCCGCCTCGCACCCACCGCGTGCACCTGGCTCCACTACAAGGTCGCGAGTATTTTCAATAAAATTTTCAATTTCTTAAGCGTGAAATTAACATGCTTAATTTTGATGAAAACATGATTATCGTACACAAAAAGCTATTAGTAAACAAAAATTTCATAGTTACTATTTATAACTACCGAGAAATACATTATTATTAAAACGTTAAAAATAAATGATTAATTTTTGTCTTAAATGTCTAAAAACACTCAATATAGCTTAAACAGATAAAAATATCATAGTTACCATTTTGGCTTGTCTAGATAATGAGATCAGAGGAAAACTGTGAAAAAAAACGTATATGCGAATTTCATTTCAGTTTAATTTTTCTATTAAGTGATCGCATTTTAATGCACCTCAAAGTTATACTAACAAGGTATTTGGTTACCTTTTTTACTTTTAGGAAAAAGTTAGGTAGTGTACGTTAACTCGTATTTTTTTTAAATACGGTTACGATCGCGGATTTTTTACCTAATATATTTGATAAATATATGATACTGAATAGTAAAATCCGATAAAACAATAAAAACAACGAGTTTACGAATTATGTCCAGGGTAAGCTAATTTGATTGGTCTATTACCAAGTTTCAACAGTATAGCTCTTATAGTTTCGGAAAAAAGTGGCTGTGACATACGGACGGACAGACAGACAGACAGACATGTCCGTCCACATGACGAATCTATAAGGGTTCCGTTTTTTGCCATTTGGCTACGGAACCCTAAAAAGAACTGCAGTACTAATTAACATAAGTCAAAGTTGAACAGTTTAGGAGACGTCAGGCCCCCCTGCCGTACTCCACATTCCAACCTGTAATCTGTGGACAAAGTCCTGGCCCATCTCACCTGGATTAATTGGTTTTGGTACCAGTACCTCAACAAACCTGTACAATCACCCGGAATATCTGCTTCCTCCAGTTTTGCCCAGAGAATATTGTAGTCCACTCTGTCGACGGCCTTGGTCCAGGAAGCAGGCATAAATCGGTGTTTTTCTAGCCGTGTAGTACCCGACAGTACTACACGGCTAGAAAGTAGTAGTGCCAGACAGCAAATTATTATTCTTATTACTGACAACTTTAAAACTTGTTAGTTTATTTTATACAAAAATAAGTTGCTGTCAAAATGTTCATTTTTGGTACAAGCTTTTATTGCCGACTGTACTTTTCTGCATACCATCATCAACAACTCATTGAGACGATTATAACGAGCCCAAACTCGATAGGGTTGTGTCGTTTTATTGCGGAGTTCCTATGGCCAACTTCCTGCTCCAGCTAATGCTAATCTAATGATCAGCTCCAAATCATCATAATATTGCATTGTCATGCGATATACACATGCATGCAAAATTTCAGCTCAATTGGATAACGGGAAGTGACTGAAAAATGAATTACAAATTTTGACGGACAACTTACATACTTACATATTTACATACATACGAACAGTGCAAGTTAATATAAAGCTAGTAAAAAAGAATGAATATACTTTGTCATAGTATTTTAATATAAATAGAAAACATGTGCACAAAAATCAAATACTTACTTTGTTCAAGTTAGAGCATCATGTTAGCGAAGTAATGTTTACCACTTTTTAGTGCAAGTATCAATATCGGTCACGGAGCGAATTCCAACGGTGCGCTATACAGCTATTTGCATCGGCAAGCTCCGCGGTTAGTTCTATCCCGATCGCACTTACATATAGCTAGAAAGGGATGGCACCCGCGGCTGGTGCGATCTAGCTGTGCATGTGGGGGTTAGGTACGTTTGTGTGGGTGGTAGTAGTATTTACACACACAAAAGCACTACGCCTGTCAAAATACCGAATTCTGAGCGAGCGCTTTTTTGAAGAGCACTCTTAACAGTTTTTACTCGGACGCATTTATCATAAGTGAATTAATTTAAATTGCCATAAAATAACAGTTTACATAATGACGGTACTGTTTCGTATAATTTTGTGTCATAAATATGTAACTCTATACATATTGCAGGCGAGATTGACGATGGTTTTTTAATGACGCTTTTATTACAAATTATTGTTTTAATCAATGAAATTTAATTAGCTGCCTCGCCTGGCTTTGGACTAATATTTTTAATAATTAATTAGCGTTGATGACTTTGACGGCTTTAGCTCTATATTATCATACAAATTAGCTCAAAAACCTCCACAACTTTTGAATTAATTTTCATCCTGGGGCCAATAAAATAAATTGTATTAATAATGGTACAAGGTATTCGCAAAACAACTGTTCATTAACATTTTAATGTCTATGCAGAACCCCGGTAAAATAAAAAAGTGAAACAATAGGTATACAGTAAAAAACAGCATTATGGTGCTACCTACAATAAAATTATCCATTAGCAATAATATTAATGCGAAACTAAATTTGTCTGTATATCACTCGGTCTTTTCGGGGAGAAAAATTATATGGGATAAGAGTTTCACGCGGGCCAAATCGTGGCAAACGCTAGTTTATTTAATACTGATCTTTACAAAAAGTAATGTTTGTGAATTTTGTGATCTCGTGCCTATGTGACTTTCTATGTTTGTATGTTACGGGTATTCTCTGGTCTATTCATAGATTTCAGAAATTGTTTCAATTGTTGAGGTAGGGTCGTTTCGCCGGTAACGCGACCACCACCGGTTAACGACCACTTGACGGACTAGGCTGCTTCAATTAAAGATATTAACATTTCAACAAACCCAACAGAAAAATAATAACTTATTAACTATTCTTGAATAGTATCAGAATAAGAATATATACAATTCAAAACCGAAAGCTCAATCCAAAGCAAGAAAAAATAACCTCAATTCACACATTGCTTCCGTGGAGTGTTGACGTGCAGTGAATCTGTGAAAAAAATAACGCGACAGTTGGCGCGAAAACTTTAGTTACGTCACTTAATTTTATTATTATGCTGAAATTGGTTAATTGATCGTTTAAATGATTTAGCTGTTGTAATAATTTCGTTGAAATTCGGCATATTTAAAAATAGATTTAAATAAAATGGGGTGGTCGCGTACCCAAATACATAATTACCAAAGAAGTCGGATAGCGACCACATCGTTTTCTTTTTCTTTCTTTATGGATTCTTATGCGGCACCCGCGATATTTAGCTTGGCTAGCCAATTGAGTCGGTATTTTTAAGCCGCGCCAATCCATGCTATGTCCATAGTATATAATAATATATAATTATATATTATATTATATAATAATACACAATTTATATAAGATGGTTATGTTATAAATTCGAAAGTGTGTATGTCTGTCTGTCTGTTATCTCTTCACGCTTAAACCGATGGACCGATATTGATGAAATTTGGTATGGAGATAGTTTGAGTCCCGGGAAGAGACATACCTAGGATAGTTTTTATCCCCGAAATAATCCCCTAAGCGGGTGAACGTTTGTACGATATAAACGATTTCCACGCGGACGGAGTCGTGGGCAGACGCTAGTGTAAGTAGAATATAATCTAAAAGTTAAATAAAAGCTTGTAAAAAGGTGGCGTTTAGATACCTACTATGAATGACATGTGTGACTGTAATAGCAATATAATAGCACCACGGTGTGAGCGAGATGGCGCGCTTTTTTCGATTCTATTCTTCATTGACACAGCAATGTAAAATAGATTTAGAAGAGTAACACTAAATAAAATGACCTATAATGATGAATTTTCTCGAAAAAGGATTAAATGTAATGTCAAATGGAGAAAAAAAAGAGCAGGGGATTAAGTAATTACAAAGTTATAGTATCCAAAGTTTTAAGAGGGTGTAGGTATATTCTTTCCCTTTTCCGCAAAACGGACCTTCAGCATATGAAACGATTGTCATTTACTATGCCGCTCGGGGATTGTGACGTCACGATCCACTAGCGTTTTCTCTCTCTAACAAGCAATATTAAAACGGTTGTAGCTTCGTATTTTTGGAGATATATGAATGGGATTTTCGTCACTTAGGCTAATTATTTTGCCTTCTTTTTTTTGGAGTAATAATAAATGGTTAGTATACACTCCTATTTGTAGTGGTATAAGGGCAGTTAGGTAGGTCAAACTTTGAGAAAGAGGTCAATCGTCGAATCCGACTCGTCTGGGTAGCGTTCGGGAAGCTACGCTATGGCTTTTCGTCCAATATTCCGCAGTGTCTCAAGGCGAGAGTCTTTGACCAGTGTGTGTTGCCAGTGATGAAGTATGGCACTGAAACGTGGTCGCTTACTATGGGCCTCATAAGAAAGCTCAAAGTCACCCAAAGGGCAATGGAGAGGGCTATGCTGGAAGTTTATATGCGTGATCGCATCAGAAATGAGGCTATCCGCAACATAACCAAGGTAGGTAACCGATATAGCCATCCGAATCGCTAATGTTAAGCGGCAGTGGGCGGGGCATATTGCACGGAGAACCGATGGCCGTTGGGGCGGAAAGGTTCTCGAATGGCGACCACGTACCGGGAGGCGCTGAGTGGATAGACCCCCACAAGGTGGACTGATGACCTAGTAAATATCGCAGGAATCGGCTGGATGCGGGTGGCGCAAAACCGGTCATTGTGGCACTCTTTGGGGGAGGCCTATGTCTAGCAGTGGACGTCTTTCGACTGATATGATGATGATGATGATAAATCGTTTTATTAACTACATAAACACTATTTGCAAGAGTGGTCGCCAACTAGCTAACAGGTGGTCGCAAACCGACTAAAGCGGTCGCTATCCAGCGAATTCGCTATTTTGAAACCTTTTCCATATTTTTTCCTAATCTATGGATGAAAGTGCTATATTTTATTGTAGGTTTCAAAACTTGACTATACTCAGAACTTATACGAATACCATATATTATGTGTGTACATTGAATAGGTATACATTTACTAATCTAAAGTGAGCAACTCGGCTAAGTGGTCGCTAACCGGCGAAACGACCCTACATACATTAAAAAATATATATACATACAGTGGAACACTTTTTTGAAGTCGGAACATGTTGCTAGAACCTGAACATATGACAGTAGCAGTCAGTAGCACAGTTTCAAGTTGTTTTGTAGAACCTAATTCTGTGTAGGTGTAGGTAGGTATGTGTATGTACCTACGACCAAATTATCATATGTAGAAGACTGTTTATCAATGGTAATCTATACTAATCAACATTATTAAGAGGAAAATCTATGTGATTGTAACTTTGCAATTTTGTATGTAAGGGTTTATTCCCAGAATCACTTTTCTGTTCGGGTTTAGTTCACGCTTAATCATTTTCCTTTCAAGTTCATTCTACTTTCTGGATGTACGTGGGCTATATTTAATTCCGAGGCTAGCCTGCATTCTTTGCAATATGCGGGAAAAGCCGCGCGGGCAGCTCTGCTAGTCAATAAAATAAGTAAATAAAATAAATAAATATGTGGGGACAAATCTTACACAAATCGACCTAGTCCCAAACTAAGCAAAGCTTGTACTATGGGTACTACACCGTAGACGGCGATATACATACTTATATAAATACTTAAATACATAGAAAACATCCATGACTCAGGAAAAAATATTCGTGCTCATCACACAAATAAATGCCCTTACCGGGATTCGTACCCGGGACCTCCGGCTTCGTAGGCAGGGTCACTACCGACTATAGGCTACAGAGGTCGTCGGTTAAGGAAGAAAACATATCTAAGCAACTAACACACGTCTTTAATTGTTACAGGTATGGTTTCAAAATCGCAGAGCAAAATGGCGTAAGCAAGAGAAAGTGGGGCCGCAGGGGCACCCCTACAACCCCTACCTGGGGGGCGCGGGGGGCGCGCCTCCCCCATCCGTGGTGGCGTCCATGCCCAACCCCTTCACGCAGCTGGGCTTCGGATTTCGGAAGCCGTTTGACACCAACGCTCTGGCGTCTTTTAGGTACACTGAAAAAATCATTCTGTCCTAGGTATACATAATCGTCTACAACTACGAGCGTAAAGTGTCCGATTGTAATGGGAGTTGGTACTACATGGGCATTTGACATGATCTTCGTCTTATCCATGTTCATTCTTAGACCAACTCGCTCGGAAGCTTTACTGAGGTCATCGAGCATCGTACTTAAGTCCTCCATGGTCTCAGCCAAGACTACTGTATCGTCAGCAAACCGAAAGTGAGATTAATAGGTAGGTAAATAAGATTAATTGGCAGATGGCTACTGAAGTCGTTATCACGTGGAATACATTTTGTCTAATCATATTAGATTAATTTAAATGTATTTAAAATATTATATACTTACTTAGATATATAATTGACTTATCGTTGTAATTCATTTGTCATTTATTATATCTCTAACCAAGGCTAATTAATATTAATTAGATTATTTTGATTTATTTAAGATTAGAAACCAATAGGTACCTAAACTAATATAGTGAAAATCACGGTTGCCACAAATTCAAACTTCAATTACACTAAAATACAATAAAACTCCATGAAAATAAAAAAATAAATATTTGCCCACAGATACGGCAGTTCACCAATGCTCGGAGCCCAATACCTCGGCGCGCCGCTCCCCCGCCCACCGCTCTTCAGCGCGCCCCTCTACACCTCCGCACCCCCCTTCCACTCCCTCCTAGCCGGTCTCGCTCCCCCCAGAAGATCCCCCGACCCCCCGCCAGTCTCGCCCCCCATATCTCCGGGCAGCGAGTCACCCCCCACGGGACCAGAAGTGGAGAGACGAAGTTCGAGTATAGCAGCTTTAAGAATGGCGGCGAGGGAACACGAGATTAGGTTAGAGATGTTGAGGCAGAGACACCATTCGGACCTGATCAGTTGAAACCGGCCTTAACAGTTGTGGATATTGATGAGTTCAGTTCAGGGCTGTTTGAAACGCGCTAATTCGCCTCACCTCCTCACGCCTAACGAAAGAGCTCTAATTACGCTTTGTTAATACGAATCACGTCGTCAAAATATATTTGTGGGTTAACGTTGAGGTGAGGACAAGTCCCTCCGGGGGATATTGGGCCAAGTGTTAGAATGTCCAGCGTGTCAAGATGACAAGGAATTGTCAAAATGCCCAGTTGTCATAATGCCAAGCTACCAAAACAACAAATAAGGCGACGTGAGCTCCAAAAACAGATTTTTAAAAAATCGTAGCTCTTGTTTGGATTATAATACGGCTGCCTTAAATTTAATTAGCAATCTTGGGGCCTTTCTCGAGGGAAATCAGCTATTCTAATCCTGAGTTTTTGACTTTCCCTCGATAGAAAAAAATCACGAACATAGGTCTAAAATACACAACAGCTAAACATAATAAAATTGGTTCTAAAAATCAGCAATGTCATGCTTGAAAGAAATCAGCGATTACTATTTCATTTATTAAAACAAACAAAAAATTTAAATTAAAACACATGATATCCGCGCTTCCAAACACGCACTTCCATCTCGCTCACGCTTATGCTCAGTGAGAGGGAGAGAAGACCACGAACCTACGTCCCCTTAAAAGTCGGATTGTCATAATGTCCAATATCGAAATACCCAATTACCCACCTATTATTCTACTCTAAGGCAGGTCGATGTAGGTACGACGACGAGCGCAACGAGGTCGCAATTCTTCCTAACACTCCTCCTCGCGAGGAGGAGTGTTAGGAAGAACTGCGACGCTAAAGCGCGCGCGCGTGAGCCGAGCGTGTGAAGCGGCAGCGGCCGGCGAAGCGCCAGAACCGACTTTACGGATAATTTGACTAATGGTCTTTATAACATCTGGACATTATGACTCCTTGGACATTCAGAGACTTGTATATATTGACAAATGGCCTTTATAACATCTAGATATTATGACTTTTTGGACATTCAGAGACTTGTACATATTACCTATTGGTCTTTATAAGTGAAGCCGGCGAAGCGCCAGAACCGACTTAACGGATAATTTGACTAATGGTCTTTATAACATCTGGACATTATGACTCCTTGGACATTCAGAGACTTGTATATATTGACAAATGGCCTTTATAACATCTAGATATTATGACTTTTTGGACATTCAGAGACTTGTACATACCTATTGGTCTTTATAAGCGAAGCCGGCGAAGCGCCAGAACCGACTTTACGGATAATTTGACTAATGGTTTTTATAACATCTGGACAATATGACTCCTTGGACATTCAGAGACTTGTATATATTGACTAATGGCCTTTATAACATCTAGATATTATGACTTTTTGAACATTCAGAGACTTGTACATACCTATTGACTAATCTATATCGGTATTTATAACATCCGGACATTATGACACCTTTAATATTCTGACACTTGGCCCAACATACCCCGGAGGGCTATTTAATTGTGAAGTGATACAGCCGCGAAAGCTTATGAAATGCGTTGATTTATGTAAACAAATTGTATTCTTTTAGTTCTGAATATTTATTGATCAATAAAAAAATGCTATGGAATTAATCATGATTCAGTAACTAAAAGAAAAAAAATATTGTCAGTAGAAATTATACAGTGTGCTCTCTTTTAATAAATTTAAACAAAAGTGTAATCGGTGTACAAGGAGTGTGAATCGATTTTAATTATTCTAATTAATTAGTGAAAAGTATTAGCTAGGCTTTAAGATAATGTAAAGAATGTACTTAAACCTCCGTCCAGTGTAGGCCTTATTGTTATTTATTGTAATGTTAAGATAATTAAAGGAATGCCTTGTGTCTCAATTAGATATTTATAGTTATATACTATTATTCGTAAGGGATCAAACAAGGAATGGTTTTATTATTATTTGAGCAATATTTTTATTTATATAAAAGGTGATATTATTGTACAGAAATTCGAAGAATCCGTATTAATGACATTATGCAAGAAAAATGTACCATTTAATGTTTTAAGTAAAGCTCAAACATAAATTAACATAATCGTTAACCAACGGTAAAGGCGCATTTTCATTGGTCGATAGGGCTCGCATTCGGGGTGCCGGAGATTTCCAAAACCCATGAAATGGCACGCATTCAAGTAAAATCACAGAATAAGTAATAGAACTACGTACAGAAGGTTCTCTGTTAACAAATTCCCTGTTTAGGTACGCCAAACGTGCCTAAATGTGGCCATCCCGTTCTATCGCATTCAACGCGCTGCGACCCGTGCGAGCGTCCTGTAACCAACACGTGGCAGCCACTGAATAGAGCCCTTCGAAGGGGCGACCGGCATGTACTTGTAGCGATAAACACAAATCGCGAGTGAGCCGCGCCTGGTAAAGTGCGGATTATATTTTTAGAACGAATCACTTCTTGTTGTGCCTTGTAATTGTAAACAATGCGATTGACTTTCATTGTTAAGTGGTGAACAAAGCGATTGTCTTTTATTGTTAACTGTTACCGTTAAATTTAGTGGCTAAAATGTACTGTAGGTATAAATAAAATATAAAAGTAGTAAACATCAACACGTTTTCAACCAAAAAGCGGCTTTATGTCTAAGGAAAGGAAGTCCACATAAAAATATACTAGTTAGTAATTTTGACTTTTTTGTAAAAATACTATTACTACTACTTCAATCATAGACCATTTACCACCACCACTCCACCATTCGAGTAAAGTATTTATTCAACATGGCCATCTTATTTCGAACCGTTTGTGACACGTGGCTATTGTGGCTAAACAATTGCTTTGTTGGGCCGATAGGTCTTAATATACGATCCGGTCTATAAAAATAATCCGTACCTACTCACTGCACTCTCATTTTCACTGGTCGACGTAGGTACATCATGAATATCATCATCATGTATATGCACATCATTAACATATGATTACTCAGGACAAGCTATGGTGATAATACCACGACCGAGGCTGAGACGGTTAGTATAAAAATCTCAATAAGTGTGGCAGAAAGGGATATATTATTCGTTGTCCTTGTCATAGTTCCACTTCGTTTTTAAAAATTGCCGCAACTAGGAGGCAAATAAACCATTAGCCGCTCAAATTAAGGAGGTTGGTTATGGTAGCCGTCATCCATTTTAAGACCAGTTCATAATTCAGCTGCATAGGAGCCTTTCCGTTCCTTATGGTGGCGCACGTATATAGCTCCTCTGTAGAAATCTAATACTCGATGTACTTCGACCGACACATCGACTAATGAGAATGCCCCTTAACAGAAGTGACTAGCTTATTAAGTAGGTAATCAAAAATATTAAATTAAATATGTTTATGTACTGAGAATTATTGGTATCATATTCAATTAGGTACTGACCTGACTTGCTGGTGAAATGTCAATTTGAACTTAAAAGTTCTACTAGCACCAAAGAAATCCGTTGTAAAAATAAACAGTTACACCGAACTAAGATGTTTATATACTGTTCGTACAATATGTAATGTATTATCTGTTTATTCAAAACGAAAATTAAAATATCGTCCTAACACGTACAATAAAATGTATTAAAAAAATTGCCTGTTTTTAATTTGTTCCTTTCGCTCCTTTCAAAAGGCTAAAAACCTATAAGTACTATACTAATATTAAAAAACTACACTCATCTATGCTACTAACATAGAGGCAAAAATTCAGTGAGATTGTAGCTTTGTAAGTTTTTTTGTTTGTAAGTTTGTATGTCCGAGACTAGGTATTGAAAAATCTTCCACCCGTATATAGATGAACCTTTCAGCAGTACTTATTATTTGAAGGGTTTTTAGGGTTCCGTAGCCAAATGGCAAAAAACGGAACCCTTATAGATTCGTCATGTCCGTCCGTCTGTCTGTCTGTCTGTCTGTCTGTCCGTCCGTATGTCACAGCCACTTTTTTCCGAAACTATAAGAGCTATACTGTTGAAACTTGGTAAGTAGATGTATTATGTGAACCGCATTAAGATTTTTACACAAAAATTTAAAAAAAAACATTAAGTTTTAGGGGTCCCCATACTCAGAACTGAAACTCAAAAATTTTTTTTTCATCAAACCCAGACGTGTGGGGTATCTATGGATAGGTCTTCAAAAATGATATGGAGGTTTTTAATATCATTTTTTTCTAAACTGAATAGTTTGCGCGAGAGACACTTCCAAAGTGGTAAAATGTGTGTCCCCCCCCCCCCCCTGTAACTTCTAAAATAAGAGAATGATAAAACTAAAAAAAATATATGATGTACATTACTATGTAAACTTCCACCGAAAATTGGTTTGAACGAGATCTAGTAAGTAGTTTTTTTTTAATACGTCATAAATCGTAAACTGCAATTTATTTCACGGAACCCTTCATGTGCGAGTCCGACTCGCACTTGGCCGCTTTTTTTTAAACAGAGCGGAAGCTAGTTTTAAATAAGTAATAGTTATACATTACCTTACACAAATGCGCATCATTTAATCGGCCATCCAAACGAAACATAACAAATTCGACCTTTTAAACGGCTAAATACCAACACGAAAAACAAAAAGTACAGTCAATTACCAAAACGTAAATGTTAAGAGTCGACCATAAAGAAACCAATGAGAAATAATCCAATTTTGTTCAACAATCGTCGAACATCAATCATGGCGTCGTTACGCCGAGTGCCAGCTCACTGTTGGGAGGAACCCATCCATCAACCCAAACAATACCGGATACTCAATTAATTACGTAATCCCACCTAATTAAAATGTAATTCAATTATTTTTAATCGTCCAACGAACGTGGGTTACTCAGATTGGATTTCCAATCTATTAATCTAAAAATTCAATTATGAACTATATGGTTGCGAGTGCTTATTGATGATTTAGCGATTAAAAAGAAAACGCCGAGCACGATTACTATAATTTGGAGGCTTGTACTTTTATGGTTGGCCCTGGGCGGCTACTGCTTTTATGAAACTTGTTCACTGATTTACATTTAAAACTATGAATGAACCAACATGTTGTAACACCGGTATTATGGTTGAGATTATTTAGGTTCACCAAATTGCTTCAAAGAAGTCCATTCAAAACCCAACTTTACCGTCCACGGTTAAAAAATCGAATTCCAATGACAGTCTTATGAAAAATTCGGTATCTCAACTATAAATACAACGTTTGAAAGAAACGTTATCTATTCTCTATTACGGTTTAGAAACATGGACGTTGAATAAATCAAAGGAAGTCAAAATAGAGGCCTTCGAAATGTGGCTATACAGGCGTATGCTGAGAGTATCTTGGACTGCAAAAGTCACAAACGTAGACTTCTTATAAATAATGAAGAAGAAAAGGGAAGTACTAGCCACAGTTAAGTGGAAAAATATTGCCTATTTTGGTCACCTACATAGACATGACAAGTACGATCGGCTGAAAACTATAATAGAGGGAAAACGGGGTAGAGGAAGAAGGGGGATGAACGGCTCGATCATATCAAAATATTGACGGACATCAACGCGTGGCCGCGAACGCTCGCAAGACTGGCCAAGGACTTGACTTTGCAAAGCTGGTCACCGACGCCCGATAGGGCATGGTCATAAAGAAGAAGAAGATAGAAACGCGTGAAAGGAACTCTTAGTGCCGTGCCTTACTGGTACGCCATGGCGAGTTGGCGACGTCGCTGGCTACCGTATCCAAACAAATCATATGGAAATGTATGGAGGTTAACTCACTTGGTGACGCTTGGCTATCATCCTGTTTGTATGGGATACGTCACCAGCGACGTCATCATGGCGTCCCGATGACGTTTATTCGTGAGAAAAAAGTATAGACTATTAGATCTTTTAATTTTACAAAAACCTCAAGAATCAACCTTTAACTGGATATATAAACTCACAAATTAACCATACGTGCTAACACTGAGTCAAATTAGTTTTATTTTGATGATTTTACAAAAAAAAAACTTAAAGTCAGTGAAGGAGTAGGTAGGTACCTAATGATTACCATATTCGTCGATGTTCTACTCGAGTCTCGTCCGCTGTCAAGGAATAAGTTTAGTATCACTTCTCCGCATCTTCTCCGTCTCACTGGTTTACTAAGTGTCAATTTCACAAAACAAGGCTAGAGTGTGTATTCCTTGATTAGTTCATACAATTTTGGTCGTTTAGCCTCAGATTAACTCCACTAATTCCACATTACCTAACAGTTAAACACGAAATATTGTGAATTTCTCCAAAGGAGAATGCATTTCTTGCCCGAACTAGGGTTCAATAACAACAGAAGCAGTAAGCAGTACGGCTAACGCGAGTTACAATCGTAACCTTACGATACGTAACTACAGAGTTACAGACCGAGCGAATAAACGCGCTTCGAATAGATTTCGATTCGACCCGTCAAACTTGTAACTCACACTGCCGTTGTACTACGAAACCAACTGCAAAACGTAAGGCACTAGCGTTTAGTTTTCGATGCGTAATTTAACGTTCGATTCGTACTACCAATCGGTAGTGTGAGACATTTCGAGTCGAAGAATACCGTCGTGACTGTAGTTTACTATTTCACTTGCAAAATGGCCCGTGATATCGTATTATTCCGTCAAGAGTTACCGTAGATCCGATCGAAATTCATCTCAAATTAAAGAGCTTATAAAAATAAGGGTTTTGAATTGACAATATATATCCGCAAAATTCGGATTGTCACGTATTTTGTATTTAAAAATGCAAATAAATGGCCCACGCGCCGCCATATTGTATCGACACTGTCGACGTCACGATGCGCGTATTCTGTAATGTCATAACCGACAAACGCTAGCATTTAAATTAAAACGATAAATGCTTGTGATATGATATAAGGTTGAATATTGGAAAATCGATTAAACTATACGAACGATCGTGGAGTCGATCGCGGGTGAAGTAATGTAAAAGTGACTCACGTTACGGTTTGGATTTTTAGTTCTATGAGTGGCCGCCAGGGGCAGATACTGAATCTTTACCCATTGACTGCCAGCTACGCAATATTGCGTAGTATACCTACCAGGTACCTACGTAATATTGCGTAGCTGGCAGTCGATAGGCGCTAGAGCCTGTAGTAAACGCAACTCACTTCAATCCCACGCTAAGGGTACAGGTCTTCCAGTCAACCATCGCCTATATTAATGGTAAGTATTATCTTGCATCTCGACTTCAGTAGATGTATTATGAAAGGTCAAGTAAAACTATTATTCAATTGTAAAGATCCAGCAACGATAGAGCGCAGCAGAATCATGTTTTACTAATGAAAAATAAATAATAACTCTGTTAATTTAATTGTAATCGAATTTTTATCCCGCACTCATCAGGCTGGCCCGCCTCTTGACAGACTCTTATTACTACTAGGAGACACAAGTCACAAGAGGCAGCGATAACTGGCCCCTATTTCACCAACTTGACAATAGTCACCTGACAACGACAATTCTCCGTACGAACAGCGGGCGTTCGATCACGTAACGCATTGTAGCCACGTTAGGTAGATCTAAATGTCAACTTTTATATGGAACAAGTTTCTGTCAAAAAGTTCATTTTCAGTACAAGCTTTTATCGTCGACTGTACATTTCTGCATACCATCATCAACTACTCATTGAGACGATTCTAACGAGCCCAAACTCGATGGGGTTGTGTCGTTTTCTTGCGGAGTTCCTATGGCCAACTTCCAGCTCCAGCATCAGATCAGCTCCATGTTATCATAATATTATATTGTCATGCGATATACATATGCATGCAAAATTTCAGATCAATCGGTTGACAGGAAGAGGGTGAAATTTCAATTACTAAATTTGATCCAAGAAAGAAAAATAAAACAACAAACGGGGTGAGCTAAATAAAAGCTTGTAAAAATGACAGTTGGATTGTCCTAACTAGTGATGTGCAAAATGCGTAAAATTTCCAAAAAGCTGGAAAAGTTCTCGGAAATTTCTAGAAATTTTCACTAGAAATTAAGGAAATTTACGTACTGAGAAGCATAAAAATGTAACTCTTATACCTACACTATGTATAAGAGTTACAGTTTTATGCTTCTCAGTTCGTAAATTTCCATGTTGGAAATGGAAAGTTTCAATTCCCATACTAAAATGAGGAAAATTTCCGAAATTTTCCTATGTTAAATTGCAGAAACATTTCGCAACATAGGAAACTTTCCGTCGGCACATCAGTAGTCCTAACGCGCGTTCGGAACGTTACGTGTTTACCCCTCCGGTCACATCTCAGAGCGTTTCACCTGCTTCGACTTTGGTGCTCACATTACTGAGACCGCTGTGGACGACACCGGGCAGCGGACATAAGACATCCGGATACGTTCTAACATCTATGCGAGTGCGAGAGTGACGGATGTCTTATTGACAACGATAAGTGATAAAAAGTAATTTTTGACGAGAATTGTCAGTGACTGCCGGCTAGGTATTAGAAAAGTTCCAAAAATCAAAAGACATGGTCAATAATGTGTGGTGACAGGAAGAGAAGTGCAAGCACAATCGACAAAATGCAGTAGGTAATGGTACCAATTTGTTTGTAGTTGACAACCGCATTAAAAAAAGTAAACTGATAGTAATATTTGAAGCCTAATTGAAAAAGTATCGCTGCTCGGGCTCTGCTCGGCATTCATTAACATAATCTTCACGAACTTCTCAAAACTATGTTTCTCGGGTGGGATTCTTACCGAGTTTCGAGAGTTTCCCGCGACGAACTGTCAGCGACAAAAAAATATCGCTTAACATTTGACCGCGAAACAAGAGGCGTCTTGTGATACAATTTCGCTGTCGCGCCTTATGTCGCTTTTTGACGCGCGAGATAGTTCGCGGGCCGGCTCGTGATAGGCGTGGAGCATTCTCCACATGCTCCTATTGAGATGAATGGTTTCTTTAAAAATAAAACCGCCCCTCGCATGTACCTTGCACCGGTTCACATTTTAGACATTTGGGCGTAACTTCGCCAAATCTAATTATGAGTTCAAGCAAAAAACACAAGCGAAACAACATTTTTGTATGTTTTATAAACTTCTCGAGATTCCCCGCGTCAGGACGCCGGTTTTAATGGGTTATTATTACTTGGTTGATTCCGCTCATCAGATTTTGGAAGCCGGAGGGTTTTTATCACTATACGTGTAACTATATAAAAGTACGTACATTTAACCTGTAATAAATAGCTGTAAGAGGGTCAATCAACAATTTCTTGTTGCTCGTTGCCATGGTTACGTCTCCTGGGTCACTCATTAAAACTATTATTTTATGGGGTTTAAATCCACTAAACACGTGTTTTTGTTATATTGGTAAACCCATTCCATGGTGGCGCATCTCCTTAGCATGATAGAAGTCCAGTTTATAGTATTTTTTATAAGAAAGTCTGTCACTGTTGTCTCTTGGCTTACCGGGACAGAATAACAACAAGAAAAAGTTGATTGACCCAAGAGGACTTTGTATGATAAGCATGAGTAAATGAAAAACCGATAGATATAGTTGTGATAGTATGATGATTTACTCAATAAATCGAATTGAATAATTTTTTACATCAAAATTATGCGGTTATCATTATCATCATCATATCAGCCGAAGTACGTCCATTGATGTACATAGGCCTCCACCAAAGAGTGCCACAATGACCGGTCCTGCGCCACCCGCTTCCCTAGGACTCCTTTTACCAGGTCATCAGTCCACCTTGTGGGGGGTCTACCCACGCTGCACCTTCCGGGACGTGGTTGTCCCTCGTGAACCTTTTCACCCCAACTTGGACATGCGGTTAGGTATGTCAAAAATAAATAAGCAAACAATAGCAAAAACCATACAATAACAAATGGTCACCCCTTCTTCACTGAAGGAAAACATCGTGAGGAAACCAGTCTGATCCCACCAAGGTCTAGTTTTCCCTCTGTGTCGGAAAGTTAGATGGCAATTGCTTTCATAAAACTAGTGCATACGCCAAATCTTGTGATTAGGTGCTAAAGCGGACCCCGGGCTCCTTAAGATACAACCAAGGATCCCCGGGTCCACTGGTTTTCTTTCAAATCGCATGACGATTAAAGCAAGATTTTTCTAATCGTATATGGAACAGGGTTATAGCTACAGCGTACAGCGGCAGCGGTTCTATTAATTTAAAGGAACGAGTTATTGTATAGATAGACATTGGCAGTGCTCTCGCTTTAATAGTAGTTTATGTGACTGTACATAATGAAGGGCATTAAACACGAGTATCTTAATGCCTAATTATGTATAGTTACATACACTACTTTATCTATCCACATATCATAAGCCTCCATGATGCATTCAGGAGCCGCATATTATGACCGGCATCGCGGCGTTGTTTTCTGGCAGCTGTCATAATTATTTTTTAATTCAGAGACAAACTAGTCGGATCCAACAATTTGTATGCAAATTGACAATTCATTTCGAAGTTCGAACTAAACGCCATCTCGACTGATAATAGAATAGAGATTAAATCAAATTTCTTTGTTTTTGAGACGTTCGAAATTTTAATGAAATAATATTATCTAAATCGATGTTATTATTTAGCAATAATAACATTTTCACAGATGGGCATTTTCAATAATTCGTGCACCCAATTAGCGTGAGTTGTTAAATAAAAATTAACTCAGTGTCAGTTTTGTAACGAAAGTTAAGCATACAAATGATGTCAAACTGAACTTTTTTCGCATTTAAATAAGGTCTATATGCATATGATTTATATATTGAAAAGAAAAAGTAAATTTTTATACAAACTAAATACTTAATTGTCGTTACAAAACTGACACTGAGTTAATTTTTATTTAACAACTCACGCTAATTGGGTGCACGAATAATTGAAAATGCCCAGATAAGAAATTTGTTCTAACAAAACAGTCTATTTTTATGGTGGTCATAATGTGCGGTTCTTGAACGCATCGTGGAGGGTTTATGATATTTGGATAGATAAAAACAATAACTAACTCGTACAACTTAGAAAAGTTGAAAAACCCCCGACATTTTAATTTCAAAGTTCAATAACATCAAAGACGGCTGAACCGATTTTGTTGAAACGCAGCTATAAGAACCATCTCAATTGCGTGAGCTTTTGGATAAAAAAATCGCATTAAAATCAGTATATTCGTTTAGGAGCTACGATGCCACAGACAGACACACACACAGACACGTCAAACTTATAACGCCCCTCTTTTTGCGTCGGGGGTTAAAAAATAAGAACCGTAGGTATATTTAAACACAATTACCTACTTCGATATTTATTTACACCCCTTCATCACAGGAACAAGCGTTACCAACGACTGACACCCGGCACTAACGACTCCCTTCTAGATCGATCTATAAATTGTATCAATTCCTTCACATCGATAATTGCAACACGAATCCACTAAGCAAACAAACCGACCGTTACCAATAATCGATATTATGTATCGATGTTCCCATCACTGGTATCGATTAATTATGAATTGATTAGTGGGGCGGCGTTCCTCTAACGAGCACTGCCGTTTCGAGTATCCCAATTCTAAAGTCACATCACTCGTTTATTTCGAATTCGAAATTTGAATCTTATAAATAATGTCGAAAGGTCGATTTTGTATTCATAAAGTTAAGATAGATACGAGCGTGCAAAAGTAAACCGTCTGATTCGTGTTCGTTTAATTACTCCATGTAAGTTCTACAGTTGACGTCAAAGTGATTTTGAGCTTTATGACAACGGAATAAAGTGGTAAATGAGTAGCAGTGTCAGAAAAGGTCTTGGGAGGTTAAATGGTACCGCCAGAGTCGTGTACCATTGTGTAGCCCCGCTTCTGGTCTTCGTTGCTTGTATGGAGAATTCTTAGTTAATAGTTTGTTGTTCATTTAAATGTTACAGTTCTGTTATTTACTAGCTAGGTATTGATTAACGGCAGCATGTGCCGTTCTAGTGGCAACCCTAGAGTGTGAATTAATTATAAAAGCCCGATGCGGGTAGGTAGTACGGAATTGCACATGTCGAAAATACAATACTCGAGTCGTCGAGTGTCGAATATATAATATCGAGGTAAATAATTTAATATTCTTATTTCTTACATACGAAACTATTGTACCTATAGGTATCTGTTATTTTAAAATCTCCAATACGTTAGTTAGTGTATCTTGTACATAGGTACTTTCAGCTACACGACAAACAGAACACTCCTAGAAAACGACCGTCTTAATTAAATACATGATAGGGCCTTGCAAAGCATTGAATAAGTTTCTGTCAAAAATTTCATTTTTGGTACAAGCTTTTATTGCTGACTATACTTTTCTGTTTACCATCATCAACTACTCATTAAGACGATTCTAACGAGCCCAAACTCGATGGGGTAGTGTCGTTTTATTGCGGAGTTCCTATGGCCACCTTCCAGCTCCAGCATCAGATCAGCTCCATGTCATCATAATATTGCATTGTCATGCGATATACATATGCATGCAAAATTTCAGCTCAATCGGAAACCGGGAAGTGGGTCAAATTTAACTTGCAAGATTTGATTACAGACAGACAACAAGACAGGTGAAACTAAATAAAAGTTAGTAAAAACACATTTGACGTCACCATTTCGCGTATACCGTTCTTGTCGATACAATTTCGCAAAATTTCATCCTCATTAGCTCATGCACTTTTTGCAAGAACAGCACACTGTAAAGTTTATAAAAAAATGTAACAATAACTTTATGCAAAATTGACAGCTATCTAAAACGAAACCCATTAAAAGATACAAACACCTACACTATTGTTTCTCCATGTGAGATCGTAACAGTATTATGTAAATCAGTATAATAACTTCACTAGGCTAGTCGAGATGCGAGATAAATCATAGTGGCGCTTCACGAGGCGTTGATCGATCGGCGCGGGAGTGGTGCGGCGTAATACGGTGATTACGGGGCAACTGATAAGTTTAGATTTCAGGTAAGTTTAATTTTCGTAACATTAAATTTGTTTCATTCAAACCATCTGTAATCGTAAGTTACTTAGTACGTCCGTCAAATTATGTTTATATGGAAAGTTTGACGGTTTTCTTCTGAGATAACTGTTTATTAGGGTTCCGTACTCAAAGAGTAAAACGGGACCCTATTACTAAGACTTCGCTGTCCGTCCGTCCGTCCGTCCGTCCGTCTGTCTGTCACCAGGCTGTATCTCAAGAACCGTGATAGCAAGAGAGTTGAAATTTTTACAGATTATGTATTTCTGTTGCCGCTATAACAACAAATACTAAAAACAACATAAAATATTTTTTTAAGGGGGGACAACAAATATTTTATAGATAAGGGTACGGAACCCTTCGTGTGCGAGTCCAACTCGCACTTGGCCGGTTTTTTAATTATAAAAGTGTGGTACTTAAGTTGACAATCCACCCTTAGCTGTAAAAAACCGGCCAAGTGCGAGTTAGACTCGCGCATGAAGGGTTCCGTACCATTATCTATAAAAACAGCTTGTTTAGTATTTCTTGTTAACAGCTACAACAGAAATACATTATCGGTGAAAATTTCAATTGTCCAACTATCACGGTTCAAGAGATACAGCCTTTTGACAGACGGACAGACGGACAGACAGATAGACAGGCGGACGGACGGACAGCGGAATCTTAGTAATAGGGTCCCGTTTTAACCTTTGGGTACGGAACCCTAAAAATTATAGAGCGAGCATCACAAAGAAAGTGGACTGCAGTTGTAGTGGGCCTGCCGTGGGACTGTGGGAGTGCGTAATGCGTATGATATGGAATGTTGACGTTGTATTAAAATCATCTGTGAAGCATTCTAAGTTGTAAGTATTTAACTACGAGTACAGTCATCATCATCATCATATCAGCCGCAAGAGGTCCACTGCTGGACATAGGCCTCCCCCAAAGAGTGCAACAATGACTGGTCCTGCGCCACCCGCATCCAGCGGACTCCCGCGACCTTTACCAGGTCATCAGTCCACCTAAGCCTAAGTTAACTACAGTATTGATACATAACATAATAAAATATTTGATCACAATAAAGTTACAGGCAAGCCCCTGCCAAGAGTCGGATCGCAATGTCCAGGGTTTAGAGCTCATCAAGGTCCTTTCATATTTTTCGTCTCAAAGAATCCGGAAACTTTAATACCGGCAAAAAAAAAGGAACTCTGGCCCCTAGATAAACAATGACTAACGAGGCAATGCAATTAATAACTTTAATAATGAAATATATTGTTATAGCATCCAATTATAAGACCCCGAAATTGTTTCAACTTTTTCTACTTCACTAGTGAACTAATTAATGATTTATTCCTGACAAAGGTTCAGGGCTAGCAGTAGTCATTCAGATGAAATTACATCCATACTACTAATATTAAAAATGTGAAAGTGCGTCTGTCTGTCTGTCTGTCTGTTACCTCTTAAACCGCTGAACCGATTAAGATGAAATTTGGTATAAATAGAGGTAGTTGGATTCTCCGGGAAGGACATAGAATAGTTTTTATCCCAGAAAACATCCCCTAATGGGGTGAAAAGGCGGGTGAAAGTTTGTATGGAGCTACTAGGTATATAGACGAGTCCCACGCGGACGTAGTCGCGGGCAAAAGCTAGTTGATTATAAAACGACGCTTAAATGACTACTTCTTTTACACTGTTTATGTTATATGTCATTTATCTAGTCATGAAAATAAATTCCTAGTTTCATCATCATATCAGCCGAAAGACGGTCCACTGCTGGACATAGGCCTGCCCCAAAGAGTCAATTCCTAGTTTAACAAAATTAAATTATATAATTAACGGCCTCCGTAGCCCAGTGGGTAGTGACTCTGCCTACGAAGCTGGAGGTCCCGGGTTCGAATCTCGGTCAGGGCATTTATTTGTGTATTTATCACGAATGTTTGTTCCTGAATTATGGATGTTATATATGTATATAAGTATCTATATGTATGTATCTATTATATACATATATCATCGCCTAGTACCCACAACACAAGCCTTACTGAGCTTACCGTGGGTCTAGGTTGATTTGTGTAAGATTGTCCCGTAATATTTATTTATTATTTATTTATAATTAATAATTTTTTTTAGTGTTTGCCATTATTTTGTGAAAGAAAATCATTTATTTATGTCTATTGCCATTGACAAAAAAAAACAACAGAAACATGTTAATAATAAAATAAAATAGAGACTGTTTGCCGCAAAATGGTCCCTAAGCATATAAGTAATGCCGACTCCAAGAGCCAGCGCTGATCTTATTTTATTTCTACTTTAATTTCTAGCAACAGAAACTAGTTTCCGACCTAGACATGGTGGATCCCATTGTGTATACAAAGTTTCAAGTTATTCTAGCATATCGTTTTAAAATGAGAGCCAAACTACGTTTGTATGGAGAGTCCAGCGTCCAGGCGACCCATATGGGAGTCTTCGGGAAGGTTGACGGAACGCAAGATGTGGGGCAGCCCTAGATGCGCGCGCGCCGCGGGAGCTGCGCCCCGCCCAGCGCCCGCGCACCGACCCGACCCTCCGAAAGCACCTACTTGGTTCCCATAAAGTTGAGCTTTATTAAGCGGCAATAAAAAAAAAAATGTCTAAAAAACATACTATCCATGCTAATATTGTAAATGCGAAAGTGTCTGTCTGTCTGTTACAACACGTGTGTCTGTAGGTTAATTAAACCGCTGAATTGATTTAAATGAAATATGGTATAAGTAGAGATAGTTTGAGTCCTGGGGAAGGATATAGGATAGTTTTTATTCCGAAAATCATGCCCTACGGTGGTGACATGGGGGTGAAAGTTTGTATAGAGCTACGATATAAACGAGTTCCACGCGGACGGATTCGCGGGCAGAAGCTAATATTAAATACCTAGGACTATTTGACATGGCAGGAAAATTTAAGCTCTAACTCAAACTAAAATCATTTATTACAGATGATAGTTTAACGTGAACCCTGTAAGGGCACAGCAATGAAATAAATTATAATTTAAATAATAATAATTGTTACATTATATTCACAAAAAGAGAAAAGACGCCGCCGCCGCAAAAAAACGCAAGCAATTATTGCATGTCTTAGGAAATCAACATTATTATTCCCGCAATAAACATTGGCAGATATGGTCATAATGACTTGTATGTATTATTCTTGGAATAATTACTGTTAGTTCATCTGAATGTCTGTCAAATTAGACCAGATTGACAGGACTGGCTTCCCACGAGGCATATGGTGATAATGATGTTAACTACATATAATGATTAAGGCGGGTTAGGCGGGTTGCATCAACCCCATTACGGGCCGGCAAACGTTAAATACATAGAGAAAGGATAATATAGAGGGACGCACACACACATACACACATGAGTGACGAAGATATAAGCATAGACCATAACACAAGTGGGAACGAGATACAATTTCATCTTTCCTGTCCCTCATCGCATATAGGATGTTTTTGTTTGTTACCAGCTATCAAAACTTGAACTGAAACTGACGTTACGGATATAATAGGATAGGACTAACTAAAGAGATCTCTCTACTATTGCGCGCTCCGGGTCGAGCACACGCTCCCTTCGAAATAAAATACCGCTAGTGAACAAAACCAGGAAAATCAGCGCGATTCCTTCGCCGATCATACGCCCTGGGGCAGTAGAATTGGGTATTTGACAACAGTGAAAATACTCATACTCATACTCATAAGTACTCATTTATTCATAAAATATAAAAATTTACATGTCAAAAATAGAATTATAATATGTCAAATGAATTTGATTATTCAACTAGTATAACATAACAATATTTAGGTATGAATAACAAAATGTCAAAATCAGAATTATAATATGTCAAATGAATTTGATTATTCAATTAATATAACATAACAATATTTAGGTATGAATAACAAAATGTCAACATTATACAATGATTAAAATTATTATTATTACCAATATTTTATATATAGGTACTCCTTAAAATTATAAAAAACTTTATCAGTCAGCCATTTTCTTAGCTTATTAAGAAATGTCGCATTATTTTCAATATCTTTCAATTCGGAGGGTAATTTATTGTAGATACCCTACTACAGACATTATTTTTGTTGATTTCATAAGTCGACAACATGTCGTGGCCAATGTGTTTTTATTCCTCTGAGCAAGACGCATGCTTTTTGAAGTGTATTTTGGAATTTGGTGTATATTGCTTCTCACGTATTTTACTATGTAGAAGATGTATTGTGAGGTTAGTGTCATTACGTTGGCATCTTTAAAAAGTTGCTTTGCAGGGGTGCCTGACGGTGCGAGTGAAATAATCCGTATAGCTCGTTTTTGAAGTATAAAAACTCGTTGCCATTCAGCTGCTGTACCCCAGAATTCTAGCCCGTAGCACATCACCGAGTGAAAAAGTGAAAAGTAACTCGACCTAAGTTGGTGGTAGGGTAGAATACGCGCTAGTCTACCTACTCAGAGCGAAGCAAGCCCCTGACAATTTACTACAGACGACTTCTATATGCGCGTCCCATTTCAGCGCTGCATCTAAGGTGACGCCCAGAAACCTGGCGGTACCTACCTGTGGTAGTACCTCGCCGTCTACGCTAATAGTTAGGGGACGTGGGGGTCTACCTCCGAAGTTGATGTGCATCACCTGGGTTTTGTGCAGATTTAGAACTGAGCCGTTTGCATTAAACCACGTTTCCAATCTTGATACTTCGGAGGATATGAGATTCTCAAGTGAAGAGATCGTGTCGGCTCTCAGTATGTCACAAGCATCGTCTGCAAATATGTAAATACATGTCACCATCAGCTACCTGGGGTAAATCGTTCACCTGGATTAGAAAGCACAGATTTGCCAGTGACGAACCCTGAGGTACGCCGATATCGATATCACCGCTCATCGATGTAGTTAAGCCATTGTTTAGCGCAACACTTTGTTTCCGTAGATTTAAAAAGTCTAGTCACTATGTCTAATATAATAATAAATATATAATAAATTGTCTTTTCACTAGCAACAGATAAACATTACGAAAATACTCGGACAGATTCATAAGCTCACGGTATCTCAAAGGGCAATGGAAAGATCAATGTTGAAAATTACACGAAAAGATAGAGTAACCAACACCAGTATTAGAAATAAAACAGGCGTGGAAGACGTTATTCATACAGTTAAAAAAGCGAAATGGGCATGGGCAGGACACGTGTGCAGAATGTCAAGTGACAGGTGGGCAAAAATAGTCACAGAGTGGCAGCCAAGAGATAAGACCAGAGGAAAAGGAAGACCTAAACTTAGATGGAGAGACGATTTGAAGAGTTTTGACAAATATTGGTGGAGATCAGCTCAAGATAGAAAATTATGGGAAAGGTTGGGGGAGGCCTTTTGCGCGCAAAGCGCCATGCACACGTACTAAGTAATTACGCAAAAATAATAAAAGAAGTAAAAACATCAGATAAAAAAGGAAATGTGCTAAATTATTGTGTAAACTTATGTGTGTTTATAAAAATTACTTTGTTTAATGATTTGAATGATTGTACTCTATATGCATGAATAAAGGCTATTATTATTATTATGTATCTCCGATTTAAATTCACGGGACAAAGCCCGGTCATTTGGAAGGCGTGCGTGGGGATATAGATTCAACACGTAGAGGCCCGTTGTAGACGAAGTTTAATGTGATGTAGTACACCTGCTAGAACCCATTCACGGGTACATCGGTAGATACCCGTGAACTGGTTCCAACAGGCGTTGGGGCTATTGTGGGTGAAATGGATAGAGAACTGGGTCTATGTTATGAGATTTGGGTGGGCAATAAAATTGGGCTATTGCGTAGAGGTCCGGACACCTGCCATAACATTGTAATTTACAAGGTTATCGAGGCAGGCGGTGACTAGCCACTCACTTATAAGATGGGCCCCTGAAAGTGCCGTAGAAAACACGGCCAGGAGCAACACCGGCGTGAGCGGCTCAGGGGTGTCGAGAGGTGGTGCTGCGCTTTCTCCGAAGTTACTCGCGGCGTTATGCCCTTTAACACTTCCACCCCTGGAGCATATAGCTCTGACGACTCCTCTCAGGACGGCTAATGAAGGCAAGCCAGAGCTGATAGTCTTGCGGGCCCCTTGGGGTTCCACTCCGACCGACGAAGATACGCCGGAGACGGAGGCTCTGACCGACTCTCGGGAGCACTCGGGGCCGTGGGGTCGTTACTCCCCCACAGCTCGCCACAAGCTGCCCTGAGGGCTTATTATTATTATTATTATTACACTATGTCTAATATAATAATAAATATATAATAAATTGTCTTTTCACTAGCACAGATAAACATTACGAAAATACTCGGAAAGCATCAAGCTTTCATCTATGTTTGCTATTTGAAGATATTTAAACTCATAAACACGAACAATAAGGACGTGGTTTTATTGTGACGTCACAACATACTAGAAGACCGTTTTTGACGTTTCATAAAAAAGATATGCTGATTTGACTTTTGTCAAATACCGTATTACAAGAAGCGTACGTCGCGTCCAATTACACCAAGCACGCGCGGGGCAAATATTCAGGAACCAGGTTTGCCTCCAAATTCCCTCTTTCAACTTTTTCTTCGATCCCACCATCACATCAAACTAGTTTTTATGTTGCTGGATTCGCGTCGATCTATGAACTCAAAAGAAAAACGGCCGTTTTAACTTTGGACGCATAGATTGACGAATCCAGCAACGTAATATATAGTTATTTACGATACAAGTGCTGAAAATAGGAAATTCGCAACGAGTGGTGATACATTAAAACACGACCGAAGGGAGTGTTTTAAATCGTCACGAGTTGAGAATTACCTATTCGCACGTGTATCGTACAACGTTTTACAGTACATACTCTTTAAAGTTTCGACACATGCACGAAAAGTGCTCTTTTCCGTACACGTGCGGAAAAGTAGCACCATGTGTATTATAAAAACTATTAAGATGCAGTACAAAATACAGTGTGTAGCGGCCTACTTTTTTAAATATCTGTCGTTAAATTTAAATAATCTCAATTGTTTACCTACTTGTGGCGCTAGTGAGCACGTGAACGGGCTCTTAAGGGACTTGCGGGACGCAAAGCTTTAATTATTGAAAAGCTTTGACTATTAATTTTACCACGCTTTTGACTCTTTTCTTCTTTGTATGTTGTTTGGAACATATAATTGTAATTATGTTTCCACATTGTACCAGCGCAAGCTGCAATTGTTTCCGAACAAATGAAGGCTTCCCTATACGTACACGAGTACAAGCAAACATAATGTATGCACATATCGAGTTTCATATAAATTGCATAACATAACAGTTCCTTATGTTTATTTAACGTCTTTGCACAGACAATATAGGGATAAGATGGACTACTTTGAAAATATTCGTAGTTAGAATAAACCCAATCTTTGCAAGTAAAACCGCTATTGTGTTCATTGTTTGGCCTTTATGTTATAAAGCTTTTGCCTGCGACTTCGTTCGTGTTGGCTTCCTTTTGTTGGATTTTTACTGGGGAAAAAAGTATTCTATATATTAATCCAGGCCATACTCTATTTGTACCTACGAGTATACTAAAATTCATCTTATTCCGTTCATCCGTTTTCGCATGATTTAGGAACTAAGATCCAAACATCTAAAGTGTCCCATTTATAATATTAGTAGGATTGAGTTCATGGTATAATCTAATAGAATTGGAGAACTTGCACCTACTAGGTACGATTCCAGTCGTACGCAAATAAATGCACCTTAAAAATAACTGTCTCCCAGTTGGCTTATGACTTATTCGCCTCGATATTCAGGACAAAGTGAACCATCTCCACTTTGCGTCCTTGTGCACACATCCAAGACAGTAAAACATTAACGTTTTTCCACGCAAACGCCGGGTTTGTAATAAATTACAATATCAGAAACAAAACCTCTCAGGAAAGTTATTAGGGGGAAAGTGCAAAAAATATCATTGCTTCCAAGCCATGATGAAGACGTTTGTAATCAATTAAGGTGACATTTGTATGGAAACGGGATGTGCGGAGTTACATATGACAGTGTTAGATTGGGTTTTTGTCGAAGTAGTGCTTGTCAGTGTAAGATGCATTAGTGACAAGTGGTATGAGCATATGATAGTTTACTTTAGAGGACGCTAAAAAATATGTCGTACATTGTAGTGGCATTGTCCATTCAGGAATTTTGCACAGGCCGATGTTAATATGCTAATTACTGATTCTGCCACAAGAATTGGACCCATTTTTTGTTAAAAAACAAATAAAAAGCCGGCCAAGTGCGAGTCAGATTCGCGCACGAAGGGTTCCGTACCATTATCTATAAAAAACTATTTTATTCTGGGTTTTTAGTATTTGTTGTTATAGCGGCAACAGAAATACATCATCTGTGAAAATTTCAGCTGGAACTATCACGGTATTAGTGAGATACAGCCTGGTGACAGACAGACGGACGGACGGACGGACGGACAGCGGAGTCTTAGTAATAGGGTCCCGTTTTACTCTTTGAGTACGGAACCCTTAAAACTGCCTAATAGCATTGATTCAAATTGAAAAAGTTGGACAATCGTTAGCCAGCAATTAACTATTCTACAATTTTGAAGTTGAAGCAGGTACACTTGAGTTCCCCCCCGAGGGTGCTCGCCTTGTCGGGGCGAGGGGGCTTAGTAACCGTGGACTGGTCACCCACGACGAAGCTAAGAGGCACCCAGGGCCGGCCTGTTTGGGCTGCCGGCTGGCCCGAGGAGGGCGCTCCTAGAGGGCTTGCCTAAGCCCGCTTAGGATGCGTTGGGGAGGGACCGCAGAAGAAGTACTCACGCGCTATCTTCTGCGGCCGAGGTGGGATCGCAGGGGGAGAGGCGTGTTGGTATAACGGTACGCCACTCTCCCTACCCCCTGCTAACTTGGCGGGGCCGTTCCGCTGAAGCGGCATTGGTGGGACCGCAGAGGAAGAAGAATGCCGGTATTACGGTGCGCCGCTTTCCCTATCCTCTGCGGCCGAGTCGTGGTAGGTGGCGGAACCACAGACCTGATCCGCAGCCGGGTGCTGGATCTTCCGCACCCATGATCTCCTCGTAGCGGACTCAGGGGGGTCCGCTACTGAACAGGTGGAGATCGAGGAGGCAGGCGCGCCAAAACATCTGGCGTGCCTCACGTGGAGGGCCCCCGGGCATCCGCGAAGGAGCCGCTTGTAGGCGGCTGCCGCCGGCGGGGTCGCGGATGTGTGCGCAAGCGTTCCCGTGACCTCGCCACGAGGCGGCGAGGTGGCAAGTGGGGGGTTTTTAGTGGGTACACCGTGGGTCTCATTAGCCCATACGGGAGTCCCACATAACCACTCGGGTCACCCCTGCACCCGTGTGGTATGCGTAACGCATTTTCCCCCCTAAACAAAAAAAAAAAAAAAAAAAAGGTACACTTGCGTTCGAATTTCTATTTAGAACTAGGTACTCCCGCGTCAGTTTCTTAAAATACCAAACTTGGTATCGAATTGAATGGGTAATATTGTATTGTGGGAATTGTTACTTAAATTATGTACAAGACTATACTCCTGATGTTTTAAATAGACCAGCTTAACTACTTATGTATGTACGTACAGTGGCGGAATGAAAAGTTTGACCAGTTTACAAATTAAATCATTAACGCGTTGCAAGCACATGTTACCTTTTTAAACTGTGTATCAGACGAGAGAGTTGTATTGAATATTATGTTCAACTGTTTGACAACAAAGTTCAAATTTACTTAGACGAATTTTCCTTGACTATTAATAGTTGATCTAAAACCTTTTTATTAGTTTGATCTTGCCATACGTTGTGTCAAGTTTGATAAATCTAATGATTAAATCCTCTTCGCTTAAAATTATTAAAACTATAAATGAGAGTAACAGGACCTGTCAATGTCATCATTGCTATTTCTTGCATAAGTTTCTTTTAATTTTTTTAACTTTTTTTCCAAAATTCAAAGACATTCTCATAGTGGACGTACGAGTATCTGTAGGTCATGTAGTGGAAATAACATTTATTATGACGGAATGTGTCTGACACTCGGTCGATAAAGCAGATACTGATAACTTATACTGAGCAAGCAAAAACAGATCTTCAGGTGGTCAACCTTTTCATTCCGCGACTGTACGTACCTACCTGCCTAACTAAGCATAAAATTGTGTATTATACCATCTTATCTCATCTTATCTTATCTAGGTGAGGGCCCTTTTAGATGCACTTCGACCCAGTGGGATCTTTTGTGCATTTGCCCTCTCCTTTATACCTGCTCCCAGGCATGCTCCAACATTTCCACAAAGCGGATGATGCAGTTTGCCGGGAGCACCTTGAATTCCTTTAGTTGCTGGTAAACGTTACCAAAGTAGTTCATTCTTTGTCTGGCAAGGGCGTTTTGGCAGCACACAATAAGTGTTCCATAGTCTCATCCTCCTCGCCACAAATTCTACAGTCTAAACTATCCGATAGTCCCATCATGGCCAAAAGATCCTTGACCCCGAAGTGACCTGTGAACACCCCAGATATAATTCTGAGTTGATTCCTACTGGATTTCCAGAGTTTTCTGGTCCAGCCCGAGTCAACTCCTTCTATGAAGAGCTAAGAGTGCCTTAAGCCAGCCTCATTCCTCCACTCGTGTTGGTGTTTGGTTTTGGCGAAGGCTTTAAAGGCCGATATTATGGTCCCCTGCGAGAGTCCCACAAATGGTTCTGGGCCTACAAAGTGATTTGTAGAGCCCCCTCTTGCAAGCTCATCTGCTATTTCGTTGCCGACGAAGCCCTTGTGCCCTGGTATCCAAACTAGTTGCACCTTATTGTGCCTTCCAAGTCTGTTTAGTGCTTGGACGCCATTATAAATTAGTCTAGAGTCCACTTTCGGCGCCGTAAGCGCTTTAAGGGCCGCTTGACTGTCACTGAGTATATAGATAGTCTGCCCTTTGGTTTGCCTGTATATTCTCCTTTACACAGACAATTATGGCGTATGTCTCCGCCTGGAAGACAGTTGCATAACTACCCATGCTTACACTATTACTATAGTCATTTGCATAAATGCCTGCTCCCGTACCAGATCCCATTTTTGATCCGTCCGTGTACCATATACTGTCTTCGATACCAGACTTTGGTGGTTCTAGACCTTCGGCCCACTCAGCCCTGGTTGGAACTTTTGTTGTGTAGTTCCTATGGAATACATACTTGGGTAGCATTTTGTCGCTTCTTATGTTTGTTATTCTGTCTCAAGAAACCTTCAGTCTCCATGTTTATGTGCTTAGTTTTCGGCTTGCTATCGCTCCACAGTCCAAGAGTTCTTAATCTGTAGAACAATTTGCGCGCCTCTGACTTAATCACCATGTGAAGTGGCGGTAGGTCCAGTAGGACTTCTAGCGCCGTTGTGGGCGTGGTTCGAAACGCCCCTGTTATAGCCATGCATGCCGTTCTCTGCACCTTCCTCAGGGCCTCTCTGCATGTGCTCATTAAAGTCCTTGGCCACCATACCAGGCTACCGTACAGTATTATGGGTCTCACCATCATGGTGTAGATCCACTTCAGTACCTTAGGGTTCAGTCCCCATGTTTTGCCATACGCTGATCAACACATTCCAAATACCCTCAGGGCTTTTGTAATGGTGAGATATGTATGCTTCTTCCAGTTCAGTTCCTTATCCAGTGTGACACCTAGATATTTCACGTCATTGGACAGTTTTAGTACCCTTCCGTACAGCTTCAACTGCTATATGCCGCGAAGGGTCCTTTTCCTAGTAAAGGGTATTAATTACTACAGTTTTGCCTGGATAAATGGATAATTGGTGACAGTCGCACCATCTCTCCACTTTCCTCAGTGCCTTGTTCATGATTTCTGATACCGTACTTGGGAATTTCCCATTAACCAGTATCACTAAATCATCAGCATATCCTACCGTGTGGATGGGACCTTTATTGAGTTCTATCAAGAATTCACCACCAAACTCCATAGAGTTGGTGAAAGTGAAAGAAAAACCTTGCGGATATTCCTTTGTGGCCGTTGTCATTATCTCATCCCCTAAAAGAGGTGACTTTATCAGTCTGCCATTAAGCTTAGCTAATAGCTTTATACGTGGTACAATCGGACGCTCCCTCCACGTCTAAGAAAGCTGCCAGACATAGTTCTTTATTCTTTATAGCCTGTTCAGCCCTGGTTGTTACCAGATGAAGTGCCGTTTCCGTTGACTTCCCTGGCTGATATGCACATTGTAGTTCGTGCAGCGGATGTCTCCTTAGTGGGCCATCCCTTATGTGTCTATCTACCAACTTCTCCAATGTTTTGAGGAAAAATGACGATAGACTTATCGGCCTATACGATTTGGCCTCACTGTAATCCGCCTTACCCGGTTTGGGTAGGTAGGTTACTTTTACCATCCTCCACACACGCGGTACGTGTGCGAAGGCTAAGCACGCCCTGAACAATCTGCTTAGGTGCGGGATTAGTACAGTAGCGCCCTCCTGTAGTAGAATGGGGTAGATTCCATCTGGCCCCGGGGCTTTGTAAGGTTGAAATGTCGAAAGTGCCCACTTTATCTTTTTATGATCTACTACCTTTTTAGACGTGTCCCAATTGTGTCTCGTTGTACTTGTGGTTTGTTGTTCCAACGCACTAATTGTACAATGTGAGCGGGACCGACTTTGTGATTGCTAATGCCTTTGTTAGTCTCATTCCTTCCGGTATTGACTCAATCTGATCGCAGTGGCTCCTCCACGCTCTTCTTTTCGCTTTTCTCACAGCCTTGCTGAGTTTTGTGAGTTTTTGTGCATAATACCCAAAGTCATTAGATGACTTTGCGTCATGAAATATTGCCCTGGTTTCCCTCCTGAGTTTGACTATTCCCGGGGTCCACCATTGTAGCTTTGTAGGGTTTTCTTTTCCGGGCAGTTATTAGTGAATGGCTTGTACTATTTTGTCCGCTTCGAATTCTATGTCAATAATAGAGTTTAGCTTTCCTTTTGGGTCTCCTAAGTCCACTTTTAGGTCTCTTCTAAAGGCCGACTAGTCCGTGTTCCTAGGATTCCGTTTACGTACCGCATTTGTTTGTATTCTAGTTTGGTACCTAAAGCAAATGTATCTGTGGTCCGAAAGGGAGATGTTTTCAGATACGTGCCATGAGTTGATTTTGCTACTAGTGTTATTAGTAGCCAACGTTAAATCAATAACCTCCCCCCGCCTAGAATTGACGAAGGTAGGTTCATTGCCTTTATTCAGTAATTGTAAAGAAGAGCTTACCAGGAAATCCAATACCTTCTCTCCTCTCCTGTTGACATCTGAGCTGCCCCAGATGACATGGTGAGCGTTCGCGTCGCAGCCGATGATCAGGTTGGTGTTCGCCCGACTGCCGTTTGCAACAAGATCCCGCAGTTGTTGTGTTATGGGATCCGATGCCTCGTAGGGGAGGTAGGCCGATGATAGAATGAGCTCCTTACCCTCCCCCTTGTTTTGGATCATCACCGTGGTGAGATCCCTGCAACAGAAAGCATGTAAAGGCATAGCATTGATGCCATTTTTGACATTGATACATGTCCTCATATTATTGTCATTATCTGGACACAGGTGGAAAATTGTTCCGCCCGTTCCACCTAAACCTGAATATAGTGTATTATACCAATCTTCTAATCACAAAATAAACCAACACAAACGACCCCATCTCATTAAACGCTTACAAACATTCAATTACCAATATTTTCATAAACGTTAACATATCTAAAATTAATGTCGAAAGGCAATCAACGCCGTTAAAAAAAGGAGGTTGGTTGTCTCTACGTTTTTTTACGAGGCTGATTAGACCCGATGTCACGCCGATAAGCATAAAGCCGAAAATTGAAAAGGTTGCTTCATTAAAAATGCTATATTTTATGATTTTTAAGCAGGCAGGTGAAACTTATGGCGGGTGCTAGGGTGACCATGTCTTCGGACGCATAGTCTATACTACCTAATATTATAAAGAAGGAAAGTTTGTGAGATTGTAGCTTTCCAAGCTGAGACCGCGGCGTCCAAGCGGCGTAGGTAGCCTCCCCCAAGGTGGACTGATGACCTGGTAACGGTCCCAGAGTCTGCTCGATGCGGGTGGTACAGGACCGGTCACTTTGGCACTTTTTGGGGGAGGCCTATGTCCAGCAGTGGACGTCTTTCGGCTGATATGACGATGATGATTATGGTGATGTTTTGGGTAATCTCCGAAACCGCATATCCGATTTCAAAAATTCTGTCACCTGCGCGTAGAGTGGACTTTCTGGATGGTTATACGCAACATTTTATCCTGCGGGTTTGCCTGTGCTCTTTGTAATATGCGGGCGAAACCACGCGGGCCGCTAGTCTGTTATAAAAAATACTACATCGACGAACGTAAACAGAAAATGCAAATGTGCAATATTTCAAATTTATCAACATATTGAAATAAGAATCCCAATTTGAAGATCCCTTACTATGTACCTGTACAATTTCGGATTTTAATTAGATTTATTTTTTACGTCTTCTTAAATTACTATATGAATTGTGAACGTGAGGCTGAATCATGCTGAATAATGGGCTTAATTAATAAATAATTATTGTTTGTTTCTTGTCACTTTGCATAGCCAAATAAATGACAAGATATATTTTTTTACATCCGTGCAACATCCTCTTTTGTCTTTCATACTTTTACATAACAGTACCTATAACTAGTATCAATATTCGAAAAACAATGATCGCACAATCACACCCACCCTACAACTGCGCCCCGCAGCGCGATTCTAATGAAATAAACTGAAAATCAACACGCACCCGCTTTGAGCCGCCGACAATATAATTAAAACTGGAATTTATAATACTGTCCCGCGTTCGAACGGTGCGTGGACACGCTATTGTTTCTTTAATTGAAAATGGATTTATTGCTTACACTTGAACAGTTACAGCCGTCTTAGAATAATTATAAGGTTATTAGCTTTAGGCTAAACAACTTTTTAGGCTTTAGGTCTAACCCGTAGGAGCATATGGTACCAATCACTTTGCTTACCGTATACAATTAACTCTACGTCACATTTGACACTCCGTGTCTAGTCTGACAAAGTCTATAGGTAACTGACATTATTTACTATGTGTATTTGTTATACTTGTGTCACTTCAGCAATATATTTTTTTTGATACTGTTTGCATTTAAGGGCTTTTAGCCGAAGCTAAGTGGTCTTAAGGCGAATGTCATCCTCAAAATGTTGTCGCTCGCTCGCTAATGTTAACGCGGTTCGCTGTGCTCTTCTTCCGCGCATGGAAACAAGCGTAAATCGGTTTAAAGATAGGAATTAGTCAAAACGGATCATTATTTAATAGTGAATAATGTATTTTGATTCTTTACCCGAAAGAACAGACAAAGGAGGATGGGCAGATTTGTATGGAGTCTGGCATAGACACCAATAATGACAAGCCATATATCATTGGATAGGTTTTTTCATATTCTAGAACTTTTTGTATGGCGCGAATTGTCAAATATTTGTGTAAAAAACAAAGAAAAACATAAGAAAACGCATAAAAAACCAAAATATAAGTTTACGTTTCAACTCGCACTACTTTTATGCGGCGATAACTTTATTACCACAATACATTCGCCGTCCTAAACCCAAAACGTAAGTAAGGAAACTGTTTTTGTTTTTCAAAAATATTTGACCCAGCTGAAAAGTCTGCAACTTTTTTCTGGTGCTAAGGAAGGTTATTCCTATCACCAAAAAAATAATCAGGCACTTCCAAAATTTTCATCCATTCCCAATTCAACAATACGGAGTTGAAAAGCTTGCCAGCTTGTCACTAATTAAGCGAAAAGGCAACCTAATGAAAATAATATCTGTACTGGCGCCTGTCAGTCCAAAAAGAAACTGTGAAGACTGTGAAATAACTGACATGTTAGATAGGCACATATTAGGTAGTGGTATTTTTAGTAGACATAACAGGCAATAAATAATATTATATTCATTAAAATAAACGTATAAGCAACATTTTTAAAATACCATACAATAATTAACAAACGATTAGAGTTATTTACTTATACACCTAATAGTTTCAACGGATGTACATTAAAAACATCCTTATACTGATTGGAATTGCTGACCAGTCAATTATAGTTAACACTAGCTGCCGGCGCGGCTCCACCCGCGGATTATATGTACAGGGTGATTTCGGCGTCGTGGAGCAAGAAGACCAAAAGCGAATAAGATGGTAACACTGAACAACTTTTCCCAAGAAACCAACCACGAAATCGCAAAAAAATCTGATGTTCCATACATTAACTCTCAATTAACTCACAGTTAACTCTTAATTAGCTCTTATTTTTTTGCGATTTCGTGGGTGGTCCCATGGGAAAAGTTGTTCAGTATGATCATTTTATTCGCTTTTGGTCTTCTTGCTCCACGACCCTGAAATCACCCTGTATAAGATAACTATAAATAGGTTCTGCCCGCGACTCCGTCCGCGTGGAACTCGTTTGTATCGTAGCTCCATACAAACTTTAACCCCCCATTTCTCCCCCTTAGGGGATGATTTCCAGGATAAAAACTATCTCTATACCAAATTTCATTTAAATCGGTTCAGCGGTTTAAGCTTCAAGAGGTAACAGACAGACAGACAGGCAAACAGACAGACGGGTGCCCTTTGTCTCCCATAATTTTGTTGTTCCGAATTTCGATGGTCATAAAATTTATACACATAAACATCACGGGTCATAATTTTTGTTAAGTATATAACGCTTAATAGTTCTAACATTAATTATCTATAATATTAAATACTATAATCACAAAAGTCATAAAATTGCTGACTATAATGTTCAAAGGTAGATCGAACATTATATTGATAATATTTTAAGGCATATATTTTAACGTACTAAAGCTGGTTCATGGGAGCTTTGTCGAGGCGGCTCATCAACACGTCAGGCGACCCCAGGGCTGGCGCTTACCTCTTTCAAAGAATCGCCCTCGCGATACAGAGAGGTAACGCAGCCAGCGTCATGGGGACAATGCCGCAGGAGGATCTCCTCGACGGGGTGTTCTTTTTATAATACTGCATTTTTTTATTATTTTCTTAGTTTTATTTTCTTGTTTACGGTATTTTAGATTTGTATTTAATTGTGTATTTGTTACCTATATGGGAAATATAATATTCTTATTTGAAGTCAAAAAAAACGTACTAAATTGTTGTTATTCATATCGTTTTAATGCCTAAAGTGAGTTACGTCTACCAAATCATAGCTATAATAGACATAGGCATATATAGATAATTACACAGAAATATTTCCAGACATACATTTGAAAGGGGGAACCTATCAAAATAAGCATAAAACGTTAAGTCTTCTCAGAGATCAACCAATGCCAAGATATTGGTGTATAAAGTTAAATTTTTTCAAACGTAGGCAGTAGGGAACAGGGACTTAATGGCAAAACCGACTTGGATCGCGGATAGTTTAGAAGTCGAAAGCGTCTTCGAGGTTATTTTTTTTATAAAAGAGCGGACAAACTTGTTTGCAAAAAAATATTAAATACACTCGCGGTCAAATATTACGGTTCAGTGACGAAAACCTATATATGCCTAACTAGCCAGGGTAGTCATACCCATCATTATGACCTGCGAAAAAAGACCTTACAACAATTATAATAAGCAAGTTTATTGCCTTCAATAATATGAAATGTGACACTTTTTCTTTTTTCACGTTTTGGCATGACCCTCTAGATTAGTCTGATTATTATGAAAGTACGGCCATGATAATGCACGGCCCGATAATCCATGTACATCGGATGCGGATTATTGTGCCGTGCATTATCATGGCCGTACTGGCACCACAATCTAGTAGGCTGTGGCAAGTGCGAAAAAATTCGAGGTTGGATATAGGTATACCTAATTATTTTATTTATTTACATATAATTCTGTACATTTGTATATAGAACTACACATATACAAAAATATAATTGAAACCATTATTTAGATACAATTTTTAAACTTTTCTAAAGTTGGCAGTAAGTATTACCAATAACTTTAAAAAAAACCTTTGACATTTGGCATTAGAAAAAGCGGGAAAACGAGATAAATATAAATACCGTGTCCTTTTTAGGTTGAAGATGGTTTCTGAAAGTGAATCCAGTGATATGGAGATTGATTAAATAAAAGTGCAAGCAAAAGACTCCCGATGAAATAAAAGTGCAAGCAAAAGATGTTGTTAACAATCTTTTACCTCAGTGCTCTAAAGAGAGATATCTTAAGGCAAACAACCATTTTATGAACTGGAAAACCGCTAAAAATGTCAACCCTCTTTCGGAAAATGTGTTTTTAGCATATTTTAATGAATTATCTAAGACAGTACAGCCTTCCACGCTTTGGAGTAATTACTCGATGCTAAAAAGTACGATAAATACGAAGCATAATGTCAACTTGAAAAATTTCACCAACTTGACTGCATATTTAAAAAGACACTACGAAAACTTCAAAAGCAAAAAGTACAAAGTTTTTACTGCTCAGGAAGTAGAGAGGTTTTTTAATGAAGCTCCCGATGAAATGTTTTTGGCAACTAAGGTGTGTATACAATACAATTATTTATTGATAAGATAACATATGTTACAGTAGGGGTAATCACGTAACGTTCCGAACGCGCGTACGTACAATGTAACTGTCAATTTTCCATATAAAAAGTGACATTTAGACCTACCCAACGTTCGTACAATGCGTTACGTGATCGACCTGCTGGTCAGTTGGCATGTAAATGAAAATCAAAATGTACAGTTAGTAAATAAAATATGAATGTTTCTATTGGCTTAATTATGTTGTTGCAGGTTTTTCTTACCTTTGGCATATGCGGAGCATGTAGGAGCATCGAATTCTCAAAAATTACAACCAACGATGTCGAAAAACACTATCAAATTATATTGCCATTTATTATTAAGTTAAATTACGCAATACGAAAACTAAAATCGACCGTCAGTTTGTCATACGTGAAGAGTTTGCGAATTTAGTCGAAAAATATCAAAGGCTTCGGCCAAAATACCTACACACAGATAGATATTTTTTAAATTTTCAACATGGCAAATGTCTGCGGCAAGTGATTGGAAAAAATAAATCTGCAAACATGCCCAGACAAAATGCAACCTACTTAAATTTGGCGAATATAAACTTGTACACAGGACACTGTTTCCGGCGGACTTCCGCTACCCTGTTAGCCGATTCAGGGGCTAGCATATCCACCCTGAAACGGCATGGCGGCTGGAAGTCCAATACTGTTGCCGAAGGATACGTCGAAGACTCAGTTGAGAATAAAACCAAAATAACCTCAAAAATAACTGAATTTGAAACAACCTGGAACTTTACCAGATCAGGAGCCAGAAGTTCCACTAGTTTCGGCACAAAGTCGCCAGTTTATCGAAGAAAATGGTCAATCTGGGTCTCATAGCCTCATACCATACCAGAAACTCAGGTTTCTCTGAAAATTTCAAACATCAATATGCCCGGCAAAACATTGAATTTTTATTTTTCAAATTGTTCGAATTTTACTGTAAATTTTAACTGATTACTCTTAATATAGCTGTTTTATAAAATTATCGTGTAGTATTTTACTTTCCTCACAGTTGAAATGAAAAGTATAGAGTGTTTAACTCGGGTGAAATTACCCATTTATAACCCTCGAACTATTGGCGCTCTCACTACGTTCCAGCGCCAGAAATATCTCGGGTTAAATGGGTCACTTTCAACCCTTGGTTAACAATCTACTATTTAATAACGACAGACAAAGTAGTGTGCCAGTAGGCTCCAAAAATGTTTTTTGCTTGTTTAATTAGTTTAACAATTTCTAAAACTATCAAATTAAAAACGACATCGACCTCTTAATTACATCAGACACCTGTTCCAATTTATATTATGAAAAATATAAATTTCACCTGCGAATCGTAATCAATTTCGCCTACAATATTACAGAGATGCCGATCATCTATGTCGCCACTGTCGCCAGAAAATACATATAGACGTCTTTATATGTTAAGTCTTACGCAAATTATCAATGAAGATCCAAATCAAAAAGTGGAGATTTTCAAATTGAAACCTACTTACTGATGTACTAAAGTAGTAACTGGCTTGGTAAATGAGTGCGCTAGCACCTTTTCGGTTAAACAATGCAGCGCTTAGTTCCATTTTTGGCCATCAGTCGGTATAAGGTGGTCGCAGCCGCTGAGGAGGCCTGCTGTGTGCACCCCCGCCGCGCATCATTGTAACATTTTTATATTGTACCGCTCCAACCGAATTGAATATTTATGCATAGAAATGAGGGCTGTTAAAAAATATCGCCTTCATTATGGCGTTTTCAGAGACTTTATTGGCAAATTGAGACCGGAATCCTTTTAGTAGATATACATTAGATATCATGGGGAGCAATGTTCGTACATTGCTCCTCATGCTTACTTCGTAATAATGGTATCAAGATCATTCTCAAAAAGGTAGGAAATTCTGATAAATATCTTTCCCCATAGAAAGTGTCGCAACTTTGGAAATTTCTCGTCAGTGCAGTACCTAGGTAGTACTTACTACTTACTTAGTTTGGTAGGTAAAGTGTTTTATTTAACTTCACTCCATCATTGTCACGAAGCCACTTCTGGTCACTCTCATGGCCGCGAATGAGAACCTATAGCACTCAAGCTAAGACACCTGTATTAGCATATATGCAACTATATAAACATACCCTTACAACTTGCGGAATCCTTTATATCTGACATAGGGGCTGCCGCCTCGTGCGTGCCAGTCCCTATGACGTGTGGGGACTTTCGTCCCCGAGAATGTCCTCCAACCTCCCCTTATAGACATCCCTTACCACCATTGATACTGTCCCAATTCACACGCTATTGTTGCAGTTACCCGGGTGCACCCTTGACTGATGATGATATGACCTGAAGCCGAGACTACCGAACTACCCTGTTGTTACACTTGTAACTAACTAATCCTCTAACACTAAAGAACTCCACAACTAAGAACTGTGTTGTGTGTCCTACAGGTCACGTACATGCGAACCTTATTCATCTACATGATAAACCAATACGCCTCCCAAAGAGAATGAGACCTGTGGACGCACATAAATACATCGCATCATAAACAATCATCGTCCGATCTGTGTAAGCACATGAACACACGTGTAAATGATACCAAACCGTTACAATATCATAGGACGCATCGAAAGTGATTATGGAAAGAGCTCACCCTGGTTTTCCTCCAAATCAACCACTACAAAAACCGCACTTAACTGCATGTTCGTTCCCAATATAGCCGTTAGGAACTCTGACAACCCGCCTACGAGTACCCGTCAACAGTGTTATAAAAATGATTCCTTGTAGGTGTTGCTACATAAGATAACTCGGCTGTTTGAGACATAATTATAAACACCAATGTAAATACTATCGTGAATCATGACCATTCACGACAATCATCCTTCTAGCGTTACAAAAGCGACTGCCATCTAACCTTCCAACCCAGAGGGGGTTATTGGGATTAGACCGGTTTCCTCTAGATGTTTTCCTTCACTGAAAAGCTGACGAAAAATGTTCTGTACATACGTTTTGAAAAACTCATTGCTACGAGCCGGGATTCGAACCCACGACCACCGCTTGACAGCCGCATGCATGTCCATGCACTAGGCTATTTTTATAACTTCACTATTCGAAAGAAATCAATTTTATTTTAGTTATATATCAACCGATTAGATACCAATTTGCGCTGACTCGAAAATACACGTTGAGTTAGATTTCATCTCTATTTCTTCTATAAACATTTTCAATAGATAGGAACATACCGCCTCACAATCGCTTACATTTAATCAAATTAAAAACAACAAGGCCAAAAAACAGGCGCTTATTCCACTTATCACTCAAGTTACTCCCTCGATTTGTAATGTATCAATTCTGATTTATTGTTCTAATACGTCAGAGCAGAACAGAAGGTTTTGATGGATGCGTATAATTAAATCAACGCAGCGTCCAATAGGAACCATTTTGGTAGCCGATTGAATTTGGTGAGTGATCTATTGCGTTTATTAGGCTGGGCATTTTGAATCTATATTCTAATAAAATTGGAAGGCTAAAAGATAGTTAGGAATTGTTTGAAGCAATTTTTCTCGATGCGAGACGATGTGAGGTGGTAAATTCCTTACGATCCGCGATAACCACCAATAGACGGAGAGCTGAGGGACCAAAACTGCAACAGTTTTATAAAGGCTGATAGTTTAATATTAGGACATAAATAGCTTGAATATCAATAGCCTGCCGTCAGTCAGCCAGTTTTTGGGACAACTGGCGTGGGGGTGGTTCCGAACTTGTTAAGAAAACACCTACGTCGCAACTGTTTTATAAAATCTGAAAATTTGTCTGTGGACAAGTAACAAACTATGCGGACATAGTCAGTCTGCAGATTATTGGAACAGTACGCGTCAGCAGCCCGCTAAACCCGTCAAAAAATTTGGTTATAAGTTCTATTGACTGCTGACGGCGTATGTTCCATAAAACTTTGGGCTGACTATGTTAGTCTGGTTTTAGGTAATACTATGAACTACTTGTACGATTTTTCTTAAATTTTATAAAACACATTATTTGCAACCAAATTTTTGACGGGTTTAGCGGGCTGCTGACGCGTACTGTTCCAATATTCTGCAGACTGACTATGTCCGCATTGTTTGTTAGTTGTCTTACTATCTACAGACAAGTGTTCAGATTTTATAAAACAGTTGCGACGTAGGTGTTTTCTTAACAAGTTTGGAACCACCCCCGCGCCAGTTGTCCCAAAAACTGGCTGACTGACGGCAGGCTATTGATATTCAAGCTATTTATGACCTAATATTAAACTATCAGCCTTTATAAAACTGCTGCAGTTTTGGTCCCCCAGCTCTCCGTCAATACGATCCGCGATAACAACCAGTGAGCTTCATCTTTGGACTTGTTATCACTTTCCATCAGTGGGGCCAGTCGTCTGTCACCGCTACCTACGACGACCTCCCCCCCCTTCCCCCCTATATATCCCTAGCTAGGAATTGAGAAAATCTGCCCCCTCTGGTAACAAAGAAGTACAACATATCACCGCCCAAAGAATCTGGAATTTCCTGGAGGCAACGGGACTTAACGGTGAACTCTAAAACAAGGGCTGCCACAATAGATCACTTGCTGGTCGAAGCGGCATATTAAGGCCCACAAACAAAATAATAATAAAAAAAACAAAGAAATCTTGAAATTTTCCGCCTCGTCTTCTGCCCGTTTTGTGAAATTACAAGGTTTGTAAGGTGATTCCTCGATTCTCGTAAAATCACGCCCTGTCTAAAAATAGGTAGGTATACGCTTATAAATATATTCCGCTCTTGAGGTAAAGAAGATAATATCAGGACCCATTTTTCTTAAGAAAATATTATTAAACAATCGTGATTTGGCTTCTGAAGAAAAACAAAATGTTATAAGTAGGTAATCAAGATATTGTAGGTATATCTATATATTTGTTTCCTAGTTCAGGCTGTACTCTTTGAAAAATCTCATTATTTTCTAGTGCATCTCCTTTCGCTGAACAATTAGTTACGCGTTGAACAATTAGTAATAGCACTTATAGCCCATATTCAGCTACAGCTACCGATATATCGGCTCACTATTAAGCACACGTCGTCGGCAGCCTGAAACTAATTAACTATTTAATTTTACTCTCAAAACTCCGACATAGCATCGTATCACCATTATGTTAGCCTTTCTGCCAGTTCATAAATAACAATACTAACTAAAGCATAGAATTGATTTTTGCACGTGCATTTTAAGGAGTTTCATCTTAGATTAAAAGTTTAAAAGTAACTCGGGGGTATCGCAACTGACTATCGTGATGCCAGTCAAAACTGTAGCCTAAAACCGAAATGTTCTAACTACATTCCAGCTTCATACGATTTAAGTGCATTTCTTGTTTTGTATAATCAGACTTCGTTTACCGGTGTAATGAGATGCGTCCATATCCAAATCAAAAGCGGTTGAAATATGACTCCTCGATGATTTATTGTAACAAATTATCTTTTTTCATACGCCGCCTCAAATCTGTAAATGTAAATAAAGTGTCTGGAGTTTGATTTAATAATGCGAGGAAGGCCGCAAAGAAATCAATTATGTTTTTGTTTGAATACGTAATGTTCTTGATTAATATGGGGTTAAGGATCAAGGGTGTTCGGGTGGATAATCGAAGATAAAATTAGAAGATATATATTATATAAAAAAGAGTTCTTGCTCGAGCCCGGTAGAGCTGTTAGGTACCTAAATCTATCCTACTAGTTGATAAGCATCAGCGATATAAATCTAAACGAACGGAGATTTTCTATTGATAATTATACCAATAGCGTAAAAATAATAGGAGTTTACGGGAACATTTAATAATATTTTACGCAGTTTATTCTCATTAAACTTTTAGATAATTAAAGTAGGTATAGGTAGATTTGTATATAGGTAGTTTCTCTAGTAGTTTGTATATAGGTGGTACCTCTGGTTCTTTAACTAACGCTATAGGTACGCGCTTTCATAATCCATTTCTAATAACTTTCCATCCCAACTAACTTAACATCCTGTCCACTCAATAACACTCATTATATCTTCAATTACATGTTCCATGCGAGTCCGCGTCCACGCGTGCTAGTTAGCATCCAAACATCAATTTCTCACTGATTTCTACGCGTGCCAGACGTAATGAGTTTACCGGAAAATTATACCGTACAATTAGTACAGCGGTATTAACGGACATTAATACTGCACTGAGTGATGGCAGGCCTCGGGCAAACTTCGCTACACCTCCAGCCTAAAAAACCCTTCAGCTTTGTACACTCTGAAGGCAACGGCACCTCGAAGCGAAATCGGAAGGGTCTACGCAAACTGGCCACATAATTTCTATGCCCTATTCATTTGCGTTGTTAAGATGATTGACACATTCAATTAACGAGGTGACCGACGGACCTCCCAACTCGGATTGTAGCTATCAAAGCCACCATTTAACTCTGACCCTTGAAGACCTTATGAACCCCCCCGTTCGGCTGCATTTCTTGCTAAAACAAGGGGGCGCAGGAGGTTTTTGTACACTGGTTTACGGGAACGGTAGGGTTATCGTATTGTCTTGTGGTTTGAATGTTGTTTTATGCAATTACTGAAGAAATAGCGTGTTTAGTTAACAAGGCTTTCAGCAGGCCTTTAGAACCGAGCTTGACTTGGAAATGAAGTGAAACGACTCGGTAATTGTAATTTGTACCCATTTGAATAACTGTTCTTGGTTATGTTTTATAGTTTGACACCTTATTAAGTGTATTTAAATTCGTCAGGTAATATGTAAATCTCAGTATTAACTTTTTAATGAAAACTTTGGTTGCATTATTTAATTTATTACTGATGTTGTAACAAATTAATAACTACTCAAATATTTTTATGTTTACTGCATTAAGTGTGATTTCGATTTTATATTAGATTGGAATACGTATATGATTGTGATTTCGGTAAGTTAATTCTATCGGTAGTAATGATAGCTATTACATTTTTCCCTGGCGCGCGGCGTGAGAAAGGCAAGATTTAATATTAAATTAATAAGATAGCGCAATAAAAAATACTATTTGAATTAAATCAATGTTGGTTGAAGAGACGTACCTGTAGACCTTAAAAGTTCACAGTTACTTCGTAATTTTACTTACGATACTAAATTCACTTAACCCAATATTTGCCACATTTTATCAATACTTATACATCTCTTTTGTATTCCACGTCAAACGAAAGAAATGTCACATGAGTGAATTAGGTAGAATGAAAAGCCGGACACTGAGGTATAGTGAACTGCGCCGAATATCCTGAAAATAATAATTGATAGCACACGGGGTTTACTTTTAATTGATGAGTCACCCTTAGATATTGATGAACATCGAGCATACACTGAGAAAAAAATCATGTCAATCTAACAAAAAAACTTTGCTGCCACACAACCCACATTGTTACTTTGCTATTGAGTAAACGTTTTTATTGTCACCCAGAATATTGTCAATATAACAACATTCCGCATGCACCTTGAAACGTTGTTGAACGACAATTCAACAATGTTGAACATTGTTGAATGTTGTAATGACAACATTGTCATAAAGACAAAACCTGTTTTGTGAAACATACATTTATAATGTTGTCAATCTGTTAACAGAAATATTGTCAGTCTGACAACATGAATGTTGTATTTTAGACAGCAGAGCTTTGTCACCGTAGCAATGTGTCCGACCGTACATTGTGGGCCACACAATGTATTGTTGTCAGAGTGACAACGGTGCTGTGTCTCTGTAGCAATGTGTCCGACCGTACATTGTGGGCCACAGATTGTATTGTTGTCAGAGTGACAACGGTGCTGTGTCTCTGTAGCAATGTGTCCGACCGTACATTGTGGGCCACACAATGTATTGTTGTCAGAGTGACAACGGTGCTGTGTCTCTGTAGCAATGTGTCCGACCGTACATTGTGGGCCACACAATGTATTGTTGTCAGAGTGACAACGGAGCTGTGTCTCTGTAGCATTGTGTCCGACCGTACATTGTGGGCAACACAATATATTGTTGTCAGAGTGACAACGGAGCTGTGTCTCTGTAGCATTGTGTCCGACCGTACATTGTGGGCAACACAATGTATTGTTGTCAGAGTGAAAACGGAGCTGTGTCTCTGTAGCACTGTGTCCAACCATACATTGTGGCCCACACAATGTATTGTTGTCAGAGTGACAACGGTGCTGTGTCTCTGTAGCAATGTGTCCGACCGTACATTGTGGGCCACACAATGTATTGTTGTCAGAGTGACAACGGAGCTGTGTCTCTGTAGCATTGTGTCCGACCGTACATTGTGGGCAACACAATGTATTGTTGTCAGAGCGACAACGGAGCTGTGTCTCTGTAGCATTGTGGCCGACCGTACATTGTGGGCCACACAATGTATTGTTGTCAGAGTGACAACGGAGCTGTGTCTCTGTAGCAATGTGTCCGACCGTACATTGTGGGCCACACAATGTATTGTTGTCAGAGTGACAACGGTGCTGTGTCTCTGTAGCAATGTGTTCGACCGTACATTGTGGGCCACACAGTGTATTGTTGTCAGAGTGACAACGGTGCTGTGTCTCTGTAGCAATGTGTTCGACCGTACATTGTGGGCCACACAATGTATTGTTGTCAGAGTGACAACGGAGCTGTGTCTCTGTAGCAATGTGGCCAACCGTAAATTGTGGGCCACACAATGTATTGTTGTCAGAGTGACAACGGAGCTGTGTCTCTGTAGCAATGTGTCCAACCGTACATTGTGGGCCTCACAATGTATTGTTGTCAGAGTGACAACGGTGCTGTGTCTCTGTAGCAATGTGTTCGACCGTACATTGCGGGCCACACAATGTACTGTTGTCAGAGTGACAACAGTACATTGTTAAGAGAGCAAGGTACTTGTTAATATGCCAGCAAAGTAAGTATTGCTGTAATAAGTAAAAAAATCAAATCATATGTCAATCACACACTATAAGTTACCCAGGTAAAATAAAAAAGCGGCTGAAATATAAGAATAATCTTTAAAATCTTGAAACACGGGAAGAATTTGAACAGCCAGAGACGTTTGATAGGGTAGAAACAAGTGGTTTGTTGGAAAAGGTAACTAAAATACTATGTTTACAGAGTTGGCAGCTTAGAACGATTTGAGCATAATGTAGTCATGACCAAAACAAATACCTATCTTAGGCACAGATCCCACCGCCGGCGACGAGCGATGAGCTATCGGCGATTTTCTCGCCCAAGAAACGAACAAAAGATAATTGCTCCCGTGTAAATAAAGTGAGAGCGATTACCTTTCGACCATCGCTTACTCGCCGGCGGCGGTGGGACCAGTGCCGTAATTACTGAAAAAAAATTATAATACAACTTAATTCCAAATTAAATTCTAAATTGTTACTTATTCGCTATAATTAACAAGTATTCTCCTCTATTTATATCTATAATAGGAAGGACATATATATTGAATAAAACATTAACTTGAACAATCACGTGTATTTATTTATTAAAAATTTTGTTATACAGCAGAACCAAAATAATTATTAATAATATAATAGACTTATAGGTAGGTTACACGGCTCATCCCAGAACCTAAAATATGGGCTTTATGGGGTTAATCCCACTTAATACCACCAAATTGTTACCAGTGGTAACAGCTGGGATTTTTCCCATAATTTAACAGTGGGAACTACTGGGAATATTCTTCCTATCTTTTACCACTAAAAAACTCGGTGCTGAGGACTTAAGTGGTAAAAGATAGGAAAAATATTCCCAGTAGTTACCACCGACTACTTTAGTGGTAAGATAGGAAAAGAATTCCCAGCTGTTACCACTGGTAAAAAAGGGAACAACCCGCTATATGTAGATGGCGTTGCTAGTCCATGCTGGTATCATGCATTGGCAACGCTATCTACATTTAGCCACTTTTAGGTTCAGGGATATTATTATATGGTAAAACCTTAATAATAACATTTCTTAAAACAATTTACTTATTCTTTTATCTTATGTAATGAATAAAACATTAAGGGCCCGTTAACGTGCTCACTAGCGCTTGGTAAATTATTGTGATTAACTGTCAAAAGAATTGTTGCATACCACGCATGTACTATTTTTTTTTCTTTTAATAATAATTCGCCCAAAAGAAACGTCAATTCACGGAATTTAATTGGGACAGTATCTCTCTCAGAGGTACTCTATCAACGTCAAACTTTGATGTCATTTGAAAAATCGCGCGTTGGATAAACATCCAGCATAGTGCGGCTACCTTTGGGTAAGCACAATCTAAAGCCCAGTATAAATTATACGTCAACTTTATAGCAGCACAAATTGTCGGTGCTTGGTATCTTAGCCCACCAGCAGTAGTAACAATTTAATATATACCTATATTTGTCCATGACGGTCCCACCGCAAGTATATACGGCTGGTTTGGTACACCTCTTGAGTCATTTAATGCCTCTCTTTGCGCGCAGTACTTCGCAATTTCAGATGCTGATACAACGCGCGCTAAGAAACCGCTACGAGTTTCTTCCCTAGTCAGTCTCTACAATTTCTTTTTCGGTACGGTCACGGTGTGCATTTGTCGGAGCAAAGTGACAATTCCAAGTAATGCGGCTAAACTCGACTGTTCTTCACCAACTGCAAAACAAACACAAAAGTTGATACAGGTAGCAAAAACCGGTTTTGTCCGCTCTACACAGGGCAGTATAAACATTACTCGAATGTGAGGAGTGAAAAGGCATTTTCTTTTATTCAGTGATACGAGTATTATCCATATAAAGACATTGACACTAAAAATAATTGTATTATGCCTGGTTTACACTATGCCGAAGTGAGAATACCGTATTTTACGCCCGTCCTGTCCACTTTCCTGCTCACTTCGGCATAGTGTAAACCAGGCGTTATTCAGTTCGACTCACACAAAATTTACTTACCAGAAGCTAATTCCAGCAGCTCTAATGTTGTTTTGTCACATTTGATTGATTCTCCACGATCGGCGAGTAATTTCAGTTTTACTAGGGGAAACCTCTCCATGTGTTGTTAGCTGACGGATATACGGCATCGAGATCAGCAGTCAACTGTGAAATAGAAATAAGAGTACGTGTGATATATTTAAGGTATTTCTCAAATTTAAGTAAGTTACACATATATTACCTATTAATTACTTAATGCCGCGCGGTCGATTTTTTAGGGTTCCGTACCTAAAGGGTAAAGCGGGACCCTATTACTAAGACTCCGCTGTCCGTCAGTCTGTCTGTCCGTCTGCCACCAGGCTGTATCTCATGAACCGTGATAGTTAGAAAAAAGAAATGCCCATACTTTGCCTCGCGCGCGCATGCATGCTTTACAAATACTAAATCAACAAAATTGAAATTGTCACATTGACAAAGTTAAGTTAAAGCAAAATCATGACAATAAATGAAACCCATTACCTCGGTGCCTTGATAGGTAATATTATTATTGTTCTATTTTAGCACAAGGTCCACATTTCTGTACAAAACAAGATCAGATATGGCCCGTTCGAAGCCCCATTAGATACAAACTAGTTTTTGCGCGTTATGTAGATGAGAGTGTACCTATTATTATTATTTTTGCGTAAGTTTCGCGCCTCTAAGTACCAACTCAAGTCTTATACTTGAAATATATAATTATCTCGATACGTAAATACATACTCCATCATGAAGCCCACGTCACGATCAAAGCACTGCCGAAATCTTATTAAATAATAAGCACTTTATTATGTAAATACCTATTATGATAACTTACCCGACATACACTGCGACAAATGCGTCAGCCCGACACTGTCTAAAAACGAATTCAAGTCCATTATTGACGCAATAATCACTTCACTTATAATATTCACACTGCAGCACTAGTACAACCGCTTCAGTCCATAGCTTAAGAGAAACAAAATCAAAGCATTCGTGTTTTAACAAAGTAACATCTCCCCCACTCCGTCTTCCGCATTTCAACGTTGTCAAATCCTTTATTTTACTTTGCTAATACAACTTCATCTAAATAAAGTTTGTCAGGTTATTTACGTTGTATTTTGTTAAATGTACAATAATATTTATTACCTATCAATCATCAATACATACTTCCGGCATATTATTTAAAGTTATGTTTGATCGGATTATACAATGTTATTATTAATTCCAGGATAAACGGCCTAGACTTATAGCATGATACATATTATATTTTACAATGTCGCTTTAACAAATTGACAATGCAAATAATTAGGTTTTTTTTAAAACTCGGCGAGTAGACGGTCTTCATGTGATGTATAAGGTAAGGCCGTCTAGTACTCCTTGCCGCGCTATTTGAAGGTCAATAGGCATGTAGATTACATTGTTGGTATCGTAATCTTATGCCATTTCAAATTATGTTTTGAGATCAGGGAGATATATTAGGGTAAATCGCCAATAACTGACCACTTAGGCGAATTTCATGCACTTACTAGCCACCAATTTCTTTTACAAAATAAATGAAGTCGCTCTAGTAGTCAGCTCTGCATCTAGTTATTTTAATTTAATTGCAGAAATAGCAACAAATGCTCCTCTTAGTCATATTTTTGCGAAGTGGTATTATTCCCTTGAACGTTTCAGACGGACTTTCCAACTAGACAAATTTTAAGGTTTGACATTTCGAAACCAAAAGCTACAAAAATACAGCGTTTCAGCTAGATTAAAAGCGTTAGACAGGAATAGCGGTTAATAAACTGCTAAAGTACTCACCTTAATAACAAATACTGCAAATTTTAATATTTTTTATGGTTTATTTTCTGGACCACGTTGCACTCACTTATGCAGTTCGAAACACGAATGAAGTTGACAGTTGAATTGCGACCATAGTTTTCGTCATAGCGACATATATGTTAGAGAAAAGAACGAATAGGACGAAACACCGCTTTACTGACCGAGTTATAGGTGGCGTGCGTATACAATACAAGAGTTATGGCGTGTAGACGGGCTTGCCTTAAGACGGACTTGCCGACACTGACCTTACATAATTTATAAATAAATATATATATTCGTAAAAATAACAATATATATATGCATTATTGACTGTAGTTATAGAATAGGAATTTACAAAAAAATCGAGAAAATAGAATTATGCTTTTAGTTCACCAACTCAGCTGAGTGGTCGCTAACCAGCACATTAAATTAGGTGGTGGCTAGCCGGCAATCGGCATTTTTCGCAATTTATGATAAATTCGAAACAAAAACACGAAACAGTCTTTTGGTTGTTAGATAATGATGATCAGGAACATTCATCGAAATGACTTATTGTCTGTCCCTAAATGGACTCGATAAGTTATTTCTGTCTTGCCATTTTTCCAAGCCAAACGTGTTATTTGATTTTCTAATAGGTAGGTATTGCGATTGCAAAAAAATTTGGTTGGAAATTATTATTATTACTTAAGTAATATTATTCTGTTAAAATACCTAGTGTATGGCAAATCGGGTGACATGACAGATTGACACTGTTTCTGGCTCTAAAAGAATAAGTTTGGAAAATTAAAATAGGCATTTTTAGGGTTCCGTACCCAAAGGGTGACAAACGGAACCATAATATTACTTAAGCCTCCGCCATCTGTCTGTCTGTATGTCTGTCTGTATCTCTGCCAATGTTGACTGGCAATGTTATATTTTAATGATTTCAGAAAGTGTTGCTGTTTTTTAACAAGAAATTTTTGTAAATATGAAATTGACAAAAGCCAAATTGTGTGTGGTGTTGCCACAAGTAAGTAAATGTTGTCAGGTGCTTTACGCTGAACTTTGTGAAATTCGGACAATGTTATACGTTAATGTACACACAAAGTATTTTTGTTATTGATGCAAATAAGTTTTGTCATTTTAAATTTGACAAATGCAAAGTTAACGTTAAGCTAAGTATACATTGTCAATTTCTTTGTGTTAATTTTTGTGAAATTTGGACAACATTATACGTTAATGAACTCACAAAGTTGCTAAATGAACTTTGTCAATTTCTTTATGTTAAACTTTGTGAAATTTGGACAATATTATACGTTAATGAACTCACAAAGTATTTTTGTTATTGTAGCAATAAAGGGTTCGCACCTCAAAGTATACGTTGTCAATTTCTTTACGTTGAACTTTGTGAAATTTGTACAATGTTATACGTCAATAAACTCACAAAGTATTGCTGAATGAACGTTGTCAGTTTCTTTACGTTGAACTTTGTGCAATTCAGACAATGTTATACTATAATGTACTCACAAAGTATTTTTGTTACTGTAGCAATACAATTTTGTCATTTTAAATTTGACAAATTACGGGTTTTGTACGTTGTCGCCACCTCAAAGTATACCTTGTCACTTTCTTTACGTTGAACTTTGTGAAATTTGTACAATGTTTTACGTTAATGTACTCACAAAGTATTTTTGTTACTGTAGCAATACAATTTTGTCATTTTAAATTTGACAAAATGCCGGGTTGTGTACGTTGTCGCCACCTCAAAGTATACGTTGTCACTTTCTTTACGTTGAACTTAGTAAAATTTGTACAAAGTTATACGTTGATGGACTCACAAAGTTTTTTTGTTATTGTAGCAATAAAGTTTTGTCATTTGAAATTTGGCAAAAATGATGTTGTGTGCGGCACAACAATCCGTCTCACAATAAACACTTTGTCTCTGTACATAAACTAACTTAAATCCACCAACAAAGTGTTTTGTCCCTCAAACAATAAAAAATCGACAACGCTAATATTGTACGTTGTGAGGCAAATTTTTTCTCAGTGTAGTATCTTAAAACTTTTAGTTAAGTATTTATGGAATTAATGATTTTGTTTAACTGTAGGTATTTAACTCCGGCTTGCCTACGAACTTGTCGTCACGCCACTGAAAGTTCATATTTATTTATTATTTTATTATTAACGATCACCAACAGAAAAACAAACACAAACACTTAATATAAATAAAAAAATTGGTTTAAATTTAATTGCGCCACCAATTATAATTATTATTTAATTGCATACAATTATTTAACAATGCATTTCTTTAATCTTTAGCACATGTAAGACTTCGAAGAATCTACAAGCATAATTACAATAACCAACAGCATGCTTGCGAATAAAGTTGGTAGGCAGGCATTTCGATTTTTTCTCCCAAATAATATAATTAGGTACTTAGATCATGGCGGGTTTTTGTCCCGGTGGCTCCGAACTGTAATGAAGTCGTATTGGATGTCAGGCTTTTTGTGACCACATTAATTATTTACTGTAACACCGCCAAAGACGGGTTGGGCAGTGTAGAGTAGAAGTTGCATAAAGGAGTGATATATTTAGCCCTATACTTGCTTGGCAGTGTATCTGCACACATTTTTGGTCACCTTTTTGCATTATTTTAAGACCGTTTTTTGTGCCACGATTTTCTTCTATAGGTATATTTGTTTAGGGTTAACGCGTAAGTAGGTATAAAAACTCAATTGAAATGTAACTATGTTTCGTAGAAATTCGTTGCTCTTATCAGTAACAGTAGTAACAGTACGTGTGTCTGGTGTCTGAATAACTATGTAAGTATGTTATGTTTATACTACTTAGCAAGAAATATAGATAGGAGGGTCGATAAAAGCTAATTTAGCTATAACCTATTAAGTATAACTTTATAAAATATGTGAAACACGGTATTATATCCGCGGTATTAACTATATGTTTTAATCGTGTACGCTCAGCTCCAGAGGAGCATTTTTGACTTTCGACCGCTCGACTCTTTCGCTCGAAAACTATGAAAAACGATGAAATGCTATTTTGAAATCCTCCTCACACCCTGGAACCTAAATGGTCGCGCACCGTACGGTTTCAGAGTTCGACCACTGAAGATAGAGCAGCTGAATTGATCTGTAATCTGTAAAAACTAAGGACCACAGTCAATTTAATAGCGATAGATATTGCGAAATCTGTCAAATAGGTGTGGTTTTACCGTCTTTACTCCTTAGTCTATGCGCAGATAGAGTCGTCAGTGGCTCGTGCGCAGCGGGGGCAGATTGCGCGCGCATGACACAGCGCCACCCACAATAGTTCAAAACCTAACCATTTCCAAAAAGACTTAACTCCCCTTTCGCCCCTATACCCGTACACTTTTTCAAGTTAGACCATCAAACTATATAAACGTTAATTTGATACAGTATTTCCATCTGTAAATGCTTTATACTGAATGTAATGAAAGCTATTACCAGTGAATGAATGTACGGAATGAGTCGAACTCACGAAGCCTTTGAATTGAATGATGACATGTCTGTTTTGCTGGTAATATGCTGTACTGTAGCTATTTGTATTGTAAATATCACGAGTTTTAGTTCAATAAGAATTGTAATGAAGATGTCGTGTCGATCTGTTTGTATTTATGATAAGGCTAAGCTTTTTACCCACACGTTTTGTCGTCGATTACAAAAATATGTATATTTTTTTACCTTACTTGCATACTGCATTGTAGTTTAAGGCCTCCACACACCGGTCGCGGGCGCGGGTCGGGCGGTAGCGTACTGGTTCAGGATTGCGGCTTTCAAGCGGCGGTCGTGGGCTCGAATCCCGGCTCCTACCAATGAGTTTTTCGGCTCTTATGTACGGAATATTTACTGGTACTGTTAGCTTTTCGGTGAAGGAAAACATATCGTGAGGAAACAGGTCTAATCCCAATAAGGTCTAGTTTTCCCTCTGGGTTTGATGGTCATATGGCAGTCGCTTTCGTAAAACTAGTGCCAATTGGGATTAGGTGTTAAAGCGGACCCCGAGCTCGTTTAGGTAGGGCACAAACTGGAATAACGCTAGGAGGATGACTGCATTGTAGTTTAAAATTTTGAACTCTGCTGTTTACTATGACATCTAAAAGAAAGAAATGAAAGAAAAAATTATACGAGACGAAAAACCCACCAAACCAAAACTCTTAAAAGCTCCACAACCACTCCAATAAGCTGAATGGAGTAGCAATACAAAATCGGTCCATGAATGTGAAAATTGTACCGTTTATTACAAGCTTTATAACTTGCACTGTTCGTATATATGTAAACTAGCTTTTGCCCGCGACTTCGTCCGCGCGGAACTCTTTATATCGTAACTTTCTCCCCTCTTTTCACCCCCTTAGGTGATGAATTTCCAGATAAAAACTATCTTTAGTAAGGACTCTTTGGGAAGGCTCCGGAATTCAAAGTATATCTATACCAAATTTCATCTCAATCGGTTCAGCGGCTTAAGCATGAAAAGGTAACAGACAGACAGAGTTATTTTCGTATTTGTAATATTAGTATGGATTGTATGAAGGAAAGGGTCATTATGGCTGAGTTGCATGATTTTATATATTAGCTTACTCCGAACGCCTTTTTTTACAAAATAGACTCCGCCGCAAACTTGATTTCTATGACCCGCCTCGGCCGCCTCACCATAATAGATGCATGTAGGCTTTTTTCAGTATTATTTTGCATATTTTCATATCACACGGCCGTAAGGACCTTTTCTACTAAACCGTAGGACTCAATAAACTGATTTTTAATTTAAATATTTTATATTAAAAATAAAGATACTACGTCAACAAAATCTTACATCTAATAGTTTTCAAAATAGCCATAATAAAACGTCTTTTTTACCCCGTTTTAGAAAACATCTTCGAAACTACCGCCATAAGGTACCTTTACCCTTGGAACGTCACATACATATATATTTACCTATATGTAATGTAATGTTCCTATTCCCCAGGACTCCCAACTACCGCTATACCGTAAATGGGTTCCATCCAATTTTTCACCCCCCATTTCACCCCGTTAGGGGATGATTTCCGGAATAGAAACTATCATATGTCCTTTTCCAGGACTCAAACTATATTTCAACCAAATTTTATCAAAAACTTTCCACCCCCAATTACACCCCCTTAGGCGATGATTTTCGGGATAAAACTATCCTATGTCCTTCCTTAACTATCGCTATACCGTAAATGGGTTCAATCCAAATTTTCATCCACCATTTCTCACCTCCTTAGGGGATGATTTCCTCCTTTCATGTGTTCCGGAATAAAAAATATTCTATGTTCTTTCCTTGGACTGAGACCTCTCTCTATACCAAATTTCATCTAAATGGGTTCTATCTAAATCTTCAACCCTCATTTCACCACCTCAGGAAATGATTTTTCGGAATAAAAACTATGCATTGTCCTTCCCTAGGACTCCTTCTATCTCTTTACCAAATTTCACTTAAATGGGTTTTATCCAAATTTTCACTCCCCATTCCATCCCTGAGGGGATGATTTTCGGGATTAAAACTATTCGTTGTCATAATCCGGGACTCAAACTATCGTTCATCCAAATTTAATCAAAATGGGTCACAAACAAATTTTCACTCCCAATTACACTCACTTAGGGGATGATTTTCGGGAGTAAACTATCCTATGTCCTTCCCCAAGACTCCAACTCGCTATACCATAAATGAGTTCCATCCACATTTTCATACCCCATTTCAACCCCTTAGGAGATGATTTCTGGACTAAAAATTATTGAAAGTCCTTCCCTAGGACTCTTAACTATCTCCATACCAAATTTCATCTAAATCGGTTCTATCTAAATTTTCACCCCTCATTTCACCCCCTCAGGAGATGATTTTTCAGGATAAAAACTATGCATTGTCCTTCCCTGGGACTCCTTCTATCTCTATACCAAATTTTAACTAAATGGGATTTATCCACATTTTCATCCCTATTTCATCCCTTTGGGGGATGATTTTCGGGATTCAAACTATCCATTGTCATTCTCCGGGATTCGAACTATATCTATACCAAATTTGGTCTAAACGGAGTCCATTCAAAATTTCACCCCCCATTTCACCCCCTTAGGGGAAGATTTCCGGAATAAAAACTACCCAATGTCCTTCCTCAGAATTTAAACTACCTCTAAACAAAATTTTATCAAAATGGGTTACATCCACATTTTCACCCCTCCATTTTACCCCCCTAAAGGGAAGATTTTCAGGATAAAACCTTTCTTTTGACCTATCCCGGGACTCAAACTAATTTCATCCAAATCGGTGCAGCGGTTTAAGTAGCTCTATACAAATTTCCACCCCCCATTTCATCCCCTTATCGGTTGATTTCCAGGATAAAAACTACCCTAAGTCCTTCCCCAGGCCTCAAACTATCTCTATACCAAATTTCATCTAAATCGGTTCAGCCGTTTTCACGTGATGCGCGGTCACATAAACAGACAAACAGATAAACAGATAAACAGACAAACAGACAAAAATTCTAAAAACTGTTGGAACGTGTTCTGTTATCGATTTTAAGTATCCCTAGCCAATTTTTTTTCGAATATCTTCCATGTACAGACTTTCTACCCTCTTCAGGTTTATTATATGTAAGTATGTAAATATGTAAGTTGTCCTTCAAAATTTGCAATCCATTTTTCAGTCACTTCCCGTTATCCAATTGAGCTGAAATTTTGCAAGCATATGTATATCGTATGACAATGCAATATTATGATGACTTGGAGCTGATCTGATGCTGGAGCTGGAAGGTGGCTATATAGGAACTCCGCAATAAACCGACACAACCCCATCGAGTTTGGTCTCGTTAGAATCGTCTCAATGAGTACTTGATGATGGTATGCAGAAAATTACAGTCGGCAGTAAAAGATTGTAGGTACCAAAAATGAAATTTTTGACAGAAACTTATTAAATATATAGTTGTCGCGGCTCGTTGGATATCCAAAAGGATGGAAACTATGGAAAGCCTTTGTGTCGTGCCAAAGTGCCATCAGAATGAAACGGTCGTTAATGTCAAAAATCAACGTTGGAACAATATCACATGCATCCATTTTGATGCATCGTGCCCCCCTATTCTGTAACTTATTTTAAGCTCACCTCAACGCTCACCCACAATTATACCTTGACACCGCGATGCGTAGTAATTAAGCGTAGGTAGAGGTCTAGTTTCGTAACGGGTGACCGGCGGGGTGAGCTTAAAACAAGTTACAGAATAGGGGGGCTGCAATCTTCCCTTACAGTGATCTCGGTCGAGTTTTCAAAGTTTTGTTAGTTACGTATTTAAGCGAAATCAAGGTTGTTAAGACAGAAGTCTGTGGAACGTCGACGAGGTATACTTAATATTATACATGCGCAAGTATTGAATCCGAATTGAATCAAAGTTATCTATTCAAAATGCAACTCTACCGTCCATCGTAGAAGATTCCAATTGCAATGACAGTTTTATAAAAGTTTGGCCACATTAAATAATCTAAACCATAACTCTGGGGGCGAAAGTTTATATAGAGTTAGTAATAAACATAAAAAAAACATAAACATAAAACATTTATTTATTTATCTTGACAAATTCTGAGACAGGTTAACATAATAATAAATATAAACATAAACATGATTTCAAGATTTGGTTGTATGCCATTCACAAAGGTTTGCTTGATTTCTACACTAGGCAAGGCCTGTCCCGTAGGAAACCAGATTACAGCGTAGTTACTAAAATTTACCAAATTTGACACGGATTATCCAGATAAAATTATACAAGTATTAAATTACAAACCAGCTAGCAAATTAAAATATTACTTATAATAGCTTCACAAAAATAACAACCATAATAATATAGTAGCAATATGGTCTGAAATAAATGTTTTTTTATGTATATATTACAGTGCCAGTGTCATCAAGGGCGTAATTTAACAAAAAGTATCCACGCGCTGTAAAATTTGAAATTGCAATCTTATGCCAACAAACTCTACATTATGTGGACCGATAGTCACAATTTTAAAAGGCGAGCCAGGAGACATAACCCTAGCAATTAGCGACGGAAAAAAGTTGATAGGTTCATTTGTATTGTGTTAAATTGTACCCATACTCATGCATAAAGATGGTGAAAATATAATAAAGAGTCGTGCAGCTTTGTGCAGAAATATATAAACACGCATTAAAATAGACATGTCGGAGAGAAGTTTCAACAGGCAGTGTTATTGAAAAGGTTGATCAAGCGGGGAAGACGCCTCCGCGCATTAATAGGCTTATGATTGCGCCGGCGCATTTAAAGTTATCACAACGCGATGGCCGCGGGGCCAGAGACAGAAAATAGGACAGAAGCGACATACGGACTTAGCCACTTTTAATTCTTCGATATATCTCGAAAAAAAATGCTGTGTTCTCAACATTTTGGTGAGATCTTTCAATAGAAATAACGTCTATCGAGATCATCTCGCATAGACATAATCTCGAGTGAACTGGCCTCCTGGGACTTAGTGCTGGCTCCTAAAATTTATTTATTGAGAAACAAACTGCCACATACAGAAAATATTTACACACTAAATATTATTCAAAATAACCCCTTTGGGTGACTTTGAGCCTTCTTCTGAGGCCCATAGTAAGCGACCACGTTTCCGTTCCATATGTCATCACTGGCAACACACACTGGTCAAAGACTCTCGTCTTGAGACACTGCTGTAAACAAGTCTAATAAATGCAGTAAAACTAGCAAAGTGACGACCATTCTGTGTAACTCTTTATTCGTCCCGAGACTGAGTGATTGAATGCAAGAGCAAATTACAGGTTCGCCGGACACCTTATTACGGGCGCGGACTGTTAAAGCAATTTAGCTGACATTTAAATAATTCCTCGCCGAATGGGGGCAACGTAATGACGGTTTACTTAATATTAATGTAACGAATTACGCCCGGTTTATTCTGTTAAGGGATTGTGTCACTCAGGGGAACGGGTGTTTTAGTGTTTTAAATTGGATGGGTTAAAGTTAAATGTTGTTTTGAGGGATTAAGTATGTCTCTCCTCTTCGTCATTCCCTCACTGCCGAGGATCGCGGGTCCGTTGAATGTCAACAGCACGTCTTCATCGGTTACGGTCAGTAGTGGCCCGGTGCAATGAAACGGCGAGAGATCGGTATATTAAGGTCAGGCAACGAAAGGAAATGCTTGGAACACGATTTCTGACATCGTAACTTTGTTTGGACTAGTTAGGAGATCAACATATCAAAAGTCCTTGCCCGTAGAGGGGAGAGGGGGTTTGAAGGTCCCTTTTTTCGGTTTTATGCTTATATCTCGGAAACTGTGCGTCCTAGCGACTTGACTACTTTTATAAAATAAAAGCTGATTCAATTTGCTACAAGTTTTATTCGTTCAAGTTTTTCGATATCTTGTATAGTTTTCGAGATATCTGCTCTTGAAAGTCTGTAATTATGGAAAACAAAAATCAAATTGCGACCACGTACTGGAAGGCGCGGCGTGGGTAGGCCCCCCACAAGGTGGACTGATGACCTGGTAAAAGTCGCGGGAGTCCGCTGGATGCGGGTGGCGCAGAACCGATCACTTTGGCACTCCTTGGGAGAGGCCTATGTCCAGCAGTTAAAAGGGTCGGTAACGCGCTTGCAAAGTGTCGGCAATGCGCTTGTGATTCTTCTGGAGTCTCCATAGGCGACGGTACCAGCTTAACATCAGGCAGGCCGTAAGCTTGTTTGCCACCGTCGTTGTATAAAAAAAAAGCAGTGGACGTCTTTCGACTGATATGATGATGATACCAGATAAATGAAGGAATTTGATATGGTCGATAACTTTTACATGGCATTCACATTCCACGAGCGCGTCTGCGAATCACATTAAAATGCGAAGAAAAGTGACGAACTGTGTATACGCCTCTAAATCACGTGTCTACAACTTATTAGTAGTGGGAACCTTAATTTAATATTCGCTTGTAACTGGTAAACAAGCTAGTACGTTTGCATTAAACCATAATTGAATAGCTAGACCAAAACCGCGTAATTACTGGTTGTTCTAAGGCTGCACTATAATGTTCTCGGAGACATGCTATTTGGCTCTACGCAATGGACAGCATCATGGGCTGAATTCCGCGACTTAAAGAATATTTTCACACGCTCAAACTTTACCATTTGCATCATTTTACAACCCACCAAAAATAATCGTTTTCATAATATCAAAGCCAGTAAGTAGCTAAGTACCTTAGAAATAAATAGAAATAAACCTTGGTACTTAATTTCCTTTTTCTTGGTGTCAAACCAGCCTCTCAAGCTTCTAAGTATTATGAAATCTAATAAATTGTACTATAATTATGTTGTATTATTTGGAGGGTAGTAAGAGAAGAGGTTGATTAAGAAAAAAGTGGCTGGACTGCGTGATGGACGATATGAATAGGAAGGAAGTGTGTGACGAGTTGACGGGCGATAGAGAGGTATGGAAAAAACATGCTGCGCTGCGCTGACCCCAAGTAAATGGGATCAGAAAAAGCGAATGTTGATGAATTCTGGTATAAACAACATAAATATTATCACAAAGAGGGTTACGCGTTGCGTAAATTGTATCACATACCTACTCAAGGCGATTTTTCACCGGTAAGGAGATGCGAGGAGGTGGCAACTTTCGATAAGATCGGCGATGAAACAAAATACTTAATATATCTACGGCATTATACAGGTAAAAGTGAGTGAGTTAGTGCGCAATAATTTCAATAAAATAACATATTTTACACAGCATAACTACCTACGAGCTTAGAATAATAAATAACGCATAGAAGGATAGTTTCATACGGCCGACGCGCCAAGCGTGAGGCATAAAATGGATTCATGTAGTTGTGATCAACTCTTATTCACACGCGCCAATACGCACACAAACGCACCAATTTTGTTCCACCGATCGGCGTACTGGGCCCTTTTTTTTTTTTTTTTTTTATGGCTTGTGGCCGAGGTTTTTAGTGGCCTCACCGTTGCGCGTGAACTGCGTTTCTATGCGTTATTATTCTAAGCCTACGAGATAAGGATGTACGTTTGTACAGCAGTCCTCTGAAAGTGTTTGAAAAATCATGAAATTGCATTGAATGGTCAGAGAAGCTATAGTAGTAAAGTAACAGTCTTCTAAAAAGAAAGGTGCCATTATAAGACCGCAAGGCTTTAAGTACCTATAAATGGCTATTGTATCCTAAGTGCCAGTAAGCTGATGAGCGATGTAAGCGGGGCTTCTGTGCTATTTTGCATCGCGCAAAATCCAGTAGTTAATTGTCCTAAATTGTATAATGGCGGCGGCTTCGCGACGTAATTGCGGGCCCCGGGGCTGCGCAGGATTCTATAGGTCCGGGTAAAAGTATCCAGTGGAGTCCTGTATCCCGATAGGTAGGTACATACAATACAATCTAGGTAATACACGCGACACAGTCACGGCTTGAACGAAAACTCATTGTGGATCGATTAGAGGCATAGTAGGTAAGGTATAGTGCGGATCCATATTTTAGAACGAATTCACTAAAGGTGCCTAGTAAACAATGCGATTGTCTTTAATTGTTAAGTGGTAAACAAAGCGATTGTTTTTTTATTTTAAGTGTACCCGGTAATTGACACTATAAAATAAACGTATGGGTCTTAAGATAAGATCCGTTCTAGAATAAGAATCCGCACTATACGTTACGTGTTCGCTTCCAAGTCTTCTGTCAGAACGATTGCGCGGAACATATTGGAATGTATACTTATTACTTAATCCCAGCCAGCTATACTAATCCTAGTAATTTATTCAGCGGTCAGTTCAAAATTATATCAGTCAGAGATCAGGAGGTCTATCAGACCCGACGTGTTAATATGATATTGGTATGACATTCGTCGTCTGATCTGAGACGTTATACTTAGGGCGCGTGGAAGCGTGCGCAACTGCGCAAGCTACGAACGTCATATCAGTAGGTATTATATTAAATACGTCGATTCAGATAGACCTGGAGAGTAATAACGTACCTACCTGGGTATGTCCGCGAAAAATTGTATTCATAACATCATAACACATGATGGTACCTACATGACTGAATTTCATATAATTTCATTGTTACATTCATGAGAAAAAGTTGGCAGGATATAACTTAAAAAAAAGATAGCCCTCAATTGCGAATAGCAATGGACTGCGAATCACTTTGATATTGTATTTCTACTTACCGTGCAATTTACACACTAAAAATATTTTTTTCGAGTCACAAGACTGTCGTCGACACAAAACATCATTTCACTCAGCAAATATGGGTGCTCTTTTTTTTCTATGTTGCCATCATGTTGAATGTTGATGCCACTCAAGAAACATACCTATTTACCGGTGGGAGGATATTCAGTTAGTTCAGGAGTTATAAGCGTTACTTTCATGACGTTACACATCATATCAAAATTTGGACATGTTTTCGAAAATGTATTAAAAAAGAATGAAAACAGTATTTGATGAAAGCTTTTCAGAAAAGTGTGGGTTAAATATCATAGAACTCCATGTTTACTTAAAAATACGGGATAGCGATTCCATTTCGTATGTGATGACAGTTTTTGCTGCAAGAATGTGAATTTGTTGGACAAATAGTTTTAGTACCTATGGGAGTGAAAGTACTTTAGTGTAAATATATAAAAACTGAAAAGGGCTCAAATTTCATAGAATAACATAAAAAAACATTCTATTCTACTGCGTACAATATCTAACAGCTTTCATATTATCGAATAAGGATACCGCTAAATTAAAACAAAATTCTCTTTGGACAGACCCACCTAACTTTTCTATGAGTGTCAAGAAATATCACCTGTCATTCGCACCTTAAAATAAAACCGGTCAAGTACGAGTCTGACTCGCGCACCGAGGGTTCCGTACAAACTTTCATACACCATACCCATGACGGTCAGTAGGACCCCATCTCCATCCTTCTGCATTTTGGTACTAACAACTTACAACCTATGTTTGTTTGTTTATCAGCGATAGCTTTTTATCACGGGTACTGATTAAGATTATTTATTTTTTATTTGAAAGAAGGGACTTCAACGATAATCTGATAGGAATTTGAAGATATACAATTTCATACAAAAGTAAGTAAATTACAAATTTAATTACGAAATTATTTTTGATAAATAAAAAAAATAAGCTAGATAGAGATATTGTTTTATTTTTTCTGTATTATTTATGTTACTCTTAATCATTACGTAATTATTTCAGAATTTTCGCTTCGTAAACTTCGGAGATAAGGGGGGGGGTGGTATTTTTTTCTACATTTTCCTTAATAAATCAAAATTTAACCAATTTAAAAAGAAAATAAAGTTTTAGAAAGTGTAACTCAAGCCCTTTCATATGATACCCCACTTGATCTATTTACTAGACTCTGATTTTTTGATCCCCCTCATGTTCGTCATTTAAACAGAAAATGAAAATGTTATTATTTTTTTATACACGTGTCTTAACCCTTTTAACAGTTGTTCCAAATTTCAAATTGATAGCTTAAGTAGTTCCTGAGATATTTAACGTTGTGACAGACGGACGGACGGACAGACGGACAGACGGACAGAGTCACCATAAGGGTTCCTTTTTTACCTTTTTGGTACGGAACCCTAAAAGCGTCAGTCGATATCCTACTACTAACGCGCGTTTGAAAAGTTATCAAACTGTAATTTTCATCTTTAAATGATAGTGATTTCCTAATATTCGAAAAACTATCGGAATACGCTGCTGCAAGATTAAATTATTGCCATAATTTAGCCCTTTATATCACCATACCCAACACTGGACGTTGCTCAACAGTTAACCAATCTTAGCACGTAGTAAATCGAGTCCTAATTAAGAACAGCACTAATCACCGGTGTTATCAATCTGTCATCATATCTCTTCCACCCAATCCATAAACCATATTAATGAAACGTTTACCGACGGTTTTATCGTGCGACTGGATTGACGTAACAGGATTGCTAATCGCAGTGGCAAACGGGGTTACTAAATGAGTGAATAAGGTGTGTTTATTAAAAGCGTTGTATTTCACTTACAATGTTTGTATGCTAGTGGATAAATATTTAAGTTGGTTATTTTAACATTATCAGACCATTTTTCAACCAGTTGTTATCAAACTATTATTATTTTAATTTGACACAGGTACCTACCTACGTTCATCAAGCTGCGACCGTAGACATGGTTGTCATATTATTATCACTTTGTCGGTCAGCGGTGGATGAGTGGTTAAGCGGAGCTTCTGACGCTCTGATTGCATTATTGACGACTGACCAAACTACAGTATACAACGTTGTTTTATAAGCAAAACCAAACTACCGTACAACGTCGCTTTATAAGCAAAACCTAGACACTGGCAAAATCATCTCAATGTAGATGGAAACCATTTTTTTTAAGAAGAAGATTACATCCGTCACTCTCGCACTCGCATACTTGTTGGAACGTGACGGATGTCATATCCACAGCGATAAGTATTAAAATGGCAACCGTGCTACCGCAGCGGGGCTAGCACAACTGACACAACAAGCGCGACGCGAGTCGAGATAATCCACCCGCCTCTTTCTAATTTGCACAATAGAAGTGAGACAGGAGTCGCTGAGTCGCGTGCGACACGACTTAGCAGCAAGTTGTGCTAGACCTACTGGTCTGACAATGGAGACGGAGGTTGGTCATGGGAGTTCCTCAATTACTTACACGTAGCGCCGATCCCCCGGTATGTTTGGTTGATGACATTAAACAACTACCTATACTAAGTAGCTGAGTAGAGTAAAGTAGGATAGGAAATGGGTATAAGATACCCCTGTGGCGCGTGTCACGTAGCCACAAGTTACAACTTTTAAAGTCTAAAATAGCAACACTGGTAAATTTCCAGTCGTTATTGGTCAAGCGCGTCAGTGTTGCCACATCTAAAGTCAAAATATCAAATGATATCAACAGACTCGCGATCCAAGAGCACGAGCAGTCGTGTATTTGCATGTTAAGTGGCACGGCAGCGACCGGCGACGGAGCTGGCTGATGGCTATCAATCAGTGGTGATATCGATAACTGAGGTCTTAGGGAGACTAATGCCCTTAAGCACGCACTCAGGTACACTTTGTACGAAATTTCTTTGCAAGTTGGCCTTTGAGTGTAGCTTGTGTCTTGGCAAAACCGTAGCGCGGTCATTCCAGATCTGTGACTGCATATAAGTAAAATGTTCGTAAAGCGTCGCGTTAATTAAGCCGGGAAACACACTTCTTCACCACCCCCCTGTATTTCGTCCCCCGTCGCCCGCGGACCATGGGAGTGTCACCAATGAACTTGCCAAGCTATAATAACGACTGGCAAGTTGACCAGTGTTGCTGGTCTTAGGCAGAGGCTTTTTTCCGAACCGGTGGTAGACTTATCGACATTCATAGGTGTATATTCCTATATTGAAGAATAAATCACTTTGACTTTGACTTGTCATGATTTCTTCTTTGTGAAACGGGTCACTGATCATTATACAGGGTGGAATTTCATAAACTGTACATAATAAAAGGAGAAAAATTTCAGCCAATTTCATCGGTGAAACGGTGTTTTTTTTTTTTTTCTAGTCATTAGTTTTTTTTTTACAGAATTTTGATTTTTTTTGTAAAAACTCGGGTAATACACCTAATTCAGACGGTATAACTTTTGATCCAATGGTCCTAAAATGAAAATAAAAAATGCAGAGTATTACCAAGGGACAGGTTAATAATTATTAATAACAATAAAAAACCAACTAGAAGAGAAAATCCGCAAAAAAAATTATTGTTTTTGAAAAATGGCTACAAAAATTACGAATTTTAAAAGAAAAACACAATTTTCTGAAAAAAACGCACATTTAGTTACCATTTTTTTTGCTTAGTATTAAACCTCACTTAATGCCGATTCTAAAACCGTTTTTAAACTGTCTCAGACTTTGAAAAATACCACGCAAATGGGTACGTAAATCAAACCATAATTTTATTAATTTTAATCCTCTTAAAATCCTTAATGACCGTTTGTTCACAGGTAGTTGAAGGGTGTTATTGGGTTTTAGGTGGAAATAACAAATTACGTACTTAGTATTAATCCTCACTTAATGCCGATTCTAAAACCGTTTTTAAACTGTCTCAGACTTTGAAAAATACCACGCTAATGGGTACGTAAATCAAACCATAATTTTATTAATTTTAATCCTCTTAAAATCCTTAATGACCGCTTGTTCCCAGGTAGTTGAAGGGTGTTATCGGGTTTTAGGTGGAGATAACAAATTACGTACTTAGTATTAATCCTCACTTAATGCCGATTCTAAAACCGTTTTTAAACTGTCTCAGACTTTGAAAAATACCACGCTAATGGGTACGTAAATCAAACCATAATTTTATTAATTTTAATCCTCTTAAAATCCTTAATGACCGCTTGTTCCCAGGTAGTTGAAGGGTGTTATCGGGTTTTAGGTAGAGAAAACAATAGGAAGAAAAGTAGTCCTAAAAATTGCGTAAATAAAATCATGTATTTTAATTAAAAGTCATAAATTCGATTGATAAACCTTTATTAAAGAAAAAACTTATTCTAGTGTTGCAAAGGGCGTTCCCTGTATGGTATTAATTGTTCAAAATGACCTCCTCTTTCTTGAAGGCACAATGTGGCCCGAGCTTGAATTTGTTGCGTAGCCCGTCGAATCATTCCCGGATTATTTTTTATTTCTTGTGCTGCATTTAAAATTCTGTCGTGCAATTCTGCTTCGGTATTGACGATTCTGTGATATACCCGTTGTTTCATATCACCCCAAAGAAAATAATCCAACGGCGTCATATCAGGCGATCTTGCAGGCCATCCAACGGGGCCGTCTCGGCCGATCCACCTATTGGGATATTGCTCATTTAAAAAATGTCGAACTCTTAATGCCCAATGAGCTGGGCATCCATCCATTTGGAGAAACAGGCGTTGTCTCACATCTAACATCACATCTTCCAAAAGCTCTGGGAGCTCGTCTCTCAGTAACAGTAAAAATCTGTCGGTGTTCAAAGTATTCGGTAAGAAGACTGGTCCAATCAATTGATCGTCGAGTACCGCTGCCCAAACGTTTATAGAAAATTGGTCTTGAAAATTAGATGGTCTTACTAGGTTTGGATTATCGTGAGCCCATGTGTGTAAATTTCTGAAGTTAGTTATTCCCGTATGAGTAAATCTTGCTTCGTCCATCCATAAAATTCTTCTAGTAAATTCCGGATACCTTCTGATATTGCCAAGTATCCAAGTCGACATAACACACCTAACGCGGGCATCGCCAATTTGCAAATTTTGTACCCGTTGATAATTAAATGGATGCAGTCCTTCCTTCTTCAAAATTTTCCAGACAGAGAATTTTGAGATTCTGTGCCTCAATGCCATGCGTCTTAGACTCGTGGTTGGGTCCGCGTACAAGTCTCTGAGAACTGCTTCTTCTATGGCAACATCAATTATGTTTCCTGGCTCTCGGCGATCTCGGCCACCGTATCCCAGGCCAATATTGCACAACCGGCGATGAACTTCTTGAAAGTGGCGAGCAGCAGGTCTTTGAACGTCATTAGGATACTGCTCCAAATAGGCGATACACGCAGCTCTTGCAGATCCATGGCACAATCCATAATAATATTGCATGTTGGCTATTTGTAACGGCGAAAACTCTCGTAAGCGGGGCATGATGATTCAAACTGAACAAGTACTGGAGTAATCAAAGAAGTGGCGAGCAAAGACAAGCAATTGCGATTTGCGAGCGACTGAATAGTTGACCTATTGCCCAATGCCTTTATACCCCTCATGTTATCTCCGCCTTCAACCCAAAAACACCCTTCAACTACCTGGGAACAAGCGGTCATTAAGGATTTTAAGAGGATTAAAATTAATAAAATTATGGTTTGATTTACGTACCCATTAGCGTGGTATTTTTCAAAGTCTGAGACAGTTTAAAAACGGTTTTAGAATCGGCATTAAGTGAGGATTAATACTAAGTACGTAATTTGTTATTTCCACCTAAAACCCAATAACACCCTTCAACTACCTGTGAACAAACGGTCATTAAGGATTTTAAGAGGATTAAAATTAATAAAATTATGGTTTGATTTACGTACCCATTTGCGTGGTATTTTTCAAAGTCTGAGACAGTTTAAAAACGGTTTTAGAATCAGCATTAAGTGAGGTTTAATACTAAGCAAAAAAAATGGTAACTAAATCTGCGTTTTTTTCAGAAAATTGTGTTTTTCTTTTAAAATTCGTAATTTTTGTAGCCATTTTTCAAAAACAATAATTTTTTTTTTGCGGATTTTCTCTTCTAGTTGGTTTTCTATTGTTATTAAGAATTATTAACCTGTCCCTTGGTAATACTCTGCATTTTTTATTTTCATTTTAGGACCATTGTATCAAAAGTTATACCGTCTGAATTAGGTGTATTACCCGAGTTTTTACAAAAAATTTCAAAATTCTGTAAAAAAAAAACTAATGACTAGAAAAAAAAAAAAAACACCGTTTCACCGATGAAATTGGCTGAAATTTTTCTCCTTTTATTATGTACAGTTTATGAAATTCCACCCTGTATATCTATAAATGCATATTTTTTATTAATCATCATTACTTAAGAGCCTTGCTTTTGTCGGTGGAATAACCGCCACTTTTCTCTGTCCATTGCCAGCCTCTTGACTTCCTCATATGACTCGACATCAGCTTTATCTTTTATTTGGCTTCAATTTTACCCTCCAGGATGTTTAGGAAGAAACTGTCGTGCCGTATCAGGTGGCCCACCATCTTGCCTCTCCTATTTCTAATACATCCTAGCAAACATCTTTTCTCATCTACCATCCTTAAAACTTCTTCGTTTGTCTTTCTCTCCGTTCAGCTAATCCTTTCCATCCTTCGCCAGCACCAGCATATTTTGTATTACCACGCATTATTTAAATATACAGTAGTGGTTATAGGGCTAGTGTACCGCACATAGGTACCTATTAACTAACTAAGTGTACCCGTTCAGGCTGCATCGCCCTAGGCCCGGTTGACATACGATGTGCGAACTCTGCAATTACCTAACTGGGTGATTACCGTCGATGCAGTAATGGCTGCCAGATGTTGGTCCGGGGATTCTAATACAAGAGTAGCTGCACACAAATAAACGGGTCTAAGTTCTTTTAAGTGAATAAAGGGTCGGCAGCGCGCTTGTGATTCTTCTGGAGTCACAAGTGTTCATAGGCGACGGTAACTGCTTAACATATGGCCACAGTCGTTATATAAAAAAAAACAGTTTATTATAAGCGAGCGAAGCGAAACAAGTTCTCCGTTTCAACTTGAGCATTAGAAAAGTTGAAAAACCCCCGACATTTTCTCAAAACTGGCTTACCGGTTTTGTTGAAACGTATTAGCTAAGAACCATCTCGACGAAGTCAGCTTAAGAAAAAATATTTTTGCGTTGGGGGTTAAAAAGTGCTGTCCTCCTCTACAGGTCGCATTTGTCAACCGACTCTCATGAAACATTTGTGAGCAAATTTGGTAATGTTATAGATTTTTTTTTAAATTTGGAAAAAAAAATGTTTCGTGTCAGACTTGCGAGGTTACAGACTAGTAATAAATAAATAAATAATAATAAATAAATAAATATTAAGGGACAATCTTATTACACAAATCGAACTAGTTAAGCTCACTATGGCTTGTTTTATGGGTAGGTACTAGACGACAATATTTTTAATAGATATTTATAAATACATAGAATATAAATTCATAGAAAACATCCAAAACTCAGAAATAAATATTCATGCTCATCACACAAATAATGGACCTTCGTAGCCAGCGTCACTACCCACTGGGCTAACCGGTCGTCAAACAGTAATAAGTACCTATTTAAGTACGAGTACAACAACTTACTCCGGTGACGCAGAGTCAATAGTTATTTGTTATACAAGGGTGCAAAGTTATATTTTAACCGCGAGTGTGGAATTGAAACACGAGCCAGCAAATGGATTCTAGGGTTGAACCACGAGCTAGCGAATGGATTCTATGGTTGAACCACGAGCGAAGCGAGTGGTTCGAAAATAGAATCCTGAGCGTAGCGAGTGGTTCAAAAATAGAATCCTGAGCAAAGCGAGTGTTGCAACACACGAGACGTCAAAATAACGTGCACCCGTGTGTAACACAAATCTTTTCACCTCACTAAACCGAGAAAAATACTACATAAGAAAAACAACTGAAATATGTATAATCAGCCTTTATTTTAACTAGTAATTACACAAATAACACAATTATTAGGTATGAAAAGTTAAATCAGATATTGTGGTTTCACATTTTTGTACGGTTTTTTTACAGTTTTAGGTATTTTACGTACTGATGCAAGTATTTTCTAAATACATTTACCATTATTGGGTGGTAATAGATATAAAATAGGTACATAGATTAATGGGTGATAGAAAATACTTATAAAGGTATTTAAAATACCTACAATTGTACTAAAACCCTACAAAAATCTAAAATCACAAATTCTGTTTTAATTTTGCATATTTGTGTAGTGGCCCCAACCCAGGGGGCCTAGCCAAGGTGACAATTGTTTGCGCAGCGACAATGAAACTATCTCTCGCTCGGTCACTCTTCCATATTAGACTGATAGAGACACATAGTGTTTCGTTGCCGCAGTGCAAACAATTGTCATCTAGGTTAGGCCGCCTGAAACGTGTTCTCAGTTACAGATTGTGTGTATGTTATTATTTTACATGTACCTATAACGAAACAAAAGACTTGTTGTGGCAATGTTGAACAAGAATTTTTGTCAATAGAGTGGCACAGCTTTACTGAAAATTTCATTAATATGTATTCATAAGTAAAATGTTTTACAACTCGTACACCAAGTGTAATTAAATGGATTTAAAAATTTAAAGTTATACTGTTACAATTAGTGATGTTAATGGTCATATTTTTTTTGGGATCTGATATGGTGTTATTGGTAACTTGAGTGCTATTACTTGCTAAATTAGCATCATTTTCTGTATTTTCTTCTGTAAATGTAGGAGAGTGAGCAGTAGGAATGCTAGCAGCAGCACTTTCAAATTGGGCATCCTTGGAATTTGATGGACAACTCCATGGATCTTCAAAATAAATTGGTAACAATACATCTTTTGAAGTTGATGGACGATTCAATGGATCTGTGGCATCTGTGCATGACTTGTTTAGTGTAATACTGCTCACAATTCCCTTGCATATTTTTGACTTATTTTCTATAGAGTCCTCTAGATACCCTTCAGCAACCGTGTTGGACTTCCATCCACCATGGCGCTTAAGGGTAGTCAAATCAGCACCCGAGTCTGCCAACAGAGTTGCAGAGGTCCTTCTGAAGCAATGTCCAGTGTATTGTTCTGGTGATGTTAGCTTGAGAAAAGTGGCAATATCACGTGGCAAGCTGCCAATTTTATTTGGCCCCATGGGTTGTCGAAAACACTTTCCTTTGTGGTATCTTAAAAAGAATCGATCAGTTGCTGTATTCGAAGGCCGAAGGTTTTGATATTGTTTTATAATTTCCACATACTCATTTCGAACCACAAAGTTTCTCTCTATATTTGTTTTAGTATCTGGTAATTTGATTAGTAATAATGTATCAGAATGCTTTTCAACATTCTTCGTCATGCTCCACTTATTCCTATGATGAGGACCACCTGAAACATTGAAAGGATTAGTTTTAAAGTAACCTTTTTGCTCTCTTATTCTTAGAGAAATATTTAAGAAAATAAAGTATTTTACTTACTTTTGCCGCTAGATAATCCACGTCAGGTGCATCATTTAAAAATCTTTCAACATTTGAAGCCGTGAGGATCTTGGATTTCTTTGGTTTGTGACCGGCTGATGTTTTTTTCAGGAATGCCATTAGCTTTGGATAATTTTCTATGTGAACATTCTTCTTTACTTTAAGAGTTGATTTCAGCATTGAGAATGTACTCCAAAGAGTACTAGGCTTTTTTGAATTGGCTAGTTCGAGGAAATATGATAGTAACACCGTTTCGGAGAACGTTTTAGCTCCTTTTTTATGCCTCCATTCATTAAATAAATCGAATGCTTTGACGTACTTTACTCGCGACTTTTCGGGTAACAAATGTAATTCTGCAGTTTGTACGGCTTGCCGCAATTCTGCTGGCGTCAATTCTAATTCCTCTTCGTTATTTGAGTCACTCATATTCAAACAGAAAACTTTATAATTTGCGTAAGTATAATTTGCACATATACACTGAACACTGACGCCAGAAAAGTTTTAAACGAAGAATCAAGAAAAATACCTATCGGTTCGGGTGCGTTCCGTTTTATGACTTTTGAGTTTGCACTGTTACTTACTTGTGGTGCGTTCACAATAATTAAATTGGATGGATCAAAATAAAGCTTCTTGTAAGATTTTAAGTATTTTAAGGTGTAATCATTTAATAAAATTGTTTGCACTATATGTTTTTAATTGAATGCAATTCAATATAAAACTATTTTTGCGTCCACACCTCCTGTTTTGATCAGACAAATTAATCAGATGGCCGAAAATTGTCCTGTCTGGACTGGCCTTTACGTGTTTATTATGTTTAAAAAAGTAACTAATAACACGTTCGGATTTCAAATATTCTTTGCACACATGTGGATAAAATGCAGTTTTGCTATCTGTTTTTAAAGAATAAAAAAGGGCTTTCCGAGCTAGTGAGGTGAAAAGTTCTTTATAGGTTGTCTAGGTTATAAGGATCTCGACTGATAGTCAAATCAGCCACTCTGTATGAAACGTCAAAGGATGTTAATAACTTGGAAACACGAGCGAAGTTTAGAACTCACTACTCAGGCCCCGTAGCATGGATGGTCTATCACGCGATAGAGCAACCGTCCCTGGCTGACACCGTTCGATAGAACGAGACGACGCTGTTATCCTATCACTTGTCGCGTGATAAGGCCATCCATGCTACGGGGCCAGGGCTCAAAATCAGCACCTGCAGCAAATAACAACTTTGCTCTCTTGTTGAACAAATAACTATTGTATGGGAACTTTGACATAAATTTCTCTATTGAAATGGCAGCTGCCTGCGCGGCTCCATATTGAATTATTTATTACGGAACCACCGTAAGTCCCATAACAAATATGTTCCTAAATACAGTATTAAAAACATTTAATGTAAATTATCTCTTTCCATATATCCAGCAGTTCAATAAGCACCGTGTAGAGTTGTTAGCAACTCTACAGATATAGTTGGTCAGAAATATTTGCAAGCCTTGTCCCGTCAAATATTCATGCAGGAGACTGTACTATCGACGACACAAGCTGTCCACTGATGAACCTTATTCCACCGCGATAAGGTCTACTATTGGTCAGTTTAGTGTTCCAGTTCATACATATCTGCACGAACAGACCAGTCCGGAGTTAACGGGGCTTGATATACGACGTGTGAAGCCAACAATTATCCAGCCAATCGTCAATGATTACAGGGCGGTGGTGATGAGCTGTTCACATTGCGATTGTGCGACTTCGAGCCAGATATGTGCGATATTAAGCAAGATATTGAGAAGAGGGCTGGAGGCCCACGAGATGTGGTGGCGAGGAATGGAGGGTATAAGTTGGACTGAGAAGATACCAAATGAGGAAGTGTTTATCAGAATTTAAAAAAAGGTAATATATTATCAGAAATAGAAAACCAAACACGGGTAGGTATAGATAGAGCATCTGCTAAGTGATTACATTTTCTGTAAGACAGTTACAGACGGGAAGATTAAAGAAGCTAAAGGACACTCAATTTCGAATAAACTAAAGAGAAAGTTAAGGTCGTGTCTTACTAAAAAGTAAAGGAGAGGACAAAAACGGCTGGAGAGCATTACAAGCCGCCCCAGCGCGGTACTTCAGAGATGTCATCTGCAAATGGCAGTCAGCTCATTCATTAAGTACCCAGGTACCTACTGCTGTAACCATCTTAAAAAAATACTTATTTATTTCTGAGTTAGTAAACCAGGGATTTTACACTGGTATTCATCTGGGGGCACGGCAGTGCCCCCGCCAAGTTGAGCAAAACAAAGAGGCATGGCCGTACCATCCTTATCTCGAAGCTATTCAGGACATTTTCAACATCCTGTAATTTTGTGCTGGCTAAAGCTAGAACTCTGAATTTTCAGGAACATGTAGTGCATATGCCGGCTGCCACTCTATCTCTCACACGACGACCCTGACCCTGGCGTGTTACAACGCCAGGACGATGCGAACGGACGACCGATTGCTTCAAGTGCAACTGGCACTGGACAAAATTAAGAGGGACGTAGTAGGTCTGTCGGAAGTGAGGCGAAAAGGTGAAGACCTGATTAGACTTGATTCTGGCGACCTATTTTATCATCGGGGCCACGAGGACTCCTGTTATGGCGGTGTGGGATTCCTTCTGCACAAAAATATCACTCCGGCAGTCAAGAATATAAAGAGTATTTCACCTCGCGTCTGTTTTGTAGTACTAAAACTAAACAGTCGCTACTCTATCAAGATTATCCAAGTGTATGCCCCCACTTCAGACCATTCTGATGCAGAAGTAGAAGCCTTCTATGATGACGTACAAAAAGCCCTTGACGAATGTCCGTGCCAGTTTTACACTATAATGGGTGATTTTAATGCAAAGATCGGGCCACAGTTATCGCTCGAAAAATCTGTTGGCCAGTTTGGTTTGGGTCTTCGTAACAACCGAGGACAAACCTTAGTCAATTTTCTTGAGTGAAGTCACCTTTACGCAATGAACACATTTTTCCAAAAGCGTGCTTCAAGGAAGTGGACGTGGGCTAGTCCCGACGGCAAAATAAAGAACGAAATTGATTACATCATAAGTTCACGTAAAGATGTAGTCATGGACGTAACCGTTCTTAAAAACTTCAGAACCGGAAGCGACCACAGGCTGGTAAGGGCGACATTAAGGTTTAACCTAAAGAAAGAGCGAGCAAAAATGATTGCCACTCCCATCAGGTATCTCAAGGAAGACACCGCTTTTCTTCAGGAAGCATTCCAGGTAGACCTTCAGAACCAATTTGAGGGGCTGGATGAGCAAAACTTTGATGTCGACCATATTAATGACCTGTTAGGTAAGACCTTACCAGATACAGCAGATAAACACCTTGGTAAGCACCAGAGAAAGAAAGAAAAGTTGTCATCTGAAACACTGGCTTTGGTGGAAGAAAGGAGGCAAATGAAACACAATACAATAGCAGATCAGAAACAGATAGAAAGCATAAGTAAAGCAGGGGGATCCCCTAGGTCCGGCCCTGTTTAGTCTCGCCATCAATCCAATCATCCACAGTCTTTCTTCTGACCTAAACGTATGGTACCTAGACGATGGCACCTTTGGCGGTAGGTCTCAATCCGTCCTGGCCGATCTATCCAAAATTATACAAAAATTTGATGATATTGGACTGAAACTAAATTTCGATAAATGTGAACTGTACATTTCCGAAAAAACTGATCCATTTTTGGCTGCACAAATAATTGATGATTTTAAAAACATAGCTCCGAACCTTAAAATTTTGACTAAAGACAGTCTGTGCCTCCATGGATCGCCCATTTTTGAGGAGGCCATTCCGTCTGTTCTAGATAAATCAATCACAAAATTCAAAAATAACTCTGAACGTTTAGTCAAAATAAGCTCTCACTCAGCCTTATTCATTCTAAAATGTTGCCTACTCGTTCCTAAATTTACGTACATTCTCCGTTGTTGCCCAATTTGGAAATTTCCTCATCTAGTCCTTCCTATTGATACTCTTTTGAAGTCCATACTAGAATCAATTCTCAATATAAAATTTAGCGAACAGGCTTGGACTCAGGCCTGTCTACCCATAAGATATGGCGGTCTGGGAACTCGAAAAATCTCGAGCGTGGCTTTGCCGGCCTTCTTATCTTCAACTCACAGCACGCAAGATCTCGCAGGTAGAATCCTTAAAGTCTCAATGACTGCAAACTGCGAGATCGCGTGCTTAGTTGAAGCTAGGAACACCTGGCTAGCTGGACCGAGCCCAACTCTGCCATCTAGACCAAAATTACAAAGGGCATGGGACTCGTTAGCTTCCGCCGCTACTATAAAGTCTTTGATCGACTCTTCGTCCGGCCGAGACCGAGCCAGGCTGTTGGCACCATCTAGGCCAGAGTCAGGGCACTGGCTTCATGCCTACCCATCACCTAACTTAGGTAATTTTATTGATCCGGGCACACTCCGAATTGTAGTTGCTCTCCGCATTGGAGTTGATGTCTGCGTAGACCACAATTGCGTCTCGTGTGGAGCCGCGGTAGATCGCTTATGTCACCATGGACTCGCCTGCTCCTCGGGTGCCGGCCGCTTGTCCCGTCACGCTGCACTCAACGACATCTTGAGAAGGGCGCTTGCCAGCGCCTGCGTCCCCGTGGCTCTTGAGCCTCGGATTGTACGGGACGACGGCAAGCGTCCGGACTGGATGACGTTGATCCCCTGGCGAATGGGCCGTGCACTGGTGTGGGACGCTACTTGCGCTGATACGTTGGCAGCGTCCTACTTGCCAGTCACGTCCAAACTAGCCGGGGCAGCGGCGGATGCCCGAGAGCGATCCAAGGTCGGGAAATATAGCTGTCTCGGCGCCCAGTACGACTTTGTCGCATTTGGCGTCGAGACACTCGGCCCTTGGGAAAAAGCGCGCGTGGGCTCCACAAGGAGATCAGCAAGCGGTTGAGGGACGCAACGGGTGACCCTCGCGCAGGCAGCTTTCTCGCTCAAAGAATAGCGATTGCTATTCAACGCAGGAATGCTGCCTGTGTGATGGGCACCCTGCCTAAAGGGCAAAGTTTTGATACGTTTCTGTAATTTTATTTTATTTTTAAGTTGTTTGCAAATAATAAATGTACATAAGTATATTAGTAAATAAGTAAAATAATTAGTAAATCTATTAAAAAAGACTTAAGAAAACGTAATACTGAAGTTATAGTCAACACAATCAAAGAATACCGAGGTCCAAAAATATTTAGAAGAAAGCTAAGAACCGGAGTAAAACAAATAGTGAAGTTGAAAGATGACGATGACAATTTAGTTACGGACCGGGACGAGATAGTTAATGTTGTTGAAAATTTCTACAGCAAACTTTACTCGTCACAGTCAGAAGAGCCAGATCCATCTACCAGATGTAATGACAGTAGAGCATCACCCACACAACACAAAGATAGAGATAACATACCCCCAATATTAGCTATGGAAATTAGAAAAGCTCTGTACAGTATGAAAGCCGATAAATCTCCTGGCGAAGATGGCATCACAGCGGACTTACTTCGTGCTGGTGGCGACCCTATCATCAACCTCCTCGTAAAACTGTTTAACCTAGCACTTCAGGATACTCGCACTCCAAAATCCTGGAAAACTGCTATCGTCACTGTTATATATGTGTGTGTGGCTGCGCCCACCTGACCCGGCGTATACAATAAACGAGTGCGATAAGAGCAGCCTGTGGTTTCACTCGCGTCAACATACCCATCACTGGCGACGATCCGCGTTCTACCCGCGTGTTTAGTGATAAAAATGGCTGGTGCTAATTTTGGTGTTTTAGATACTTTTGACCATAATAGCCAAAGTTGGAATAGCTACAAAGGTCGATTGCAACAGTATTTTATCGCGAACGATATAGATAATGTGAAAGACGCGCAGGGAATAAAAAGACGGGCCACCTTATTAACTGCACTCAAGGAAGGAACGTACAAGCTCGCAGCTGATTTAGTTCTGCCAAAACACCTGGAAAGTGTGCCTTATGAAGATCTTGTAACAATCCTTGACAACCATTTTACACCCAAGCGGGTTGGGTTCGGCGAGCGCCACAATTTTTACGCCGCGGTGCAGCAGGCCGGCGAGTCTCATACGCAATGGGCGGCTAGACTGAGCGGTCTGACCGCTCACTGTAGTTTCAGCAAGGTAGAAGAGGCACTACGTGATCGGTTTGTTATGGGCATGCAACCAGGGCTGGAAAAGGAGAAATTATATGCTCAAAACCTCTCGGAGCTCACACTAGTGAAAGCCGTCGAACTCGCTGAAAACCTTCGCTGTGCGCGAGCCGGCGCCGCCGCCGCTGCCGCTTATGGATCCACTACCGGTATTTCTTCATCGGCCGACGTATTCAAGGTTGCGTCTAATAACCAGCTAAGTAAAAAGACTGACAAAGTGAAATGTACCACGTGCGGTTATAGTAATCATAAAGTGTCGGAGTGTCGGTTCACTAATTATGTATGCAAAAAATGCAAAGTGAAGGGTCATTTAGGAAGAGTGTGTTCTAGTGTTAAATACCTAGAGGCTAAGGACAACGGTGATGACGACGACGGTAAGTTATATAATATCCGATCCGTGAGGGGGGAACCCATGGTCGAAAATGTTTCTATTTTTGGGAGCAACATTCAATTTGAAATAGATAGCGGGTCTGCTGTCACGGTGATATCCCAACACACATATAAAACGTATTTCCATAACATTCCATTGTCACCTACGAAGAAAAAATTGCGTAGTTACACAGGCGATAATATAAATTGCGTGGGTATGTTACCCCTGCCGATTACGTTTTCTGGGCATACCCATACGTTGGATGTATATGTCGTGTGCGATGGGTCCGTCCCTCTATTGGGAAGAGATTTTATTTCAAAGTTTAATTTAGAATTGGCCCCAGGTGTTTACTGTAATAATATTAATACCTTTGAGCAAGATTTCCCACAGCTGTTTTCGGATAAATTAGGATGTTTTAATAAATATCGTGTTAAACTAACTTTAAAAGAAGGCTCTCAGCCTAAATTTTTTAAAGCGCGACCTGTGGCATTCGCATTACGGGATAAGTTAAGTAAAGAAATCGATAGATTGGTCGATTTAGACGTACTTATACCCGTGGAGCATTCAGAGTACGCTTCCCCCGTAGTACCCGTACTGAAGCGTAATGGTTCCGTGAGATTATGCGCTGACTACTCAGTTAGTATCAACAAACAGTTAGTGGTTGAACATTATCCCCTGCCGACTGCTAACGAGCTGTTTGCTAAGTTACATGGAGGGCAAAAGTTCTCTAAGTTAGACTTATCTATGGCATACAACCAACTGATGTTGTGCGAGGAATCTCAAAAACTAACTTGCATAAATACACACAAAGGGTTATTTATGTACAGTCGACTCATTTTTGGCCTAAGCAGTTCGCCAAGTATTTTTCAGCGTGCCATGGAAGGTCTGCTGGCGGGCATGGAAGGCGTGCTGTGCCTACTGGACGACGTGCTGGTCACGGGCCGCGACGACCAGGAGCACTTGGCTAGATTAGTTAGTGTGTTACAAAGGCTACAGGATGCGGGACTAACCTTGCAAAAGGAAAAATGCGATTTTTTCAAGAGTGAGGTCTGTTACTTGGGCTATGTTATTAATAAAGACGGATTAAAAAAAACTGCTGATAAAGTGAAAGCTATTGTTGACGCGCCGGTCCCAGCAAATATTAATCAACTTCAGTCATTTTTAGGGTTGGTTAATTATTACAGAAATTTCGTTCCCGGTGCGTCCAGCATTTTATGCCCACTGTATGCACTATTAAAAAAAGGAGTCAAATGGGCGTGGACCACTGTCCATGAAGAGGCTTTTAACAGAATTAAACAATATCTCGCATCCGATCAAGTGTTGACGCATTTTGATCCAGACGCAAAGTTGATCCTTACGGTGGATGCGTCTCCTCAAGGGCTCGGAGCGATACTTTCTCAAATTGAGCCAGATGGTCGCGAAAGACCAATCTCGTACGCGTCACGAACTCTCAATGCCGCTGAGAAGCGCTATTCTCAAATTCAGAAGGAAGCTACTGCTATAATATTCGGGGTACGTAGGTTCCATCAATACCTCTACGGGAGGTCCAAACCTTTTCTATTACGGACAGATCACAAACCATTAATTACGATATTTGGACCACACCGAGGAATACCAGAGGTATCTGCAAATCGCCTTCAAAGATATGCCATATTTCTAAGTAGCTATAACTATGAAATAGAATTTGTCCGTAGTGCAAACAATAGCGCGGATTACTTATCACGTGCTTTTCCAGCAGAAATAGACGGGCAGAATCGGCTGGGGGAAGCGATGTCGCGCGGCGAACCCGCCGCTGCCGCCGACGTGAGCGAGAGCACCGCATATATTTGTTTCGTCGTCGAGGGTAGCTTGCCCTTGACGGTCCAAGAGTTACGTGACGAGACAAACAAAGATGTAACGTTGAGTCAAGTAATTAAGTATACTCTCAATGGGTGGCCTAAGAAAGTAGATGATTTAAGGTTAAAACCATTTCATTTATGTAAAACCCAGTTGGCAGTAGAAAATGGATGCTTAATGCGCGGACATAAGGTCGTTATCCCGGAGACCTTGCGTAATAAAGTTTTATCGGAACTACACGCTTCTCACTTGGGAATCGTGAAAACAAAGGCCGAAGCCCGTTCCCGATTCTGGTTCCCGGGGATCGACGAAGCTATAGAAACGTTAATAGGTACTTGTGACATATGTATCCAATTGCGACCCGCACCGGCGCGCGCACCGGTTGCGCATTGGGAGTTCCCACCCCAGGCGTTTTTTAGGCTACATATTGATTTCTGTGGACCTATTAACGGTCGATCTTATTTAGTGATAGTTGACGCATATACAAAGTGGGTGGAGGTATATGACATGAATAGTACAACCACGTCTAGTGCCGTAATAGAAAAATTATATGAATTCATGTCTAAGTACGGTTTGCCTCACACTATCGTAAGTGACAATGGAACTGCGTTTTGTTCACAACAATTTGATAACTTCTGTTTGTTAAACGGGGTATCACACGTGACGTCACCGACGTACCATGCACCTAGCAATGGACAAGCAGAGAGTTATGTTAAAGTATTCAAAAAGGGGTTAAAATCATGTTTACTTTCTAGTGATAGCGTAAAGGAAAGCAAACTTAAATTGCTCAAGTACATTTTCGACTATAGGAATTCTATTCACTCGACTACGGGGTTCTCACCCGCACAGCTCGTCTATGGACGAAAATTGAGATCTCGGTTGGATTTATTCAATCCCGTTACCTCATCGCCGTCGCCCTCGGTCATCGCCTTATCTAATGTTGTTGCAAAAAAACAGTCCTTGCAGAATAAGACACTAAACAGGAAAAATAAACAACTTTTCAAAAAAGGCGATGTTGTGTTATACAGACAGTTCAAAGGTCAAAATAAATGTGTCTGGTGTAAGGGTATAGTTGTAAGGAAAATAGGAAGAGTATTATATATAATACAAGACATTTCTTCTGCTTTAGTTGTAAAAAAACATACAAATCATCTCATGCTTTTTAAGGGTACGGTTATCAATAAAAACAAAACGGACATTGATATTTCATATGACATGTCTGTACCGCCTGCACATGTGTCGAGAAAAATCGATACACCGCCGCCGTCACTAGCCACTTCGTTATCTTCGGCGCCGCCTCAATCTACGGGGGAGGTGACTACAAGAGAAGATGCAAGGCCGGCTTCCCCACCACTTCACGACCAACCCGAGGGCCTATGCATCACGCCGTGTAACTCACCCTCAGTTTCATTAGTACACCAACCAAGAAGCCCAGGATATTTTTACACGGGGGAGAAAACGGATGACCAAGATTCCGAGTCGGCCAAATCTTCAGAGCAATCCGAGCGCCCAGGTCTGGCGATAGTCGGAACGTCAGACAACGACAAATTTCAGGAAGCGGTCGAGGAGCCTCGAACGGACGAAACAGTTAAAGAACCGCCAACGGCGACGTGGATGCAAATGCGTAACCGGCGTAACCGCCCCAAGGTTAATTACAAAGAATAGGTAATTATGTAAAGTTCATTGGAGTTACTGGTTCTAGGGGAAGGAGATGTTATATATGTGTGTGTGGCTGCGCCCACCTGACCCGGCGTATACAATAAACGAGTGCGATAAGAGCAGCCTGTGGTTTCACTCGCGTCAACATACCCATCAGTCCCCATCTTACATAAAAAAGGAGACATTTCGAAGCGTACTAACTACCGCCCCATAAGCCTTCTTTCCCACACTTACAAACTTTTTGCAAAAGTATTATGCAACCGTCTCACCCGTAATCTAGACGAGTGCCAACCTCCCGAGCAGGCCGGCTTCCGAAGCGGATTTTCGACCATTGACCACACGCGGTAAAGCAGCTCATGGAGAAAAGTCAGGAGTATAACCGGCCCCTGTGCATGGCCTTCGTCGATTACGAGAAGGCTTCGAGCACTGGGCCGTGTTTGACTCTCTCCATCGCTGTTCAATCGATGCTCGCTACGTGGATATGCTTCGGGAGCTGTACAGCTCGGCAACAATGCAAGTTCGGCTTCATAAACTGAGCGCCCCAATTTCAATCCAGAGGGGAGTGCGACAAGGGGATACCATTTCACCCAAGCTTTTTACGGCTGTTCTAGAGGACATCATAAAAACGCTTGCATGGGACAGGACCGGTATTAATATCAATGGTGTGTTCTTGTCGCACCTGAGATTCGCCGACGACATTGTTTTGTTTGCCGAGACCCTGGATGAGCTCCAAAATATGATCCAAGACCTTTACCATGCTTCCTTGCAGGTAAGTCTCAGGATGAATATGTCCAAGACTAAGGTTATGGCGAGCATTTCCAGTGACTCGAATTCAGCAATAACAGTTGGGAACGAGTCACTGGAGATGGTTGAGCGGTACGTTTACCTTGGTCATACTCTATCCTTTGACAAGGAACATCAACAAAGAGATCTCCAGGAGAATTCAGCTGGGTTGGGCGGCATTCAACAAGTTAGATGACATCCTCAAATCCGTTGACGTTCCACAATGCCTGAAGACTCGTCTCTATAATCAGTGTGTCCTGCCCACAATGACGTATGGTGCTGAGACATGGACGCTCACAAAGGAGACTGTGCATAAAGTACGGGTAGCACAGAGAGCCATGGAGCGCGCCATGCTCGGCATTAAGCTACAAGACCGAGTGAGGAATATTGAGATCCGACGTCGCACTAAGGTGCGTGACGTCGGCGAAGTCATAACCAAACTCAAATGGAGTTGGGCAGGACATATTGCCAGGCAGCGTGACGGTAGGTGGACCAAAACGTTAACGGATTGGTGGCCAATTGCAGGAAAAAGAAGCGTTGGTCGTCCACCAGCTCGATGGGTTGACGACATAAAAAAGACCGCGGGTCATTTCTGGATGAGACTAGCACGGGACCGGGATAAGTGGCGTACGCGAAGAGAGGCTTATGCTCAGCAGTGGGCGATTACAGGCTGAAAATGATGATGATGATGTAGTGCATAAAATGGCTAACATATAATATCAATAACATTCAATTTGAACTTTTAGTTTAAGAACTATTGTCCGTCAAAGTTCGTTAGTTTTGTCACTGACATACTCACTGATAATGATCACGCTAATTCTAAGGTACTTCTAGCAGACCCACAAGCTCCAAATTTCAAACGTAATTAGTTTTAAGCCTAATAATTCATAAAAAACCTAAAATATTGTAATTTCAGTCACATTTCAGAGATATACAAACTGCATAATCGCATGTATTTGTATAGGATTACAAACTTACGTAATCCTATACAAATACATGCGATTACAAAGTTACTTTTGCAGTTCCTTCCTGCAAAACTATACAAACGTTATTTGCGGTTGGTAAAATAACATTCCCATACAAAGTCTACAAAAAGAAATGAGATTCCATAAAAAACATTCCATGTAAAAAATAGGCCAAGTCTTGAAACTCTTTCACAGTAAAAAGTGGTGATATATTTCGTAGAGCCAAGTCAGGCATTCTTATTAATCTTTATTTGCTTGCTAAATAAAATTTTGTGACTTGGCAATCACAATTACATAGTTTTAAGTACCTATGCAAAAATTTGTAAATGCAGTTGTGTGATTCCCAAGTTGCAGAATTTTATTTAGCAAGCAAATAAAGATTAATAAGAATACCTGACTTGGCTCTACGAAATATCTCACCACTTTTTACTGTGAAAGAGTTTCGAGACTTGGCCTATTTTTTACATGGAATGTTTTTTTATGGAATCTCATTTCTTTTTGTAGACTTTGTATGGGAATGTTATTTTACCTATTAAATCATAGTTCTACGGCCTAGGCGTTAAACCCTCCGTGGCATAGCGATCATGGGTAGTTAAGTATTATTTGTTAATTGCAGCTCTGTTTACACTGCGTTCCTGCGACTTTCAATCATCGACGATCATGAGAAGCGCACAATCATCCCCGAGCCCTACACTCTAAATCCTTCTGACGGGAGTTTTTGACCAAGCGAACCAACCTGCATTCTGGCAACATTTGCTTACCCGAACCTATCGTGAGTGCAAGAAGTCGTGTTTCATGCAAGAGAGATCAGACCAACTGCCCATTGCTGCATTGAGAAACGTGTTACACAGGAACCAAAAAACGTGTAACTAGGTACAATATAAAAATAAAAAGGAATATTACACAAAATGGCCATTTATCTTAATTGATATTGTTACTTTACACACCTTTACCGTTACAAGCGCTTAAACACAATTAACTCCATAAATTAAACCATTAAAGGGTAAATGGCCACTAAAAGGAATTTAAACGACAAGGTAAAACCATTTTGGGCATCAAATAGTTTTCTAGCCAGCATTTACGTGTTTTAATAAACAGATTAAAAATAATATGCCTAGTGCGTAACCTTTCGAGGGCCGATTAATCAGGAACTGAGGCAATTAAAATATTCTTAACATAATTACACTGGATGTTGCCAGTGCATAAATTACAAAGCAGATCGCGTCTGGACATGCGTCACGTCATGTCACGTCGCGTCGTACCGTGAATGGCACACAATAAATCTCGTCATTACACCGGACAATTTAATCTTGTTAACATAAATTACTCCGTTCTTAATACAATTATCAGTCATTAAGACGCTGTTTACAGCGAGACATTGTACATTTTTTACTAAATTATTATGCATAACATTTACAAGGCTTTGCATTATTTAAGACTATACATCCGACACATCTTAGAAATAAAACCAGAAGTAAACATGTAAAAAGTATGAAAGATACGCCCTATGATCCTTTATTCCATCCAGTCCTACCAGTAGTTCGATAGTAAATAAATAAATATTACTGGACAATCTTACACAAATCAACCTAGGCCCACGGTAAGCTCAGTAAGGCTTGTGTTGTGGGTACTAGGCGATGATATATATAATAGATAAATACATATAGATACTTATATACATATATAAACATCCATAACTCAGGAACAAATACTCGTGATAAACTCACAAATAAATGCCCTGACCGGGATTCGAACCCGGGACCTCCAGCTTCGTAGGCAGAGTCACTACCCACTGGGCTACGGAGGTCGTATAGTCGAACTGTTTGGATATTTTTGTTCCAAATTGTTATACTGACGGATCGAACTATTTGGAAACGCGGATTTTATTCCAATTAGAAATACTATGAATATAATCGTATTAATGGTACAGTCAGAATTGAATTAATACATACCTATATAATATTATTATAATAGAATGTAGGTGGGTCATTGTCAGATTTAGGTTCGCGTCTTTTCGGTGGACATTGCCAAAGTTAAGGGCTATAAAGCCTAATTTTTGGTTAAACTCTGAATCCGCATTCCCTTCTATAATTCTATGTGATAAAAACATATTATATGTGAGCGTAAGCCCTTAACTATTGACCACCGGAAAGATGATTTTTGTTTTTGTGACTGACAATGCCCAGGTAGGTTAGGTTCGTTAGGTATCTTCAGATGCCCGAAGGGCAAACAGACCAGAAATAGGAGCCCCGCGGAGCGGGGCTCCGTCAAAACTGTCCATATACCACATACATAGGAGAAACTTGACCTTTTTCCATTTTCATAACCAGAACCTCCTATTAATGTATGGTCTCCTGGTATACCGACAGTGTGCTCCTATTTCTGGTCAGTTTGCTCTTCGGGCATCTGAAGATGGGTCATCAACTTTTTCACCCACACTTTTTCTGTCTCCTGTGTTACTTTTTACAAACTTTCAAATCAATCTATTTCAAACATGTGTCTATCAATCCAATTAAAATCTGTGTCTATCAATCCAATTAAAAACTGCTGGTGTAAACCATCGTCATACACAATTGGGTACCAGGCCCCGTAGCATGGATGGCCTTATCACGCGACAACTGACACGATAGAACGAGACGACGTGCTTATCCTATCACTTATCGCGTGATAACACCATCCATGCTACGGGGCCTGGTTTATATCAGTTTCTCTAACAAACATGACAGTTCTGTATCTTGCGTTACCGGGCAAAATACTGTGGGTCCAAAAGTTGATTGGCCCAGATACCTAACGAACCTAACCTAACTATACATACATCGGAGTAAGTAGTTCTAATTGGAATAAAATCCGCGTTTCCAAATAGTTTGATCCGTCAGTATAACAATTTGGAAAAAAAATATCCTAACAGTTCGACTATCGAACTACTGGTAGGACTGGATGGAATAAAAAATTGCCGAAAAAACCTCGCGTGGTTTGTGCACAAGCCCTAACTTTCAAACATCGGTTTGTTAGATAGTGTACCTTCTGTAAGTAACGTGATAAGGCTCTCAACAGTTTAAATTGCGCCCCAGGAAAAATGAATCTTGCAAAAAGGAGCTAGTATTTAGGCGCCGGAAACGTCCTCAAAGAAAACCTGCGCCCGCGTTGAATTACGACGTGCGAACAGCGAATTACATCTGCTATTACACGGTTTAACTCATTGGACCTTTCATTACGCGCCGCGTCAGTAACAACTGAAACGAATCGAAAAACTGCGGTCCTAATGCTGAGGGCCTACCGCGAAAGGCATTCGAAGTTTCCTCTCTCTGTCATACTTACGAGTTCGTACGTAAGTGCGACCGAGAGGGAAAACTTCGAATACTGTTCGCGGTAGGCCCTCTGGTACGGTGTTCGGTGATTTTTAAACGAGTTAGGCGCATCACACACTGCCGCCACATGCCGCTGCGGCGTGCGGCGCTTACAAATTTCGCCGGACGGAGTTTGAAGTGCCGTGCGGAATTTATATAGGTACCTACTTATTTACATGGTCGATTAAGTAACGCATTGTACGGTCAACCAATTTGATTCCTAGGCCACCGTAGAACCCATGTCAATTTAAGTGCTACATAGCGACGCAATAATCCTAGTACATGACATTAGCATTTACAACGGCAAGGTTCTAAGTATGATGGCCTAGGAATCAAAGTGGTTGACTGTACGCGCGCAGGTCTATCTAAATGTAAATTTTTGTATACGCAAAAATTACAGTTGGATTGTTCTAACGCGCGTTTGAAACGTTACGTGATTACCCCTCTGGTATACAACGTTACGAACCGTCGCTCCGTACGCCGCAGCGGGATAAGGCGGCAGTGTGATGACTGATGACCGTCTTATGGATGAAACGAAATTAAAGAGATAGAGCTTGCTTTAGAAGGTAATAGAAGTGACGAGGCGATGGTTTTGTCTCATAGAATTATTCTTTTTCTGGCACCTATTTCAACAAAGTACTTACTGGGTGGACAAGTTAAGATGGCCGCTGAATACTGTCGTTACAATTATCAAGCTGCTGAAATAAATAATATTAAAGCTCGATCTTAAGCATCCAACATAACTTAAAATGGTTAAGATAAATTGTTGATAGGTAGACGAAATTGTATAACACATCGCAATAATAGTGTATTTCATAGTTTTAAAATAAGTTTGTATTGATAGTGTATGTTAGTCTGTAAGGTGTGTATGTGTTGGGCCTTTGTTCCCTGATTCTAAATAAATAATAAGACGGTTAACCGATCCCGGTCGTTTTGTTTGTATTAATATATAAAGTCCGCTTGCTTATGGTTATGACTGAACAACAACGCTGTCGCCCGACGGTAGGTATTTAAAACTTTGAATACCCAATCCTTATTTATTAGCTTCAATGCTAGGTTATACATAACAAATTAAAGACAAACGTTTTTAATATAACTAAATCCAATAAACAGCACCTCACCCATTAGTAGACGCATCTATCCTTTTTTTAAACCAATATAGTAACCAAAGCGTTCTTACGTTCGCCCATAAAACCTTATGGGCCCCTCTTCCATTATCCTTCATAAGCTAAAGGTCCTTATAAAGAGTGGCGTCAGTTATCGACTCCCGCGCTTGCTTTATGACCACTTACCATTAAGGGTAACGCACACTTCGCACACTAGGTATAAACGAAGCAATTTGTCACACTGACATGCTATAGCTAGAATGAAAGCTATGTATTACTGTCTCATTCCAAGTATTGCAAGTTGTTGTGATTAATTGTTAGGTGTGTAATGGTCTTTACGTTATGAGTATTAAGGCGAGGTGAGCTCTGAATATGGGTTTTTAAAAAATCGTAGCTCTTGTTTGGATTATAATACGGCTGTCCTAAATTTAATTAGCAATCTTGAGGCCTTTCTTGAGGGACAACAGCTATTCAAACCCTGAGTTTCCGCTCGATAAAAAAAAATCACGAACATAGGTCTAAAATATACTTAAAAAATTCGTAACAAATTATGCACAACAGCTAAATATATTAAAATTAGTTTTAAAAATCGGCAATATCATGTTTGAGGGAACTTAGCTATTACTTTTTTATTTATTGAAAAGCACAAAAAATTTAAATTAAAAAACATGATATCCGCGCTTCCGAACACGCATTTCCATCTCACTCACGCTTGTGCTCAGTGAGAGGGAGAGAAGACCACGAGCCTACGTCGCCTTAATTAAGGGGCTACCCGAGGTTTTCATCGATTTTTGATCAGTTTTGAATCGATACAAATACTTTTGCACTACAGATAGAATTATAAGGTAAACGGTTATCGATTTTTCAATCTTTAATCTACATTTTGGTGTACCATATTTTGAAAGTAATGAATAGTTATTTTTTTATGATTTTTTTAAACATTGTCTAAAAAAACACCTTCTTTAAAGAATCTAACATATACGAAATCTACATATTTGAGTTCGTCTCTGGTGTCTCTATAAACGTGTGTAGGGTTTTGATTTTAAACTAATTAAGACAAAAGTTATGGCCAGAAAACCTGTTTTTTGGTCTAAAATTGTTCTACTTTGATGCCAAATATCTCGGAGACAGTGATGTTTGAAGTAAATATGGGATAATATATTGCTTAAAACTGTTGTTGTTAATATGATAAGCTACAAAAAACATTAGAAAACTAAGGGATTCAGATTGAAGGTCATTGGCGCATGGGATCCCCTTAATTTGTTGCGGAAGTGTGCCCAGGGCGTTCCCGTGCCCTCGCTTTCTAGCGTAGAGGCGGCAAATAGAGGGGTTTTTAGTGGGTAAACCATAGGCCTCATCAGCCGTCATGGGAGTCCCACATAACCACCAGGGTCCATCCCCACACCCTGGTGGTATGCGAAAAGCATTTTCCCCGCTTAAAAAAAAAAAAAAAAAAAAAAAAAAAAAAAATGGGATCCCCTTAATCAACCTGCCCAGCTAGCACACTAATCGGACATATATTTACGTTCGGACGTATAACTTTACGATCGTGACCATTTTTACGTTACTTAGCTAACATGGTAATCACGCAACATATATTTATGCCATAGCGTAAAATATACGTAGCAAAATTATTACATTCATTTCATTCGTTCAATAGTAGTCTATGGTTAGAAGCCTATTATAATACTACCTAATTAAAGAGTAATGATAAGCACTGCACAGTTTACTAAACAGTTGTTCTCCTGTATTAAGTTGTGTTATAATAGTTTTTTGTTTTTATTTACGTTACTCCCACCCCACAAAAAGTTTTACGTAGTGGTTGTAAGTAATTTAGCGAGTACCAAAACACATGTTAGTTTATAATTGAATCAATAATATTTGTAAATTTGTGTAATATACTTTATTACAACACAAGCAAAAAATCATAATCATTGCGTTATTTATACTAATTTAGCTAAAATTAAAAATGCTAGATCATTGTTTCAGGAGACGATAGGAGTTTTGAGACTGAAACCGTATGTGTTGTGACAGAAATCGGAGAAATCCTGCGAAAATTATATTGTTTTCATAGTGTTAAAATTTATCCGGGGTCTCGAGTGACCTACATAAAATTTCGTCCGTCAACGGCTCATATCGTCAAGTTTTATGTGCCAAAATCAAGAGCATGTTAGCATTTGACGTAAAGCAAATAGTTTTATGTGCAAGACATATAAATGGTCACATTTTACGTAAATGATGGTATAGCATGTTAGCTCATGACGGTAAAATTTTATACGTCGGTTGTGGACATAAAACATGTGCATAAAAGTCGTCATTTTGCTAGTGTGCTAGCCGGGCTGGCAGCGTCGCCGCGCATCATCCACCCGACGCCAAATGGGGAGCTCAAGCAGATCAGGCACTTACATTTGTTTTTCAATTTGATATCGGATTGCTCGTTCTAACATGATATCTTAACGCGCGTGGAAGTGAATGCGCGAAGCACATTGTAATCAAATAGGTAAGCGAAATGTAACAAACATTAGTAAGGGTTGACTGCGAGTCGCAAGCGCGACGTAAAGCAGTTGTCAACGCGATGACGTCGAGTTGCCATGGCAACGTTATCTTGTTCCGAGACGAGGCACGAGTTGTAGAAATAGAAATAGAAATAGAAAAGTTTATTTCTCCGAATATGGTACAATTGTTGGTATGTCTTACAAATTTCAGTTTCACATATCCTGCCGATATCGGCGTAGAAATATTATTGAATTTAAGTAGTTAAATCATAAACATTCAAATTATCAAGACATAAATATTAATTAAATACAACATACAATACGACAAATTAATAATAAAAGTAATAATTAGAAAATTAATAATTTAAAAATTAATTTACGGAATAAAAGCAAATGTCAAGCAGCCAGTTAAATAATTTCCTGTCAAATTGAATATTTGGTAAACATTTCATGTCATTTGGAACATTATTGTACAATTTTATTGCCATAATATAAGCATTCTTACTAAAAAATTTCACATTCTGTCTAGGCTCATAAAGCTTGTGCGGATATCTACCATTGGTTTTATTTAGGACAACGTTATACAAAGGGAACATGTGCGGATGTCTTTTGATGCGGCGTATTGAGTTTCATACAAATACAAATATTCGTGAACAGATCGGTATAAGGCGCTGTCGACCGGGCGCCGAGTTGATAAGTGTGCGTCGACCTTTAAACTGAGGTTACATAGAGTAACTACACATAATTGGAAAATGGGAACGGGTATGGAACAAGCTACTGTGCTTCAAACTACGTCTTTTACCTTTTTCCACGTAATTCAATTACTTTATAAATATTTTTTGATACTAAGCGTCGTCGAATGGGTTATTACTTATTAACGATCATTTTAATTACAAGATTCAATTATTACGGTGCTTAAAAGAGATTATTTCAATTAAAAATGTAATGTTAATGGAGACCACCAGTGGCCATCTAAAATTAGTACCTGCTCTTTATACACCAAAACAGCGTTTGTCTATTTATATGTTATATTATAATATACCTACCAGGGGCCCATTTCTCAAAAAGTATTAGTCTAATAATACTAGTGTTTTGTCTCATTTTTTGGTTAATTTTTTGAGACAAAACACTAATATTATTAGACTAAGACGCTTTGAGAAATGGGCCCCTGATGGGGATCACGTAACTTTTAACGCACTCAACTATCATTTTCCCAAAATAATTGTTACGTTGGACCAATTTTGGTACGCAATACTAAAAAGTGATCTAGGGTAAACTCGCATAATTCGGTGACACGCCTCATTCGGTTATACATGTTTTGAAGGACGCTACCGAATAAAGCTAGTGAATTAGGGCCTTTTAAATGCAACCTTAGTACAGAGCATTAAGTTGTTTTTTCGTTTGCATTCTCGTGGGTCAAATTGCGAGAGCGAGATAGTTAATATTTTCAAATTTCTTGCACGAGACGTCATTTCGGCGCCGCGCGGACATGTATAAACTGGTTCTGCGTTTACAATTAGTTTTTAAATACTAAAAGTGTCTTGATTTGTATAAAAAGTGGACAGTGAAGTAAAAAGACATTGTATTTGATATATCAGTTATCGTTTTTAACAAAACTTGTATAGTTTTTTCACAGTATGTTGAGAAAGCCGGTCAAAAAGTTATCATTTTCAAACGTTTGATGCCGTAACGGTATCACCAAATAAAACAAGGTAAGTTAAAGATAAGAGTGAAATTTAGTTAAAACGCGTGTATTTTAATTGTTTATTGCATGTATTGTGTTGAATAATCCATAATTAATAAACTTGCGAAACATAAGCAACGTTAGCATATTATTATGGGTTGTTTATCACCAAATTAAATGAGTAATTTTTTTTACAAGTTTTATATTAACTTGGCCTGTTCGTATGTACATATGTAAGTTGTCCGTCAAAATGCAATCCATTTTTCAGTCACTTGCCGTTATCCGATGGAGCTGAAATGTTGGGTATTATTATAGTTTGGTTGACAATTTAATATCATGGTACCATCAAGTTGATCTGATGATGGAGACAGAAGGTGGCCATGGGAATTCAGTATTTTACCGACGTAACCCCGTTGAGTTTGGGCTCGTTAGAATCGTTCCAATGAGTAGTTGATGATGGTTTATAGAAAGCTAGTCGGCAATAAAAGCTTGTACCAAAAATGATTTTTTTGACAGAAACTGATTTAGTTGTATTTTTTAATTCTCAGAACATGGACGATGATAAAATAAAAAGAAAAAAACCGCAAGTACAATGAAGCTACGTTAAAATCAGCAATTGAAAACGTATTGGAGTCAAACATGACATTATATAAATGCATACATGCAATTTAATTTAATACCGTAAACCCGGGTTACTTTGGCCCTAGGGGCAACATTGCCCACCCGTGAATAAACACTTTATTAATCCAATATTCTTACAAACAATACCACACGCTAAACGTATAAAAAATTTAACGTATCATAAATAGTTAAGACAACAGTCATTAAAATAATAAGAGTTTTAAGAATGGGCAATGTTACCTCCCAGGGCCAAAGTAACCCGGGTTTACGGTACTATTTTATGTTGTTTTCTAAATATATTTCAAATACAACTCATTATCCCTAATTAAGTGATAAAAAAATATTAAAGCTTGTGTAATTTGGTTATAGTCTAATTAGAGTAGTGCGTATCACCGACTTAAAGTGATTGTCACCAAATAAGCGATGTTCAGGCAGCATAAATAAATGCAGATTATGAACAGTATTACTTGTAATAATTAAGATTTAAATGACTGATTATGCTAATAGTAAGACTGTCTGTTGTTCCTATTAAAAGTAAAAACATTGATTGACAATAACATGGACTTTTATTCAAATTTCGATTTTATCACCTAATTAGATGAGATCACCCTACCTGCGTAGCTATATGATAGCACACTAGGTTTTATGTCGGCGAAAATGTACTGAAACGTCACGTAAAACGCGACATAAAGCCTAGTGTGCTAGCCCCCCTGCCTAGCTAGCACACTAGGTTTTATGTCGGCGAAAATGTACTAAAACGTCACGTAAAACGCGACATTAAGCCTAGTGTGCTAGCCCCCCTGCCTAGCTAGCACACTAGGTTTTATGTCGGCGAAAATGTACTGAAACGTCACGTAAAACCCGACATAAAGCCTAGTGTGCTAGCCCCCCTGACGTGCGTATAATGCGTTACGTGATCGACTTGCTGGATTACATGTAGATATAAAGTAAGTCACCAGCACGAGTAGCTTCCACGACAAAGGGGGCATAAATATATGACACACACACACCCTACCAGCCCTATAGTTTTATTTTTTTTCCGTATTGTGGCTTTTTGCTGTTTAGGCACTTTGCCAATGTCAAGTGGGGTAGCCCTATAGTTTACGAGAAATGCGACTGGTCTTTTGACGGTTTCAATATGACATAAAGAGTGATGTGGCTTGAGCAAATCGATTGTCATAATATACGATTACGATTGATGGTGGCTAATAAAAGGAATCGATTGATTACAATCTAATATGTCGCTTTCGATCGATTCGTGGATCGACGTGATTCTATTTCGTATTATCGTGAAAGTAATTAAATAATACATTGTTATTATCATATTCTCAATTACATATTTGATTCATACCGATTTATTTCTAAATTGACAGATTCCAATCGATGGAAGCAGGGCAACACTAAAATTAAAAAAAGTCGTAGGACGTAATTGTTTGCATACCGAGTTTTCAATGCCAATTCCTGCACAAGTAAGTCGTAAAAAAATATTACAATCATTTTATAAGTGCTAAAAAGAGCGTGCATGGAGATTGAACTTTGTTTCGTAACTCGTAAGCTATTGAAACTTTTTATTATTATTTCGATGATTCTATTATCGCGATGTGTCAAAAGAAAGATAATATAAGAATAAGAGACTTCGAACAAGGTTTTGGATGACAGTGACATTGTCATTTGATTTTGACATGACAACTCAGTCGAACTTTAGCTGGTTTGAAATACCACAATACCAATAAAAATAAACGCTAGTACGGAAGTAGACTTACCAACCTAACGAACGAGGACGATAGTAGGGTTGTAGTACTTAACGTTATCGATATCGATAATATTAGAACCCAACGTTATCGATATCGATAAATTATGATTAGGGAAGTCGTTGGGCCCACTGCATGAACAAAAAAATTGCTTTACAAAATCTAAAACGAATCCGATTTGGGTATGAAATAATAAAAGGAGAACAAATATTTCATACAGTTTATTTCACACTTATTTACAAACCACAATATATTTACAAATCACAGTATATTTACAAAAATTCACCAATCTGTACACATATCTTTGCGGGTTGCAATGAATTTTTCTCGAACTAAGAAACCTCGCGCTTGTAGGTTTTATCCAAGTACCAACCGTTATTTTTCAAAAGTAAATCAATATTGGCGCTTGATATTTCGTTATTATACTTACGTGTTTTATTTTAAGATAATTATTGATTTTATTTCGTCAAAAGCATTGTTTGTTTGACACACACATATTTTCTCGTGAAGGTATAATATCCATGGTAACCGGCCAAAGTCACCATGACAAAATGACAGACAGAGAAAGAACGGAAGTAGGAGATAGCATGAGTCCGCCATAGCAAAAGCACAGATAGAAAACTTGTCACTCGTCAGAACTTGTCAGATTTGATGCTGAATTTGAGCAGTTGGACGTCATTCATCTTTTTGTTCCTAATTGCGCTACACTGCCTATTAATAGAGTCCTGTCAGATATGTATTATTATTATTTTTTTTGTGGGCCTTAATATGCCGCTTCGACCAGCAAGTGATCTATTGTGGCAGCCCTTGTTTTAGAGTTCACCGTTAAGTCCCGTTGCCTCCAGGAAATTCCAGATTCTTTGGGCGGTGATATGTTGTACTTCTTGTGGGTGCATTATGTGCCGCCCTAGGTAGGTACTTCTTTTATGCATGAGTGGTCCGCAGGAGCAGATATGTATGCTCCCTTTTTTGTGGCAGATATTAATGCTGATGACTGTACTATACTAATATCATAAAAGAGGTAAAGTTTATATGTACCTAGAGCATAATAAACTTTTTATATACCCATTACCCAATATCAACATTTTTTTCATTAATTTGTAGAATGATTAGACTTAGAGTGTAGAGTATATTTTCCACAACGTTACAGTGGGTCAAAAATGGCTTCAGGAAAAGGATGGTACGGCCGTGCCTCTTTTTGCCCTTTTCTCGACTTGTCGGGGGCACTGTCTTGCCCCAGATTATCCCGTTCAAAAATATAACTTCGAACCTACCTAGGCACTATGTAAAACGCGAACGAAGCTGCGGGGACAATAAGCTTTGGTATCTATTTATTTATTTAAACTTTATTGCACAAAGAAAAAGTACAAAAGGCGGGCTTTATGCCTTAAGGCACTCTCTATTATTCAACCGCAGGGCTAAACAGAATATCTTTATTTGTAATGTCCAAGTAAGTTGGCCACATGGGAGGTGATTTCCCAAGCGCTTGGAAAGTATGATACCTATACACAAACAGGATGTAACAAAAATAGGTATCCTACTTAATATGTACAATTGCACGTTCGAAACTGAAGATCAGCTTTTATTTTAGTTCAAACTAATAATTATCTAATGACTATTTATTAGGTATAATATATATTATTTTGTACATGGCACTATAGGTCTAACTAAATTTTATTTTTCCCTTCCACTACGGCTGGGCAATGATGTTTATGTTATAGCGTTGCATGACGATAGCGGATCTTAGTACTGGCTGGTTAGCATTTACCTTCTTATTTGTGTTAATATAAGACTAGATTATACAACAATGTTTTTATGTTGACTTCTATTGTGTTTTAATGTGAATAGTTTTTTGTAAGTACGAAACTATTTACATGGAATAACCTTGTTTTACTTGTTTAAGTTACCTTACAAGCATTGAGTATTAAAAAAAAAAGTACTTTAGTCATTTCATAAGAATTGAAAAATAACACATTGTGTAATGTTTTAATTTAGCTGTATTAAATGTCGGAACATCCTGATTATTGAGTATTACATTAAAAGAAACCGACATTTGTTGTCATTTCACCGAAGCTGCGAAGTTATAACAACAACAAAATCAGAGAATTTTAAGAACAGTTGATAACGGTGCACATGGACATGTGACGTCTAGGTACTCATTTTTTGTCATTAGAATTCCAAGGCGCCAGACTGCAACTTGACGATTGTAATTTTGTGACCGTGCCAAAAAAATCTAGTGTTTTGACAGCGTTAACAATGTCAGTGTTTATTGTCCACTGGAAACGCTGTTATCGAAGCTCGATTACGAGAACTGTGAAACTATTTATGCTTTTTTCTCACTACCACTTGAACTAATATGGCGTTCTAACCATTAGAAAAAGACCTTTGTTTGTATAGAACTTTGTGGATACTTGTGGGTAATTAATTATTATGAGTATTGGCTCTTGAGTTAATTTTTAACTGTAGCTTTAGCTAATATTATTTTGTCAAGTGTTTCCTATCAGTGAGAACATTGAGATAAAATTAAGTTACAGAAATATTTGTTTAAGTTAAGCGTTTGACAAATCGTTATTTAAGATATCCGAGATGATAGAATTTATGAGCACTCGGACTGCTGATTTCAAGTATGTATTTTTAGAACTTTTTACAAATGTGGTTAGCGATCCCGCAAGAGAGATCATTGTAGGTAATGGTTTTATGATTTTATTTTTGTTTTAAAGCGGGAAATTGTATAGCGACAGCACCTGCTTGGCTCATATCGCGAGGCTTAAGTGCTCGCATGTGGACTGACACGGCAACGCGCAGACCCCGTAGCCCTAGTAGCATCAGTCGCTACTTGGGGGTCACAGTGTAGGTACGCACATAACCTGTTTAACCTGTTTTCGTAATATCTTTTATAACTTAACCGTAAAGGACAATATTTTAATAACACCCCGGTAGCGAACTCTAAAGCTATACTATAATTTTATTATAAAATCGTGCTACACAGATAAACCGCGCCGCTAGAAAAGCTATTACCTAGAGATGAAATTACAAAACAAATGTGTGTAACAACACATTAATTTAACACCAGTTGAAAGCCAGTTAACTTTAGTACTTAATAAACACATACGCAGTGCACACGACACGACCACCCAACGCTTTACGAGTAATACAACGATTAAACAAAATTTGAAATTAGATTCATATTTAAAATGGCATTCGGAGCTGCGATTCCATTTGTTAATCAACAGAAGGAAGATATAATTATCCTTGAGACAGGGCAAGCTGCATACGTGTAGCTTGGGGACATGACGTTGTCAAACCCGCTAACATCAAAGGCGTCGGTCCACTGGTTACTCTTTACAGTCTTTACACTGTGACCCTGATTTAGAGAAAGTGTCACTACTGTCACTAGATATCGTGTCATCACATCAGCCCAAAGACGGCCACTGCTGGACATAGGCCTCCCCCAAAGAGTGCCAAAATGACCGGTCCTGCGCCACCCGCATCCAGCGGACTCCCGCGACCATTACCAAGTCATCAGTCCACCTTGTGGGGGGCCTACCCATCGATACCCATCCACCCTACCCATAGATATCGTGTAGTGTAAACTTACTTACCTACACTTATTTTATTAGGGCTGAATACCAGCCCAGGGAAGCGTGGTATCCTTTAAGATCACCTGAGCCGATCATGCACCTCTCTCATAAGACATATTGGACGAATATGTCTTATGAGATCACCCAGGTGATCCTATTGTAGTACGCCATATCCAGCACGATCCCATGGGGGCTCCTCCTTACTAGTAAAAAAGTCCGCTAGTAAATATAATATCATAATAAGGAAACTACTGACCTACTCGTTTTACGGCATTTTTTTCCTACTTTTTGAACAATGCTTGCAATTCTTTTTGTATATAATTCTTTACACTAACCTCACCTTATCTAATGGGCTCTATGCGATGTTACTATTAGCCCAGGATAAGTATTAAAAAAACCCATTTACTAATTAAAATATATAAGCTCCTCTTCGCAACAGCCTAAGATCTAGGTGAATTATGAGATTTATGAAACAGTTAAGGCATGCTCGAGTTTGTTTATCATCTCTGATTTATGAACACTTCCTGAATACGTCCACCCAGCCTCTACAAATGGGTATCTGCTCTGTGACACCCGGTTATCACCATAAACTATCCTGCCTTGACTCCTTTGCGTCTAGGTTTCAAAAAAAAAACTCTTATTATGAAAAACAAAATAAATAGCTCATATTGGAAACAAACTTTTAATATCACAATATTTCACGTGGATACAATAGTTTCTATATTTACAATATGGGTATATGACACATGTACTTAAAAGAAACTTATAAAAATAAAACACAAGTAAAACATATTTTCTATTTCATTTATATAGATGCGCCTATTGAAATGAAAAACGTGAATGTATATTCATCGTACTTAACATTCAATGAATAACACGGGTTAATTAAATATATTAACATAAGTATTTGTAATAAATACAAGTGCGCTGTACGAGTGAGCATAAACACGCGGCACGCGAGCTTGCCAATCACATTTACATTTTAAAACTATATAATTTGACAAACATTAAATCTCGCATAAAACGACATTTCGGAATTTACGAGAGCTCCGAAGCGAAATTGTTTTACAATAACAGCTGTTTTTCGGCTTAACTAAGTGCAATAAAGTTAATTTAAAGAAGCGAGGTCAGCGAAGGTCCGGTAAACGTTGCCCATCAACTTTACAGCACCAGGTTCGTAATTTAATTAAAAAATTCACAGAAAACGAGCGACCGCGCGCAATCTTCCAAATTGCGCGTCTCAACGGCAGCCTAATTCCCTTAAATATTATTTTTGCCTCCTTTATCATATATTTTGAAATTAACCCGACCCGCGTAATGACTGTAATATGCGTGGTTTCGATTAAAATCCACCAAAACTAATACTTAAACGTTATCAAAGACGCCTTCTCGAAAAGGCAGCGACGACAATTTGAGAGGTCGCCGCTACCGACAGTTGGCATGGAAACACGACGCCTGATCCTCCTCTTTTATGTCCTCTTAACGAACTCTTTTCTAACTCTAATTCTTATGGAAATTAGATAAATTATAAGGAAACTTGTTTTATGCTTACTCCTGCCTCAGTTACGTATTTATAAAAAAAGTAATAACATACCTAGGTACATATGTAGTATAGAAGGTAATAGATTAGAATAATCATCCTCAGAGCTCTATTATCCCAGTGTAGGTAGTCCGTAAATATCAAAAAGCCCGTTTAAATATGACAAATGGAAACTATAAAATTAAACTTATCTTTTCATGTAATGCATGATTGCAGGCTACTTAAACCTCATTACAATTTCCCGCCATTTTTTGGTTCGCCATCTTCCTTGACGCGCACTTGTCTTGACTAATAGTAATTTAAAGCATAATGCCTGGCAACACTTTATGCTGCATTTGCATAATAAAATTACCCGTGAGTGGCCAGTGTTATCATCGCGGTTATAAAAAAAAGCCGAGTAAATTGTTTATGGTTACAATATCAATCGATCGATCAATTTATTTTATGCCCATATGATGCCCATGATGAGATGATGCCACATACTGGCAATTTCAATTTATGACATTATGCAGTTTGCTAAAAATAAATATTGCAAAACTTAAGGTTTATATTATTCTGGTAGATTAGGTGTCTCAGTAGGTATTTTGTAAACCTGTTTATAGTGTAGATATCTATGACGAACATGCCGCAACATTATCGACGCTATTTTAACCAAACCAACCAAACGTACCTAGGCAAATGTTTTAAATTTGTGTTTTAAATAAAATGTTACTAGTAGCGACCGCTCCGCCAAAGTGTTCCGCGGGTTCAGATCCGCATCCGGGCGTATCATTTCCCAAATTCCCACATTAATTTATTAAACATCTCAATTTTCAATTAAATGTAGCCGGTGTTTACTTTGAGCGTGTTAGTAGCGTAAATATTATGGCGGCGGCGCGGCGTTTTGACTTTAAAGAAAGCGTCGGACTCGCGTACGAAGGGTTCCGTACCATTATCTATAAAAACGGAAAAAAAATCACGTTCATGGCCTCCTGTAGCCTTAGTTGGTGTGTAGCCTTAGTGACCCTGCCTACGAAGTCGGAGGTCCCGGGTTCGAATCCTGGTAAGGGCATTTATTTGTGTGATGAGCACAATTATTTGTTCCTGAGTCATGGATGTTTTCTATGTATTTAAGTATTTATTTATCTATATAAGTATGTTTATCGTCGTCTAGTACTAGTACCCATAGCTTTGTTTAGTTTGGGACTAATAGCTCAAAAAAATTATCTGAAAATTTGGCAACATGAATGGAGAACATATCTATCAGGATATGTAGGTTATAGAGCAAATTTAAATTTTATCTACTCTCCCCTCCCCTCCGGGGCGAGCGCCACCGGTAAATTAAATATTCGTACTGGTTAAACGGTGTTAGGTACTTTAAATACCATAGACTTTTATAGGTTTTCCTGCAATCTATAGGTTAAGAACTATTTTCTGTATTTTTCCCAAATTTTTAGGCCCAGTACTATAGGAGATAAGGGAGGGGCGAGGAAATGGTAAATTTTCGTCTATTTCCTTAAATAATTTCAAAACTGTTTATCTTAAAATTATGAAAAAAATATTTTTGCGATTTTTATAATGTACCCTTTCATTTGATATATCACACGATATAGTTCGAAACTTTTTTTTTCTAATTTACCGCCCTCCCCCTCCAAAAGTGGCAACCATGTATAAAGTTCATTTGTTTTTGTTACACGTCCGTGTTTGGGTCACCGATTTACATATTTGTACCAAATTTCAACTCAATCGGTTTTGTAGTTTCGGAGCAAATTGGCTGTGTCAGACGGACGGACAGACACAGACACACGAGTGATCGTATAAGTGTTCCGTATTTCCTTTTGAGGTACGGAACCCAAAAAAAGCTCTAAAAATGTATAGAGCTATACCTCCTCGTATGATACTTAGTTCCGTTTCATCTTACATTTATTTATTCTGTTTTTTAGTATTTCTTGTTATAGCGGCAACAGAAATACATCATCTGTCAAAATTTCCACTGTCTAACTATCACGGTTGTTGAGATACAGCCTGGTGACAGACGGACAGACAGATAGCCAGACGGACAGCGGAGTCTTAGTAATAGGGTCCCGTTTTACTCTTTGAGCACGGAACCCTAAAAACGACTACGAAAACGTACCTAAATGAAAAAATAATGTTTATTTCATACAAATGGTAGCCTATGTCACCAGGAGCATAACTTCGAATTGATTGACACCCCATTTATCAAAATCGGTACGTAAGTGTTTAAGATATCTTAAATCTTAAACACAGCGGTGGAACACACGTAAATACAAACATAGACTGCTAAAACCATATCCCTTCCTCTCGGCTCTGCCGTAGCGTAGTCGGGCAAATTCATATTCCCGTATAATCCCACCCCGCGCTCGCCAGTAAACTCTATCTATGGTAATGATAATGAATGACTTATAAGAAACGTCCATCAAACCTTCTTCAGAAACGTCCATCAAACCTATTCTAGCTAAAATTCATATTCCCGTATAATCCCACCCCGCGCTCGCCAGTAAACTCTATCTGTGGTAATGATAATTAATGACTTATAAGAAACGTCCATCAAACCTTCTTCAAAAACGTCCATCATACCTATTCTTGTCAAAATTCATATTCCCGTATAATCCCACCCCGCGCTTGCCAGTAAACTCTATCTATGGTAATGATAACGAATGACTTATAAGAAACGTCCATCAAACCTTCTTCAGAAACGTCCATCAAACCTATTCTAGTTAAAATGCCGCTAAAATTAAATTGTCCTCACCTGTCTTCGAGATTTACGTATGTGACATAACGCATTTTAGTTAACAGAGATTTGTTATTTTTATGAATAAGGAGGTTAGAGTTCACCAGCAAATACGGGATGGAGTGTTCCTAAAGACTTGAGACTTTTAGCCCTAATTTTAAAGCTCCAGATTTATTTTTGGGTTGTGTAGATTAAATAGATTTTAGAGCTAGTGATTTTAATAAGGCCGAAGTCTTAAAAAAGGCTAAGTATAGACTTTTTTGAAAGGTAATAGTATTTTTAAAGGCCTTTTTAAAGCCTTTTTAAGACCTAAGCCTAATTTAAACTCTTTACTTTTATGAGTGCAGTCGCAGTTTGGATCGGCGCATTTGCAGTTTACCTGACCTATGAAATATTAAAGTACCTTACAGAGGTTTTAAAATCTAGCAGTAGAAAGAAACATGCCACTGAGGAAATCAGTAGGTATATACTTATTTAGGTATGATTGCAAGTACTAAATGTAACAAACACATCGAAATTTGGCATTACATTTGTTGATCATCAATATCATCATAAACATTATTATCCTTTAACGTATAATATAACGGCTTGGAGGTTAAAGTATTTTTGAGTCTCAATACTTTGACAGGGGCTTTGAGCCTTTAAATATACACGATGATTTTTCCAAATTATCCGTGATCAGCAGGTCGATCACGATTAAGGAATGCAAACCGGTTAACCGGTAAATTGACTAAATATGAGGCCGGTAAATTACCGGTAAATTAAAATCAAAACCGGTAATTTACCGGAACACAAATTATGAATAAAATACAACATTTGAACGATTGTTAATGCTTCATCGTCATGATTATAGCTCAATAACTCTCCTTTTATCATGTAAAAATGTCAATTGAATAAACTTGTTAGTATTATTTATACCACTGGGCCGTCACACATTTATATCATCATCATCATCATCATATCAGCCGAAAGACGTCCACTGCTGGACATAGCCCCCCCCCCCCCCCCAAAGGGTGCCATAATGGCCGGTCCTGCGCCACCCGCATCCAGCGGACTCCCGCGACCTTTACCAGGTCATCAGTCCACCTTGTGGGGGGCCTACCCACGCCGCGCCTTCCGGTACGTGGTCACCACTCGAGAACCTTTCCGCCTAGCTTAGCTCATGTAGGATCAAATTACTTAATGCAATCGTTTGTAGAAGCTTCTTAAAATATAAACACGTTCCCGGTGCCGTTCTATAAAATATGAATAATGATCAGTTTGAATAAGTACAATAGAGACACCTTTTTTAACATACTTTAGAGGTATACTCATCATAACAATCCAAAGAAATACCTCTCTTCGTCTTACTGGGAGGGAGAAAAAGGCAAGGAACAGAGATGTGGTGGTGCTTTTCTTCAAAAAGGGTGACAACACCCTGCTGAAGCACAACCAACCCATCTGACTTCTGATCCATGTCTATAAACTGTTTTCGAGAGTCTTTACAAATCGTCTCGTACGCAGGCTAGATGACTTCAAGCCTCCCGGACAAGCCGGTTCCCGGAGAGGCTTTAGCAACGCAGACCACATCCATACGCTCCGTCAGGTTATACAGAAGACTAAAGACTGAGGAGTATAACCTGGCCCTCTGCTTAGCGTTCGCGAACCACGAGAAAGCCTTCGATTTGATCGAAACCTGGGCTGTACTAGTCTCTCCAGCTGTGCCAACCCGCCCGCCGGCGCGGTTGACTACAATGACTACCGCTATATCGAAGTATCGAAGTGTTTGAACGAAAACGCCACTGTGTCAGTCCGACTCCAGGATTTGAACGTGAAACCTATTCTGCTACAGCGGGGAGTCAGTCAAGGATATGTTATTTCCCCAAAACTGTTCACCGCTGCACTGGAGGTTTTTTTAAGACTCTGGACTGGAGAAGGCAGACATCAACGACGAGTACATCACTCACCTTCGGATTTCTGACGATTGAGTAGTCTTGGCTGAGACCATGGAGGACTATAGTACGATGCTCGATGACCTCTGTAAAGCCTCTGAGCGAGTCGGTCTAAAGATGAACATGGATAAGACGAAGATCATGTCAAATGCCCATGTAGTGCCAACTCAGATTACAATCGGACGCTTTACGCTCTTACGCTCAGAAATGTAGACGATTATATATGACAGACTGTCCAGTTCCAGTTCTGTCGGCTTGGTTTGACCAGTGTGTGTTGCCAGTGATGACATAATATATGGCACCTGAAATGTAGTCACTCACTATGGGCCTCAATAGAAGGCTAGAAGTCATCCAAAGAGCAATGAAGATGGCTATGCTGGGAGTTTATCTGCGTAATCGCATTAGAAATGAGGCTATCCGCAACAGAACTAAGGTAACAGATATATCCCTCCGAATCGCTATTCCAATGCCGCAATTTGGAACCCCCATGAGCTCCACTCCTAGAAAAAGTTATAAAACCGTTTTTACGAACGCTCTTAGGTAAAATGAACTGATACTATTACTACCCTTTTCTCTATCCAACTCTTTTTGATCTAGGTATAGTTGGTTATATGTATACACATCTCTTGAAGCCCGTACAAACATCTATTTAGTGAAATATTATTTTAGACTACTAAGTGGGCTTGTAGTTAGTTTCTGTAGAACTGGGGACAATTCCTACCTACCTGCTAATCCCCAAGGAACGTTTTCAGTTGTGTTTTTTGCCCTCATACCACTGAGCAAGTTTTAAATATGAAAGAATCTGATTATTACGGCATTTAGGGCACATGATAACTCTTTATACTATATCATAGCTTATTTTTACGATAAAGAAACGCCAAATAACGATGCTTATTAGTCAAATTGAATTTACCGGTAATTTACCGGTTAACCGGTTTTGCCTCACTCAATTCGGTAATTTACCGGTAATGAATGAATGAATGAATGAATATATTTTATTTCAGGTCTTCACCGACCCATATAAGAGGTGTTAGTTACATTTTAATTATAAGGTTAGATTACAAAGCTTACATACAATTTAACATACAACATAAACTGACATACACAGAACACAGAACATACACTTACTTACTATATTGCAAGGTAGATTTGACCTGCCCAATCCAATACAGAAGTATTGGACAGTCAAACCTACCAGCCATCATTTTCAGGATGCTGTTGGTACTTTACCTCACTCGAGCCATCAGGGATGAAATTTTATTTCGCATAATCGCATGGAAGTCATTTGTGCGTGCCTCTGCGAACATCCCCGAGGCACTACACCATTTGGGCATTCCTAACAGCATCCTGAAAATATTATTATACGTAACGCGTAGGGCGCTATAAGCTCGCTTTGTGTACTTAACCCACAGTCCGCCAGCGTAGAAAGATTGGCAGAAGGCTTTAAAAAGTGCAATCTTTACCTCTGCGGAACACCTAGCGAACCTGCGGGCAAGCATGTTACCTCTGACTGATAACGCCCTACGCTCCCTTTCTATATCCTGGTCATCACTCAGGTCTTCAGCAATAATGTGACCAAGATACTTAAAACTTTGTACAACTTTAAGTACAACTCCACCAATAATAAAATTTGCCCGGTAATAGGCTTGTTGCGTGGTGTTAAAATTGATAATGTCGTGTTGCTAAATGGATAGTAAATCATCAAAAGATTGTAATAAAGTATAAATTACAAAATATAATTCAAATCATAAAAAGATATGAACCTTGAAAATTTAGAAAAAAAAGTTTTTTTATTTATTGTCCAAGAGTAAATTTAGAGGTACCAATACAATCCTTACGCTTTTATAAAAACAAATTTGTATGACAACTATGGACCTAAACGCAGTATTTCGCGACCGAAACAGCAATTTACTTCATTTTCCATGCAACGGTTAGTACAAATTGCACGGTGTGACGTCATACTTTAAAGCCAATCAGTATGAAGCGTTTCGGCTGCTGTCAGCGAGGTCCGTCTTTAACTCGATTTTTTGGGTATTAATGTCCTTTAAATGTAGTTGCTTCCATACAAATATTTGTTCATCTACAAAAACTGGTTCGAATGGCATCGTAAACCAATTTAAGGTCACAAGCCCATTGCATTCCCTAATCACGATACCTAACGCATTGTACGTGCGCGCGTCAGGTAGATCCAAATGTCACTTTTTATATGGATAAATGCCAGTTAAATTGTCCTAACGCGCGTTCAAAAAAAAATTAAAACTGTTTATTTCAGTAATGTAATTGTTACAAAAAATATATCTACTAATTACTTAGCGCAATCTCAATTTTTTAAGATTATTTGCTAACCTTAGCTATTATCTATCAAATTTCTAAGTTTAATCTATATAAGTGTTCGCATAACAATATTTATTTGTTTATTTTCTATTATTTTACTTATCACACATGCTCTTCTTCAGGGTACATTTGATTTTCTGTGGTTTATTCTCTATAATATCTATACCCTCGCTGGGTAAACTATTTAGGATATGCCGTAAGGTTCGGAACGTTACGTGATTTGATTACCCCTCAGGAGTCGAAAAATATAGATAAACAGCCCAAAACGGATTTCAATAGATGAGGTCTCATGCAATTAAATTACTGAATGTTTGGTCACCCTACATTTCTTGAAGTTAAGTAGATACGTCAAATAACGTAATTCCTTATTCAGTTTTATTAAGAAAAAAAAATTGTTTTAGGTAACTTCGAGTTAATCGTGTTTGGTATCAATTACAGAATTATAAAATGTTACTCTTGATCACGAATTAAAAATCGTGTATAAGGCCGTATTTGTAAACGTTCACCAAACCAGTTTTAGCTAAAATACCGTTAAAATTCGTACTTTGACATTTTGTGTTTGTAAGAAAGGGACAAAACACAATTTATTTAACAGAGGCATATGAAAACGGGGGATGGTCTTTTAATCCTTGGTAACTACTTTTAGGTATAGCTCCGAGAGTTTTTTGAATAGAGCTAATAGGCTTGGGAGCTAAATAGCTTCATATTAGGCTTTTAGTAATCTAGGCGTCAAGAGTCGAGAAAAAGAGCTAAAAAGCTCGAGTCTTACTGTCTTTAGATGGGGGACAATTGGGAATAGCTAGGGTTTGCAAGATCCGCCAATATTTTGGATCCGGATATTTCGGATATTTAAATTCAACAGATCCGGATATCCGGATCTTTCGGATAATACGGATCCACAAGGTTTTTTTTGGTATAAAGTAGGAATTGTAAGGTTAAACTAGGAAAAAACGGCTATACCACCGTATACCTGAAAGATTTTAAATAGGTACGCATTCCCGAGGTCATAAAGGGTTTAAAACTTTTTTTTTCAACTTTTTACTTACAACTACGAACTAACTGTCAAAGTGAGAGTTTCGTCACTGAAAGCTGTCACTTGATAACTACAACAGGGGTAATCAACGTATCGTTCCGAACGCGCGCTAGGACAATCCAAATGTCATTTTCCCATATAAAATTTGACTGCGTGATCAACCAGCAGGTCGAGTTAACTCCGTACCTGGTGCTCGTATCGTACAGTCACCGGCATAAATATATGATGGAACAAAGGCCGCAAAAATATCTGGTGACAACTCTATTCCTAGAGCCGTATACGCCAGTACCCGCAAAATATCTGATTTGCGGCGTTTGATTCATCATATATTGATGCCGGTGACTGTACATACATTTCAATGAGCTCTAGGTACGGAGTTAATTCAATAGGGTTGTAACTAGGTATCAAGCTTTAGGAGGAGATATTGACAATGTGAGCGGGACGAGGGAAAAGGTGTTTGTCTAGCAGGGGACATTCATTTAGGCAAGACTGTATAATATGGCAAAAGCGGTGAACGGGCCATTTCTTTAGGTTTATTTAAACTAATCCCCTTATTCATAAAACTTAAAATGCCTCTGCTAAATAAAATGTGCTTTGTCCCTTTCTTACGAACACAAATGTTAAAGTGACAGATAAGGACAAACGAATTTTAACGCCATTTTAGTTAAAATAGGCTTGTAGAATATATATGAATACGGGCGTAAGTCTTTAGTAGGTAGCTATAATAGTACCTATAGGGCTATAGGTAATATTGGATTTATATAATCATATTGTGTCTCTGCCTACGGTGAATTAGTGCATTTAAACCAACGCCAACTTTCGCCATCAAATTGCGGCTATTTTACTAGTTTGTAGTATGTAGGTTTAATTAGTTTTTGTGACTAATAAATTAAAAACAAAAATAATCTGGTCTGGGATAATGAAGTGGTGAATAAAGACAGAGACTGAGTTATCTACCATTCGGTTTTCAGCGTGGACTCGGTAAAAACATCATTTTGTAGCCGTATTTTCGATTTTCACTGTTGTATTTTAAGGATCCGTAATATCCGAAAAATCCGGATCCAAGAGCCTGTCAGATCCGGATCCGAAATTTAGCGGATATCCGGATATTTCGGATATCCGGATATCCGGATTGCAAACCCTAGGAATAGCCCAAGTTTACAAATAAAATGGACCATGTAGGAAACATGTGTTTACAAATCACGACGGTTGGAAGTGATTTCTTAGACCTAGATCCGACTAATTATAATTGTGGCTCATAGCCATTAATAACAAGTTAATAAAGGTGCCACACTTAGCCCAGTTAACACTTTAAGCATTCGAGAGCGTTGCTACGCAAAAATAGACTTTATTGCACCGTAATAAGAGCGCGAATGCAGTAACCTACAAATAATGTTCCCTTTACACCTGCGCTGCGCGTACGCAGTTAATTTGGCACAAGTATGAACGTTCACATGCGCCACGGGCGGTGAAGGGTCCCATTTGCTATACGTACAGTCGACGAGAGAGATAAGTAATATTTAAAAAATATAACTATATAGGTAGGTACTTATTAAATATAAATTTTTCACCCTATTACAAAAGAGCATAATAAATAATAATTAATAATAATAAGTGTAAACATAGCGTTGACTTTGCCGGTACCTTGTTTTAAGTGTTACGTTACAGAGCATTTAGAGATCAATCTCAATCGACATTGTACATTTCAATATGATGTCAATGTGTTGCGCTCCGAACTAACTCGTCAGAACGAGTGGAAGCAACGCAACACATTCATAATATAAGTACCTAGTTTCTTTCTTGAAAGAATGCAGACTAGTTAATAGCTAGGGGACGATCTTAAGCAAATCGAACCTGCCCCATAATAAGCTTAATAAGCTTGAGTTATGGGTATACATACTTAACTTCATAGAAAGCATCCAAGACTCAGGAACAAATAGTTATGCTCATCTCACAAATATTAGCCCTTATCAGGATTTTAACTATTTTAATCCCGACTCAACCAAATTGGGTGGGAGATATAGATATGTTGCTGCAAGCTGGGGAGACTACATAGTACTGGGAATTTACTTTTTTCCCAACCGCTCTCTAACAGAGCTCGAAATATTCCTGGACTCCGTTAGAGCAGTGGTAGGCCGGTGGTCTTCAAGGGCATTGATGGTTCTTGGCGATTTTAACGCGAGATCCATCGTATGGGGAGATACTACCACTAATTCACGTGGAAGAACCCTTGAAACTTGGGCTCTCCAGGCGGACATGTCGCTTCTGAATAGAGGGTCGTCCCAGACTTGCGTTCGATTTCAGGGAGGGTCCGTGGTGGACTTATCGTTTGCCACTCCCGCTGTCGCGCGCAAAGTGCATGGTTGGAGGGTAGAAGAAGAAGTGGAGGCACTATCGGATCACCTCTATATTTGGTTTGCGGTCTCTCCTCCTTCCATCATGGTGACACCACCTAGAGGGCGCAGTCACTTTGTTCGTTGGGCTTGCTCAAAAATGGACCGGGAGTTTGCCCGTGAGGTAGCTTTCGTGCAGCGCTGGATCACTCCCGACTCAATGATGGAGAGGTCCTCGGGATAAATTGGCTGATCATCTACGCAAGTCCTTGAGGTGTGTGATGCAGCTATGCCGAGAATTCGACGGCGCCCAGCCAAGCGACAGGTATATTGGTGGCCGCCGGAAATTGGGGCCCTGCGAAGGGAGTGCAGCACCGCTCGCCGAGCCTATGTGCGATGTCGTAGGCGATATGGTCTGGACACAACGACTGAGGAAAACCTACGGGGCATTTACCATGATAAACGGAAAGCCCTGCAGATAGCTATCAAGGAGGCAAAGAGCAGGGCGAGGAAGGAAATCCTGGCTGACCTAAGTCGGGACCCTTGGGGACGCCCATACAAAATGGCTCGGAAAAAGCTCCGCGCGCAGGGTGCTCCCGTGACCGAGACCCTTTCTAGACACTATCTAGTGTAATGGGAGATTTGTTTCCAGTCTCACTAGGACATGACCCCCCTATCATGGCGCCACCCGATCCTGTCCGAATGGAAATTGACATGAATTTCCCTCCGATCAGAGAGGGCGAAATGAGCAAAGCCTTGAATCGGCTGCGAAAGAGGCGGACCGCACCAGGACCGGATGGTGTACCAGGTCGGCTACTACTTATAGCATCTGAGTCTTGGGTGGACTGGATTCGAGAAAATTTAACAACAAGTGTCTCCACAATGGCCAGTTCCCCAAGCTATGGAAGACGGGGAGGGTCTGTCTGATTCCGAAAGATGGCCGACCATCAGGCCATGCAACAGGGTACCGACCGATAGTGTTGCTGCACGAGGTGGGAAAACTACTGGAAAATATACTCGCAGATCGCCTCATCCGACATCTCGAAGAAGTGGGACCAGATCTCTCTGGAGTCCAATTCGGTTTTCGGGCAGGCCGCTCCACAATGGACGCCATAGACCACCTAAAGACCATTTCTAGGGAAGCAACGGACGAGGGAGACGTGATGTTGGCGGTCTCCTTGGATGTCAAGAACGCATTCAACAGCCTACCATTTGAAACACTTAGGGAGGCACTTTCAAGTGCCTGCCTATCTGAGGAAGCTGTTGAACAACTACCTTGAGGATCGCCACGTCACGTGGGAAGATGGACACGGCGTTTTAATCCACCGACCGGTCGAGCTCGGTGTCCCCCAGGGGTCTGTCTTAGGACCCACATTATGGAATGTCGGGTTCGACTGACTCCTGAGGGGGCCAGTCCTGCCGGGAATGAAGGTGCTGGCCTATGCTGACGATACGCTTGTCACTTGCCGGGGGTCCTCCTATGAAGAGGCAGCGAGCAGAGCCACGATAGGGACGTCATTGATGGTAGATCGGATACACCAGCTAGGTCTCAAGGTGTCGCTCCCAAAGACCGAAGCCCTTCTATTTCATGGCCCAAGAAGGGGACCTCCCCGCAATGCTGGAATCAGGGTGAACGGGGAGGTCGTGGCGGTCAAGGCTCAGATGAGGTATTTAGGCCTTACTTTAGATGGACGGTGGCACTTCGGAGCACATTATACCAACCTCGCTCCGAAACTGATGTCCACTGCTGCCGCCCTTCGGTTGCTGCCCAACGTGGGGGAACCCAATGTCACGTGTAGACGTTTGTATTCCAGCGTTATACGGAGCATGGCCTCATATAGGGCACCTATGTCGGCTCTCTCAGCGGCCAACAAGACACTACTCCGTAGGCCGCAGAAGGCGATTTCGTTAAGGGCGGTTCGGGGATACCGGACGGTGTCTTATACAGCTGCGACGACGTTAGCTGCCGACCTCCCTTGGGAGCTGGCAGCGCAGCAGGAAAAGATTAGCAAGGGAATTCCCTGACTGGGATGAAATGAAGCGTGCCCGGGCGTCGGCACTGGCCGAATCTCTACGCCAGTGGAAGGAGGAGCTGACATCAGCAGAATTTGGTCATTTCATTTGGCGACACGGAACATTGACGTTTCACATGGTGCAGATACTTACTGACCATGGATGCTTTGGCAAGTGTCTGCACCGCATAGGAAGAGAGGCAACCCCCTGTTATCACGAGTGTGGTGCGCTTGTCGACACAGCGCTTCACACTCTGGAGGAGTGTACCGGGTGGAGGCATCAGCGGACCACCTTACAGGCGGTAATAGGGGCAAACCTGTCGCTGTCGAGTGTCGTCAACGCCATGCTCAAAAGCGAGGAGGCGTGGAGAGCGATGGCCTCCTTCTGTGACGACGTAATGTCACAGAAGGAGGCTGCGGAGCGGGCTCGCGAGAATGATCCTCTCGCGGATCCGCTTCGCCGGCGACGGACTGGGGGCAGAGCCAGGCGCTATGCGCATCTGTTACCTCCGCCGTAGTGGAACCATGCAGGGAGTCGGGGTCCCTGTATGTAAAGGTTCCACAGGACTGGAGCTGATGCCTCGAAATGTATGTGGCCTGCTACTGTGGGCCGCCCGCCGGGACGTACGCAGTTGAATGCCAGGAGCGATCCTGCGACGACGCCCCACTTTACAAGGCGGCGCCGGATCTCGTTGGTGGTTTTAGACGGTAGTCCAGCTTCGGTTAGTCCGTCATACCCGTTCTGCCTCCCCGGACAGGACGGGATGCGTAAAGGCATTTCCCCAACGTTAAAAAAAATAAAAAATTACAAAAGTGCTATATGTAACTTCGTTTCTTATAAGATGTGGGATTTTATTGTACATAGATTCTAATAGACATTGCGTAAGGGCCTTTACTGAACATTGTTAGTTTGGCGGGAACTGCTTGAACTATTTTATTGCGATGACGTAAGTTGTGTGCATGAGAGTTGAATACAAATACAAATTATTTATTGTTCGAATGTGAGTGGTTATAAAAATGGTGTTAGGGTTAGTATTTTGGTTACATCACAATCAGCCAGAGTTTGGCGTACAATATTTTGATTCTCAATATGAATGTCATTGAAATTATGTCATTATTATTTATTGTTATATTAATATCGAATTAAATTAGTAAAAAAGTAAAAAATTAAATAAAAATAGAAGTCAAAGTGTAGCAATGTCAATATATTAATAACTAGCTGTTGCCCGCGACTTCGTCCGCGTAGAACTTTTTATCGTCTTAGAAAATGATTTCTCTCAATACAAAATTTGAACCCTCTTTTATATTCTATATATTATAATTAAAAAAAAAGTTGATGTTCATTTTCTAGTTTGTGAACAAACAGTCTAAAACCAAAGTTAAAAATCTCATACTTTAAAAATGCCTTGAAATACTCAAACTTTGAACCAATTTTAACACTCTTAGGGGATGAATTTGGAAAAACTCTGAAATCAGTTTTGTAGTATTTTAACGTACAGAATAAGACCGAAGTTAAAAATCTCTTACTCACACTTTAAAATTTTATTGCTCGCCATTTAAAATTTGAACCCCCTTTTAAACCCCCTTAGAGGTTGAATTTTTCTAATCGCTGAAAGAACTTTTTTCGTAAACTTTTAAGTCTCTAGCTCAAAAAAAGTGTTGCCCATACAAAGCTTTCTTAACCCCCTTAGGGGTGGAATTTTCTAAAACTCTGAAAGTACTTTATTATTAATTTTAATAAGTAACATTTCGAATAGTTTTAAGTCTAGTAAAAATAAAAGTTTTTCCCACACAACACTGGCTACCCTTCTTAAGGATCTTAAGGATCCCCTTAGGGATGGAGTTTTCTAAAACGCTGAAAGTTCTTTTTTAGTATTCTAATAAGTAATCTTTTTGCAAAGTTTTAAGTCTAACTCAAAAAAAGTGTTGCCCATGCAAAGCTTGCTCTCCTTTTTAACCCTATTAGGGGTGGAATTTTCTAAAACGATTTGTGTTCTTTTTTTGTATTTTAATAAGTAATCTTTCTACAAAGTTTCAAGTCTCTAACTCAAAAACATAAACTTTCCCTGATAAAAACTTTGCACCCCTTTTTATCCCCCTTAGGGATAGATTTTTTCAAAACGCTGAAAGTCTTTTTTTTGTATTTTTATAAGTAATCTTTCTACAAAGTTTTAAGTGTCTAGCTCAGAAAAAGTGTTCCCCATACAAACCTTGCACCCTTTTTTAACCCCCTTAGGGAATGATTTTTGTAAAATGCCGAATGTAGTATTTTTCATGTTCTAATAAGTAATTTTTCGACAAAATTTTAAGTCTCTATTAAAAAAAAATATGTTTTTCCCATACAAACTTTGCACCCTATTTTACCCCCTTAGGGGTGAAATTTTCCAAAACGCTGAAAGTACTTTCTTTGTATTTAAATAATCTTTCTACAAAGTTTTAGGACTCTAGCTAAAAAAAATAGTTTCCCACATACAAACTTTGCACCCCTATTTTAGCCCCCTATTTTTAGGGGTAGAATTTTCTAAAACGCTGAAAGTACTTAATTTGTATTCTGATGACTAATCTTTCTACAAAGTTTTAAGTCTCTATTTAAAAAAAATATTGTTTCCCCCATACAAAATTTGCACCCCTATTTTACCCCCTTAGGGGTAGATTTTTTTAAAACACTGAATCTAGGTACTTTATTTGTATTCTAATGAATAATTTTTCTACAAAGTTTTAAGTCTCTATTTAAAAAAAAGTAGTTTTTCCCATACAAACTTTGCACTCTATTTTACCGCTTTAGGGGTAGAATTTTCTAAAACCCTGAAAGTTCTTTATTTGTATTCTAATGAGTAATGACTGATCTTTCTACAAAGTTTTAAGTCTCTATTTAAAAAAAAAATGTTTCCCCCATACAAACCTTGCACCCCTATTTTACCCCCGTAGGGGTGGAATTTTCCAAAAAGCTGAAAGTGTTTCATTTGTATTCTTATAACTAATTTTTCTACAAAGTTTAAGTCTATAGCTCAAAAAAAAAGGTTCTCCCATACAAACTTTGCACCCCTATTTTACCCCCTTAGGGGTAGAATTTTCAAAAATCCCTTTTTATCCCTAGCCCACGTTATAAAAGCAACATACTGTGCAAAAATCAACTCTCTAAGATTAGTAGTTTCGGCTGTGCGTTGATGAGTGAGTGAGTGAGTGAATAAGTCAGTCAGGACATAGGCATTTATTATGTATAAATAGATAGAAGATAATGAAACTCCCATTCAAACATCTCAAAAAATTATGAAGCTACATCCGTTTTAATGTCGCTTGTTAGAGTGAGAAAACGATGAGGGACTGTGACGTCAATATACTCGAGCGTCATAGTAAAAAACAATCGTTTCATATGAAGGTGCGTTTTGCGGAAAAGGGACAGAACATACCCCCTCTTAAAACTTTGGACTCTTATAACTTAATCATTACCTATATAACCTCTTGCTTTGTTTTTTTCTCCATTTGACTATATTTATTTTAAATTCTTTTTCGAGAAAATACATTATGATTATTTACCATATTTTCGATTCCTGAGCTATAACCACGAACTTCGGAATTCGAAAATATTCGGGTATCTCTATCTCTATCGCACTAACCATACTCGAGTGACAGGGATGCAAATATATGAACATTGAGTATCGGTTTTCTTGGTAGCGCCGCAGGTACTTTGGCTGAATGCGCCGAGCGCGTGCCATTGTCATTCAAAAAAAACAAATTCGTGTTAATTATATTGTTCAAATTTGTTGATTTCATTTATTGAAATTACGACATAAAACGACATTTGCGCATATAAGTTCTCATATCAGAATCGAATATTTTTTTATGGTTTATATTTTAGCATTTGTCTCGTAAAGGTCTATCGTAGACGGGATTTAAATTATTAATAAGTGAAAGGCAAAGCAATTCCGCCATTTTGACGAAAATTTGACGGTTCTTATAGCTGACAGTTGGAGCAGCGTTTGATTTCAATAAAAATAAATGAAAAATTAAATGAAGTCGTATATTTCGGAAAATTAATTAACTGTCGCAGTCGGATAAAAACTATCCTAAGTTGCAGCTAGAATAATAATGTACCTATATAAAATGTTTCATATTTTTCCGTTCATGGGATGCTGAGAACATTCGAACCGCGCAAAGCTTAGTTTCAAACTGGCTGATTCTTTTTTTAATTTAGAGATTTATTATAAGTGGAGACTAGCTGTTGCCCGCGACTTCGTCCGCGTAGAACTTTTTATCGTCTTAGAAAATGATTTCTCTCAATACAAAATTTGAACCCTCTTTTAGGGGATAATTAAAAAAAAAGTTGATGTTAATTTTCTAGTTTGTGAACAAACAGTCTAAAACCAAAGTAAAAAATCTCACACTTTAAAAATGCCTTGAAATACTCAAACTTTGAACCAATTTTAACACTCTTAGGGGATGAATTTGGAAAAACTCTGAAATCAGTTTTGTAGTCTTTTAACGTACAGAATAAGACCGAAGTTAAAAATCTCTTACTCACACTTTAAAATTTTATTGCTCGCCATTTAAAATTTGAACCCCCTTTTAAACCCCCTTAGAGGTTGAATTTTTCTAATCGCTGAAAGAACTTTTTTCGTAAACTTTTAAGTCTCTAGCTCAAAAAAAGTGTTGCCCATACAAAGCTTTCTTAACCCCCTTAGGGGTGGAATTTTCTAAAACTCTGAAAGTACTTTATAATTAATTTTAATAAGTAACATTTTGAATAGTTTTAAGTCTAGTAAGTTTTTCCCACACAACACTGGCTACCCTTCTTAAGGATCTTAAGGATCCCCTTAGGGATGGAGTTTTCTAAAACGCTGAAAGTTCTTTTTTAGTATTCTAATAAGTAATCTTTTTGCGAAGTTTTAAGTCTAACTCAAAAAAAAGTGTTGCCCATGCAAAGCTTGCTCTCCTTTTTAACCCTATTAGGGGTGGAATTTTCTAAAACGATTTGTGTTCTTTTTTTGTATTTTAATAAGTAATCTTTCTACAAAGTTTCAAGTCTCTAACTCAAAAACATAAACTTTCCGTGATAAAAAATTTGCACCCCTTTTTATCCCCCTTAAGGATAGATTTTTTCAAAACGCTGAAAGTTTTTTTTTTGTATTTTTATAAGTAATCTTTCTACAAAGTTTTAAGTGTCTAGCTCAGAAAAAGTGTTCCCCATACAAACCTTGCACCCTTTTTTAACCCCCTTAGGGAATGATTTTTGTAAAACGCCGAATGTAGTATTTTTCATGTTCTAATAAGTAATTTTTCGTCAAAATTTTAAGTCTCTATTAAAAAAAAAATGTTTTTCCCATACAAACTTTGCACCCTATTTTACCCCCTTAGGGGTGAAATTTTCCAAAACGCTGAAAGTACTTTCTTTTTATTTAAATAATCTTTCTACAAAGTTTTAGGACTCTAGCTAAAAAAAAAAGTTTCCCACATACAAACTTTGCACCCCTATTTTAGCCCCCTATTTTTAGGGGTACAATTTTCTAAAACGCTGAAAGTACTTAATTTGTATTCTGATGACTAATCTTTCTACAAAGTTTTAAGTCTCTATTTAAAAAAAATATTGTTTCCCCCATACAAAATTTGCACCCCTATTTTACCCCCTTAGGGGTAGATTTTTTTAAAACACTGAATCTAGGTACTTTATTTGTATTCTAATGAATAATTTCTCTACAAAGTTTTAAGTCTCTATTTAAAAAAAAGTAGTTTTTCCCATACAAACTTTGCACTCTATTTTACCCCTTTAGGGGTAGAATTTTCTAAAACCCTGAAAATTCTTTATTTGTATTCTAATGACTGATCTTTCTACAAAGTTTTAAGTCTCTATTAAAAAAAAATGTTTCCCCCATACAAACCTTGCACCCCTATTTTACCCCCGTAGGGGTGGAATTTTCCAAAACGCTGAAAGTGTTTCATTTGTATTCTAATAACTAATTTTTCTACAAAGTTTAAGTCTATAGCTCAAAAAAAAAAGGTTCTCCCATACAAACTTTGCACCCCTATTTTACCCCCTTAGGGGTAGAATTTTCAAAAATCCCTTTTTATCCCTAGCCCACGTTATAAAAGCAACATACTGTGCAAAAATCAACTCTCTAAGATTAGTAGTTTCGGCTGTGCGTTGATGAGTGAGTGAGTGAGTGATTGAGTGAATAAGTCAGTCAGGACATAGGCATTTATTATGTACTAGCTGTTGCCCGCGACTTCGTCCGCGTAGAACTTTTTATCGTCTTAGAAAATGATTTCTCTCAATACAAAATTTGAACCCTCTTTTAGGGGATAATTAAAAAAAAAGTTGATGTTCATTTTCTAGTTTGTAAACAAACAGTCTAAAACCAAAGTTAAAAATCTCATACTTTAAAAATGCCTTGAAATACTCAAACTTTGAACCAATTTTAACACTCTTAGGGGATGAATTTGGAAAAACTCTGAAATCAGTTTTGTAGTCTTTTAACGCACAGAATAAGACCGAAGTTAAGAATCTCTTACTCACACTTTAAAATTTTATTGCTCGCCATTTAAAATTTGAACCCCCTTTTAAACCCCCTTAGAGGTTGAATTTTTCTAATCGCTGAAAGAACTTTTTTCGTAAACTTTTAAGTCTCTAGCTCAAAAAAAGTGTTGCCCATACAAAGCTTTCTTAACCCCCTTAGGGGTGGAATTTTCTAAAACTCTGAAAGTACTTTATTATTAATTTTAATAAGTAACATTTTGAATAGTTTTAAGTCTAGTAAAAAAAAAAGTTTTTCCCACACAACACTGGCTACCCTTCTTAAGGATCTTAAGGATCCCCTTAGGGATGGAGTTTTCTAAAACGCTGAAAGTTCTTTTTTAGTATTCTAATAAGTAATCTTTTTGCGAAGTTTTAAGTCTAACTCAAAAAAAAGTGTTGCCCATGCAAAGCTTGCTCTCCTTTTTAACCCTATTAGGGGTGGAATTTTCTAAAACGATTTGTGTTCTTTTTTTGTATTTTAATAAGTAATCTTTCTACAAAGTTTCAAGTCTCGAACTCAAAAACATAAACTTTCGCTGATAAAAACTTTGCACCCCTTTTTATCCCCCTTAGGGATAGATTTTTTCAAAACGCTGAAAGTCTTTTTTTTTGTATTTTTATAAGTAATCTTTCTACAAAGTTTTAAGTGTCTAGCTCAGAAAAAGTGTTCCCCATACAAACCTTGCACCCTTTTTTAACCCCCTTAGGGAATGATTTTTGTAAAACGCCGAATGTAGTATTTTTCATGTTCTAATAAGTAATTTTTCGTCAAAATTTTAAGTCTCTATTAAAAAAAAAATGTTTTTCCCATACAAACTTTGCACCCTATTTTACCCCCTTAGGGGTGAAATTTTCCAAAACGCTGAAAGTACTTTCTTTGTATTTAAATAATCTTTCTACAAAGTTTTAGGACTCTAGCATAAAAAAATAGTTTCCCACATACAAACTTTGCACCCCTATTTTAGCCCCCTATTTTTAGGGGTAGATTTTTTTAAAACCCTGAAAGTTCTTTATTTGTATTCTAATGACTGATCTTTCTACAAAGTTTTAAGTCTCTATTTAAAAAAAAAATGTTTCCCCCATACAAACCTTGCACCCCTATTTTACCCCCGTAGGGGTGGAATTTTCCAAAACGCTGAAAGTGTTTCATTTGTATTCTAATAACTAATTTTTCTACAAAGTTTAAGTCTATAGCTCAAAAAAAAAAGGTTCTCCCATACAAACTTTGCACCCCCATTTTACCCCCTTAGGGGTAGAATTTTCAAAAATCCCTTTTTATCCCTAGCCCACGTTATAAAAGCAACCTACTCTGCAAAAATCAACTCTCTAAGATTAGTAGTTTCGGCTGTGCGTTGATTAGTGAGTGAGTGATTGAGTGAATAAGTCAGTCAGGACATAAGTAGGCATTTATTATGTATAAATAGATAGAAGATAATGAAACTCCCATTCAAATATCTCAAAAAATTATGAAGCTACATCCATTTTAATGTCGCTTGTTAGAGTGAGAAAACGATGAGGGACTGTGACGTCAATATACTCGAGCGTCATAGTAAAAAACAATCGTTTCATATGAAGGTGCGTTTTGCGGAAAAGGGACAGAACATACCCCCTCTTAAAACTTTGGACTCTTATAACTTAATCATTACCTATATAACCTCTTGCTTTGTTTTTTTCTCCATTTGACTATATTTATTTTAAATTCTTTTTCGTGAAAATACATTATGATTATTTACCATATTTTCGATTCCTGAGCTATAACCACGAACTTCGGAATTCGAAAATATTCGGGTATCTCTATCTCTATCGCACTAACCATACTCGAGTGACAGGGATGCAAATATATGAACATTGAGTATCGGTTTTCGTGGTAGCGTCGCAGGTACTTTGGCTGAATGCGCCGAGCGCGTGCCATTGTCATTCAAAAAAAACAAATTCGTGTTAATTATATTGTTCAAATTTGTTGATTTCATTTATTGAAATTACGACATAAAACGACATTTGCGCATATAAGTTCTCGTATCAGAATCGAATATTTTTTTATGGTTTATATTTTAGCATTTGTCTCGTAAAGGTCTATCGTAGACGGGATTTAAATTATTAATAAGTGAAAGGCAAAGCAATTCCGCCATTTTGACGAAAATTTGACGGTTCTTATAGCTGACAGTTGGAGCAGCGTTTGATTTCAATAAAAATAAATGAAAAATTAAATGAAGTCGTATATTTCGGAAAATTAATTAACTGTCGCAGTCGGATAAAAACTATCCTAAGTTGCAGCTAGAATAATAATGTACCTATATAAAATGTTTCATATTTTTCCGTTCATGGGATGCTGAGAACATTCGAACCGCGCAAAGCTTAGTTTCAAACTGGCTGATTCTTTTTTTAATTTAGAGATTTATTATAAGTGGAGATAAATAGATAGAAGATAATGAAACTCCCATTCAAATATCTCAAAAATTATGAAGCTACATCCGTTTTAATGTCGCTTGTTAGAGTGAGAAAACGATGAGGGACTGTGACGTCAATATACTCGAGCGTCATAGTAAAAAACAATCGTTTCATATGAAGGTGCGTTTTGCGGAAAAGGGACAGAACATACCCCCTCTTAAAACTTAGGACTCTTATAACTTAATCATTACCTATATAACCTCTTGCTTTGTTTTTTTCTCCATTTGACTATATTTATTTTAAATTCTTTTTCGAGAAAATACATTATGATTATTTACCATATTTTCGATTCCTGAGCTATAACCACGAACTTCGGAATTCGAAAATATTCGGGTATCTCTATCTCTATCGCACTAACCATACTCGAGTGACAGGGATGCAAATATATGAACATTGAGTATCGGTTTTCGTGGTAGCGCCGCAGGTACTTTGGCTGAATGCGCCGAGCGCGTGCCATTGTCATTAAAAAAAAACAAATTCGTGTTAATTATATTGTTCAAATTTGTTGATTTCATTTATTGAAATTACGACATAAAACGACATTTGCGCATATAAGTTCTCATATCAGAATCGAATATTTTTTTATGGTTTATATTTTAGCATTTGTCTCGTAAAGGTCTATCGTAGACGGGATTTAAATTATTAATAAGTGAAAGGCAAAGCAATTCCGCCATTTTGACGAAAATTTGACGGTTCTTATAGCTGACAGTTGGAGCAGCGTTTGATTTCAATAAAAATAAATGAAAAATTAAATGAAGTCGTATATTTCGGAAAATTAATTAACTGTCGCAGTCGGATAAAAACTATCCTAAGTTGCAGCTAGAATAATAATGTACCTATATAAAATGTTTTATATTTTTCCGTTCATGGGATGCTGAGAACATTCGAACCGCGCAAAGCTTAGTTTCAAACTGGCTGATTCTTTTTTTAATTTAGAGATTTATTATAAGTGGAGATAAATCAATGTCATGCAAAAAGGAAAGTGGTCAGAGAAAATAATAAAATTAATTATGCATTTGTGGTTACAAAGTGTTCATTAACAGTATAGAACATTATTTGTAGACACCACTTAAATAATTTCGTTTTGAAACCTTGACAATCCAAGGATTTCAGGTCATTAACTCATTAGGCAAATGGTTGAAAATTTTGACAGACATGAAAATAATACTTTTTCCGAAATGTGAAGAGACATGATTTGGATAACAGATATTGAGTCCATGGTGTTTAGAAGTTGGCCTAAGGTTAGATTTCATAATTTTGTATTGGCTAATATGAGCTTTCACAAAAAGACACATTTCGTAAATGTACAATGTGGGTAACGGTAGGATTTTGAATTTTTTGAACAACGGTCTACATGAATCTGTCGTTTTGGCGCCACAGATCGCTCTAACGCATTTTTTTTGCAATAGGAACGCTCGTTGGGCAAGTGTGGAGTTTCCCCATAAGATAAGACCGTAACGAAGGTTTGACATAATGTGGCCATGAAACGCCAATAGAGCAGAATCTTGGGATACCACCTGTGATATCCGGCGCAGAGCCAACACAAATCTGTACAGCTTACTGACCAGGTACTCAACATGAGCTTGCCAGTCACAATGGCAATCCAACATCACTCCGAGAAATTTAATGGTTTGAACGCTTTCGATGGCTTCTTGATTATGTTCTATTACCAGATTTTTAGCGTTGCTTTGCGGAGCGTAAAATTTCATGTACTTGGTTTTGCTAATGTTGGCTTTCAGTTTGTTTCTCAGCAACCAGGTGTTGATGTTGTTGAAAACTAAATTTGCCTCTGATTGGTAAGTTGCGGGGTTTTTACCGGGAATAATCACGGAGCAGTCGTCAGCAAAAAGAAGGACTTTATTGTGCGTGACATTGGGGAGGTCGTTAATGTATACTAAGAATAATAACGGGCCAAGTATGCTCCCCTGCGGCACCCCCATGTTCACATTAGATTGGTTGGAATGCATTTTTGTCAAAGATTTTGTCTTCTCAAAGTATGATGTAATCTCCGTTCTCTGTTTCCTATCAGATGAAGAAGTTTTCCGATTTGGGATACAGACTAGGATATTTATGGACAAATTTGCACGTTTCCAATATGTACAGAGATGTGAGGGTAAGAATTTTTAATTTACAGAAGTGTGGTGTGCAACTCTCTTAATTTCTTATGTTGCTGAGAACTCTTACGCATCTTTTCTGCAATAAAAATAGATATTTGGCACTTGCACTACTGCCCTACAATATTGTTGCATATTGCAAATTGCAATTTGCAACCATGATTGGGCAAAAGCACATACAGCAGTTTTCAAGTTGGTATTTAATTTATCAATATTTGTCTTAGGGCATAAGCAAATCTAGATAATTTTATCGATATTGTATCAATGTGGACTTTCCAGCTTATATGTTCGTCGATGTTTAAACCAAGCAGTGGACAGGTGTTGGCAGTTTCTAATTAGTTATTTTGGTAGGAATAGTTAATATTTAACGCTGTTCTCTGGTGGGGTCTAAACTGTATTAAATATGTTAGTGTTTTGCAAATTTAGGTTCAGATTGTGATCTTCAAGCCAAGGTAAAATTGTATCAAATATAGTATTCAGGTTATTTGTAACTTCATCTGTGTTTATGCTAGGAAATATAATTGAAATATCGTCTGCATATAGGAAGGATTTGATATTAATAGTATTTAAAAGTTTCGGTAGGTTGTTAATGTATAAAATAAACAGAATGCTTCCCAGTACGCTTCCTTGTGGAATAAAGCATTTCGTGTTTAATGTAGAATTTTAGATAAACGAACTTTTTTAAAAGTTTTATTACCGTCATCAAAGAAATCAATTTCAAATATTTGCTGGCGGTTTTTGAGGTATGATTGGAACCATGTACCTACCCACTAGGCTAAAGGTAGTCTAAAATATCGTATTGAAATGTTACGAGTATTTTAAACTGGAATATCATAGACATCATAGTCGAGTCAAATTTACCTCCAGATAGGATAGGTGTTTTTATACGACAGATAGGTAATAGCAGCGTATCGAACGTGCAATACCTATAAGTAGGTAGCGGTCAGTTGCTGGATGGATGACCCCAGTGGAGTGCAAAGCCACGGAATATTCAAATAGACTGTATGAAAGGTTGCATGCGAAATGAGAGAAATATAAAAAAAGCACTAAAGACCTCTTAAAGAGCTTATCTGAAGAATAGTAAGTGGACTCGTAACACACGGCGACTTTTTGTAGCGATACAGACGCGCTATTCACGAACGCGCAACACTCGCCATAGATTAGCTCTCAAAATGACCTGTTCCGATACCGATACTGTATCGCGTTTGTAGTGCAGCAAAAACTCGCCATGTGTACCCGCTCTGATGGCTAAGAAAAACCTTACCACTCTGGTATGTATCACATCTCAGCGTCTAGTCTTTAACTTACTTGTTCACAACACTAATTTATTTCCCAGCTATTAGCTATATTTTCATCACAAATGTTAACAACTTTGTAATCACTGACATTCATCGTTTAGTTTGACAGCGGCTGACGCGGTGTCAACTGTCATGAGACATAACGGTTAGCATTCTACACCATTGAGGTTCCTTTGATCCAAATAAAGGACTATGTCCGGATTTAACCAAACGAATAAGAACTTAATCTAAGATCAAATAATTACTTTAGACACAAACGTCTGTCGAAACTTACTATGAAACGAGCATCATTAGTACATATATGTATTTGTTTGTAAATTAGGGTCTCGAAGGATCTATTCGATGAGGTTTATATAATAACTAGCGATCCGCCTCGGCTTCGCACGGATTCACATGTAGGTATAATACATGCACGTATTATACATATAAACCTTTCTCTTGAATCACTATCTATTAAAAAAACCGCATCAAAGTCTGTTGCGCAGTTTTAAAGATCTAAGCATACATAGGGACAGACAGACTTTTAGTGACTTTAGGTGCAACATACTTTCCTAAGAAATCCTATACGAACTGCTGGACTTCATTGCTCTTGATATGTTTTTCAATAGAATTGTGCTCTGAGGCCCACGACGATACAGACCGCTAATAATAATAAGCTACAATAGCCCTGTCCGTGATGAAAGATCGATCCCAATAGAGCGTGGCACGAACATGTTCGAGAACTGGCGCAGGTGCTTATAGTAACGCAGTTCGAAATCCCCAAGAGCGTAACATAGCAGAGCAAGTTGCTGGTGAATAACCCCGGCTACAAGGTTATGTATGTGCAAGTACTCGCCGTTAGCAAGATGATATGTTGATTATTATTACAATTCACAACACTTGACGATTGGAATTGAAATAAACCCCGTGCGTTGTCGGAGTATCAGAACACCAGCGGCGCTACCACGAACTTCGAATCTCGAACTTCGTATATCTCCGTCTCTATCGCTCGAGTACCATCAACCATAAGTGCGATAGAGACGGAGATATACGAAGTTCGAGATTCGAAGTGCGTGCTAGCGCCGCAGCCTCTTTCTTTCCGTCCGTGTCGTAATAGGCGTCTACGGGATGGGGTTGAAGTGTTGTGGGCGATAGGCTAAAACCTGTCACTGCAATATCACATTGTCTCCTTCTTAAACCTACAATTGATAGAATGTGCACTCAACATTAAATTTCAAGCGCCTACTGCTTTTGTGAACAACGCCATGTTGTTCAATTAAGTTGGTCGCACAACACCAACAACGGGTCCCGGGCTCCCGAGTGCGTCTCGTGTTCACTTAAAAATTATAAGCAAACCTAAATCTCTGTGTCGCTACTTAATTAACCAAAGAGGAAACAGAGATAACTCAAATTAAGGAAATTATCGGTAACTAGGTAGTAGGAGTAACTGCCACATATAATTGTTATTTTAGGATCTAATAGGCACCGACAGGCAAATTGCTGCAACGTGATCAAAGTCGGACAGGCGCGGTTACTAACCATGGGTTTTAATTATACAATTAACTAACTAGGTATGTATATAGGTATCTCTATTTACTTGCGGTTGTGGTAGGTGGAAAATGTTTTTCCCCGAGGTACCTATTGTTACGTGTATTTTCGAATGCAATTTAATCCAAACTTACAGACCAGTGTGGTGTACTTAGGGTTAACACGTTCGCTGCGGTAACAATTTTATGAGTTTTCCCTCCAGTGCGTTCATAGGTCAAAACGCCTAAGACGTACACTTTCGGCTGGTGCGGCATTAGGTTCAAAGACCTAGTGAGTTAGAGGTTAATTTAACCTCAATTATCTATCTAAATATAAATAAAATCACGCGAATTTTGTATCTATACCACAACTGTCGTAATAGAGTATGGTTTTGCCCCACTAACTTCGCCTGAGGCTCCCAATTGTCATATTTAAAAATACGTCAAAATAAACATTAGGTTTTTAGACCTAATATCGCACCTAATCTATGGTACATTTAAGGTTTATATTAGTGATGGGAAATAAATAGTCGATAACTAAAAAAAAAAAATTCTGTTTATTGCAGGTTACATATAGTGTTTAAATGTTCTTCTAGTCTAGACTATTCCAGAAATCATCCCCTAAGGGGGTGAAATGATATTATTTTATTGACGAATTCTTAAATGATGATAGACTGTGATATTGAAATGTTGTATTAATGCTATTGTAAATTTGTAATAAGTAATTCTGAGATGATAGATTATAAATTTAATGTTAGGTACTAATGTCAATTTAATTCTGTTTTTAATGATTTTTATAACCTTATTTTAAGTTTTTATCATTGTGTGCCCTTACAGGGTGTCATGGTCTGACTATTATTACTTTGTAACATCTTTATTGAAATGTAGGTACATGACTTATACAATTGAATAAATAAATAAATAAATAAATGGGGGTGAAAATTTGGATAGTGGAGATAGTTTGAGTCCTGGAGAATGACAACGGATAGTTTTTATCCCGTAAATCATCCTCCAAGGAGGTGAAATAGGGGGTGAAAATTTGGATGGAACCCATTTACGGTATAGCGGTAGTTGGGAGTACTGGGGAATAGGAACATTACATAAGTAAATATATGTATGTGACGTTCCAAGGGTAAAGGTACCTTATGGCGGCCTTAGTTTTGAAGATGTTTTCTAAAACGGGGTAAAAAAGACGTTTTATTATGGCTATTTTGAAAACTATTAGATGTAACATTTTGTTGGAGTATTTTTATTTTTAATATAAAAAGTTTAAATTACAAGTCAGTTAATTTAATCCTACGGTTTAGTAGTAAAGGTCCTTACGGCCCGCGGCCGTGTGATATGAAAATATTCAAAATAATACGGAAAAAAATACATGCATCTATACCCTTTCCTTCATACAATCCATACTAATATTACAAATGCGAAAGTAACTCTGTCTGTCTGTTACCTTTTCATGCTTAAACCGCTGAACCGATTGAGATGAAATTTGGTATAGAGATACTTTGAATTCCGGGGCCTTCCCAAAGAGTCCTTACTAAAGATAGTTTTTATCTGGAAATTCATCACCTAAGGGGGTGAAAAGGGGGGAGAAAGTTACGATATAAACGTGTTCCGCGCGGACATTTACGCGCAAATATTTTTGTTTCGTGTTAATTTAACGTGGTAGTTATCTCAGTAAAGTCAGTCTACCTTAGTTAGTCTAGGGCTTCAGACGATCATGGTTTATTTATCATAATTATCGTTTAAAAATGTCAATATTGTTAAGTCTCCGCTGTCTGTCTGCAAGTCTGTTACATTAGGTACATTGCTGTATTCTTTGAATCGTATTTGGAAGACCTAGATATGTTATTCCTACGATCACTACTGTAACATTAAACGTATTACTTATTATTATTTAAATTGAACGAGTAACACAAGATTTTTTTGCCAGCGTTTCCCTTTCAATGTTAATAACTAGCGACCCGCCCCGGCTTCGCACGGGTTTATATGTATAATACATGCATGTATTATACATATAAACCTTCCTCTTGAATCACTATCTATTAAAAAACTGCATCAAAATCTGTTGCGTAGTTTTAAAGATCTAAGCATACATAGGGACAGACATACAGCGGGAAGCGACTTTGTTTTATAATATGTAGTGATGATGACAATAGGATCTAAGGTAATGAATGATGTAATGAATCTGCCCATATACGAGGGTCAAACTGAAAGTTCTTAGAAAATCAAAAACTGAGCAATCAAGCAACTTATTACTTTTATTATATCCCCTAGCTGTTAATAAATAGTTTCCACTGTAGCTTGGCCGAGTTTCTTTGAGGTCCGCCGTCAAGTGTTGATCTAACAGCTAATAGTGTCCATTTGTGGTTGACAAAATCAATCACTGTGTCATTTGTGTTTTTTTGTGGGTCGGACTCCGGATGTGGCGATTGGACTCGATTCAGATACCACTTGCTCTGCTATGGGCCTCGATTTCTATCCACAGTAGGTACATGGTAAGAAAAAGTTAACTGAAAATAAGATCATTGATTTGGCGTTTGGTTTGGGATTCCATTCTCATTAACTGTGTATTTTTGTAAGAAAATAAAAATTAATTAGGTACCTACTTATCCAGGACAACGAAAATTTTCATTAGAAAGTGTTACATAACATGCGTAACGTTTTTCAGATGTCATATTTATAATTAGTAAAAAAAGGATATTAACCCCCTTAGGTAAGCATATTCTCCCTAAAGGCTGAACGTGTTTTGTGTTAAGCACAAATATTCTAAAGTAAATTGACGGGCCGATGTGTGACAACGTTGTGCATTTAACTGCAGATACCGTTATTGGCTTATTGCAGTAATATAACTAACTCCCCATGCGAATACTACATGCTGTTGCTGTGTGCATATCCTAGCCATAGTAAATACCTATATAGGTAGTACGAGTATCATTTATAGTTGTCCAACCCTATATCAGCTAAAGATGTAAACAAGTATTATATGTATGTCAAGCAACAACTATGATTACGCCTTGTAACCAACCAAGTTATTGTTCATCAGTGATACAGTAAACGGAATGTAAGTACATATATTGATGTAAACTAACATACCTACTTAAATAGTAAATAGTTAGACCGTACTATAGCTGTAAATAAGCACTAATGGCTTTAGCACCTAATTATGAAACTCTGCGATAAGTATGAATTATTTGGAACTTAAAATAAAAAAAAAAAAGTTATTCTAATTCGTCTATTATGTAGTATAATTATCGACATAAGTATTGGTTTAAGCTGGCAAGTACATTCGTTTTATGAAAACGGGGTAATGTAAGAAAAATATATGCGAATCAATAGTGCACTTGACCGGCTTTTAAAACCAGACTCCATAAATACTATAATACCGTAGGTGTATGTATACTTATCGTACTCAATACTCAATCATTTATTGCAATATCACAAAAGTAGGTACAGATGTTAACTTAAAGCTACAGATCATTGTGAACCCTGTTGGGCACTGCAATGTTAGGGAGAGGAGGACTTACTGATCGTTTATAATGTATCTTCTAAGTATTCATTTAGTGTGTAATAGGATTTATTTAGTAGTAGTTGCTTTATTTTGTTTATGTACATTGTATCGTCTTCTTCTTCTTTTATAGAGTTAGGTAAATTATTATAAATCTTAATAGACATTATTAATGGGCCTGAGGATAGCAGGTTTAGTTTGGCGGGCGGTGGAACGAGTCTGTTCTTATTACGGATACGTCGTGAAGAGGGAATGTCTTCGCGTTTTACATAGAACTCTTTATGTTTCCGTACAAACTTGCATGTCTCAAATATGTATATACTAGAAAGAGTTGGTAATTTATGTTTTATAAAGTAAGGCTTGCAGCTGTCAGTTTGCTTGATATTGACCAATATTCGGATTAGTTTTTTCTGGATGGTGAAGACAGAAGGCGCGTCTGTGCTGTTTCCCCAGAGCATAATTCCATATTTGAGCCATGCGTAAGCGTAAGCATAGTAAGTAGATAGCGCGGTTTCCAGATTTGTGGATTTTTTAACTTCCCGAAGCGCGTAAACGAATTTCGACAGTTTAGCTTTAATTTTGTTTATGTGGAATTTCCACGTAATATGTCTATCTATATCAATGCCCAGTAGTGTAAAGTTTTGTACAGTTTCTAGTTGGATATTATTATGTTCATAGTTGATACTTAGAGGAGTTTTCTGGTATGGGTGAAACGTCATGATTTTCGTTTTTGAAAAGTTTATTTCAAGGTTATGATCTGTCATCCATGTAGTTATTTCGTTAAATACGGAGTTGAGCTTTTCATTGATGTTTATGTAATTTTGACAAGCTGTAATTAACGAAACATCATCGGCAAATAGTACACAGTTTCTTTTGTTACTTTTGGGAGGTCGTTGATGTATATAAGGAACAACAAACATCCTATAACACTACCTTGCGGTATGGAAGCATTAATAATTTTTGTTTCCGATTGTACACGCGTTATTTTTTTTTAATCGCGCGATATTTATTATCGTAAATAGCTTAATATGAATAGGTACTACCTACTTTGATTACCATATTAGTAATTATTGTACCTACCTACTAGTTATGATCATATTTTTTTTTCTTTTGTAGGTATATCAATGAAATAACCAGATGCTATCATCATCGTCCTAGCGTTTTTCCCGGTAGTGCTCAAACGAGCCCGGGATCCGCTTTGGCACCTAATCCCAGGATTTAGCGTAGGCACTAGTTTTACAAAAGCTACTGACACCTGACCTTCCACTTCCAATTCCAACCCATAGGGACAGCTAGACGTTATTGGGATTAGACCGGTTTCCTCACGATGTTTTCCTGCACCGAAAAGCCACTAAAATATCAAATTAATGATAATTCGTACAATAAGTTTTTTGAAAAAAAAACCAGTGGTAGTCACGGACTTTAATTTTTAGGCCATTTAGGTGTCATTGAATTTTGGTTTTAATAGTAAGCTTTGAGGTGTCCAGTATAATGTGAGCTCTAAATGGCTTGAAATGAAAAAAACAATTAAAGTCCGAGCAGAGGTTAGAACCCTTTCAATAATCAGATGCTATATTCTGTGGCATTCATACCATACCATAAAGTTAGACATCATTATAGTACATTAATGACCACTTTATCATACAACCACTTGTAAAAAGCTTACTTATGCGTTAGATATTCTCACCAAACGTGCGAAAACTACAATGTAACCAACTTGTAGCCAATTGCGACGTGTTTTAGTACTTTAAATACTAACCCTTGTGCTGCGCACTGACAGACAATATTTCACTACTAACGAGCTACCCAGCAATTAACACACGATTCGCAGCCATAACAATTTACATTGCTTAATTGAACCTGAACCAACTTTTGCCGATGCCTCTGCACACAACTTGGCCTAAAAAAACATATTAAAAACCGTGAAACGGTTTTTTTACCAATTTATTACAGGACGGTCTATTAACAGGTAATGAAATATGTGTAATTGGCGGCGTTGACTAATAAAATAACAATTATTGCCATTTTTATTCATAATTAAATAGTTAATTGCATAATCTTGCAAGGTTCCTGAAGTTCCTGTTACGGAGTAATTGCGCGTTGGAATGCGAAGTAACAGTTTCTCACCGTAGAAAATATATATAAATTTAGTTTCTAAGGTTATTATAATAAATGGATGTTTTGTGCAACATTCCGGATATCAATCAATAAGAAACCGAACGCTGTCATTTTACCGAACTTGGCTTGGCGCAACGTTTAAGAAGAATTTTTATTAATTCACACATACGTTAACAGTGTTCACCAAATCACTTATGTGGTATTGTTCATCAATCATATGGATTTAGCTGCGCTACTGACGCCACGCATGTTTCAAAAACTCAAGGAAAAACGTGCAAGTACAGTCGACATCAAACAGATTTAAACCTTTTTCGCCTTAATCTAAAAAATAATTTCTAAGGGATCATCGTCATAATTTCAGCCGAAAGACGTCCACTGCTGGATGTGTCCAGTAGTCCTCCCCCACAGAGTGCCACAATAACCAGTCCTGCGCCGCCCGCATCCAGTGGACTCCAGCAACCTTTACCAGGTCATCCTTCCACCTTGTTATCACCGAGGATGATGCAAAAGAGTTGACATAGCTTTGACGTCAACAGCAAGTCGATCACGGAACGCATTGTACAGTCGCCATCGCATACATCGGAGCAAACAAGCACCTCACAAACATCTGAACACAACCCTATTTTCACGGCATTAGGATGCATGTTCCGATATTTAACATCCTGTAGTGTACCGATGTATGTGATGGCGACTGTACGCGTAACTCAGGTAGATTCATTTGTATTAAAATAAAAAATATATTTCGGGGACAACCTTACACAAATCGACCTAGTCCCAAACTAACCAAAGCTTGTACTATGGGTACTAGACGACGATATACATACTTATATTCTTATATACAGGTTGACTGGTAATTCGACCTATTCCTTGAAAGGGGTCATACTAGAGCTAATTTGCAACAATTTATGTCCACTCAACCAGGGGTCGAAACTCGCTGGTTTCCGAGATATTCGAGTTTTTAGTTTGTATAAAAAAAATTCTCCTTGCAGCCTTAAGCTGGTGATTGTGACAAAGTACTTCCATTTGGATGGTAAAAAAACATTTTTGTCACAATCAGCACTTTAAGGCTGCAAGGCGATTTTTTTTCAAACAAACTAAAAACTCGAAAAATTAAAAAAAAACGTGTTGACTGGACATAAATTGTTGCAAATTAGCTCTAATTTAGTATAACCCCTTTCAAGGAATAGGTCGAATTACCAGTCACCCTGTAGATAAATATATACTTAAATACATAGAATTGACAGTCGAGTTCTCCTAACGTGCATTCGGAACCTTACGTGATCACCCCTCCTCAGTGCTTTAAGGCCTCCACACACCGGTAGCGGGCGCGGGTCGTGCGCGGGTCGGGCCCGCGTTCGATGTGTGTTTGAAGTGTAGTTTCAATGTTTTACAACTTGCGCGGGCCCGCGCCCGACCCGCGAACGCGACCGGTGTGTGGAGGCCTTAATAGTAGAGCAAGCCGATAGGTAAGGTAATAACTGTAGATACAAGATGTGTTCCTTTTGTATTGTACAGTCGTCGGCCTCATACATAAGTTGCTAAACACCTAAGTTGTCGTTTTCACTCGTTTGCCAACTTCATAAGTATGGCAGTTTAACATGACGTTTAATGCGTCACGGTACAAATCATGTTTCGAATCACTGATCTCGCTGCAGAAAAGCGTCAAGATCACTATTGGTATTTTTTTGAAACCATATAAACAGACGCATTATATTGTTTCAAAAACTCTGTTCGCTTCTCTTCGCTGAACCTACGGCGCGGCGCCTTAACCTAAGTTCATTTTTCTAAAAACAAAATGAAGGTACGGTCAGCCTCACAAGTGCATGGCTTAACACCTTTGTACCGTGACGCATTAAACGTCATGTTAAACTGCCATACTTATGAAGTTGGCAAACGAGTGAAAACGACAACTTAGGTGTTTAGCAACTTATGTATGAGGCCGACGACTGTAGGTACAATACAAAAGGAACACATCTTGTACAGTTATCATTACCTTACCTATCGGCGGGATGTTTAAAAAAACAAAAGCAGCTGCTTCAGTTGCGGTTTGCCCCATTTTGCGGTTGTCCCCATCTAATGACACTAGAATTGGGCACAAGTCCGGTGTCGCCGACATCTCATTTCCTTTCTCTGATTGCTTTATTAAAACCTTTGGAGGCACGCGATGTCTTAATAAAGTCTGTTTAGAATCGCAGGCGGAAGTTGACATATAATAATAATAACGGATAACATGCGGTTAAGAAACATGTTTTTTTATTGTCTGTCATGCGACATTTTATTCCAAATGTTTTACCAAACAAACTTTTTTTTTCAAACCCCCGAAGCAAAAAGAGGGGTGTTATAAGTTTGACGTGTCTGTGTGTCTGTGTGTCTGTCTGTGGCATCTAGCTCCTAAACGAATGGACCGATTTGAATGCGGTTTTTTTATCCGAAAGCTAATGATCGAGATGGTTCTTTGTTACGGTTCAATAAAATCGGATCAGCCGTTTTTGAGATATTGAACTTTGAAATGAAAATATCGGGGGTTTTTCAACTTTTCTATGTTGTTAATTATTACTTAGACAATTAGGATGAAATGGAACCAAATCGACTGCCGTGGGGTCGGATTTAATCGTCAAAAGATACTTAGTACTAATCAAATGTTGAAGCTCATGCCATAGGGGAGGGTGGGGGAATCACGGACGGCGGGTAATGGCGGATGAGCGGGTTTAGCTATGTTAGAAAAGGATAGGAGATATTTCGAATGATGTAGTCGAGAGTCAAGCCCGAACCTAGTGCCGAACAGAAAGTGTCAAAGTGAGGACGCGCTCGCTGTCCAGGGTAAGTAAACTTGAAGATTTTTCAACAATTTCTTCTTATTTTTGTGTAAAATTGGATGTGTGTGTAGGAATAACATAGAACTTTGGTATTTTTTTGCGAAATAACGTCTAATTACACAACTTTTTGAAGTACTCGTATCGTGCACCGCACGGTTCAAATCTCAAATAAAATATTTCTTTTGCATTTTTGAGCGAGTCGGCTAATCGCGGACGATTTGAGAAGGGTAATCTCGAACGAATAAAATATGTAGAACCAATCACCGAAGATTGGATAATATGTTATAAATGTAAGTTATGGGCCCATGAGAAGTGTACGAATAGAGAAAGCACTTCAAAGGGCTTTGTTTGTGATGTGTGCTCGAATAAGAGTATTACCCCACTTAGAATCCGTAATTACCCTTTGGGTGTCGGGTAATTCCGGACACCAGAGGTTTTGTTTTTTTATTATAACTAACTATAACTTTAATATTTTGTTCTAAAATTTGTCACTATTGATTATGAAAACATAAGGCTGATTAATTAAACTAATGAATGAATACTAAATAGCCTGTGTAACTTAATCTGGTTTCGTTTTATTCCAGTTCTCCCTTAAGTGTTCGCAATTACCCTACTCTCCCCTAATCCTACACAACAAACAAACACTATACACCCAGACCTACAGAATAGTAGCAGAAGCAATACACTTTGTATGGGCTGTGAGCTCGACAAGTCGCAACGACGCGCGACTCGGAACGGCGTAGCTTTGAGTCGTTGGAAAAGATAATTTTATAATGAGTTAATTTACCACCGTACTATTTAAGCCATTTGGAGTGCTCAAAACGCCTGGCAGAGGTGACACGTGACCGGTTGGCTGGATCATATCTGGCACAGGTGACCAGCATTGCCATATTCAACGCGGCAATGCTGCCAGCCTTCTGGGCACGCTGCCCTCAGAAAGCGATTAGAAAGCGATTTGGGGCAAATTAAAAAAATATTTTACCTACCTAGTTTCTAATTTAGTTTTCTACTTTAAATAGGTTATATTTTTTTCTTGTTTTTACTCATACAAATCTTGTTTTAGTTAATTATTATTGTTCGTCAAGATTTATCTTGGGATTAATTGTCAATGCGGACCCCGGGGCAGTGCTACCTAACTGCGCCGTGGCAACTCAGAATTATACCTATACTTTGCGCACCCGCAAGGGTACATCCGCCAGTGGGCTGGCGCACGCGCTCACGGCCGGACGCTGCTTACGCGCACAATAAAAGTTATTACCAATTCTTTAAAAATGAGTTCGTTGCGAATAAATTCAGCGCACTGCAGTGTTGTGGGGTGTATGAACAATAAAAAATAGACATTTATCATTTTCACAGACGATGAAACGGATGAAAAGTTAGTAACTTACCTACTTTATACTAAGTACCTACTAATTATTACCATGTCAGGTACAAACTAGTGAGTTTGAACAAAGGCGTAATGTTTTTTTTACGGAACACCTAATACCTATTTCAAATAGTTACGTAATACATTTTTAAGGCCTCGGCCCCTTACTAGATCTCGTTCAAACCAATTTTCGGTGGAAGTTTGCATGGTAATGTACATCATATATTTTTTTTAGTTTTATCATTCTCTTATTTTAGAAGTTACAGGGGGGGGGACACACGTTTTACCACTTTGGAAGTGTCTCTCGCGCAAACTATTCAGTTTAGAAAAAAAATGATATTAGAAACCTCAATATCATTTTTGAAGACCTATCCATAGATACCCCACACGTATGGGTTTGGTGAAAATCTTAATGCGGTTCACAGAATACATCTACTTACCAAGTTTCAACAGTATAGCTCTTATAGTTTAGGAAAAAAGTGGCTGTGACATACGGACGGACAGACAGACAGACAGACGGACGGACATGACGAATCTATAAGGGTTCCGTTTTTTGCCATTTCGCTACGGAACCCTAAAAAGTACCTAATAGCTGATTTCCCTCAAACATGACATTGCCGATTTTTAGAACCAATTTTAATATGTTTAGCTGTTGTGCATTATTTGCTACGACTTTTTTAAGTGCATTTTAGACGTATTCGTGATTTTTTTCTATCGGGCGAAAGTCAAAAACTCAGGATTTAAATAGCTGATTTCCCTCACGAAAGGCCTCAAGATTGCCAATTAAATTTAGGGCGGCCGTATTATAATCCAAACAAGAACTACGACTTTTTAAAAATCCGTTTTCTGAGCTCACGTCGCCTTAATAGTTATTTATAGGCTTCCCGTTATCCAATTGAGCTGAAAATTTGCAAGCAAATATGAATATCGGATGCCAATGCAATATTATGATGACATGGAGCTGATCTGATGCTGGAGCTGGAAGGTGGCCATAGGAACTCCGCAATAAAACGACCAACCCCATCGAGTTTGGGCTCGTTAGAATCGTCTCAATGAGTACTTGATGATGGTATGCAGAAAAGTACAGTCGGCAGTAAAAGCTTGTACCAAAAATTAAATTTTTGACAGAAACTTATTTGTAATATGAGACGGATTTTTCAAAAATTACTTATTGACGCAATTGAAAAGTCTGCAACTTTTTTCTGATGCTAAGTCACCAAAAAAGTAATCAGGCACTTTTAAAGTTTTCATCCATTCCCAATTATTAGCTGTGTCGGTATACTAGCAGGCGCGGACTCAGTGAGCTTGTGTGTGTTTAGTCAGTGTTAGTACAGTCACTGACTTTAATTGTAGAGCCATTTAGGTGTCAACTAATTTTGCTTTTCAAAGTGAGCTCTAAAAGGCAACAACAATTTTATTAAGTCCGTGCATGACTGTACGCGTCGACTCAGTGAACTTTGCCCTGTGTAAGTCACGGTAGGTACCTAATAAATCTACTGTCGCGGTAAAAAGGTGTATTAACTCCACTCCGTATGTTTTATAATTATATATTATAGCGCTTGTTCCCTGTGTTGGTATGGTAGGTACTTTCACGGTATTAACCCTTTGTACGCCATGATTCACGCACCAACATGTCACTGACACGCCAACCTTTTTTCCATAAGAGAGTGACCTCATATTATTATGAAATACTGACTTATGGTTGCTTTTACAGCGGACGTCATCATAACGCCTATAGGGGTTCTTGGCATTCAAAGGATTAATGCCGTATTTCTACAAAAGGAGGTATGATCGACTAAAAATACAATCTATACATATAATAAAGCTGAAGAGGGTCGAAAGTCTGTACATGGAAGATATTCGAAAAAAAATTGGCTACGGATTCTTAGAATCGATAACAGAACACGTTCCAACAGTTTTTAGAATTTTTGTCTGTTTGTCTGTTTATCTGTTTATCTGTTTGTCTGTTTATGTGACCGCGCATCACGTGAAAACGGCTGAACCGATTAAGATGAAATTTAGTATAGAGATAGTTTGAGTCCTGGGGAAGGACATAGGGTAGTTTTTATCCCGATAATCAACCCCTAAAGGGATGAAATGGGGGGTGGAAATTTGTATGGAGCTACTTAAACCGCTGCACCGATTAGGCGGAAATTTGGTATATAAATAGTTGGGAGTCCCGGGAAAGGTCAAAGGATAGGTTTAATCCCAGAAATCTTCCTTTAAGGGGGTAAAATGGGGGGGGGGGGGGGGGAATTTGGAAGTAACCCATTTTGATAAAATTTGGTTTAGAGGTAGTTTAAGTTCTGGGAAAGGACATCGGATAGTTTTTATTCCGGAAATCTTCCCCTAAGGGGGTTAAATGGGGGGTGAAATTTTGGATGGACTCCGTTTAGATCAAAGTTGGTATAGATATAGTTTGAGCCCCGGAGAATGACAATGGATAGTTTGAATCCCGAAAATCATCCCCCAAGGGATTGAAATAGGGATGAAAATGTGGATAAATCTCATTTAGTTAAAATTTGGTATAGAGATAGAAGGAGTCCCAGGGAAGGACAATGCATAGTTTTTATCCTGAAAAATCATCTCTTGAGGGGGTGAAATGAGGGGTGAAAAATTGGATGGAATAGTCTTGAGGAAGGACATAGTATAGTTTTATCCCAAAAATTACAACCCCAATTACACCCTCTTAGGGGATGCCCTAAGGGGTTGTAATTGGGGGTGAAAATTTGTTTGTGACCCATTTTGATGAAATTTGGTTGAAAGATAATTTGAGTCCTGGGAAAGGACATATGATAGTTTTAAATTCCAGAAATCATCCCCTAAAGGCGTGAAATTGGGGTGAAAATATAGATGTAACCCATTTAGATGAAATTTGGTATAAAGATAGTTTGAGTCCCGGAGTATGACAATGGATAGTTTTAATCCCGAAAATCATACCCTCAGGGATGAAATAGGGGGTGAAAATTTGGATGTACCCTATTTGGATGAAATTTGGTATAGAGATAGTTGGGGTTCCGGGGAAGGACAATGTATAGTTTTATCCCGAAAATCATCTAAGAGGGTGAAATGAGGGGTGAAAATTTGGATGGAACCCATTTAGATGAAATTTGGTTTAGAGTTAACTTGAGTCCCGGAGAATGACAACGGATATTTTCAATCCCGATAAGCATCCCCTAAAGGGACGAAATAGAGGATGAACATTTGGATAAAATCCATTTAAGTGAAGTTTGGTATATATATAGAGATAGTGGGGAGTCCCAGGGAAGGACAATTCATAGTTTTTATCCTGAAAAATCATCTCCTGAGGGTGTGAAACGAGAAGTGAAAATTAAGATAGAACCCATTTAGATGAACTTCGGTATAGAGATAGTTGGAGTTCCGGGAAAGGAAATCGCATAGTTTTTGTAACGAAAATCATCGCCTGAGAGGATGAAATGAAGGTGAAGTTTTGGATGGAACTCATTTAGATGAAATCTGGTTAAGAGATAGTTTGGGTCCTGGGAAAGGAAATATTTTATGATAGTTTTTAATCCGCAGATCATCCCCTAAGGGGGTGAAATGGGGATGAAAATTTGGATGGAACCCATTTACGGTATAGCGATAGTTGGAAGTCCTGGGGAAGGACATAGGATAGCTTTATCCCGAAAATCCTCCCCTAAGGGGTGAAAATTTGGATTTGAGTGACCCATTTAGATGAAATTTGGTTTACAGATAGTTTGAGTTCCGGAAAAGGACATATGATAGTTTTTATCCCGGAAATCATCTCTTAAGGGGGGGAAATAGGGGGGTGAATATATGTATGGAGCTACTATACAACCCATTTAGATAAAATTTTGTATAGAGGTAGTTATAGTAGGCGCGGCGTTGGTAGGCTCCCCACAAGGTGGACTGATGACCTGGTAAAGGTCGCGGGAGTCCGCTGGATGCGGGTGGCGCAGGATAATAAGTCACTTTGGAACTCTTTGGGGGAGGCCTATGTCCAGCAGTGGACGTCTTTTGGCTGATATGATGATGATGATAATGATGATGAAAATAGTTTGAGTCTCGGGGAAGGACATAGGATAGTTTTTTATATCGGAAATCAACCCCTAAAAGGGAAATGGAGGGTGAAAGTTTGTATCGAGCTACGATATGAACGTGTTCTACGCGGACGAAGTCGCGGGCAAAAGCTAGTAGAATATAAAATATAACAATGTAGTCCATTTCAAAATAAGTCGTTAGTAAGAGATATATAAATATAATAACTGTTTTTGGTATTAAGTATTACCTAAGAAATAAGTTACTGAATTGAATATAATATGCCAGGTAGTTAATAACCTAATGTTTTGTTTTTTTTCTTAATTGTAGTGTCCAAGTATGCGTTGTAAGTTTGTAGTTTCTTAATTTTCATTTGCCATTATATTTGATAAACGAGTTTAATATTTGTTAAAGTAGGTAAGTACATTATTACATTACTTATGTTCGTCTTTGCGTACTCAGAGAGTGAATATCTTATTAGACACTGGACAGTTCAATCTCGCAAGATCTCGTACGAAACCACCCATATGCCCTCTCGATAATTAAAGCAGGAAATAATTGATTCATTACCTACGTAGGTAATTGGTTAACATATAAATTGTGCCTTTCAGGTTTATAATATTCTGCTTAATTCGTGTGGCCACCATTATTGCATCGGCCAGGTATCCAGAATAAAGCAATTTAGTAATCAAGGGACTTTGCGGCCCCTTTGTGCTCTAATAGCCTCTATTAGGATTAGTAGGAAATCGACAAATTAAGTAGATGGTTGGAAAACAAACAATTACCTACGTTATTACTCTGTGGCTTCCGATCAGTAGTTATATAATTTCGAAATTACAGGCTAGCAGTTAATAAGGGTAGGCAGGTTAATTAGTGTCCACGCGTAGAAGCTAGGTAAGGTAGGTATTCATTCAACACTTTGTAGGTCCTGCAGGTGTTCCACAACAAAAAGGACTGATTTGAGACACGAAAACAGTTTAGTTCCGGAAAAATACTGACGCCACGTCATACAATTGAGAGAGCAGTAGGTACGTGTGTCGCGCGCGGATAGACAGAGGAAGACTGCAGGTCGAGTCAATGCAAGACCGTTAGAACTATGTCGCTGCGTCACACGTATACTTACCCGAAATTTTGGCTTAAAAACTAACATGTTCAAATTACCAAAGTACCTTATTAAACTACAAAAAAGAACAGTTTAAATAAACCCATTTTGAGCACGTCGCTAACACGCCCCACCCCAGTGCTGGCTCAGCACACATCAACCAGAGGTATTCTAGCGACGCTCGCCGCTGACCGTCTCAGAATGCCGGATTTAGTACTGACTTCCACCAGCCTGATCCGCCGGTCTTTACCTGGGAATACCTGCTACACAGTGGTGTAGCGGGTATTCCCAGGTAAAGATGGGCGGATCAGCAAGAACCAAGCAGACCAAGAAGAAAGCAGTGGCTTTCAGCCAGACGTTACGCTACAACTAGCACTAGATCTCCTACCTGAAGTGGTGTCTGCTCTTGGTTCCACTTTCTTCTAGGAAGCAGTTCTGGCAGGTACTCCTTAATCCACCTCTGCAAATACATATCAGCTAGCCGTTGACTCTTCCGCCATTGCTTCCGAAGCACGCACTAATGACTTTCATGCGATTACGCGAAATAAAATTTCATCCCTGAAGGCTCGAGTGAGGAAAAGTACTAACAGCATCCTGAAAATGATGGCTGGTAGGTTTGACTCCACGCACACTTTCCTAATGCACCATAATTGGTCATTGAACAAAATGGGCGGGGATTAGCTAGTTGCGCCGAACAAGGAAAAAAATTCTTAAATGGTCGACCGGGAATGTCCCTGACTGTACAATACTTTTGTATTGGATTGGGCAGGTCAAATCTACATTGCAATATATTAAGTAGGTAAGTGTATTTTCTATGTATATTAGTTTATGTTGTATGTTAAATTGTATGTACCTAAGCTTTGTATTGTGTAATCTAACCTTATAATTAAAATGTAACTAACACCTCTTATATGGGTCGGTGACGACCTGAAATAAAATATTTCATTTATTAATTACTTATTATAATGTCCTAATAGGTAAAACAAACATACCTACTCTTACTTAATATAAGAACGAAAAAACCGGCCAAGTGCGAGTCGGACTCACGCACGAAAGATATTGATAAAAGAGTCGGACGTGTGTATGCGATGGCAACCAGTGAGAAGTAAAAATATGATGCGAGTAATTAATAGTATGAGTTCTAAGAAGTCTCCCGGTTGCGATCACATACGCATGTGTGACTTGAAAACCGTATCTGATAGAGTAAGTCCTATCTTAGCTAAGTTAGTTAATATGTCAGTAAGTCAGTCTTGTTTCCCAGAAAGTCTTAAACAAGCAATAATTCGTCCAATTCATAAAAAAGGTGACTAAAACATACTCCAACTATAGACCTATTGCGATACTTTCTAGCATAGACAAAGTAATTGAAAAGTGCATTGTTAACCAATTAGGGTCATATTTACCAAAGAATAATATAAGTGTCAACATGGTTTTCAAAAGGGCAAAAGTACAAGCTCGTTACTATCAATTTTACTAATGAAATTAATGGTTATTTTATTTAGCAGATAAAAAAGTAGTTGTAGCTGTATTTTTCGATTTTCGGAAAGCATTTGATACCCTGGAGACCAATACACTTATCGATGCCATGAGGGAGTGCGGGGTGGGCGAGCCACTGAGCCAGTGGTTCAGTGACTATCTCACCGCGCGTTCCTACCCCGTGAAGGTGGGGTCGACACTGGGCGACGAGCGGGGGGTGCGGTGCGGAGTGCCGCAGGGTTCGGGCTGCGGCCCGGTGTGCTACTTGTTGCACGTGAACAGCCTGTGCGGCGTGCTGCGGTACTGTTCTCCGCACATGTTCGCCGACGACCTGTGCGTGCTGAGAGCCGGAGCCGCCGCCGACCTAGCCAGTACCTACCGTTCAGTGCAGCAAGATGTCGACGCCGTTGTCAAGTGGTCGCACGATAATGGTATAGTTTTAAATGCAGATAAAACCAAATTACTAATCTTACACTCACCTTATCTAATCCCTTCCTGTTCGCCAGAGCTTACAATAATTACAATAAGTACAGTACGGTGTCGCAATCTGGGGTAGTGCAGCCAAATGCCACATCCTTCAGGTGGAGCGTGCTCAGAGAGCTGTATTGAAGGTGATGCTGAGGAAACCGTTTCGTTATCCCACGGATACACTTTACCGAGAATGTGGGTTTCTTAGAGTGCGCCAGCTTTATATCATGAAAGCGGTCTCGCGGACTCACAGTTGTTTACTCAATTCTGCGCTCTATGAGGAAATCTTAAGAAGACGCATATATAAGGCGCCCCTGCCACCGCTCATATCAGCTTCGGCTCGTAAATCTCCAGCTTTTTCACATCCCTACGTATATAATAACATCTGCAAGTACCAGAACATTAAACAGCTTTCCACTCCTGAAGCTAGACGTATCGTAAAGAAATGGTTACTAACATTGTCATATGCTGAAACCGAGAGACTGGTTAGAATACCGCATACAAACTAAACCCTATAAAGCTGTTGTGGAATTTCCATCATCAACTCACACCCAAGCACACACACATACACACACACACCCACCCCCACCCCACACACACACACACACACACACACACACACACAAACACACGCACACACACACACATACACATATATATGCAAACACACTCGCATGTCAATAGAATTTAGTTTATATACCAACTCGACTAGTATTATCTAAACTATATAACTAAGTAACTACATTTCCTTAACACTCCTGTAAATCTTGTTTTTTTCGCACTCGCAGACTGCCAAGATACAGGCTTAAGCCTAGTTTGGAGTCTGATGGATATACCCCATAATATCATGTAACAAGTGTTTTTGTGAAATAAATCATTTATTATATTATATTATTATTATTACGCATGACTTCTCCTGTTTCCACAATAATCTAGTTTCATGCCATTGTAAGCCAATTGAGCGTGTTAAATGCATGACTTACCTTGGCATGAAAATAGATGAAAACTTTTCATGGTCATCTCATATAGAGTATATAATATGTGCTAAATTAAGAGTCCTACTTGGTAGATTTTACCACCTAAGCTAAGTCCCATTATGCACCCTAAAATGTATTTATATATCACTGGTGGAATCGATTATAAGTTACTCCCTGGATTGCTATGGCCTCACCTTTAAAACAAATTTGGAAAAAGTTGAAAAAATGCAAATTCGATTTCTCAAACTATTAGTAAACAATAAAACTAAAAATAAATATAAAAATAATTATTCAAAGTATGTAAAATTTTTCCGGCAACACTTAGACATAATTACTTAACTTTAGTCAATCAGCACGGCAATCAAGAAAGTAACTTATCTCAAATGAGCCAAACATATGGCACCAGATCCGTAGCTGCAAGTATGCCGTTCTCAGAGTAAGCAATTACTACGGGGATAGGCTCATCGAAAAACGCTTACCATACTTGCTTAACGCTTTACCTGCGGCTATTAGACAAGAGAAAACCAAAAATAAATTTAAAAGAGCCCTGTGGAAACACTATCTCGACAGTATTTAAATACCTAATATCTAGTTACCTATCCACTTTATACAACATCATTTAAAGCTGTTCTTACTTCTTAAGACCCCGCTTTATTTTGAAAAGATCTTTATCTACGCACATATCATTAGCACAGTCTAACTACATACAGTCTGCAAGCTTAGGGCCACGCGGGTTTACGAGAGGGGAGGAACGCGGGGAAGCGGGAGACGAGGAAGTTTAGCGCAAACTCATTGAGTTTGCGCTAACTATTTTGAAGGGGTGTCAAGTTTGACTTTTTATAAAACCGACTTTAAATATCGGTAAGGTTTAGGTTTTTTTTTATGATGTCACTTAAATTGTGATCCAAATTGATATCTGACGGCCCGAGGTCTTTTAATATAAGTCGAAGTCCTTTAACTGTATTTTTAAATCTATTTTAATTTGTTGGTTGTTTGACGCACGTGTAGATCGCGTACCTGGCCGATACTGACACTATGGCGCGGGGAAGCGGGGGGTTATGCTGGCTAGATCATGTACGCGTAGTGACCGCACGTCGCCCTATCTATAGGAGGTTATCTATGGGCTCCGCGGACCCTCAGATATCGATTTTGAACCAAATCGGACTGTTTTTCAAGAATTTCAAGATGGCGGCCACTTTTTTACAATCCAAGCTCGGATTCATATTAAGAGGCCCCGCGGATCCTCAGATATCGATTTTGAACCAAATCGGACTGTTTTTCAAGAATTTCAAGATGGCGGCCACTTTTTTACAATCCAAGCTCGGATTCATATTAAGAGACCCCGCGGACCCTCAGATATCGATTCTGAACCAAATCGGACAGTTTTTCAAGAATTTTAAGATGGCGGCCACTTTTTTACTATCCAAGCTCGGATTCATATTGAGAGGCCCCGCGGACCCTCAGATATCGATTTTGAACCAAATCGGACTGTTTTTCATGAATTTCAAGGCCACTTTTTGAAAATCCAATATTGGATTCTTATTAAAAAGCTCCTCGGAACCAATAACGATTATGAAAACGAAAAAAAATGGCCGCCTTTTCTAAACTTATATATTTCTATTTAAAGATCTGAGTGAATAGGTACCTACTTTTGAAATGATTGAAAATGAATATCTCTCCAAACCAAACATATTTTTGACAACCCTGACTCTTGAGCGGTTACGCTAAGCGCGTGCGTAAATTCGTAGATGAATGAAGCTTGCCTACTGGTTGTAGTTCTTTATACTGTGTCATTAGTGCTCTAAAATGCGTTCAGAAACCGTCGGTAATGACCAGCATTATTACAACCAATTTTACTATGACAACTTTCTTATCTGTGGTAGTAGGTAAAATCTGTACTGTAATGTTATGACAGTACAGATTATCGGTATCGTTATGAGTTTAAATTTGGAACAGTATTTGTATTCGTAAACGGTGTTCGCTAAAATCTGAACTATTGGCAAAGTGCCTAAGCAGCAAAAAGCCACAACACGGAAAAAAAAAAAAATCTGAACTAATGGAAAGTTTGTCAAGTTTCTATGGAATGACAGCTGCCAGCGCCATATTTAATGTTGATTGGTCTGTAATCGTAAGTTAGTGCAACTCGTCCTAAGACCAAAGAGAATATAAACACTACGTTACTATAAAGACTGTGTGACAGCAATATGACGCATGCCTTGTTGAACGTGGAAGCGCACTGGTGTTGACTTGGCTAATCTCTTCCATCATTTTAGTATCTGGGATGAAAGAACGGCTTAAGGGATCATCATAACACGGGGGTAACATAAAAACACGGCTTGTGACATCAACATTTTAATACGACAACACAAGATCAGTTGTTCTGCTTGGCGTCCTTGGCGTTCTGGAGCGCCTGCGTGACGTACAGCTTGGCGAGGCTCTGGGAGCAGAACTGGCTGATGTGCTGGCTGTAGGTGTTGATCTGGCCAGCCACGATCATGGGGTTCAGTCTGAGAGGCACCGGGTGGGGCTTGAAGAGCTTGTTCACGTCTTCTTCTGGTAGTGGAGGCTCATCCTGGAAGGTGACAAATAGGAATCTAACAATATTGACAAACTAATGTAAAAAACTAATAAAATAAATATTAGGGAACAATCTTACACAAATCGACCTAGTCCCAATAAATACTTAAATACATAGAAAACTCATCACACAAATAAATGCCCTTACCGGGATTCGAAACCGGGACCTCCGGCTTCGTAGGCAGGGTCACTACCAACTAGGCTACAGATGTCGTCCAGTTGATTCATTTCACGAAGCCGCGTTCCTATTATTATGACGCTAAAGTCTAATTTCGTCAAATCCACTAAGGGCTCTTACAGATGAGCGACAGCAGCTAGCGACCGCCCCCGCGACAGCCATCGGCGACCGTCGGCAACATTCGCTGACCGTCGGCGACATTCGCTGACCGTCGGCGACATTCGCTGACCGTCGGCGACATTCGCTGACCATCGGCGACGGTCGCCGATTGCTGTCGCGGGCGGTCGCTAGCTGCTGTCGCTCGTTTGTAAGAGCCCTAACTAGCCTTCGTGAATGAATAGGTCCACACCTACTCCAGGCAAAATACGGTTTTGAAAAACATTAATTTATAATAGCGTTTTTTTTCTTTATATAATTTTAAAACATTAATCTATGATGCTTTATTCAAGAATCCAACAAACTTTCCATCCGGAAGTATTTATATAGATTTAAAAAAAGAACGAATTGTTTTTTTTTTAATTATTTATCTTGAATATTATAGAGCAAATGTAAATGAACCAAAATAAAGATAAAACCATTTATTAATTTTTTTTCTGACTTTTCAGAAGCTAGTTAAGTTATAATTTTTTTGATGTCTGAAATTTTGTTGGATTTTCTCACTAAGTAACTATTTAATTGATAATATATCCATTACATAAAAAAAATCTGCTATTATAAATTATTTCCAAATTTGACATATTTTCCATACAAGCTGTCAGTTCATTGCCTGGACTAACCGGACGCATGTTCATCCGAGCAGCATTTTTGCCCTATCTAAATGAACCTTTAAAGAAAACTCGTACGTTTGTAGGTCACCATAATTAAAATTAATTTTAATATGTATTGTGCTTTTTAGTCATAGGTAATAATTTAACTACTCGTGTAAGCTTTTTCCATGGTTATATTTGACGTTTAGGGTTTTGTTTTGTTTGTTTTCTGTTCTGTTACGTTGTAATCCCGCTGGCGCTAGTAGTAACGTTTGTGTATGGGCTGCGTTCACTGTTACCGTAAAGGCCCACACACACGTAGTGGTTTGTAGGATGCAACTTTTAGCTCTTAGTTTTTTCAAAATTGTTCCATCTTTCCTTTTTGTGTATTTTTATTATTAAGTGTGTATTTTAGTTATTAATAGTTCATATATATATATATATAAATATATATTTTTTTAAAAGCTATTGCGTGTGTAACTGTTGTTGTTGCCCACCATGCTCTCACCGAATGGACCCTGCGGAAGACCAGCGCTGGCTGCAAAGCTAGCAACATGCTGAGCAGGGTCCATTTCGTGACAAAATGTGTATTGTATTATTTCTTTTGTATGTGTTATTTTTTTTATTGTCACGAATAAATATTTGAATTTGAATTTGAATTTTAAAGTATACCATACCTTGGCCTGTCGGGCCGCGTTCTCCTGCGCGCGCTTCAGCAGCCAGCGATGCTTGTCCTGCTGCTGGCGCACCACGAGCTGCTGGTAGCGGTTGAACTTGATGGCCTCCTGGTTCAGCTCGTCCACGCGCTCCATCAGGCTGCGGAGCTGGCCTGCGACACAATACATATACGGTAAGTGCAACTCGGGGTAATCGGTGGACAGGGACATCAGTCCACGTGCAATGCCTGTTGCAGAGGCTCTAGTTGAGATACTGATTTTGCTCATATAATATATTTACTGTGCCTGCAAGTTAAGATGTTGGATTTGATTGGGATATTAATGTAGAATAAGTTCGGCTTCGCAAGCCATATCAGGGCTCACGCCCGCAACTAGCTAGGGTCGCCATCGCCGACCACGGCGTGGAATATATAGTCGAGACCGGAATTTTGGTGCCATTTTTGAGCTGTCATTACTTTTATCAACTTTCGATGTACAGGTATCGATAAAAATATGCAAAAAAATTGTAGCGCGTTTAACCTAGAGTCATTTAAAATTAGATGAGAAGTAAAGTATCCATTATCAGATGCATTGTTATTGGATGAAACCAACTCATAAAGCGTTAGTTTTCAAAGTTACGCAATAACCCCGCTAACCAGTAATATGAGTTTTGAACTCACCTTCCAACACTGAAGCGGTGCCCAGATCCAGGAACTTGGATCCTTCCTCCTCGGGGATCATCTCCGACAGCTCGGACATCATGATGTTGGTGAGCGGGGAGTTGCGGATCACGATGGGCACCTCGATGAACAGGCTCTCATAGCCAATCTTCAGGTTCCGGAGAGCTTCTGGTGTGTAGTCTTGCTCTTTGTACATCTGTATGGCCTGGAAAATGGAATTAGCACCATGAACGAACTTTGACGATGCCGCTCGGTTGATCAGGACACCAGATTGCCTCACCAACTCTTGATTCACCTGGCCTCAAACCAACGTAAACATGTAACAGCATCGGCTCAGCAGTGTACTCATACCAACATTGATCTATCCTTTTTACTAGGAGTCACATGACACTGAGTGATAAGTTATGAAGCATAGTGAGTTAACCTGAATAAAATAATTAGACATCCAGTCAATGTTTTTAACTGACTTCAATAGAAGTAAGGAGGTTTAAGTTTAATAAGTAAAGTAAAATTCAATATACAGGGTGACTGGTAATTCGACGTATTCCTTGAAAGGGGTTATACTAGAGCTAATTTGCAACAATTTACGTCCAGTCATCATCATCATATCAGCCGAAAGACGTCCACTGCTGGACATAGGCCTCCCCCAAAGAGTACCACAATGGCCGGTCCTGCGCCACCCGTATCCAGCGGACTCCCGCGACCTTTACCAGGTCATCAGTCCACCTTGCGGGGGGCCTACCCACGCCGCGCCTTCCGGTACGTGGTCGCCACTTGAGAACCTTTCCGCCCCAACGGCCATCGTTTCTACGTGCAATGTGCCCCGCCCACTACCACTTAAGTTTAGCAATTCGGAGGGCTATATCTGTTACCTTGGTTCTGCTGCGTATAGCCTCATTTCTGATGCGATCGCGCAGAGAAACTCCCAGCATAGCCCTCTCCATTGCCCTTTGAGTGACTTTGAGCCTTCTTATGAGGCCCATAGTAAGCGACCACGTTTCCGTGCCATATGTCATCACTGGCAACACACACTGCGGAATATGACGAAAAGATGTGCCATAGCTTCCCGAATGCTGCCCAGCCGAGTCGGATTCGACGATTGACCTCTTTCTCAAAGTTGGACCTACCTAACTGGACAGTCTGTCCTAGGTATACATAATCGTCTACAACTTCGAGCGTACGTCCAGTCAACCAGGGAACAAAACTAGTTTTTTTTTTTAATTTTTCGAGTTTTTAGTTTGTTTGAAAAAAAATCGCCTTGCAGCCTTAAACTGGTGATTGTGACAAAAATGTTTTTTACCATCCAAATGGAAGTACTTTTGTCACAATCACCAGCTTAAGTCTGCAAGGTGGATTTTTTTCATACAAACTAAAAACTCGAATAAATCGTAAACCAGAGAGTCTCGACCCCTGGTTGACTGGACGTAAATTGTTGCAAATTAGCTCTAGTATAACCCCTTTAAAGGAATACGTCGAATTACCAGTCACCCTGTATGAGCACATCTTTTCATTAAAATAATAATTGTAAAATCATACCTGAGGTGTTAGCCTGTAAGCTTTAAGCGTGAGGAAGCCTCGAGCGGACTTCTTGGTGTCGTAGATAACCACCACACTCTCCTCGATGGAGGTCTGGTAGTGGTACTGCGACTCCAGCAGCGACAGGCTCAGGAAGTTGCCCACATCTGCGCTCTGGTACCTGAATTAGATAAAAAAGGATAAGCAAGTCTAGCAGACGGTCCATAGGCGCTTTCCTCTACTTGGCGGGATAGCCACCTTAGAGGCCGTCTGCCAAGGCCATTTCAGGACTGACAGACTTAGGTTTAATCTCTCTAGGATTAAAGGGCTAAATGATGCCACATGTCTCGTACTGTTGTGACATGACGTAAATATGGTCCACCACCCTAAGGTTGTCAGGTGTATAGGAATAGATCGCTTTTTAGCGAAAAGACCGCCTGTTGTCTACCATTGTTTATGTTTAATTTATATTTGTTTTTCTATTATGTACTATTTCTGGTGAGCAATAAAGAATATTTGTATTTTATTGTATATTCTATGTATATAGGTAAAGGGTAGCGTACCTATGTATGTACCCAATTTTGACCGGAAGTGAAGGATATTTCAAACTTCCGGCCAATTTTAGGTGCGATAATCTTCTGATTCTTGCTCAGCCAACTTTCTGTTGTCATGAGACATAGGCGTATTGGGAGTGGGCTTACAAACTATAAAGTTAATTAGTTTCTCTGTAATTTCTGGAACTTCATATTTACAAAAATTCTTTCTTCTAGGTGGACATAGGCTGTATTTTATCCAGCGTCTTTACCTGCATTCTTTGCAATAGCTAGTACCTAAAAAAAGAACTCTGGAAAAATGGCATAGCATTGTTGGACTGAAAAAATTACTTGCAGTATAAAGAAAGTTTCAACTAAATATGATGAGGTAACCACAGTTAACCCTTTTCCAGGCAGAGGCGTTATATCAACCACATACAACCTGTTAAACATTTACATATCTTAATGTGCTTAATGGCAAACATTTGATTGTCATTTTTCAACTGCCGGCCTGGAAAAGGGTTAAAGGGGACTACTGCATTGGGGATTTGACTACAATAAAAAACATTACACACCATCCAACATGGAAATGGTCAACGTTGACCCTCCGCAGCCTCCTCATCATGGCGAGCTGGTACTCCTCCTCGTCCATGGTGTCATCGTGCTTCGGGAACGGGAAGCAGTTGGTGATCTCCAGGCGGTTCTCCACCACTAGCCCGAGCAGAGCACCCTGCGCGACTTCCATGTTGCTGCATGATTCTTCATGGCAGTGCTTCAGGATTTTCATCACCGCCTGTAATGTTGAGCAAGTTTTTTTTATATCAATAATTTGTCATCATAGCAATTTAACAACACAGAAATTGTGTGATAAATTTTCAAGAACACAATGTGAATTATTTGTATAGAAATGAAAGTATTAGCAGATAAAAGTTGGAAGCAACAATGACTTGTCTATTTCAAGAAAATTCAACACTTAATTTATAGCATTCGATACATAAAGGAAAAGTAAGCAAAATCAGTTTTAGAATGTAGTTATTTTTAATTAAGATATTTATTCAATTTGTAAATTAGGTAACTCCCATTATAGTCTATTTATAGTTATTACATATTATATTATGTTATAGTCTATTACAGACTACTTGAATAATAAATGAGTTTTATTCTGCAATGGCACTTCTAAATGTCACAATTCTACCAGTGTTTCTGAAAAAGAAGACCACTGTCAAGAAGAAATGCAGAAACAAACTCAACAGTCAGTAATCTTTTGCCAAAAAAAAAGCTTATTCCAATGATATTACCGTAAAACTACATCTAGAATTGACTTGGAATGGTCCAAATCAATTCTCATATTACATGCTCAGATTTTCAAGGATTAACTTAAAGACTGGCAAAATTTAAATAAAAACTAATAAAATAACTATTACGAAATTGGTATTGATAGAAACGAATGAGTTTACTTTAGGACCATAGTTGGGTGACCTGGACTATAGTTAAATAGTTTTAAAAAATAAATAATATTAATAGAGGTGAGGAAGGTCTCTCCAGATCAATACTTGTTGTCCTAAAGCCACAGAGCTAAAGCAAAATAAAGTTTATTATTGTTTCTTTCAATTCAAACCGAAAGATTAAATGTCAGTGGCATAATGTACTGCCAAAGATAACATTGAGCTGCACAAACTATTGACCTGTTTAAAAACAAAATAACATTCAACATTCATCACTCCACTTCCTCAATGTAAATAACAAATGTATCAAGTGTTACTCATTATCTAAAATAAAAGGCGGGATCAAGACGTTGACATCATCACTGAATTCGGTAACCGCCAGGCAGGTCGTCAGTCGCCAGTTAGAGTAATAGCTGTCCTAAAACGATGCACGACTAATTTTAATTCAGAGGTAAACACTTTGCTAATGCGCATAACTAGACATAGGTATTTAGCTAAGTGTTGATACGAGTATGGTCTTCTTTGTTTATTTGACTAAATGTTTACAATTGCTGGTTATGACTGTAAAATCATGTTTTTTTCCAGGTTGGAAACATAACCTCCATACGAAATAAAAATTGTTTTAAACGGCTTTTCTGCAGAATTTTGAGCAAAAGAAAGAAGGGCCTGAGTAAAATCAATCCCTTTCAATATTTCAGAGGTAGATAAGTGCTGCAATCGACGTTTAAAACAATAAAACAACCGACTTTCTGACGTGTCGACAGTTTGAGTTTTAGTGGAAAAAAATAACGCTAAGCGGTAATATTTAAACCTGAGTACACTTTAAATTAATTACTTTTGTTTACTTACCAGGCCATCGCACTGGACGTACGTAATTGCGGCTTCATTTTCGGGAATACGTCTAGCAGACCCGCCGCGGCTCGCCATTTTTAATTTGAAAGGTTTGGCTGACCGAATGAAATCAATTTTGATAGTTGAAATGTCATTTGCACCCATTTTGTTGAATATGTCAACCTTTCATTCGCTCGCGCTGTTTGAGCGAATGTTTTTTTTTTGTTTGAACGAACAAGCAACGTTATTGTAAAGACCAAGGAATCGATTTTTTTTAGTGCCATGTACGGGTCGCTTTATATCAGGGTTCTTGTCTATTGTCTCAAATGTCAAGTCAAAACCCCCACCAATCATCCCATTAATTTGATAAATAAATCAAGTCACAATAATGTTGTTATTCCCTTGAAAAGTATAATTGCAATAATAATGTGTTCTTTGACCTAATAAATAGAGTAAGAATTGAGTGGTTTAATTATACAGAATTGTTTTGCAAAATCTTAATACAGAAAGTTTTAAAAATCTCGTTTAGTACATGTATTTTATTGAAGAAAGGAAATTATGAGTCAACATAAGTTTTGGAAGGGGATTAAAGCTTGTACGTATTCAGAGTTTAACCAGGTTCCTGATAAAATCGTGAAACTGTGTTCTTTCGGCTCGGAAGTGATCGTTCTTGGCAATGACCATGGCCTCTACCACAGTAATATTGAAGACGACTGTTTAAACTTTAGGAAAGTCAGCGGTATATCAGCAATTGACATATCACACCACAATGATACCCTTTACATTATCGATGTGCATGGCAGGCTATACAAGACTAATTCTAAATTTGAAAATAAGGACGAAATTGTGGTCCGGGAGGATGCAAAATGTTGTCCCCATGGATTCAAGAGCTCCAGTTTAAAAGTGAAATTCCGTAATGTAGTGACTAGTGATTTTGGACAGCTGTACATCAGCAGTGAAGGGCAGCTCTGGGGTTCCGGTGTTATGCCCCATATTGCTTTAGACACCACTAGTATAAAGAAAGTGCCATTTTTCGATGGCAGGACAGTGTACAGTGCTTCGATTGGTGATGATTTTGCGGCAGTGATAGCTAGGAAAAATGTCCGTCACTCTGACAACTGTGATACGGACAGTGACAACGATGATGAAGAGGTTTTTGCGTCAAATTGCTCACAATGTCAAACAACAATAGGTTTAGCATCCCCAGCATCAGTACCGTCCCTTTCTGAGACCTGCCCACTTGGAGTCCAGCTCAGTAAGTCAAGTGAAGATTCTAGCAGCACAACAGCACCACAAACCGATGTACATATAGATGCTCATAGTTTTACAGAAGATTCTAGTCCTTCATCTGAAGAATCAAAAATAGCTAAAACAAATTCAAATCAACAAAAAGCACCTGATAAATTGAAACTGGAACAAATAGAGAATGAGAGTAAAAGCAGTGAGGTTGAAGCTGAATTCGATGATGATGCCACAGAAGAAAATAGAGAAAAGGTCAACAATATTTTTATCAACACTGATGCAGCCAGGCAGTTCCTAAGCAAGCAGTTATCATGGGTGTCGGCAGGAGAGGACTATCTTGTTGAATACACAGAGAAACCCACAAGAATCATTAAGGAAAATGTCTCTAATCTAACAAATTTCGTTTATGAAGGTGTTAAAACAGTAGGTGACAAAGTAGCAACATTGTCAAGACATGTAAGTGGCAGCAGCGATAACAATGAAGCTTTTGAAATCCAAATGAAACTGCACAATGAAGAAATCAACTCACTCATGTACAATTGCACTTCCGATTCTCATCTAGATGATCTCCAGTTCTCAACAAGTACAATTAGCAGTGAGAAAGAGTTTGAAGCTGTGAGAAAAAGTGAGAACATTAAGAACATGGCTAAACTCGGCAAGAACATCTTAGCCACTGAATTGTGGACGTGGGGTGAGATAACACATGGGCAGCTAGGAATCGGAGACACAGTAAAAAGGTTGAAGCCAATGGTGGTCATGACATTATCTGGTTTTGGTTTACAGAAAGTGTCTTGTGGCAAATGGCACTGTGCAGCTTTGACGCTTGATGGGAGACTGTTCATGTGGGGCTACAACCACTATCATCAAGTCAGTTTGGATACAAAAGATGACAAAAGCGGTCCTAAACAGTTCACAGAAAACTCTGACAGTGACAGAGTCAGGGACATGATAGCTACAGACCACCATACTCTAGCCTACACACACAACGAAAACATTTTCTACTTGGGTAAACATACAGATGATTACACAGAATCTATTGTGAATTTAAATACAAAAGAAGAAAATGTAGTCAAAGAAAATGGTGATGTTGAACTTGTAAAGGTAAGTGAGCCCCAAAATTTTTCAAATAAACCCCAAAATATGTGTTACCACTGGAGAATATTGTCTTCCGGTAACATAACATACTGCTCTATTGAGGAGCCCATGAGATGCCCTGAATTTCAAGATCTCTCTATTGCTCAAAGATATTTAGAAGAAATGCTCTTGATATATCATAGTCTAGTTAAGCCTTTTCTGAAGAAAAGCAAAGCTATCATCCTACATTCCAATGTGTATGAAACAGTTTGTGATATCTTTGGTGACATATTGAATATTAATGCCCTGAACGTGCTTTCAATGTGGCAGTATGCAGAGAAGCATATAAACGAATGTGATATTTCTTTAATCAAAAATTTAGAAGAATATATTTATTTGTACAGAAAGTATTATTTAGCAATAAGCAATTTGATTGTTATTGGTGGATTTGCTCACATCAACAATGTCATTGATGTATCATCAAGTATATACAATTTGTTTAGTGATCAATTGCCATCGAACAAACAGAAGAACAACAAGAAAACACTAGAAGCCATAGTGGGACTGGCGTTCGTACAGCCCCTAACGAGATTGAGCTCATACAAATGCATAGCTCAATCTTTGCTGCGATACAAGACGAAAAGAAAAAAGTTAGATGCGAAGACGAATATCGACGACAGACTAAACAAAGTCGTGTCTTCTCTAGACCTCTTAATAGAGGAGCAGGAAAAGAAACGAAAAGAGGCCGACATCACGAAACTTTTCTGGGAAACGGTCGGGAAAAGTTTAGATCAGCACAGAACACCTGAACGGCGTTTAGTTCGGGAATCCAAGTCCCGGCAGCTGAGCTTGGTAAACCCTGGAAGGTTCTCTTCTCACTGGTTCATCTTGTTCAATGACCTATTCGTCCACGTAAACGGTAGCACCCAAATCGTGCATCCGTTGACAACCCTTTGGGTTGAATCCATACCTAATACCGACTCTTTATCCAACGTAATACAGTTGACCTTTCCTGAGGAAACCCTGTTGGTATCAACAAGCTCAGAGCAGGAGAAAACTGAATGGATGCACGCTCTAAACTCGTCCATCAAGTCTGCTTTGAACAAGGAGTCTTCGTTCAAACCTCCATCAATTAGGACAGCTAGCTATACGTTTTCGAGCAAAAGTTCGTTCTACAAAGACGCGAAATACCAAGGGAGATGGCTGGACGGAAAGTTGCATGGGAATGGGAAAATAGAATGGTCAGATGCGAAGCTATATGCGGGACAGTTCCAGTTGAACGCGCTGTGTGGTCATGGGAAGATGGAAGATCCTGGGCTAGGTAAGTTCCCTAGAATGTTAAACCGCTCTGGTATCTTACTCGTAGTTTATCCGTATCATATTATAACGGATCCTTTAATCCGTGTAAATAAAAACCACATTCTTACGAGTGAGTCACGCACCGATAAATTTTACGTAACATATTTCATAATTCTAAACTTGCAGGCATCTACGAAGGTCAATGGAAAGATAATCTCCAAAACGGTTACGGGGTCCTAAAGTCCGTAAACGGGGACGTATACGAGGGTTACTTCAAAGACGGCTTGGCCCACGGGCATGGAGTGAAAAAGCAGGGTGATTTCACCTCCTCCTCCGCGGCAATTTACACTGGCGATTGGAGCAATGGGGTGAAACATGGTTACGGGGTCATGGACGATATCGGGAAGGGAGAGAAGTACTTGGGCAGCTGGAGCGACAATAAGAAGCATGGTTGCGGCCTAATAGTCACCTTGGACGGAATTTATTATGAAGGATTGTTTATGCAAGATGTACTAACGGTAAGACCTCGATTTTCATTCGGTCGGATAAGTTTGTACATTTCATTTCTCTTGTATTTGCTCATTTTTTATCTGAAATCTTTATGAGTGGCGCGAGGCCGTGTTTGATTTACAATAAGTGTAGTAATGATAATTTAAGATTTTCACGATAAGTAATGATAATTTTACTTATGTATGAGTCTGTGTTAAATATTCAAACGATTCTAATAACTACTTACTTACTGTAATTATACTAAAAACAAAGTTCAAGTTCATTCTTACTCATTTACGTCAACCATTTGCTCCAACTACGAGTACTTGTTATTTATATTTTAGTGTTTGTTAGTCTCTCTACAGTATTTTCTAATTTAGGAGTAGGTAGGTACCTGACACTTTGATTATAATAATTGTTTCGGTCCTTGCTCACATTTATTTTAGTGGAGGTATTCCTCAGTGGTAGTAAGTAGGTAAGTAAGTAATTTATTTTATTTGCAACAAATAGTGTACAATAAGATGGTCACAAATACAATTTAGCTCAACTATTTTGTAATAAAAGATTCTTCCCTGAGTCGTTTTGCAACATCCGGATATGGATATATCCGATACCGACAATCCCTATTGAGGGAGCGTAATATGACTCAACATCGCAACTCAGTAAAATTATCGATTTCGTATTTCCGTCACTCCATAATTACTTTACACACTAATCGAGTAAATGAATGAGATTGAAAGAAGGTAGTATTGGAGATTATTTGAAAAGAGCCTTATTAGTAGAACTTTAACGTCGAATTTAGAAAAAAAGGTAGATCAATTCGATTTCAATAATATTATGCAAGAAACAAAATTATCTGAACTGCTAATGTGTTTTCTTCACTAATTATCCAACGCTCTTATCATCTAAGAATGTATACTTGATTTATAAAAATAAAATAAAGCCTTTTTTACCCAACTGCGAAACGCAAAGTAGGGTAATGTACCTAATGTATGTATTTTAGTTCCTTTGTGGCACTCTAGAAATCAAACGCGTGGGTCGATTTTAATGAATCATAATTCAGTAATCAAAATTCAAAATGTAGCCCACCAGTCGCAATATTGTGAAAAAGAAAAAAAAGATGTCAGACTATGTCATGTCGGGTCGTTGGATAGGTATTTCAAAATCAGTATTAGGTTTCTTAAATCATTGTCCCGTACCTCATAAGGAAAAAAGTAACGGAACCCTTATAGGATCACTTTCTTGTCCGTCTGTCTGTCTGTCAAGACCCTTTATCTCGGGAACGCGTGGAGGCATCGAGCTGAAATTAAAACCGTATAGGTACTCAGGTCTACTAAAGCTACGGTAGCCTAGTGGTTCAGGCATGCGGCTGTCAAGCGGCGGTCGTGGGTTCAAATCCCGGCTCGTACCAATGAGTTTTTCGGAACTTATGTACGGAATATTTACCGTTAGCTTTTCGGTGAAGGAAAACATCGTGAGGAAACCGGTCTAATCTCAATAAGGTCTAGTTTTCCCTCTGGGTTGGAAGGTCAGATGGCAGTCGCTTTCGTAAAACTAGCGCCTATCCCAAATCTTGGGATTAAGTGTCAAAGCGGACCCCGGAGCTTTAGAGCACAACCGGGAATAACGCTAGGAGCATGATGAGGTACCTACTCAGGTCTACTGTCCCTTGAAGCTGTGAAAAAATCAAACTTCTAAGTTAACGTAAATAAAAGATACGGCTGTAAACAGCGAAACGTATATTTCGACACCCAAGGAAATCCAAATTTATAGGGTACTTTCCGTTGCCCTAGAACTATGAAATTTGGCAATAATATCGTCTTATACAACAAGTACCTACATGGAAAAATTAGAAAACTATGCATTTGTAATTTTGTATGGAACTCGGTGAGTGAGTCCGATTCGGTTTTTATTTAGTTAAAAAAATAACCATAAAACTACACAACTATAGTCCAGGTCACCCAACTATGGTCCAAATCAATTCTCATATTACTTGCAAAAAAAAATAAAAACATAAAATCACTAATACGAAATCGGTATTGATAGAAAAGAATGAGTTTACTTTTGGACCATAGTTGGGGTGGTGGACTATAGTTGTGTAGTTTTACGGAACCGTTTAGGATTTATAACGATTTAATGTTGGCTGAATAACAATTTTCCTTTAAATATCCAAAACCTTACTTACATACAGTCCAAACGGCTTGACGGATTTTGGCATATGAGGGGTCGTTGGAGTTCTCGTAATCGTGGTAGTGATACAGGCTATAATAATTTAAAAAAGAAGTTGGGTTTCTTGAAAAATCTTTTGATTTCACTTGCGTACAGTCAGCATCAAAAGTAGCTACGCAATCGAAGACGTCAATAGTTCTTAATCCCTTTTAAGGCGCCGTAGGTTCATGGTCTTCTCTCCCTCTCACTGAGCATAAGCGTGAGCGAGATGGAAGTGCGTGTTCGAAAGCGCGGATATCATGTTTGTTCGGAATATTTCAGAAAACGAGGTAATTAAAAAAAAATAAGTTAGTAAGAAAATAAAGTTATTGCTGATTACGTTATGAAAAAGATTATAAAATTTCACCTTTTTCTGATAAAAAATGGAGCAGTAAAATGATTACAAGTGAAATAATAGGGTTCACTTTAGTTTTTTTTATTCTCTACTTTCTTTTGTTAAAATTAATTTCTACGTGAACTATATTACTTCTCATATCTTGCAGATTATGATATCTTTTTTCCGACCACAAAATTGTTACGTTATAATGTATAAAATGGTTACTGTAATGTGACGGCAATATGATGGTATGATGTAATATGTAATAAAAAAAAGAAATAAACAGTTCAAAAAAAATTTTTTTTTTACTAAACAACTTATTTCCACAACAATTTCAAAGGTGGAGCCTTAATAAAGACTTTTGACGTCTGCGTTTTCGTTGCTACTTTTTGACTGTACCTACCTACCTACATTTATTGTAAGATACGAGTAAGTATGAGATAATAATAAGGACATAAGTACATAACAGTAACTTTGCTGTTGAGTTTGTTATATTTATGTGTTATTCACTTTCAGGGTCACGGTGTCATGGTTTTCGAAGACGGCACCCACTACGAAGGAGAGTTTCGCTCGGCCGGCGTGTTTTCCGGCAAGGGAATATTAACCTTCTCCAGTGGAGATAAGATCGAGGGCTCATTGAACGGTGCCTGGACCGAGGGCGTTAAGATTAGCAATGCTACTATGCACTTGAATGTTTCCAATCCTGTGCTGCCAGCGAATCCTAAACCAAAGTAAGTTACTCCTGGCTGTAAGTATTTTTTGACGTATAATGTACTTTATCCATTATAAATAAATGAGTATACAGTGTAATAACATAATCATTAATGTGATGACGACCAGAATAACCAGATGTTGTAAGTTTGTGCATAGGTTTTAGACTACTAGGAATTTCTATATTGGGGTGATTCAACTATTTTCTGTAACTAATTGCGGTTACGTCTCATGGCTAACTTCAAATCAACCAATTATTTCTTGGCAATTTTCACCCCCTTTTTTTTGGTCATCTTCTAATCGTGTTAGAAAACCATATTGTGGCATTCTAAGTGATTCACATTGTCTTGTGACTGACGGAACAGAATTACAACAAAAAATTGTTCATTGACCCATTTATTTCAATTCTACATACATACATACATTTCAATTTCATTTCAATTCATGCATCGCAGTCTAAGTAAGCGACTATTGCAAGAAGGCATGTCATAAAATTAACAAGTCATAGTTATTTGACTTACCTATTCGTAACCGACAACTACAGTGATCGATTATGATAGTATCTTAATCAGATCAATGAATCTGATGATAAATTCCTGATTCACCCACCCGCATGTTGTTATAACGTTATTCAAAAATGAACTATCGTTGTCGATAACAAGGTGTAGTATCGCTTGAATTCCATTACGAGTTTTGCGTCGATTCTAAGGAAATGAGTAAGTTGGTGAGGATATGCATTGGTCTTGGCAATTGTTAGTTAGCTAGACAGTTTACAGGATATCCGGTTTTGATGATCTTATAAATGTTTTCCTACTAGAGAAATTATTCAGACTGGGAATACGAGGAGACCTTCTTCGCTGGATAAAATCTTATCTGACCAAAAGATCACAGGCGGTAGTTCTTGGAGGTTACCGTTCAAACTTCTGTGAGATTCCTAGTGGCGTACCACAGGGATCTCATTTAGGGCCTCTTTTTTATTGCGCTTACTTGTATGACATCACTGACTCTTTTACAAATGCTAAACATTTATTGTATGCCGATGACAAAAAAATATTTTACGTTATCAAAAGTCCTGACGATTGTATGGATTTACAGGCAGACCTTAATCAATTACAAAAATACTATACTAAAAATAGAATTACTGTTAATGTCAAAAAATGTCAATGTATAAGTTATACACGTAAAAAACGTCCTGTCTGTTTTTCATATAATTTTGAAGGTACCACAATTAGTAAAGTAGATGTAGTTCGCGATTTAGGTGTCACGTTCGACAGTAAATTAATATTTTCAGAACACGTTGATTATATTAGTAATAAGGGTTTTAGAAATCTAGGTTTTATCCTACGGTCTTGTAAAGTCTTCAAAAACATAGAAGTAATCAAACTGCTATATTTTGCGTATGTACGCAGTACTCTCGAATATGCCGGCCCTATTTGGTCTCCGAATTATACTAAATACATTCATCAACTTGAGCGTATTCAAAAAAAAAATATTAACCACCTTAATTTTCGTCTACACCTACCTCCGTCATCCTATGAGAATAACTGTCGCAAACATAATCTGCTGCCGCTTGTCGATAGGCGCAAAGTCATGGACATGTGTTTGTTATATGACATACTGAACTATCGCTTGGACTGTCCCGAATTGGTCTCTCAAATAATGTTTAATGCTCGTCTTCGTCGCACTCGTCATACCCCAATGTTACACGTGCCAATGCATGGCACCAACTACGCTAAGAATAACGTGCTCACACGAATTGCTCGAACTTATAATGCGGATTTCAGTAGCGTAGATATATTTAGATATTCAAAGGCATCTTTTTAAATGCAAGTAATTAATAGTGTTAAGAATAAGCAGCATAAATAGTTTTAGAAATAGGTAACTCACCTCTTATCATGTTTAAAAATGTTGTAGTATTGTACATATGTAAGTTACTAAATCTATTTGTTTAGAGTAAATATGGGATAAATACAATAATATTGTCACTAGGATAAAATATAGCAATATATTCTCATTTGCGGTAACCTATATAGATTGACATGCTTGGTTATGCTTTCATCTTCAAAAAAGAAAAAAAAAACAATGACTTAAACTTAATTTAAAAAAAAAACATCTCTCTTTCACACATGTTATGATAGTCCGTTCAACTGTCAACTTTACATATCAAGTTATCTAGGTAAACCTGTAATTGGCCATACTACTGTGTATTATATTATAAGTTACATAAGTACTTTGTATTGCTGTTGGTTTTCTGAATAAATAATAATAATAATGTTTTTAAATGCACGCTTGCACGCAATCTAGCTATGTGCATATATTTTTGTATTCTTTCTAGATTAAATATAACATAAGTCCAAGGGCCACGGGATTTTTAATTTTATTTCTCTGTCATAAGATTCAATATATAATTGTAACCACATGACCGCCAATTTTCAGTTTCTATTTCTTGTAGACACATATTATTATCTGTAGTTGTGCTTGTAGAGCATTGCGTACCTGAATGTATGTATAGCCAGCATCATAAATATGTATACATTTACGAACGTATGTCGGTGGAATAAAGTTGAAAATTAGATACATATGGATACATATATTTGGAGCTGTCCGTACACACAAATTGCTACGTCTGTCCCTTGTGCTTTTATTCTGCCTAGCAAACCCGTGGGATAATATATAGCCCTTTTCCATCCATAAAGTCAATTCTATATACACAGGTGAAATAAACTTGGAAAATTGGATATGAGGTTCCGCAGACATTACATTAGTTACATTACAAATCAATCGCAGACTTATTTCCTCTTTACTACATTAGAATAGAATACACACCCATGGCCAACATTATTAGGCACTCATGCGTTTTTCATATGAAATTCAAACTTTAAATGGAGCTTTTATATATTTTTATCATAAATAATTCTAAACATAGAGCGCGCAGTTATAGGTGGCCCACTTAACTAACAGCTGCCTAGCATAACTATAGGTGAAGCGCATAGAGGCGCGTGGGTATGACGATAACGGGGTGCGGGCGAGGACCGAGTTAAGGCGACGTGAGCTCCAAAAACTGATTAAATAAAATCGTAGCTCATGTTTGGATTATAATCAGCTATTTGAATTCTGAGATTTTGACTTTCGCTCGATACAAAAAAAATCACGAACATAGGTCTAAAATACACTTAAAAAAATCATATCTAATTATGCACAACAGCTAAACATATTAAATTTGGTTCTAAAAATCGTCAATGTCATGTTTGAGGGAAATCATCTATTACTTTTTTATTTATTAAAACGCACAAAAAATTAAAAAACATGATATCCGGGCTTCTAAACACGCACTTCCAACTCGCTCACGATTATGCTCAGTGAGAGGGAGAGAAGACCACGAACCTACGTCCCCTTAAGCGGTCCACCTATAGTAACTTATAGAGTGAAAACGGGATAGCTCGATACTTTTGGCAATGGCAAAACTGAGGCATAATATGTTTTTAATTAACAGTTCCTTCGGCAAACTCTGCGTGGCACCAAACCAAAAATGGAACGCACTATTCCACCAATGCTTCAACTGCCTCGGCGTACCAGAAACCCTCCTAACCCCGACCGGCAACCATTTTGGAAATGGAACATCGAACGGCATAGACAACAAAAAGATCTGGCAGAATGTCGCCGTCGCCATATCCTGTTCGCATAAAGAGAAACATAATAGGATGTCTATGAAAAGGCCGAAACCAGGGGTGGAGAAGGCTGTGGATTGTTTGGAAGTGATACCGCAGTTTGGACAGAAGAAGTTGGATTTGGATGAGTTTATGGAAGTCAAGCAGTATTTAAATAATGTAAGTTATTAGTGTATTTACAAAAACCGGCCAAATGCGAGTCGGACTCGTGCACTAAGGGTTCCGTACCGTCAAACATGCCTACTTTGCCACCAGGGGGAACTTTGCCCAAGAGGAAAATTTTAACATTTGCTTCTTGGGCAAAGTTCCCCCTGGTAGCAAAGTAGGCATGTTTGACGGTACCATTATCTATAAAAACGGCAAAAAAATCACGTTTGTTGTATGGGAGCCTCCTGTAGCCTAGTTGGTAGTGATCCTGCCTACGAAGCCGGAGGTGCCGGGTTCGAATCCTAGTTAGGGCATTTATTTGTGTGATGAGCACAAATATTTGTTCCTGAGTCATGGATGTTTTCTATGTATTTAAGTATTAATTTATCTATATAAGTATGTTTATCGTCGTCTAGTACCCATAGTACAAGCTTTGCTTCTGTTCGCTACTTCTATTCCTCTAGAGCAGCGGTCGGCAACAGGCGACCCGCGAGACCCTTGCATGCGGCCCCTGGCTGTTTTATATGTAAAGTAGTTGAATTCTGAATTTTGGAATTGACTGATAAAGCCACAAATAATTGCGGCCCGCTTAATATTTGTTAGCTCCTACGTGGCGCTTGGTTGCTAAAAGGTTGCCGACCCCTGCTCTAGATTATTTCTAAATGTTCCAGGCCTGCGAATCGCCCCACCATCCACTCGGCCAGCTAGTGCTAAGTCTAACCAACGCTTTCAACACCACATACGGCGGTGTCAGAGTACACCCTCTCCTACTAAGCCACGCTGTTAAAGAGCTGAAGAGTATCACAGAGAGACTGTATCAGGTGGTGAGACTGTTGTTCCCGGCCTTGCCGCCAGAGGGCACTGAGGTGGTACTCCCGTTTAAGGATCAGGAGGTAGATCCGGATGATAATAATCCTATTGATGGGTGAGTCGACTAATAAATAACTATGGTTTTCGCAATTACTTATTATTACTGCGTATGTAGACAGAACAATTCAACAATCTAGAACAATTTTCATGAAGTCTTCCATTGGGCAGCCATCTTGGAATTCAGTTCACGGGCACTAGCCGCCACAGAGTAAGCAAATTGAGGTCGGCTCGCATCAATTTTATGCGCAAACTTAAGCTAGAGGATGTCTGCTCTATAATAGTACATTATGATACAAGTGTGCTAAGTTGGTCATTACACACGAGTCGGTTTTTAAGCCTGAGCCGAAGGCGAAGGCTTAATGGAGACGAGAAGTGTAATGACCAATGCTCACGTGTTTCATACGACGTTTTTCAACACATTTGCGAGGAAAAAAAAAAAATTAAAATGTTAAAAGATATGTAATGAAAAGGCACTAGTGCGATAATGTAATGTAAAAGTCACGGCATGGGTAATATTCTGCATTATTTTGCTAATATTTAAAAAGATATGTAATGAAAAGGCACTAGTGCGATAATGTAATGTAAAAGGCACGGCATGGGTAATATTCTGCATTATCAGTGTAAATACGCTGTAATAAGACCTACTTTACGAGCAGGTGTGTTGAAAATATAATTGAATGGGCTTTCTTGTGTGAAGTCCTACTATACTTAATTATTATCAAACGCTCGTTGCGCCCAATCATGACATTTAAGTACTACAGAGAGCGCAACAGAAATGTCCCGTTTTCACATTGTATGGCCCCTTGCGGCGAGCATTTTATAATAATGTTGGTTGTTGTTTTTTCATTGTATTTCATTTTTTTTCAATAATAAGGTATTTGCCTAGCAGTGGGACAACATCCTATATGTTGTACCACTGCTGGGCAAAGACCTTAGAAAAAATGTAACACCAAGTAGTGGTGTATATTATTTTAGGATTTGAAAATTGTCGAATAATTCACTATGGTTTTTGTAAAAATACTACCGTTATCTTTAAAGTCTGTCATGTTTCTCTTATTTCAAATGAACATCTTCCACGCCTGCTGAACTATAAACAATGGCATTGTGATTTTCTTTAGTTTGATGGCTTCTATTTGCTCCTATTAGATCAAAACGAAAAGAAATTTGTAATGCAATTGCAACTTCATTTCAAAACTTTAAAGTAATTACATCGGACATGTTTGGTACTGTTTGGCAAAACAAAAGATTACTAAATGGACGCAGTTTGACTATAGAACTCACTTGTTTTAGTGTTATCGAAAATCGACTCTGTGGCAGAAACGTAATAGTACATTATGATACAAGTGTGCTAAGTTGGTCATTACACTCGAGTCGGTTTTTAAGCCTGAGCCGAAGGCGAAGGCTTAATGGAGACGAGAAGTGTAATGACCAATGCTCACGTGTCTCATACGACGTTTTTCAACACATTTGCGAGGAAAAAAATAAAAAAAATAAAAAATGAAAATGTTAAAAGATATGTAATGAAAAGGCACTAGTGCGATAATGTAATGTAAAAGTCACGGCATGGGTAATATTCTGCATTATTTTGCTAATATTTAAAAATATATGTAATGAAAAGGCACTAGTGCGATAATGTAATGTAAAAGGCACGGCATGGGTAATATTCTGCATTATCAGTGTAAATACGCTGTAATAAGACCTACTTTACGAGCAGGTGTGTTGAAAAAATTATAATATTTAACCACTGAAAGCATGACTGACAGTCAGGACGTTTTTGACGTTTCTTAAGGTAGAAAGTAGAAAGAAAAGGTCCGCACAGAATAACGCGCGGCGCCGCGTCCCGCCGCGGTATTCTGTGCGGACCCTTTCGCATTAGTTCGAACATTACAAGCGGTACCGTCTCCGCACCGCACCGCCACCGCTTTCAGTGCGTTTCGGCCTATAAAGAGTGTCTACCAGTCAACATCCCAATTACCATTTCCAGCGAGGTAGTATCAGCGGCATCTCTCCTCCAGCCGACATTGTTACCCCGCGTCCACCCGGCCTTGTTCGTGCTATACGCGCTCCACAACAAGCACGAGGACGACCTGTACTGGCGGCGGCTCGTCAAGTGGAACCGGCAGCCGGACCCGACGCTCATGCCCTTCTTGGGCATCGACCAGTGAGTGACACATTATTGTTACCCCCGCGTCCACCCGGCCTTGTTCGTGCTATACGCGCTCCACAACAAGCACGAGGACGACCTGTACTGGCGGCGGCTCGTCAAGTGGAACCGGCAGCCGGACCCGACGCTCATGCCCTTCTTGGGCATCGACCAGTGAGTGACACATTATTGTTACCCCCGCGTCCACCCGGCCTTGTTCGTGCTATACGCGCTCCACAACAAGCACGAGGACGACCTGTACTGGCGGCGGCTCGTCAAGTGGAACCGGCAGCCGGACCCGACGCTCATGCCCTTCTTGGGCATCGACCAGTGAGTGACACATTATTGTTACCCCGCGTCCACCCGGCCTTGTTCGTGCTATACGCGCTCCACAACAAGCACGAGGACGACCTGTACTGGCGGCGGCTCGTCAAGTGGAACCGGCAGCCGGACCCGACGCTCATGCCCTTCTTGGGCATCGACCAGTGAGTGACACATTATTGTTACCCCGCGTCCACCCGGCCTTGTTCGTGCTATACGCGCTCCACAACAAGCACGAGGACGACCTGTACTGGCGGCGGCTCGTCAAGTGGAACCGGCAGCCGGACCCGACGCTCATGCCCTTCTTGGGCATCGACCAGTGAGTGACACATTATTGTTACCCCGCGTCCACCCGGCCTTGTTCGTGCTATACGCGCTCCACAACAAGCACGAGGACGACCTGTACTGGCGGCGGCTCGTCAAGTGGAACCGGCAGCCGGACCCGACGCTCATGCCCTTCTTGGGCATCGACCAGTGAGTGACACATTATTTATAAAAAAAAACCGGCCAAGTGCGAGTCGGACTCGTGCACGAATCATCTATAAAAACGGCAAAAATAGCGGCAACAGAAATAAATCTTCTGTGAAAATTTCAACTGTCTAACTATCACGGTTCATGAGATACAACCTGGTGACAGACGGACAGACAGACGGACAGCGTCTTAGTAATAGGATCCCGTTTTACTCTTTGAGTATGGAACCCAAAAACCCTATTCTTAGTGAGTAGCGGACTGAAGGGGCTTCATTATTCTCAGTGATGTCTCAGAAGTTTAATGAAAAGCGCGCTGATTTCATCAAGTGTCACGTTATTGTCAAAGAGTGCTCCACCAATATCAGCGTATGACGGTATTTAAACAGATTATATACAAGATTATGATTAACATAAACTAAATTAAATTAAAACTACGTTAAATCTAAAAAAGGCCCTCGAGGCATTGTACCGAGGATGCTGGCGGCATTTCCTCGTTGAATTGCAATGCTGATGCGTTGCGCAAGAAAGCCGCCAGCTCTTCGGTCACCAGTTACATCAACCAGACGTTTCGCGATTTCCGCAAATAACTTATGTGCACTGGGACCCCACGGACCGAGGGTCTCGACGCCAAAGGGTACAAAGTTGTACTCTCTGCCGAGGCCTCTATATTTATTGCATTTCAGAAGTTTGGCGTTTTTCGCCGCTGCACCCGCTTTAGAAGTAGTCCGTTGGAGGTGGGACGGTGCCAGTGTGTCTACACAGGTAGCGTCCCACACAAGCATCCGTCCCAAACTCCAAGGAACCAGAGACACACCATCTGGTCTTTTGCCATCATCTCTGACAATGCCTGGCGGCTCAAGAAGAGCAGGCACATTGATGGTGGCAAGAGACCGGCGGATTATGTCATTAAGTGTCGCATGTCTTGAAAAGCGGCCTGCACTTTTTTGACAACAAAGTCCGTGGTGACCCAGTCCGTCCACGTCCGTGCCACAAGGGCATACGTGTGGAGTGCATACCGTCACCCCAAGCCGCAGACCAGTCGCCAGGCGAAGGGAGGTCGGATCCAGGAAGGTACCGGTATTTGGAGAGGGATGGGCATGTAGCCAGTGACCGGCCTCTCTGGCTCCAACCGCCAAAAGCCTCGCGCGATCTGGACCTGAACTGCGGCTCAGAATCGATTTGTAGGTTAAATCGCAATAAATATCGTCCCAGCTCCTTTGATATTTTGGGTTATCTGGAAAATCTGTATGACTATATTTGTAAGACATACTTAGTATTAAATGAAAAATACACTATTTCCAGTAATAATCATACTATTTCCTCGAGTGCGACTCTGTTTCGACGAATATCTGTCTATTTTCGGTGACTATTGTATTACCAACACCACACTTCGTCTGAGTACCTACTGTAGGGCGTCTAGAGTACTGAACGAAAAGTGGTCGATAATGACTTCTGTACTGATATTTATTAGCCTACGAATTAGCTGGGGTTTCAATAATGAATCTAAATCATTTATTCCCGTCTGTGATAGACACGGCACGGCATCAATTCTAAATTCAAATACTTTTTAACCTGCCAGTTTAGGCTAACACTAGACTGTAAAGGTATTACCACCTTTAGAGTACCATATTAATACAAAAATTCATATTTCAAATTTCTAATTATTTACGAATTGTTAACAGGAAATTCTTGAACGGCTACACGGGTTGCCTATCCCCCGGCTCCCCTCATAAGGAACAGCTGTTCCAAGAAGCAGTAGAGACACTCCAGCAGCTGAAGACCACGTTCTCCCCAATGGAGAAGCTGATGGTCATCAGGACGACCTTCCAGAAGATGACGGTAGCTGTGCAAAAGGAATTAGGTGAGGCCTCAGACCATAGAATACTAGAGAGAGGACAAGCCGCCGGCGGCCCTGTCGCAGCTGATAGCTCAATGGGCATACACTGCCATACTGTGCACGCGTGCATCAGCGATCACGCAGAGAATATTACGTTTTTCTCCAAAATGCCTGATATGATGCGCGTGTATTGTCCAATAAGCGCGTAGGTATACAAGTGTGTGTGTTTTAGATTTGTGCTTGCTTTGTCTTGTCAATAGGGAACATTACGCTAAGCTCTGCGTAGGGGGCGACACTAACACAAACCGTAAACAAACCGCCATGACGTACAATGTCATATTTATTAACAAACAATAACAAACAATAACAAATAATTGATAAAAAAGCGGTAAACTACAATAGGTAGTTTTATTATCATTCGTGTGTAAAATACCTGAACTGTGATATTAAAATGGCATCCTATAGCCATTTAAAGGTGGATGAGGGCTTTTTTGCTTTACGACGTATTGCCGCTTCCCATAGTTTTCGTATTATCGTTTCCTTTGGAAATTAATAAAATGAATGATGCCCTTCATTCTTGCATCCAATTACGCAGCACTGATGCATTTTATTTATTGAAATATTCTCTTCCCTATTTGATCCAGAGCTTTGAAGGACTTGTCAAAGTTGTCAAAAAAACTGCTTACTAATTGTGATAGTGCTGCACGACTTGGGCTTTGTGTGGGTTAATGAACTTGCGACAGGCGTACTCAATACAAATCGGCCGGCATGTCCGATCTCCTTATATTCATACATCTGTGGGTGAAGCCTTTCAATACTAATTGAAAGACAGAAAAATAATAATAATGAGCCCACGGATCCGAGTGCTCCCGAGAGTCGGTCAGGGCCTCCGTCTCCGGAGTGTCTTCGTAAGGGGACCCGCAGGACTCTCAGCTCTGGCTTGCCTTCACTGGCCGTCCAGAGAGGAGTTGGTAGAGCTATATGCTCCAGGGGTGGAAGTGTTAAAGGGCATAAGGCCGCGAGTAACTTCGGAGAAAGCGCAGCACCACCTCTCGACATCCATGAGCCGCTCACCCGGTGTTGCTCCTGGCCGTCTTTTCTACGGCACTTTCAGGGGTCCATCTTATAAGTGAGTGGCTAGTCACAGCCTGCCTCGATAACCTTGTTTGCTAATAATTCAAAGCCTACATGCCTTACAGGATTGTCTATCTTGGCTCCCCGCGCAAATAACAACTCATCAAAGAGCCAGTCGAGATTCTACAGGTGTTGATGAGGATGAGGAATTTGCTTGAGGCTTCCTTAACATTTTTTTTATTTTTTATTTTGATGGAATGCTTTGACGCACCGTCCGCCCGTTCAGGAGGGACCGGACGGGTGTGTGGGACTCCCGGACTGAAGGCCCAGACTACCCACTAAACCCCCAACGATTGTCCAACCATATCGCTGCCAAGGAGGGTCAAAGGTTGCCTTGACGCATTCTATTTTGACCCTCGCGACTGACCCGTTTGTGCGGGCACGACCAGGGCGAACAACCCGGGACAATTTCGGGGCGCTGCCATCCCGTGGCCTTATTGGACGGCTAGGGTCCCACGACCCTGCCATCCAGACCACTACGGTGGGGGGTGCACATGCGCTTAGCTACGGCGTGCGCGCCCCGCTCTCCGTCTGCGGATATTAGGAGCGGAGGGGTCTTCTTCTGTGCCATTACGTACTTGCAGAAGGAGGCCATAGCTTCCCAAGACCTCTCACTGTCGAGTAGCGAGAGATTGTTACCCACTATAGCGACCAAATTGTGCCGCTGTGGCCCCCACGCCAAGCATACCTCCAGTGTGTGGCGCACATCATCTACTGCTGCGCCACGCCCATGCCAGCGGGGGCTTTCCTCTCGACCGGCGACTCGGCGCAGGTCCATGCCCTGTGAGTACCTGCACCAGGTGGAAGTTTAGTTCACCGCGTTTGCGGCCGGCTAACCCACCTCTCAAAGTGGGGCAAGATTGTCCCTGTTGTTAGTTTGCCGGCCGTGCTCACTTCCAGATCTGCCCTCCATCTCGGGAGAAGGGCAGTCATTGCTGCGTCCCGAAGCCCTTCTACCTCCCTTTCGTTAGGATGCTCTCCTCTGGCCCTCAGGTCCGCCCGGTATCTATATACCTCGGCCAGAACCTCCGCTTGTAGCCGCCAGGGCGGATCTCCTGCCAGTAGTGTGGCAGCTGCCCAGGAAACTGTGCGGTACCCCATGCATGCCCTCACGCTTATAACCTTTTGTAGCGGTCTTAAAAGCGCCCATACAGTGCCATGTTCCGGACGACTCCCGAGGCGCCTGCAGAGAGACTGAAGGCCTCCTTGGTTCGAAAGTAGTCTTCCCAGCGCTGCTGCTGCTGCACCTACCAATTTAGGTACCAGCTGAGTGAAATGTGCCTGGAAATTTCACCTAGCGTCGAGGGTGAGGCCGAGGTACCTCCCTCAATGGCTGTCCCCATAAGGGTTAGCCGCGCCCCTCGTGGGGGGCCTCACCACGCCCAAGGAAGAGGACGACCTCCGTTTTACCGACGGCGATTGTGAGTCCCAGAAGGTTGATCCTCTCGACGACCATTGTGGCTATCACCTGCCCTAATTGCGCAGCCTCGTCGTAGGTCGGTCCCCGGGCCGTGACGAGCGTATCATCTGCTTAACAGATCACGCTGGTTCCGGGGAGGAGCGGGCCGCGCAGGAGCTAGTCGAAGCCGACGTTCCACAGAACCGGTCCCAACACAGAGCCTTGTGGAACGCCGCAACCCACATTTCGGTGGTGAAGCGCCCCATCCGAGCCCTCCCAGCGGTCCTTCAACAGCCGCCGGCCTACCTCCTTTCCCTCTATTGCCTCTTTGGAACGGACCTGGGCGTTAGAGCGTCGACTGTCGACCGTGCCGCTCTGAAGCCATATTGGTTGTTAGAGAGGTCCGGTCCGATTTCCTCGAAGTGGCGGACGAGGCGGTTTGCCAGGATTTTCTCCAGAATTTTTCCCACTTCGTCCAGCAGTACAATAGGCATGTAGGCTGCGGGGGTTCCTGGCGGGTGACCGTCTTTCGAAATCCCCTCTTTCCAAGTTTCCACGGGAAATGGCTGACATAGAGGCATGCGTTGAATACTCCCCGAATCCAATCTTGCATCTCTTCCGCTGCAATCAGGAGAACCTTACCCGGGACTCCCATCAGGGCCCGGAGCGGTTTTTCGCCCCTTAAGCCGTAACAGAGCCACGCCTATTTCCCCGTCTCTTATCGGGGGAATATCTTCTATCCTATTTTCCTCCTCCGACAAACGCGCAAGGAGAGCCATCACGGAGGGCAAGTGTCCGGTTGGATCCGGGAACGGTGCATCCACAATCTGTTCCACCACATTTGGGTCCAGGGGGTCCAGGGACTCTGTAGGTGGCACGCCTGCAGCACGGAGTTTTTTCCGCGCAGCGCGATATGGGCGTCCCCAAGGGTCTCAAAGTCCCGGAGGAGCTCCTCCCGCTTTGCTTATCGCCAGCTGCAACTCCCTTTTTACCTCGCGGTAGGAACTCCACAGTTGGGTCTCCGTCTCTGTCAACTCTCCGTTCTGAGGCGGCGTCGTCGACGACAGCGAGACTTCTGTTACATTAATTTCCCTGACTCAGTGAGTTATATATTTCCAGGTCAAAACTACCTCTGGAGCATGGACGATCTGTTTCCCGTGTTCCACTTCGTGGTAGTGCGAGCTCGCATCCTGCAGCTCGGCTCCGAGATACACTTCGTGGAGGACTTCCTGGAGCCCGCGCTGCAGAACGGCGAGCGAGGCCTCATGTTCACCACCTTGAAGGTACACCTTGAATTGTGACTATATCAGGTCCACCTCTGGAGCATGAACGATGTTCCCCGTGTTCCACTTCGTGGTAGTGCGAGCTCGCATCCTGCAGCTCGGCTCCGAGATACACTTCGTGGAGGACTTCCTGGAGCCCGCGCTGCAGAACGGCGAGCGAGGCCTCATGTTCACCACCTTGAAGGTACACCTTGAATTGTGACTATATCAGGTCCACCTCTGGAGCATGAACGATGTTCCCCGTGTTCCACTTCGTGGTAGTGCGAGCTCGCATCCTGCAGCTCGGCTCCGAGATACACTTCGTGGAGGACTTCCTGGAGCCCGCGCTGCAGAACGGCGAGCGAGGCCTCATGTTCACCACCTTGAAGGTACACCTTGAATTGTGACTATATCAGGTCCACCTCTGGAGCATGAACGATGTTCCCCGTGTTCCACTTCGTGGTAGTGCGAGCTCGCATCCTGCAGCTCGGCTCCGAGATACACTTCGTGGAGGACTTCCTGGAGCCCGCGCTGCAGAACGGCGAGCGAGGCCTCATGTTCACCACCTTGAAGGTACACCTTGAATTGTGACTATATCAGGTCCACCTCTGGAGCATGAACGATGTTCCCCGTGTTCCACTTCGTGGTAGTGCGAGCTCGCATCCTGCAGCTCGGCTCCGAGATACACTTCGTGGAGGACTTCCTGGAGCCCGCGCTGCAGAACGGCGAGCGAGGCCTCATGTTCACCACCTTGAAGGTACACCTTGAATTGTGACTATATCAGGTCCACCTCTGGAGCATGAACGATGTTCCCCGTGTTCCACTTCGTGGTAGTGCGAGCTCGCATCCTGCAGCTCGGCTCCGAGATACACTTCGTGGAGGACTTCCTGGAGCCCGCGCTGCAGAACGGCGAGCGAGGCCTCATGTTCACCACCTTGAAGGTACACCTTGAATTGTGACTATATCAGGTCCACCTCTGGAGCATGAACGATGTTCCCCGTGTTCCACTTCGTGGTAGTGCGAGCTCGCATCCTGCAGCTCGGCTCCGAGATACACTTCGTGGAGGACTTCCTGGAGCCCGCGCTGCAGAACGGCGAGCGAGGCCTCATGTTCACCACCTTGAAGGTACACCTTGAATTGTGACTATATCAGGTCCACCTCTGGAGCATGAACGATGTTCCCCGTGTTCCACTTCGTGGTAGTGCGAGCTCGCATCGTGCAGCTCGGCTCCGAGATACACTTCGTGGAGGACTTCCTGGAGCCCGCGCTGCAGAACGGCGAGCGAGGCCTCATGTTCACCACCTTGAAGGTACACCTTGAATTGTGACTATATCAGGTCCACCTCTGGAGCATGAACGATGTTCCCCGTGTTCCACTTCGTGGTAGTGCGAGCTCGCATCCTGCAGCTCGGCTCCGAGATACACTTCGTGGAGGACTTCCTGGAGCCCGCGCTGCAGAACGGCGAGCGAGGCCTCATGTTCACCACCTTGAAGGTACACCTTGAATTGTGACTATATCAGGTCCACCTCTGGAGCATGAACGATGTTCCCCGTGTTCCACTTCGTGGTAGTGCGAGCTCGCATCGTGCAGCTCGGCTCCGAGATACACTTCGTGGAGGACTTCCTGGAGCCCGCGCTGCAGAACGGCGAGCGAGGCCTCATGTTCACCACCTTGAAGGTACACCTTGAATTGTGACTATATCAGGTCCACCTCTGGAGCATGAACGATGTTCCCCGTGTTCCACTTCGTGGTAGTGCGAGCTCGCATCCTGCAGCTCGGCTCCGAGATACACTTCGTGGAGGACTTCCTGGAGCCCGCGCTGCAGAACGGCGAGCGAGGCCTCATGTTCACCACCTTGAAGGTACACCTTGAATTGTGACTATATCAGGTCCACCTCTGGAGCATGAACGATGTTCCCCGTGTTCCACTTCGTGGTAGTGCGAGCTCGCATCGTGCAGCTCGGCTCCGAGATACACTTCGTGGAGGACTTCCTGGAGCCCGCGCTGCAGAACGGCGAGCGAGGCCTCATGTTCACCACCTTGAAGGTACACCTTGAATTGTGACTATATCAGGTCCACCTCTGGAGCATGAACGATGTTCCCCGTGTTCCACTTCGTGGTAGTGCGAGCTCGCATCGTGCAGCTCGGCTCCGAGATACACTTCGTGGAGGACTTCCTGGAGCCCGCGCTGCAGAACGGCGAGCGAGGCCTCATGTTCACCACCTTGAAGGTACACCTTGAATTGTGACTATATCAGGTCCACCTCTGGAGCATGAACGATGTTCCCCGTGTTCCACTTCGTGGTAGTGCGAGCTCGCATCCTGCAGCTCGGCTCCGAGATACACTTCGTGGAGGACTTCCTGGAGCCCGCGCTGCAGAACGGCGAGCGAGGCCTCATGTTCACCACCTTGAAGGTACACCTTGAATTGTGACTATATCAGGTCCACCTCTGGAGCATGAACGATGTTCCCCGTGTTCCACTTCGTGGTAGTGCGAGCTCGCATCCTGCAGCTCGGCTCCGAGATACACTTCGTGGAGGACTTCCTGGAGCCCGCGCTGCAGAACGGCGAGCGAGGCCTCATGTTCACCACCTTGAAGGTACACCTTGAATTGTGACTATATCAGGTCCACCTCTGGAGCATGAACGATGTTCCCCGTGTTCCACTTCGTGGTAGTGCGAGCTCGCATCCTGCAGCTCGGCTCCGAGATACACTTCGTGGAGGACTTCCTGGAGCCCGCGCTGCAGAACGGCGAGCGAGGCCTCATGTTCACCACCTTGAAGGTACACCTTGAATTGTGACTATATCAGGTCCACCTCTGGAGCATGAACGATGTTCCCCGTGTTCCACTTCGTGGTAGTGCGAGCTCGCATCCTGCAGCTCGGCTCCGAGATACACTTCGTGGAGGACTTCCTGGAGCCCGCGCTGCAGAACGGCGAGCGAGGCCTCATGTTCACCACCTTGAAGGTACACCTTGAATTGTGACTATATCAGGTCCACCTCTGGAGCATGAACGATGTTCCCCGTGTTCCACTTCGTGGTAGTGCGAGCTCGCATCGTGCAGCTCGGCTCCGAGATACACTTCGTGGAGGACTTCCTGGAGCCCGCGCTGCAGAACGGCGAGCGAGGCCTCATGTTCACCACCTTGAAGGTACACCTTGAATTGTGACTATATCAGGTCCACCTCTGGAGCATGAACGATGTTCCCCGTGTTCCACTTCGTGGTAGTGCGAGCTCGCATCCTGCAGCTCGGCTCCGAGATACACTTCGTGGAGGACTTCCTGGAGCCCGCGCTGCAGAACGGCGAGCGAGGCCTCATGTTCACCACCTTGAAGGTACACCTTGAATTGTGACTATATCAGGTCCACCTCTGGAGCATGAACGATGTTCCCCGTGTTCCACTTCGTGGTAGTGCGAGCTCGCATCGTGCAGCTCGGCTCCGAGATACACTTCGTGGAGGACTTCCTGGAGCCCGCGCTGCAGAACGGCGAGCGAGGCCTCATGTTCACCACCTTGAAGGTACACCTTGAATTGTGACTATATCAGGTCCACCTCTGGAGCATGAACGATGTTCCCCGTGTTCCACTTCGTGGTAGTGCGAGCTCGCATCCTGCAGCTCGGCTCCGAGATACACTTCGTGGAGGACTTCCTGGAGCCCGCGCTGCAGAACGGCGAGCGAGGCCTCATGTTCACCACCTTGAAGGTACACCTTGAATTGTGACTATATCAGGTCCACCTCTGGAGCATGAACGATGTTCCCCGTGTTCCACTTCGTGGTAGTGCGAGCTCGCATCCTGCAGCTCGGCTCCGAGATACACTTCGTGGAGGACTTCCTGGAGCCCGCGCTGCAGAACGGCGAGCGAGGCCTCATGTTCACCACCTTGAAGGTACACCTTGAATTGTGACTATATCAGGTCCACCTCTGGAGCATGAACGATGTTCCCCGTGTTCCACTTCGTGGTAGTGCGAGCTCGCATCGTGCAGCTCGGCTCCGAGATACACTTCGTGGAGGACTTCCTGGAGCCCGCGCTGCAGAACGGCGAGCGAGGCCTCATGTTCACCACCTTGAAGGTACACCTTGAATTGTGACTATATCAGGTCCACCTCTGGAGCATGAACGATGTTCCCCGTGTTCCACTTCGTGGTAGTGCGAGCTCGCATCCTGCAGCTCGGCTCCGAGATACACTTCGTGGAGGACTTCCTGGAGCCCGCGCTGCAGAACGGCGAGCGAGGCCTCATGTTCACCACCTTGAAGGTACACCTTGAATTGTGACTATATCAGGTCCACCTCTGGAGCATGAACGATGTTCCCCGTGTTCCACTTCGTGGTAGTGCGAGCTCGCATCCTGCAGCTCGGCTCCGAGATACACTTCGTGGAGGACTTCCTGGAGCCCGCGCTGCAGAACGGCGAGCGAGGCCTCATGTTCACCACCTTGAAGGTACACCTTGAATTGTGACTATATCAGGTCCACCTCTGGAGCAACAATGATGTTCCCCGTTCAGACTAAGATTTTTTTAATCCAAGCATGGATACGTGTTTGTTTAGAGACCCCCCTCGGACCCTCAGATATCGATTTTGAACGCAATCGGGCCGTATTTAAAGAATTCCAAGATGGCGGCGACTTTTTTACAATCCAAGCTCGGATTCATATTAAGAGGCCCCTCGGACCCTCAGATATCGATTTTGAATAAAATGGGACTGTATTTAAAGCACTTCAATCCAAGATGGCGGCCTTATTTATTTTCCCACGGATTTATATTATAAGACCTTTGGAGCCCTCAGATATAATTTGGAACACAATATAAGTGACATTATTTAAAAAAAACACCTAAACCTAATTTAGTTTTACCGATATTTAAAGACGGTTTTATAAAGTCAAACTTCACACCCCTTCAGAATAGGAGTTTGCGCTGAATTTCCTCGTCTCCCGCTTCCCCGCGCACCCCCCATCGTTGGCCCGCGTGGCCCCAAGCTTGCAGACTGTATTTAGTTAGACTGTGACAAAAGTTTCATCTGACTGCAAATTTAAACCTATTATTATTTGATTAAACGTTTATTACTTTTAATCATAATAACCCCTGATTTATCGAAAATAAATAATATCCAAAGAATTGTGTTTGTGTTGTATTTTGAAATACAACGGATATTATAAACCGCTATACGCAGTTTTTATTTTTATTTCACGTGTTGATGACCATTAAATGGAATGCATATCATTTGCATACCTTTTCAGTGAAAAACGCCCAATCTCGCGAGATCTCGAATGCTCGGCTTGGTCGGAAATATCGCGCATTCCCTAGTCCGGCCAAAAAGGTTGTAAAGCTCTACTACCTTTACGATAGCTATCGGCTGTCTATTGCTTTCACACTTTCTTTTGACACCATATTGGTCGTCGAAAGGCTAGGTCACAGCTCATTACAGCCACCCGGCACCCTTGCCGCACCGCCTCGCCTCGAGCCGCCGCCGCCGCCGCCGACGACGACGAGGCGGCGCGGCGAGGCTGCCGGGTGGCTGTAGTGAGCTGTGACCTTTAGGCTTGTCTCTGCATGTCTTTTGTGTACTCAATATATGTCTTCTTTCTTTCAAAGGAAGATTGATGAGAGACATAAGGAAGATATGTATAAGGGTCAATCAACTATTTCTTGTTGTTATTCTGTCCCATTAGCCAGGAGACAATTTGACGGAGATTCTTAGAAAAATTGTTACAATATGGACTTTAACCTTGCTTAAAAGATACGTCATACAAAAAGGGGCTGGTCGTGATAAGGAAAACCCACATTTGGTTAATAAATAGCAGTTTTAAAAAGTGACCCAGGGGACGTAACCATGGCAACTAGTGACAGAAAATAGTTGATCCACCCATAAACATTGTAATACTGTGTACACTAATGTAAAGTCAGCCAAAAAAGTGATCTACCTCTTTTCGACTCTATTATTTGCATGTTAAGGTTCAAAAGTCGTCTTTCACGTGGCTTTAAATTGTACCACGCAGTATAAAGCATGTATTAATTATAGTTTTTTTCTTGTTTTTACAGGCGTGCTACTTTCAAATACTACAAGAGAAGATTTCCATAAACTAACAAGACACGGAACCTCGGCTAATGAAAACGAACAATATTTTATTAAAAACGTAGAACAGTAATGTGCAAATAGATTTTCTAAACTTTGTATAAAAAAAACCTAGCAATATCCCAATATGTATATGGCCCTTCGAATAAAAGCATGACAAGGTTCCTATTCACTGATAATATTCTCTCTATTGTCATTATTAAAAATAGCGCACAGAAGATATGTATTACAATTTCAACTCTATAAGCATGTACAATAATTTTGTAATTTCAAACCATTGAAATTACAATATGATTGTCGTATGGCAGTACAATCAATTAATTCAAATGTTACTTTTCTACGTTTTTGACTTGGCTATAATATTGCAATACTTTATGGTGCATAATTAATTTTACCTTATGACCACCACATACCTTTTTTCAGAAACATGCCCGGAAATAATGTTCTTGATAAGTCCCGTGCATTGATCATCAATCGAAATGATAATTATATGACGATCATAGACAAGCATAATAGTAGTTTATGTGACTGTACATAATGAAGGACATTAAACAGGAGTGTGGGTTTATGAAACGAGCCGAAGGCGAGTTTCATACTAACATCACACGAGTGTCTTAATGCCTAATTATGTACAGTTACATACACTACTTTATTTATCCACATATCATAAGCCTCCACGATGCATTCAGGAGCCGCACATTATGACCGGCATCGCGGCGTTGTTTTCTGGCAGCTGTCATAGTTTTTTCTTAATTCAGAGACAAACTAGAGTCGGATCCAACTATCATATCGTTCGATATCTTACTTACGTGCGACATTTGTCAAATTTGTATGAAAATTGACAATTCATTTCGAACTAAACGTCATCTCGACTGATATTAGAATAGAGGTCAAATCAAATTTATTTGATTTCAGAGATGTTCGAAATTTGAATGAAATAATATTATCGAAATCGATGTTATTATTTAGCAATAATATTATCGAAATCGATGTTATTATTTAGCAATAATAACATTTTCACAGATAAGATATTTGTTCTAACAAAACAGTCTATTTTTATGGTGGCCATAATGTGCGGTTCTTGAACGCATCATGGAGGGTTTATGATATTTGGATAGATAAAAGTTTAAAAAACTATATCCCGACTGCAGAACTCGACATTTTCTCCTCTTTAATTTGATACCCAACACGCTACGATAGCAAAATATTTTTTTCAAATTCAGCCACTTATTTGTATGTGACAGCCATCATTTTTCATGCAAATGGTAGCCCATGTCACCCGGAGCATAAATTCGAATCGATTGACACCCCATTTATCAAAATCGGGTCAGTATTTTAAACGCTACAGTGGAACATACACAATACAAACAGACTGCTAAAAACATATCCCTTCATTTTGGCTCTGCCGTAGTCGGGCAAAACGGGCCAGTAAAAATATCTGATACTCCACAAATCAAAATTATGTGACATATCACCAGCATAAAAATCTATCCACTGTAAATCATAAACATCGGATCACATATACGATGGTACTTGCATGCGACCTAATTAAACACCCAATAGTAAATGTGACAGTTTTTGTCAAATTTACTATGGACCGCCACCGCAGGCCGCAGTCAGTGAGAAGCTTTATTAAATTTCGATTAGGCAACCTAAAATCTTAAAATAATAAGAATAAGCCTCATCGAGATTTGTAACAATATATTTTTCACCTCAGCAGCTCGAACAAGCATATTTTGCTGCGTGAAAACAGTGAGCAAAATGCGATTTTGCTCACTCCGTGAGTCAAAGTAGCTTTTTAATTTTGATATCGAGCACTGGTGACACATCAACATCATAGTGTGGGGTCTATTACAAATTCAGAATATTATAGGTGCGTAAAAGCCTAGCGATATATTTTTTAACGTGACGATGTTCTCACTGCTGAGGTGAAAAGTTGTATGTATCACACAAGAGCAAAGATATTTGCATTTCGTGCCTTTGAGTCCCTCACTACGCTCAAGATTCTAATTTTGAATCACGAGCGTAGCGATATATAGAATCTTTCGCTTGCTCGGGACTCAACATCAACACTCGCAGCAAAAATCTACTTTGCTCTCTTGTTGAACAAATAACTATTTTTTTATGAAATAAACAGTTAATTTTACTTTTTAATCATTTTTGTATGTGGCGGTCAAACGGTGGCTTGTCAGCAATAATTTGCTTAGAGTAATTTAGCTCGTTAGTGTTGCAGGGTAGGCCAAAAACTCTTGTACTTTTGAAACTTTGATGAAAATAAAACCATGAAAGTCAATTTCCTGATCATCTAATTTTTGTAACTAACATCTAATCCAATTTATTTTTTGAATATAATATCTTTGAGATGACCCCCATCTCGTCGCTGGCACTCCTGCAAACGACTACGCAGGTTTTGGGAAACTCGCTGACACATGCTGCGTGGGATCTCGACTATCTCATCGCGGATGTTTTGCTTGAGTTTGGATACTGTCTTCGGTTTTTTAACTTAGAACTCGACTTTATAAATATCCCCGCACGATAAAATCGGCGGGAGTGAGATCCGGGCTTCCTCCTAAATAGGCGGCGAACGTTTACATACAAATTGCTGTTTTTATAAAACTGTTTTACACAAAAAGCTCGTCGTTGATCAGTAAAACACTTTATTGCAAATAAAACTACATAAAGTAATGTCAAATTTCCCTCCACTCAAAAACTATATAATTTATTATTATAGAAGATATTCAGTGTCGCCATTTGCAAAAAAATATGGCCCACCCTGTACAACCAACGTTGCATCTAGGTATAATGGTAGTTTATATTGTATGGTGTGATCTTTCATCCTATCTCATTCTTAAGGCATTTTTAATACGGTATGAGCAGCATAATACTCATGACTAAATAAAATTTATCTAAGTATCTTTATTATTTAGTTGATAGTAGAAGACCTTTGCCCTCGAGAAAGCCATTTTAGCGAACAGACGGCTGTTAAGCTTTATGAATAAAGGGTTATCTGTTAAAATTTAGATGTCAGCCTTTGTTGTCTACTTTTTAGGGTTTTTACTTATTGTCTAATATAATAAGTTTCTGTCAAAAATATAATTTTTGTTACAAGCGTTTATTGCCGACTGTACTTTTCTGCATACCATCATCAACTACCCATTGAGACGATTCTAACGAGCCCAAACTCAACGGGGTTACGTCGGTCAAATACTGAATTCCCATGGCCACCTTCTGTCTCCATCATCAGATCAGCTCGATGGTATCATAATATGGTACCAAACTATACTAGTAGCCATAATTTTAGCTCAATCGGAAACCGGGAAGTGGATCAAATTTAACTTGCAAGATTTGATTACAGACAGAATGGGACAGGTGAAACTAAATAAAAGCTTGTAAAAAATGTATATTTTGAGAAACTATGCTATTGCCGAAAGCGAGCATGAAAACGTTATTACCTAGAAAAAAAAACATCTGTTACCACTGGTACAGTCAAGTGCAAAAATATGTATCGATTTAATCATCTCATAAATATGTACCGAAACCTTAATCCGCTGACACTTACAGTACCGGTCACAAGTTTAAGTTCACTCTTTGTTTTAGGTACAAATGAGTACTTTTGGGCAATATTTTTTTGCAGTTCAGAATCCGAAATTTGTTTCCAAATGATCCGTTATTGTTTACAGAGATGTGTTTGATTAGTCAGACACAATTTACGTAGATTTCTAAACAACGCATTCCCTAAAATCTTGTAGGAATGACGGCAAAGGCTGGGCCATATGGCCTTGCCACTTAAAACGTACAATGCTCAGATACAATGTTGGTTTTTAGGGAATGAGTTGTTTAGAAATCTACGTAAATTATGTCTGACTAATCAAACACATCTTTGTTAACAATAACGGATCATTTGGAAACAAATTTCGGCTTCTGAACTGCAAAAAAATATTGCCCAAAAGTACTCATTTGTACCTAAAACAAAGAGTGAACTTAAACTTTTGACCGGTAGTGTATGTCGCCTTAGCGATGGGACATATTTATGAGTAAGTTGTATTGCACTCATATACTTACTCTTAGTTGTATGTTACTTGACTGTAACAGGTAGAAATAACTAGATAAAAATATAATCAAAAGTAGGTGCATGGCACACCTAAATGTTGCTAAAGTCTTCGTGTATGTTCTTTTTCTTAAACACTTACACATTTTAATGTAGAATTAGATGTTTCGTCAGTGTACCTTTTCCTAGTTATCTTACGGTTTTGATGGTTTTAGTGCCAAATTATGATAAGTTTTAAAATTGACTTCACATGTCATGGAGGAAAGTGTCGATCAATTCTGAAATTAGTTAAATATTTATTTAATAATAAGTACCTAGGTCTCACGTTAATAAATGTATGATTTGGATGTATCTGCAAAAGGTGTTTATTTTGTGTGTAAAATTGTTATAAAACAAATATACCATACCTAAATAGGGTAAAGATTTTGTCATTGTAAGTAAAATAAATGTATGATTTGGATATGAATGGGGTAAAGAGTTCGTTGTATTAGATACAGTATAATAAGCCTACTAGGGCATCATGTCGTATCGTATTTCCATGTATAGGTACATATTTGTATTTCCATCCATACTTAAATGGGGTAAAGATTTTATCATTATAAGTAAAATAGATGAATGATTTGTATGTAATCTGCAAAATATGTTTATTTTTGTGTAACATTGTTAAAAAACAATTATACCATACTTAAATGGGGTAAAGATTTTGTCATTATAAGTAAAATAAATGTATGATTTCTATGTATCTGCAAAAGATGTTTATTATATGTGTAAAATTGTTATAAAACAAATATATACCATACTTAAATAAGGTAAAGAGTTTGGCATTCGTTGTGTAACATACTGTATATTAAGGCATCCTGGCGACAAATAGTTAGCCCATTCAAGACCAATGACCCACATATGACTACGAGCGATTTCCGCTACAAGGCGGTAAAATACTGCTACACGTTACGGCTAGCACACCTTTGCTTGGCATTGATTGGGTTTAAATTAAGATGCATTCTAATTATTTTAAGTAAGTACCTATGTGCTATTAGTATCTAGTGTCATTTTTACAAAGCTTTAAACATTTTTTAATTGTTTCAACTATCTCATTTAAAATTTAGCATTGTTTGTGTCAAATGTTTACGTTAAAACTCATAAAATTATTTTAATGCGCTATAGAATATCAATGTAAAATATTATTTTTGTACATGTAATAATTAGTCTTAGTATAATTATTCCAAAGAGTTTAGTACAAAGCATTATATAGCCACAGATAGGTTATTTAATGGCCACTGTATTCGTTGAGGATAACCTAATCTTGTTAGTGAATTTGTTTTGGTTATTTATGCAAATACAATACTAAAATTTGTGTAACGTATTTATATCTGTATATATATTATCATCATCTAGTACCACTTAACATAACACAAGCGTTACTGACCTTACCACAGATGTATGAATATAAGGAGATCGGACATGGCGGCCGATTTGTATAGAGTGAGCCTGTCGCAAGTACATTAACCCACACAACGCCCAAGTAATTGGCAAGACAAAGCACGCACACATCTAAAACACACACACTTGTATACCTACACGCTTATTTGACAATAAACGCGCATCATATCAGGCATTTTGGGAAAAAACGTAATATTCTCTGCGATCAGCACGCGTGCACAGTATGCCCATTGAGCATACAGCTGCGACACGGCCGCCGGCGGCTTGTCCTCTCTCTAGTATTCTATGCTCTGAGGACCTTACTATGGGGCTAATAGTTTGATTAGATACTATATTCAACTGTGAATGTATAGATTAAATTGGTTGGTTGTATTTTATTGTTTCCTTTCTCATGTCAACTCATGTGTAACCTAAAAAATATAAATATTGTGCGGTAAAATACATATATTAACTTATATTTTTTACACAAAATCAGATGTTGTTATAGCCTATAGTTATGTATAGATCGTTAAATGATCACAATCACTAAGTACCTTTAAGTACCATATCAACATATTTATTATCTCTTCGTGTCTGAAGTGTTTAAATTAAATAATTGTAACTAATAATATACTCTTTAACATTTAATAAAAGTTCGCAGCAAACTATTCGTTTATTTTACTTAAATATGATTCAACCTTAATTATAAAAAACCGGTCAAGTGCGAATCTGACTCGCGCACCGAGGGTTCCGTGCAAACGTTCATACACCATGCCCGTCACGTCACGAGCCCATTAATTCTTATTCTTGAACAAACTTAACAGCTCATATAGTAGAGTATTACGAGTACCTACCGTTGTACAGCGCCTTCTGCATTTTGGTACTAATAACTTGCAACTAGTATGTTTGTTTATAAGCGATAATTTTTTATCACGCGTACCGATTTCGATTATCTTTTTTTATTTGAAAGAAGGGACTTTAACAATTATCTGTTTGGAATTTGAAGACATAAAATTTAATACAAAAGAATTTAAATTACAAACTTAGTTAAGAAAAAAGAATACGCTAGATAGAGGTATCGTTTTCTTTTTCCTGTATTATTTATGTTACTTGTAATCACATGTAATAAATTCAGAATTTTGGCTTGGTAAATTTCGGAGATAAGGGTGGGGGGAATGGTATTTTTTTCAACATTTTCTTAATAAATCTAAATTTTACCACTGTAAAAAAAAATGGGTTTAGAAGGCGCAACTCACGCCCTTTCATATGATACCCCATTTGACCTATTTATTAGACTTTGATTTTTTAACCCCCCTCATATTCGTCAGAAAATAAAAATGTACATACATATATATTTTTTTCATTCTCCATACCATACACGTGGCTTAACCTGCTTAACAGTTGTTCCAAATTTCAAATTGATAGCTCAAGTAGTTCCTGAGATGTTTAACGTCGTGACAGACGGACAGAGTCGCACCATAAGGGTTCCTTTTTTACCTTTTTGGTACGGAACCCTAAAAAGTACTCCGTGATTCAATATTGAGCTTCTACAACGCAAATTCAACCTTATGCATTTCAAGAGTTACACAAAAGTGGCAAGCGCCGGCGACGCAAGTGCTCATGAATAAGAACCGCGAATCAGTTCAAAACAAGTCGAGCGATTGCCGACCTTAAAAACGTGAGTGACCCGCTTTTTATCACTATATGAGTACATAGTATATAAAACAAAGTCGCTTCCCGCTGTGTCTGTCAATATGTATGCTTAGATCTTTAAAATTACGCAGCGGATTTTGATGCGGTTTTTTTTTAATAGATAGTGATTCAATGGGAGGAAAATTGAAATCCCCATTTGAGGGCAAACATTACTCTTTTCTAATCAGGGAAGAAAAGTGCAACTGTGAAAAAAAAACCTGGCTGTTGCTTTATAGGACGAGCCCCATAGTGATCTGAATGCGCGGTTCAGAGTAACCTGGGGAAACCTCCGGCATAACCACGCGGGCACTCGCATCCACTGTGATGCGTAAGTTAGGAGTGTTTTTTTTTTCAACCTTTTTCATGGTGCGACCCCCCTAGAGTAAGAAAATATTTCGCGGCTCCTCATTCTGCTCTTCTTTACCCTCGCCTTATCCCATTTCAGTTGGGGTCGGCTCTCCTAATCATTTTTCGCCAGGACATTCTGTCCTGGGTCTATTTGGGCTGCACGTAAGTCCTTGTCAACAACTGATTGCCATGTGAGTCGGGGTCTACCACGGCCTCTTCAACCAGCTTCCAAGTTAAGCACACTTCGTGTCATATGGCCATGTGGGTCTTCTCTGCGCTGTTCTTAAATTATATTTTCTATTTTACAAATATGAAATCCCTACATGTTTTAACTTACAAAATTCAAGCAGCCGCAACTCCCTTGAAGAAGCTTCGCGACACCCTTTGGGCCCAAAGGTTGAAAAACACTGGACTTAGGATATCCGTTCAACAGCCGATCCACTTCGGCCCGGTCACTGGGATTCGTACTTAGCGCTTTTCTGGTCTTCTCTGGCAATCTTCAGATGGATGTGGCGAGGAATAACACAACCAACATGTTTATTAAGGCTATTTATTTCATTCCTATAAAATAACATACCAAATGTCTCTTTTGTACAACATCATATCAAAAATGTACACCATTATATAAATTTCGTCTCAGGTAAACGTTACCTAGCTACTCTCGAACCGCGGCTAACACATAAATATAATTATAGTCCTCTCACTTGCGTCCAGATAGGTACAGATACTGTAATACCGTCCTGTGCTGTATATATGATATCTACAATGGATTATTGTACACTCAGCGTCAAATACTTTGTAGCAACCAAAGTAGTCAAATAGTTCGGTACCCCATATATTCAGTACGTTGTACCGAACTATTTGGCCACTTTGACAGCTACAGAGTATTTGACGCTGAGTGTACCATTCATAGTTCATTCAAATTTATACACATCATGGAGTACCTTAAAGAGAAAAATGTAGTAGAATTTGTTTTGTAACCAAATTAATTGGTTCATTTGGAGTTTCAACGTATACGTCAAAGAAACATGATCTGAATTTACGATTCATAAGCACGAAAACACTATTAAAAGGTTATTCAAAAGGTACCCCTCAACGCGCATATCGCTTTAAGTCTATAACTTGATGTGAAAATCTGCAACTGAATATTGCAGTGCTAAGCTAAGGAATTTGAAAATACCGCACTTTCATGGCATTGAATGGGGTGGTGGTAATAGCTGTAAATTACAAACAAAAAAAAGTCTGGTTCCATGGAAAAAACGACTATATAGTCCGCTTAATTTTTAAGTTCAATTTATACTTTGTGGTAGGGAAATAGGGTTGATTTTTGTTGTTACTTCGAGATGAACTACGATCGCTTTATCCATGGAATCTATATAATTTAAAGTGTTTAACGAGTTTGCACGATACCGTTGGACGGGAAAGGTCGCTGCATAGCTAATGTATAACATTATGCATGTCCTTCCCATGGTCATAGTCGCTATGAATATATGAATGCTAAAGCAAATTGTTAAAATCCACGCGACATTTTTATTGAAAATTTTTGTACTTATTTAATTAGTTTTAACGTTAAAGTTAATTTCAATGTACCTACATATTACTTGAATCTCAACTTGAAGGCCAGGGAAGGCATAGTTGATGCACTTTTGTATTTGCACTATCTCTAACTGAGCCGATAGTCGTCTTGAGTCAAAAACAACTTGTGACATCGCTAATCTTGTGACATCAAGATAATAATGCGTGTCAAATAATATGAAGCGACTTGCGGTCATTGTTCAACTGTCAATAAAACAAATTGAATTTCACTCCTTTTGAGTATTTTATTAGCATTAGTTATGCGGAAACCTATACCTTTTTCGTAGCAGCAGATAACCCGCCCATTCCATCCAATGTGTTAAAAAGGGCAGTAACATAATTTAAACATTAATGTGCGGTACAAAAATTTAGAGTATTTATACATTTATCCTAGGGCAAGAATTTTGAGAATATTCCATCGATATAGATTCAGGAGCATAAGGACATATTACTATAAAAGACTATTTGTTCGCTATGCCTTCTGATTTGTACTTTGTTTACAAGCAAATTATGATAGAAAATTAAAATATCTGCGAAACATATTTGCAATATAATGGATGGATCTAGTATGTATATGGCCGTTCCATGCATTCAAATACATAGTTCGAAGCACCACTATCTAATATTTGTTGATGAGTGAATCTTTAGGATTTTTTTTAACATTAATATCAATAAGTTCCGTTTAATCTTATTTAAATAAGTAAAATGGTATATATAGGTATACAATAGTAATATTTAGGCTGGTTTTAGTGTCACGATGGCCATTGGCGCTAACGGGCCAATATGCATGATTGCTCTAAAAGCGTATTAGAGTGTTCCCGATAAATTGGCGCTGAAAAGCGCGCCTGACTCTCCAACCAGCCTTATGGGGACTCAATCAATTCAGAAATTGATTTCAAGTTTAATTACAACTACAGAAAGTCAAATTTTACGAACACGAAGTTTATAACCCTATAGATAAATAAGTAAAAAAAATCATAAAGATTCACTCGGCCAACGGTCAGAATAAGCCTAAAATTCCATTAAAAATGTCAACATATTTGCACAAGTCATGTTAATTCATCGTCCAATCAAACTGAACCTTAAAAACCAATGTTAATTTACAATAATAAAAAATATAATAATGATACAACGGCGAATCCACAAAATCTCTACATAATGTTAGACATAAAATAAATTTATATAATTAACATAAGATTAATAGCAAAATATCAACCAATTTCTTATTGCATGCATCATTAAAATGAAATTAACAATTTTTTTCTCATCTAAATAATATTTCGCACGATTCCTAGTCAAAAATAGTCAAATACGTAATGAAAAAGATAATCTAAGGTATTCACGGGGAGTGTAATCTAGTAAGTTAAATATTGTTTTTAAAAACGCGTCATTCAAACAACAGAATTCTTAGAACTAGAGAAATCAACGTATATATTACTATAACATCCTACGTCTACTGTTAATGCTTACAAATAAATGCCAACTATAGTGGTCTACGGAGGCCTGCGACTCGACTCTACTGGGGCTTATTGCGATTGGGCTAAATATACCGAATATAGATAATATACCTAATCATTTTCGAACATATAACCCGGCAAACACATAAGTACAGAATATAAATAAATAAAATATTTAAGGATATGTGCTTTAAAAAGGACTTCACTCTGAATAAGCCAGTTTGATTACATTCTTCATTTTTCGGAGCATATTTTGACTGTCGAGTTATATCTAATACAGGACTAAACTTAGCGTTGTTCTACATATAGGACGGCAAACATAAAGTGCAAGTCTAAACTATAATAAAATGAGCCGAGGTCGCAAGGCAGCACACTCTGGAAGGACTTTACCCTACGAAGGACAGGTTACAGCTAGCATTTGCGTATATCTAATAAAACATATGTATAGTACATACATACACCAGCGTAGTACTAAATAACAAACTAACATGTACATTCAATCGTGAAAATGAATCGGTTTAAATCGATTTAAGATGGGTTTCGTTTTAAAATCTTATGTACAGTGCGAATATAGTAAAAAGAGGAAAGTATATAGTCAAGGTTTCTCAAGTCGATTCTAGAGGCGGCTTTGGCTGGACGTCCGTTTAAGCTGAATAATAACTATATAAAAACAAAGGAAATTCCACGTTTACGCGGTTTCCTAAGGACAACCCTCTTTTCTCTTTTTAATATATATCGCTAGTAAAACAATAATATATTGATATTGTTTAAAAACATTACATAAAAAAACAATAAAACCATTTTGCTAAGCAACTATTATAAAACAATAAATAAATGGCATGATGCCAAAATGAAGATGATTTTGAGGAAAGTTGATACTTTCATTAGGAATGGGACAGTATTAATATAGACGGAATGGATTTTATTTGGAAAGATTACACGTTTTTTTTCCTGTGACACTGTCCTTCTAGTAGAACAATGTCTGAAGCGAGTCGAAAACAAAATTCATCTCGAAATATCTTTCTAAATAAAATCTTGTAAAACAAAGCATGTGAAAACGTTTAATTACTGTTTGTTCACAACCTCTGCCCGCAAATCGAATTGAACCAATTTTGAAAGCCAAATGTGCGTTTCTCTAGTACAATAGAGGTCTAAGTAGCTGATTACACAACTAATACTGAAAGCACCATTTTGTTTACCTAATTAATCGAATCCTTATAAAAAATGTACAATTTTGAATTTAGTGCGATCTGGGACAGTTTTTTAGGGTTCCGTACTCAAAGAGTAAAACGGGACCCTATTACTAAGACTCCGCTGTCCGTCCGTCCGTCCGTCTGTCTGTCACTAGGCTGTATCTCACTGATACCGTGATAGTTCCAGCTGAAATTTTCACAGATGATGTATTTCTGTTGCCGCTATAACAACAAATCAAATAAAAACAAACACGGAATAAAATAGTTTTTTATAGATAACCCTTCGTGCGCGAGTCCGACTCGCACTTGGCCGGTTTTTTTGTTTATATCTCAAAGGGCATAGGTCATAAGTTCAGGATGACGATGGATGTCGTTAGGAACAGATCGCGGTGCTAAAGTATCGATTTAACGATACATTTTTAAATACCGTCCATGATTGTTCTAACGTCGTTTACAAAGTATAAGCCTTACTGTCAATATCGGATTCGATTGTACCGTTATATATTAATACAATGCAGTTAAGCGAATTGTTTTGTACTTTGTTAACGATGCTAAATATTAGGACAGTCATGCAACATACGTGATTTAGCTGTATAACGTGCTAAAACATACGTAAGTATTTATATAACCTGAGGAAACGATGTGCAATTTCTGAATTATTAAAATGCAAACGATAACAAATATTTTCTTTTTTTTCTAATTAAGAGTTCGATAAAGTGACCGCCCTTATTCCATGCCATTATCACCACTTCATTTGTTGTTGCAAACAAGCCTGTACCGCTTAATAAGATGTTTAGACAAGTCATATTTAGACAATCGATATTTATAAGAACGCTTATGATCTCAAGCACGTATCAACTGCCATTACAAAATCAACCTTTTACATTACAAAATAAAGTTTATATTGCAATGCAGAGATAGAAAACAGATTGAGAGAATCAACGAGTTGTCTTTATGGTTATGGTGGTATTGAGTATACATATATCTACCATTCATCGTTTTATGGCATCAATTATTACACTAGTTTAATACTGAGATGACATAAAAATACGTGCAGTGTTCTGCCCTCATAGAAGGTAAACATTTTTAGTACAGTTATTTTACGTCAATGAAGCACGAAACAATTCGTCCTTTAGGAAAGACATCGTTCTTCTAGCGCTTAGATGTCTGATGTATTTTAGAAAGTACAGAAGGCGAATAGTGTTATTTAGATGCGTAGATTTCCATGAGAGCAGAGTTAATACATTAAGATGCCAAATTGAACTGACCCGTGTACAATACAAACATGTTCAATAAATTACATTAAAACGATTCGTATGACACTCGAATGACGTTATTGTCGTCAATGTAATGGGTACTTTGGACACCACTAACTTATCTCTATCGATCGCTGAAAAAAGTATTTAAGAGGTTTCGGAAAAACTGGATTAAATGTTAAGCAATTTGAGCCTATCAATTCTGTTTTTTTTTTGTATAAATTCACAGAACTTGTTTGAACGAGGAGCTTCAACATCGTACCACAAGTTAAGAAATAAAAATATTCGAATTGAGATTTTTTTTGATGTCGCTTTAATAATAAAGTCTCACTTTAAACTCTCGCGTTTTGTACACACAATTAAATTATTATTTTACACGGGTCTAACGCAATATCCATCACATCAGAAAATAATAATTTAAATATAATACTATTCTCGTATATATCATTACCGTTAAAAATAAGTTTGCAGTGCCGACGGTTAAAACACCAAGGTATGTACACAATAAATATACACCTATTAGTAACATTATGTTACAAAATTACGTCTAATGTGCACAAACCTTACATAGGTTGCAATACACTAAGTGCTTCAATTGGGTTCACATTTTTAAGAAGTAAAATTAAACGATAAAATAATTTAAAGTTTAAATTGAATGTCAAATAATTGGAAGAGTCAATTTTAAAAGCAATAAGATAATTAATATAATAACATTAATTTATATTTATTTAATTCATGTTTAAATCTCGGATAAAGTGCGATTACATTCACCTTAAGTGCTTTAGTTCTGCCTGACTTAAAATATTTGATTTAACTATATGTACACTACCATGATTTCGATCGAAAAAAACTTTAATATTTACAATGCGTCCGATTTGGGACATACCATTGGGAAACAAACAATTAACAAAGTCTATTGATTTCGATAGGATTTAAGGCTCTGGCACGCCTAGCGCGTCAGCGGCGCATGGCAGAAGCAACGCATACCTGCGATTTGTAACGCAAGGAAGGTTATGAGCCTTTGCTCATAACGGTGTGTATAATAATAATAAATATACTATATATCGTCGGGTGACAAGCAAAAGTCACTACCAAAACTGTCACTGCTCTTCAAAACCTCGCATCTCGGTACGTAGTCGATATCGAGATACAACCTTTGATTTAAGTAGGTATTTGTTACTTAGTGAGTTTTGCTTGTCACCCGACAATATACGCATACCGTTTTCATTCGAACGTATATACGCGCTGGCAGCACGTTGTGTGGCGTATATAACTTAAACCATCTATGATACGTCATGGGTTTGGGAGATTTTACGGTGATATATCTTTTTCATAACGTAGATGTCACATCGACTGGTTAATTAATCCAATCACTATGACAACCACGATATGACAGGGTTATATCACGATCATATCTCGCAAAGTAGCAACCTACGGACCCATGTACAAGTTATAGGCGTTGCCACCGCCTCGCGCGATAAGCCTGACTAAGCCTTTAGAACCGAAACAGATGCATGACAATCTATATACAATTGAAATCCCGTGAAACTTTTTTATGAATGAACGCGTCCGCTTAAGACGTTTTAGGTGAAAATAGTCTAACTTATTTATATTTGATCCCAAGCACGATATAAAAAGATTGTCATTGGAAAATCTGCAAATTCATTTATCGTTAGGTAACCTGAACGCGTACTTTAATACATCCAATCGTTGAGTTAATTCCGAAATACAGCCGGACCACCACATACGCACACTGCAAGCTCAACAGCGAGTCAAATAAACTGGAGAAATACATATAGAAACATCACAAATCCCTCATACTGACCACTTACGCACTAAGAAATACCTAAACTGTAAAATAGGTACAAATAACGTCCTTACTATCCAGAAGGCAAAATTGGCACTTAAGACGAAATTCGCTCCTTTCTTTATGAGTGTTTCGAGGAAGGTGTAGGGCGGCGCGGGCGGCTCGAGTCTCGCGAGCTCGAGACTCGGGCCCTCGAGACTCGGGTCGTCGCGAGATTGCGCGCTCCACTCGCGCGCGGCGATGCGGAGCCCGCGCAGCTCGCGCATGACCCGCGCGTCACGGGAGTCTCGCGTGTGACGCTTGTCACGATGACGCGCGTCACGCTTGTGACGCGCGCCGCGCGTTGGGCCCGGCTATGTGCTCGGGGAATTGTTCTGCGTGGGGTTGTACGGGTGGTTGGAGTTACGCAACACTGTGTATACACTGTCCACCTTGCTCAGTTTCTCGAAAAACGGTATCAAGTCCAACAGTTCTGAGTCTGTCATGTCGTCGAACCATGACGCGACGGGTACCTGGAAAACAAGTGACATGTTAAATATATTTCTGCACAGAATAATTAATAGTACCTAAAGGTACAGAAGGTCCACTGCCTAATTGATGACGTTAGCTGTCATTTTTTGGCAATAGACAATCACAGAGTGGGATAGGGTTGTCGACTGACCACATAACTGAACATCCAAAATTATAATTGTTTTAGTTTCTATGTTTGTTATCGAAATAATCATCCATTTTGGAAATAGTAATATGATATGATAATAATAAAATACGAAAGCCAGGAAGTAACGAGACAGTAAAATAAAATACGAATACAGATTAAGTTTTTAACAAAACAGTTCATATTTAGGAATAGGATGACTTCTTTCGCAGTGTTAGCAAAATTTTGTAAACTGAATATTCGTATAATTGGCAATAGACAATCATAGAGTGGGATAGGGTTGTCGACTGACCACATAACTGAACTTCCAAAATTATAATTGTTTTAGTTTCTATGTTTGTTATTGAAATAATCATCCATTTTGGAAATACTAATATGATATGATAATAATAAAATACGATAGCCGGGAAGTCACGATTAGGTACAAAAATACATGAATACAGATTAAGTTTTAACAAAACAGTTAATATTTAGCAATGGGATGACTTCTTTCGTAGTGTTAGCAACATTTTGTAAAATTAAAATTCGTATAATGATGTGCGATCCATGACATGTTGTTCCGTTGTTTCTACGAACAACGGAACGTATATATGAAACGTCATAGTGTGTCGATACGCTGTACAGCTCTAGCTAGACCTCCACCAGGAGGTTACCAATGTTACCATAGATAGATAATCATATTTGTTCCTTTGATTTTGTTTTATTTTTCTATTTCCTCGTTATTATGTACATTTGTTGACATTGTTTTATTAAGTATATCTTTATTTTTTCTTTGTTTTTGACGATCGTGATAAAGATTCTTATTTTTTTGACATTGTATGCAAATTTGTAATGTATTCTTTTACCATGAAATAGAGACCAGCCTGATGGTACAGTCGCCATCACATACATCGAAGCAAACAAGCAGCTCACAAACATCGGAACACACCTCTATTTTCAAGGCATTAGGGTGCATGTGCCGATATTTTTTGAACACCTATAGTGTACCTATGTATGTGATGGCGACTGTACCATAATATTTGTGTTTCTGGGTCAATCAACTATTTCTTGTTAATTTGTCGCGTTAGCCAAGAGAGAAAATGACAGTTTCTTAGAAAAAAAAACAACGTTGATCTAACATGCTCAGAGATGGCCCATTAAAGGAAACAGGTTGAACATGGCACGAAAACCTTAAAAAGTGACCCAGAAGACGTAACATGGCAACTTAGTGTCAGAATATAGTTGATTCACCCATCTGTAGCTCTAGTATAAGTTTTATCGATACAATGCGTTTTCGAATGCGTTTGCGTTTAGTTTCAATTTGTATGGCAAGTTGGCAACGCGAACAGCGCCTCTGGTGGTAACTATTGAGAACTACGCGTTGCCATACACATTGAAACAAAACGCAAACGCGTTCGAAAACGTATATGTATCGATAAAACTCATACTAGAGATACTTTACGTTGTGTTTTTCGACAATTAAGAATGGTAAAAATATGACCGCTAATGTGCTACACAAAAAAAAACTTTATTCAATTAATGACAATATCTATTGTATGCGAACTATAATATGTATATTCAGAAATCAGTATTGTCTTCAGATAAAGTGAGAAATGTTTTACCGTATCAGTATTTATTCCATTGATATAAGATTCAATTTCATTTGGCCTGTGCAAATGTTTTTTTCACTATGGCTGTAGCTGAAGACGTGTTTATAGCGTCGATAAACAATAGATGTCATTAGGGCATGAGAACGTTCTCACAAGTACTAGTTTTTCAACAAGATCATTGTCAACTTTATTGGTGGCGTTAATCTGTTGTTCACTTGAGGTCAAGGTTAATTACATGGGCATTAATCCTCGATGAGATGGCCAAGGTCTCCGTGAAGACAAAGAATTCGTAAGATGTTAAAAAGTGCTTCGGACATAATAAATTATGAGTGCATAAAAACTTATTTAATGAATAAATTCTTATATTTCTCATTAATATGCCCAATAAACTAACATAAATTACTCGCAATCGAATCAACTTAGCGAAGATATAATGCATACTTGAGAAAGAGACGTGAAATTTGTGTTTGATGTCGAGATTTCCATGAATACCTACCGGGGGATTTTGGGCGTGCCTTATTTAAAATTTTCAAGAATAGATTTTCGGATAAATATTTCACCAGTGTACACTATAACTTCGGGATTGATATTTGCGATTTTTAATTTGGAACCATTGTTAATTATTTTAGGGTTCGAAGCTCGATATGGATTTGTACTTATAAAAGTACACGGGAACTTACGATATGAAGCTGATTCTCCCTTTCTAACGTTTTTGATTATTATCAAACATAACCCAAGCAGTAGTGGCGTTTAGTAGCTCTAGTATAAGTGTTATCGATAGATATACGTTTTCGAACGCGTTTGCGTTTAGTTTCAATTTGTATGGCAACGCGCATTTCCTAGGCGCTGTTCGCGTTACCATACAAATTGAAACTAAACGCAAACGCGTTCGAGAAAGTATTGTATCCGTGAAACTTATACTAGAGCCTCAGAGGCTCTAGTATAAGTTTTAAAAATGCAATACGTTTTCGAACGCGTTTGCGTTTAGTTTCAATTTGTATGGCAACGCGAACAGCGCCTCCGGTGGTAACTTTTAGGAACTACGCGTTGCCATACAAGTTGAAGCTAAACGCAAACGCGTTCGAAAACGTATATGTATCAATAAAACTTATACTAGAGCCTCTGTTCTAATATTTGCACATAATTAATACTACACATACTTTCACGTTACCGTATACGCGGGTTACTTTGGCCCTGTAGCCCTAGTATAAATTTTATCGTTACAATACGTTTTCGAACGCGTTAGCGTTTAGTTTCAATTTGTATGACAACGCGTAGTTCTTAATAGTTACCACCAGAGGCGCTGTTCGCGTTGCCATACAAATTGAAACTAAACGCAAACGCGTTCGAAAACGTATTGTATCGTTAAAACTTATACTAGAGCCTCTGGAGGGTGTAACTTTGGCTTTCACGAATTACTCTGTACACCGCTTTTTTATGAATTTGAGCAGGGTCAAATAAATGCGCTTAGTTATAGTATCAGCTAACTGCTTACGTTGTTACTTTTTTCATGTGAAATGTCACAATGACAATAACAATGGCTATGTGTGTATTTTTATGCGGGTCAAAGTAACGCTACATCGAGTCAAAGTAACTCGAGTTTACGTTATCTACATCAATTTCCACCGCATCAACAATGACAAATTGTCACTAATCGTCGAGATGTCGAACGTACAATGACATTCCTACACAAAGATAAAATTGTGGTAGTATCTTAGTGTTATCTACGCTTTGCTTTAAGGGGACATAGGTTCGTGGTCTTCTCTCCCTCTCACTGAGCATAAGCGTGAGCGGGATGGAAGTGCGTGTTTGGATGTGCGGATATCATGTATTTTAATTTAAATTTTTTGTGCGTTTTAAAAAAAAAAGTAATAGCAGATTTCCCTCAAACATGACATTGCCGATTTTTAGAACCAAATTTAATATGTTTCGCTGTTGTGCATAATTTGTTATGATTTTTTTAAGTATATTTTAGACCTATGTTTGCGATTTTTTTCTATAGAGCGAAAGTCAAAAACTCAGGATCCGAATAGCTGATTTCCCTCGAGAAAGGCCTCAAGATTGCTAATTAAATTTAAGGCAGCCGTACTATAATCCAAACAAGAGCTACGATTTTTTTTAAATCAGTTTTTGGAGCTCACGGCGTCTTAACCGCGGCGTTATAAAACTAGCGCGTTTGAGAACAGGCTAGTCTAAACACATCGAATATGTTGTGAGATAAGGATCATGTAGTATTTATTTCTAAGGTCTGTTCATTTTCATTCAACGGAGAAATATAACGGGTAGAAATGTCAAACACAACTAATAATAATACTAAAAGCGGCCAAGTGCGAGTCGGACTCGCACATGAAGGGTTCCGTAAAATAAATTGCGGTTTACGATTTATGACGTATTAAAAAAAAACTACTTACTAGATCTCGTTCAAACCAATTTTTGGTAAAAGTTTGCATGGTAATGTACATCATATATTTTTTTTAGTTTTATCATTCTCTTATTTTAGAAGTTACAGGGGGTCCCATTTAACCACTTTGGAAGTGTCTCTCGCGTAAACTATTCTGTTTAGTAAAAAATGATATTAAAAACCTTAATATCATTTTTGAAGACCTATCCATAGATGTACGGGTTTGATGAAAAAAAAATTTTGATTTTCATTTCTGTGTATTTTTTTTTCGATTTTTGTGTGAAAATCTTAATGCGGTTCACAGAATACATCTATTTACCAAGTTTCAACAGTATAGCTCTTATAGTTTCGGAAAAAAGTGGCTGTGACATACGGACGGACAGACAGACAGACAGACATGACGAATCTATAAGGGTTCCGTTTTTTGCCATTTGGCTACGGAACCCTAAAAATAATGTTATCAGCTTATTACAAACAGTGCGGTGCTATGATTACGGTTTCTGGTTTAATCCTCAATAATCGGTAATAAAATAATTTAAAAAGGGACGAGGGCTGTATTTAGGTATTCTTTTTGTCTTCGTTGCTTTTTAAACCCCGACGCAAAAAGAGGGGTGTTATGTTAAGTATAAGTCTGACGTGTCTGTCTATCTGTCTGTCTGTCTGTGGCATCGTAGCGCCTAAACGAATGGACCAATTAGTTGCGGTTTTTTTAACCCAAAGCTGACATGATCGAAATGGTTCTTAGCTACGTTTCATCAAAGTCAGTTCAGCCGTTTTTGTGATATTGAACTTTGAAATTAAAATTTCAGTGGTTTTTCAACTTTTTAAGTTGTTAGTTATGTTATATATAATAGGGTATTTTAGGCCTACGCCTACACGGGCGGTATTCCATAACCAAATTCATCCGTGACGGAAAAAAATGCAACGTAATAGGGTTTTGAAGAAACTTTCTCTTTGCATAGTCGCGGCGACATAGACTACTCTTACTCAGCCTCCTAGCGTTTTTCCCGGTAGTGGTCATACGAGCCCGTGATCCGCTTTAGCACCTAGTTTTACGAAGCTATTTTTTTTTCTTCAATTTAGGCATATTTCATGCACCTATGAATGTCGATAAACTACCACCGGCTCGGAAAGAAAACCTCTGCCTCGAGAAGAACCGGCGTAAAAAACTCGGCGAGGTATAATTCATTCAAAACAGAATACAATATATAAATAATAATAAATATTTGCGGACAATCTTACACAAATCAACCTAGTCCCAAACTAAGCAAAGCTTGTACTATGGGTACTAGATGACGATATAGATACTTATATAGAGAAATAAATACTTAAATACATAGAAAACATCCATGACTCAGGAACAAATATTCGTGCTCATCACACAAATAAATGCCCTTACCGGGATTCGAACCCAGGACCTCTTGCTTCGTAGGCAGGGTCACTACCAACTAGGCTAAAGCGGTCGTCACATAATCGTCGTATAATTTCAGTATCAGAGTATTTGCACGTAGAACCGATGGCCGTTGGGGCGGAAAGGTTCTCGAGTGGCGACCACGTACCGGAAGGCGCAGCGTGGGTAGGCCCCCCACAAGGTGGACTGATGACCTGGTAAAGGTCGCGGGAGTCCGCTGGATGCGGGTGGCGCAGGACCGGCCATTGTGGCACTCTTAGGGGGAGGCCTATGTCCAGCAGTGGACGTCTTTCGGCTAATATGATGATTATGATGATGATCAGAGTATTATAAAAATACATTGCTACAGTAGAAAGCCTATTTATTTATTTGGCGATAGATTTCTAGTGCAGGACTACCATCATACCCCAGAGGGAAAACTAGACCTTATTGAGATTAGACCGAAAAGCTAACGGTAAATATTCCGTACATAAGTTGCGAAAAACTCGTTGGTACGAGCCGGGATTCGAACCCACGACCGCCGTACCACCACCAACCACTAGGCTACCGTAGCTTCTCGTATAGTCTTATGGTATACTCTCATCTATAGTATAAACAAGTAAGGTTCCACTCACAGCGTTGTCCGGATGGAATATGTATGAGGCGGGGGAGTTGTCGACAATGACAACGCGCCGTAAGTCGCGCCCCAGACTGTTGAGGTCCTTCACGTAGTTCCCGCGGTGGAACACGCAGCTGTCCCGGAACAGCCGTGCGCGGAACACGCCCCATCTGGAACAATAAAGGCAACAATGTAAGATTATTGAAATTAAGTTTCATATCGCATGTTGTATTGCAGACTGTTGGAAAATTATGGCTAGGCCGAAAAAAATCGTCACGACAGTTGCCTTTCAGTGAGTGTCGAGGTAGGCGGACTGTGCTCGTTTCTTGTTTTATTGGCTATTTACCGATCGACCAGAGGACCAATTTTTGACTTTCGAGCGCTCGAATCTTTCACTAGAAAACTGGTAAAAATGACGATACGCCAATTTAGAATAGCGATAGAAAATTTAAAAACGAGTGGGATTGACCACTCCTATTCATTTCTATCGGTAGAAAGTAAGTGCCTGCAATTTGGACACTACAAGCGTATTTACTTTTATTTGATTTTCGATCGCTCGAAAGTCAAAAATCGCCCCCCAGGTCTTTGAACTAGGCAACCGAGATGGTTAACAGCACTCGTGCAACCGCGTACACCTTGTGCACGGAGTATTCTTTGGTACACTGTACAACATACTCACGCCACCAACCACTCCATCTGACGCATCACCCACCCAGCTCGCTTAGCCGTAACAGCACGTCCTCCAAACGACGTTCCGCAGCCAGACCCGTCAAAGAGACACCATCTCACAAAACCCTTGCTGGGAAAATCCCATGTAGGGCCAGCGTTCTCCAAATGACATCGTATCGTAGCGGGATCCAGGCCTTCTTTGTAGGAAGCAAATGGCAGACGTCAAGTCAACCACATTGGACTCACCCGTCGAACAAGTCTGCAACGGGTTCCGCGTACTTAGCGAGCGAGGCGGTGAACAGCACGCACTCGTAAAGCTCGCGCCAACGCCAAGAACTCATCCACCAACCGTTTTAACAAATACAATTGGTGTTTGTCGGCCAACTGACATCAGAAGCCGTACCGCTCCATCCAACGCAACACCCTCTCACGACACCAAATAACCAGCTGTGATCCCAGGAAGGGTATCGAGTCTGGTCTATCACCAACTCACCGATCGAGCAGGTCCGCGACGGGGTCCGCGTACTTGGCGAGCGAGGCGGTGAACAGCACGCACTCGTAGAGCTCGCCGCAGCGCCGTAAGAACTCGTCCACGTGTGGCCGTTTTAGCACGTACACTTGGTGCACGGAGCCGTCTATCTCAACTGGTACTACGAAGTCTGCGTTGTTTATTGGCTGGAACAAAGGAAATATGTTTTAAAGTTTTTGTCATAAAGAGCATGAGCAGTTAGGGATCCAACATGTATAATTCACACGTGCTTTAAGCCATACCTATCATTCACTGCAAAAATTTGCCAACTCTCAGCTTTGAGAGCTTACGAAAGATATAAACTTAGTTCTTGTTGAAATAGGTCTGGATGGCGTTGTGAATGATGTTAATTACTTACTCCATTCGTTCTATACCTAGTACTTTATGGTTGGACGATTATGGACTATATGCGTGAAGTTAGTAAAGCGATAAGATATAGAAGGACCCGTTAGCTTTGAGTCATAAACCTGAAACATATGTGTTGACATCGAACGACTTAGAACACGCTTTGCCGAATATTCTTTCGATGTCTAAGACATCTGTTCTATGTTATCGCCATTACTCAACACATCCCGCGAACCCATGACTAATCCAGGGAATTCCTTATTTATGTTACGAATGCCGAAGTTATCGCGACGCGTGACGTCACAACCCTTTGTTGTATATACGTTCGCGAGCTCAGCAAATACGATATCACAGTTTGTTGAAATAACAGAGTCAATATTAGGGCAAATCGAACGGTGATAGAACACATTAAAGGCGTTATTAGTTGCAATCTTTAAGATGATTCTGACCCGGTACTTGGTGGAATATGATGGGAAAGTTAAAATTCACTAAATGAAAAAAGACATATGACTCATAAGAATGACTTATTAGAAATGTGACTCACAAGCAGACCCCTAGTAGCTTCTAGTTAACAATATTTCTAAATTGCTCTTGTTCGTTTAATTTTATGAAATGTTTTGTCATTGGGATCCCTCAACCAATTGGATGTGTTGTGTAACCTTTGTATATTCTTTCGACCTTTTTAGCGCTAAATTTGGTGTGTGATCCTTTTTCCTTGTACGTCTAACCATCGGGTATTGACCATGAATCCCTGAATCGGCATTTCTAAACGTTATGTTCATATTTCAAGAAAGATTTTCACTTTAACGAGTACCTTCTAAGTCGTGCTTCGCACAAATTACACAGTACATTAGATAGGTATAGGTTAATTCCTTATTCGTGCTAGATTGATATGATCATAATTATGGATTTATGACAGTAATAATCACTCAAGAATGTCGAGCGATTCGACCTAAAAGAAGCGAGCGAGTCGTTTCGATATTTTTTACTCATAAAATTGCTTTGACTAAAATGTAGAAGTGACAGTCAGCCAACACATATCGTATTCAGGCATGCCGCATGGTCTCTGCAGGAATTTACTCTATCAAATGCTTGGCATTTAAAGCAGACTAAGTTTGCTAAAGTTACCTAGTTCTTCATTATTTATTCTAGGAATCTAGATAGCCGCCTTGACCTGACTTTACGGCTAAATACCACATCATCCTCCTAGCGTTATTATTCCCGGTTGTGCCCCTAAAGGAGCCCGGGGTCCGCTTTGACACCTAATCCCAAGATTTGGCATAGGCACTAGTTTTTACGAAAGCGACTGCCATCTGACCTTCCAACCCAGAGGGAAAACTAGACTTTATTGGGATTAGACCGGTTTCCTCACGATGTTTTCCTTCACCGAAAAGCTAACGGTAATTCCGTACATAAGTTCCGAAAAACTCATTGGTACGAGCCGGGATTCGAACCCACGACCGCCGCTTGACAGCCGCATGCCTGAACCACTAGGCTACCGTAGCTTTACGGCTAAATACCACGTGACATTTAAATGAAAACTTATGGACATGAAAAAATCTAAATACTTTCACAACTTTGCTAAGTTTAGTTGCTTTAGTCATACTTAAAAAAACATTCGGATTTACAACTACTGGCCGTTTCACCAAGCTACAAGATTTACAATTTAACCAAACTAAACAGGCAACACCCAAATGACAGTCGTCACGTCATGGTTCTATTATTAAATTTTAAAATATATTTCTATGTTTAAATTTACCTACCCACATATTTTGTGATGGCCTTAGCATTTTTGAATTAACATTAAGTCCTTATTATAAACAACAACGAGGGGAGGGGAATCCTGTTCCACCGTGATACAGTTTTTACTAGTACGGGGAACAGAGGACGCTTACTCACTGATTGTTACTAGATATTGTGTACCTTACCTACTTATTATGTAAGCAGTGTATGACCTGTATGAAGGCTAAATAGAGTTATTTTTTTTTATTTTTTTTTTATTTATTATATTCAGAGCTATAGCCACGAAAATCAAATCTCGAAGTTCGTATATCTCCGTCTCTATTGCACTTATGGTTTATGGTACTCGAGCGACAAAGACAGAGATATACGAACTTCGTGATTCGATTTTCGTGGTAGCGCCGCAGAACAAGCTATACGTGTTGCCACAATGAGGGAGGGAAAGGCTCTAATGCAGCTAAATTAAGAACTGGTCTTAAAATGGCTCATGGCTTACCATAAACAAGCTGCCGAATTTGGGCGGGTAGGTAATGGTTTATTTGCCACAACTTCAATTATTTGTCAAAAGTGGAAAAACAAGGACGAAATTTGGGGAAGGAAATTCTAACTTCGAACGAGACTCACATCCATTCCCAAAAAGGGATAGGTAGAGCACGTGAACTTAAAGTACTTTAACAGTCAGTGCGACTTCTAGCAATTGTAGGTTTAATTGGAGAAAACGTGATACGTTTCTACCTCATCGCCCACAACTAACTTCTACTCAAACACACTTCAAGATATGATAAATCAATCAAGTATCATTCAATAAGGGCAGCTATTGTGCCTTATTTTATTCCCCTTTCAGTAATTTGATTGTACAGCGACGACAATGTCGTTTTAACCAATGTACTTAACCTTTGCGAATTTTACATTAAAACGTTGTAGACACATGTTTCATGTAAAAAACCTTCGGTAGACGTTTTAATTTGATGACGCTGTTAAGTTAGCGAGTCAATTCATTTCAGTTTCAATGAGTCATGACTAGAAAGTGGTTCAAACGGAATTGAAATAAAATAAAAACACGACTTCCGATTAAATAGTTACATACCCTACGTCACCCGGTATAAAATAAATAATAAATAAATATTTGGGGACAATCTTACACAAATCGACCTAGTCCCAAACTAAGCAAAGCATGTACTACGGGTATCTACTAACCGACGATAAACATGCTTATATAGATAAATAAAAACTTAAATATACTTATAGAAAACATCCATGACTCAGGAACAAATATTTTTGTGCTCATCACACATGCCCTAACCGGGATTCGAACCCGGGATCTCCGGCTTCGTAGGCAGGGTCACTACCAACTAGTCTACAGAGGCCGTCAAAGAGTAAGTATTCTAACGATACCTCGTACACCTATATCAATTAAGGCGTTTAGTAGTACTTATTGAATAAATAAACTCACATGTAATACATACACGAACCCTGAAAACATTAGGTACACCTTCTCCTTGTTTGGGCAGTCGTCAACAAAATTAGACCCTTCTAAAGCTTTTCCCAAAACTTCCTCTTAAATACCGCTTTCGACTTTGTTTGGGCTCATATCAAAATTGTCGATATTTCACTTCAAACTTCAAATCATTTATTTGTGAACGCTCTAGATTCCTTAATTTGTCAATTCGTCCCTCTAATAGCAAGTAGAATGTAAATGCGAGGGACGAATATTTTATGTCCGACCCCGACATATCGCGATCAAGCTAGCAAGAAGACTGATTTAGACATATATTTGAGGAACAGGATACTATTATACAATAACTAGCTTCTGCCCGTAACGAACTCGTTTATATCGTAGCCCCATACAAACTTTCACCCCCCATTTAACCCCCTTAGTTTTTACCAAAACGCAAAAAGATTTTTTTTTGTATTCTGATCAGGAATCTTCTTATCATAAAGTTTTAATAAAAAGAGTTTCCCCCATACAAACTTTGCACCCCTATTTAACCAGCGTGTGGGTTTTTCAAAAACCCTAAAATTAGTTTTCTTGTATTGTAATAAGGAGTCCATACACAAAGTTTCAAGTATCTAACTTAAAAATTACATTTTTACTCCATCCCAATTCCTCATACAAAGTTTCAACCCCTTTTTTACCCCCTAGAGGAAAAATATTTTCAGAAATCCCTTCTTAGTGGGTAAAAAAATAACAGCCGCCGCTGTGAAAATATCAGCTTTCTAGATTCAACGGTTTGGGCTGAGCGTTGATTTAAGTGAGTGAGTGAGTGAGTGAGTCAGTCAGTCAGTCAGTCGGTCAGTCAGTCAGGGCTTTTACGATTATACCTATATATAGATTTCTAAATGTCTCATCCCACGCTGTTCATCAGCGCTCCAACAGTCCTATCTAAAAGGGACAGTTTAACACTATCTTTCCTCTGCAGTATATTTGAAATGGCTCAGTAGTCATTAATGTCATTATACATTATCACAGTTTACGTTCCATAAGTGGCTCATAAACTTCACTCGCACCAGCTGACCTTTGCAAATTATAAATATATTCAGTATTTTTAGAATTCCACATTTATATGTAAACCGTAAGCGGTAGTTTTCTTTATCAGATCCAACTAAATGTGTTTCACTAGTAAAACGCTAATTTTAGCTATAAATTTACGTTCTGTAGGTCAAATACGAACATGAGCCACCTGGCCTTTTAGTAATATTAATCAATGGCATTGCTAATTGGTATAACAGCATTTCTGATTCATTAGAGTTTATTTGTAGTGAGAAACCCCAACTACACCAACCAATACTGCGGGTCAGTGTAGGGGATATGGCACTTTTCGTCTTTATCACACTCACCGGCCGTACCTATACCTATCTACTACCAGTGGCGGAGCGCCCATACAAGCCTATTTCCACCGGAAAAAAATAGGCAAGTCTATAGTTAGTTAGTTATATACTCTTAACTCTTTCTTAACTTTTTTGTCCCGGGTTGCACATCGAAATTTTTCACGCGCCGCCACTGATATTTACCTGTCATAGCCATCGGGGTACAAAGCATAAGATGCTTGCGATTTCACTTCTCAATTATCGTGATTAATTCACATGTAGTTACTTTTTTCCAATGCGCGGCCATTATCTCGAATTCAAACTTTTGAATGAATGAATGAAATTTATTGCGTATAATGAATCCAGGTTACAATTGCAGATATAGTTACATAAAGAAAGTTTCACTGAACTCTACCTTTGCAGGTGTACACCGTATGTGTGTGTGGTGTTTTTCCGTGAGTGTTGCTTCTTCTTTGATCGGTCTAAGTTATTTTAATCAGATTATAGTTTTTATTAGTAGATCGGTCTTTTTCATAATTTATGTGCCATTTGTGGGTCATATTAGACGGAAAGTTAGTAATAAAGCTAATGCGACTCGTGGATTAAGTTGGTCACGAACAGTCCTGATTGACTCGATAAAACGACATTTAAAATTAGATTACTAAGTTATTCATGATAGGTTACTAAATATCGTAAAACTTATCAGGTATTACGATATAAGTCGGTACATATGGGTATAGTTAAACCGACTTGAACTGAGCTCATGAATGCTCATTGTTCTGAGGTTATGAATAGACATTGTTCGCGAACACGTGCCAAATTTTGCAAAAAAAAATGTTATCGCCACATAAAATGTTCATTGAACAATGAACTCTATCTTCTTTTATAATATATTCCAAATTAGCTACGAGATATAAAATACCACACACATCGCCTTATACCTGGCTCGCTAAGAGCGGGGTTTTTTATTATTTTGTAGTCCATTTTGAACCTATTGAAAAAGACGATAGAGTTAATTATACAATGAACATTTCATGTGGCGCTGACCTATTACTTGCAAAAAATGGCACACGTCCGACCACACTGTCGTATTGTTAGACTTGAATGCTATCATTCTGAAGAATCAGTTTAGCTTTTCTCCAATATTGTCCCCAACTCCCCAGTCCCCACTAAACCCAGTAATTAAACTGTAATCTCGATTTGAAATCTACTTAACGACAAATTGACTACTTAGATTCAAGTTTGACTTGATTACCTAAGTCGAACTACTTAACAGATCTGGCTAAAATGTACTTAAGCAGCGTAACTAGATCAGCCGTCATTAATATTGCGAATATAATCATTTACGATACAGCAATCGAAATGAACTGACAACATTCATGCTTATTTCCTAACCACGCCTTAAAATAAAACCTTCTAGTAACACACTTAAGTACACTAAACTCTAGTTTCTGTCGATTTGTTTATATGGCTTGTTATCCAAAGGAAGGTAGTGTTAGCCAAAGGATAAATAAATAAATAAATTAAAAAAAAATTGGCACAAGCTTGTATAGTCGGTTATACTCCGGCCTGGAGATGGAAAAATATCTAGGTAAAAGGAATACATTTAGTGCGGGACCATGAATGTATGTGTTATTCATATACTTTATGTTATACTATTATTTATATACTTTATGTTAAATTACATATAATTATAACTACTTACTTTATGTTATAATTATATGTCCTTTTAGATTTCCAAAAGATCCCTATATAAAGGAGAAATGGAGAAAATTTTGTTATAACGAAAATTATTATTGGAAACCTACACGTACAAGTGTTATCTGTTCGGAGCACTTTACTCCGGAAAGCTACAAAAATGATACTAACAGAAAGACATTGATTGAAGGTGCAATACCTTCTTTGCGACTATGTCCTTGTTTGGTGAATTTCTTTTTTTCTTTGTTTTTCCTAAATCTGCGACTAGTAGATACATTTAATTTTTAAACCCGGCTTTTTTTCCATAAAATCAAATTAATGATAACAAATTAAATATTGCCCCATTTTTGCACTTATTTTCAAATATATCCCAATTTCTAAAGTCTGACCGCCACAAATATAAATGAGGATGCGCCATATTGCGGAATTTCACTGGAACTAATTTCTTACACAGGCAATGATTTTATGATTATTTGTTGTTATTTGTGATTGGTTGGTGAATAATGTCAACGTCATTCGTGGTGGTCGTTCACATTTCTTTAAAGACAAATATTAACAAAACGCTAAAAATAATTCACAGTCGTGAGTATCAATAATGTGTGTACACGTGTTTACTGTAAACGAAAAACTTTTTACAAAAAAAGAGCATTCCACTAAATGGTTTTTAAATAATGACATACATACTGTTAGTTATAAGCAAATTATGATTCAATGTATTCGAATGAACTTCAAATGTTTACAAATGATGACACTGGGCGTCAGTATTGCCATGATTAAATTATTCTGAAAGTGTGCAACATCATTTTATATGTGTTGCCAGAACGTAAACGAGCCGCCAGTGTCATCATTCAATCATTCGTTCAGCAAATTGTTCGTTCTCAAATGTTATAAAAGTAGCGGGAGCGTTAAACCGCTCTCTTTCTCTTGTGAAACTGGAATGAATAAACAACTAATCCTACTTCGAGTATTATTTAAATTTTCTTAATTAATAATACAAATAAACATTTTTGGGGTAGTATCTTCAATGTACAGAATTTTCACTTTTACAATTTTATAATAAATAGTATAAGATAATTCAGTTCATTCATCAAACTGATTTGACTCATTCTTCAGATCTGTCCGTTGTGTCCCATCACTAACTTGTTCGTATGTATGCTGCACGGTTACGTGAAAACTCTGTCTGTGTGCGTGTAATTTTTGATGTGTTAATTTTTTTTGTAGTGTGCGTTTATCTCTACAGCTAAATTTGTGTCTGTTGATTTATTCATATTTTGGTGGTGTGCTGTACGTGTTTACCTCACCCCTCGCTAAAAGTGGCGAAAAAATTTGTTCGAAGAGTTGACGTTATGACATCTCCAGTGGGCTTAATACTCAAAGCTACAAGTACATGCCGGTCGCCCCTTCGCAGGGCCCTATTCAGTGGCTGCCACGTGTTGGTACAGGACGCTCGCACGGGTCGCAGCGCGTTGCATGCGATAGAACGGGATGGCCACATTTAGGCACGTTTATTTGGCGTACCTAAACAGGGAATTTGTTAACAGAGAACCTTCTGTACGTAGTACTATTACTTATTCTGTGCTACAGGGAGGTCGCGCCATGAAAAAGGTTGAAAAATACTGAGCTACTCGATGAGGTTTCATTCAATGAGGCCAAACAGGACGGTGTTATCTGGTGTAGTTTCAGAGTTGCTATGTTTCCTCATGATAAAATTGATAATGTAGTGTTGCTAAATGGATAGTAAACCATCAAATTATTGTAATAAATAAAGTATAAATTACAACATATAATTAAAATCACAGTTAGAGTTCGGTAATCATAGAAAGATATGGTAGAAAAAATATGTTTTTTTTATTATTATCTGAGTGTAAAGTTAAACCAATAGAAACTTAACGCTTTTATAAAAACAAAATTGTACGACAACTATGGACCTCTAAATGCAGTATTTCGGGACCGAAACAGCAATTTACTTGATTTTCCATACAACGATTAGTACAAATAGCAAACTGTGACGTCATACTTATATGTCAATTAGTATGATTCGTTTATGTATTTGTATTTATGTTCTTTAATTGTGGTTGCTCCCATACAAACATTTGTTCATCTCCCAAAACTGGTTCGAATGGCGTCGTAAAACAATCTACACAACAAACGCAACCTACCATCTAATAGCATATTGTACAAGATTTCAACTCGACTTCGGGAACATGGTCAAGATAACTAAGAACTTGACCTACTAAACATTACGTCAACAAAAACCTTGTAGAAACATGCTCTTCAAGAAACCCGACCGTTAAACCACACGGTTACATTTACAAATAAGTTCAAATAACACGAGCTTCGCGGCCTCATTGTGTACGTAGCATTGATTCCTGTAACACAAATCCAAGGCTGAGACCTTGACATATGTGCGCACCAAAACCTCGGTTACAATAGGTGTGTGGATATGGTGTAACGCTAGCCTTATAAGATGTGTCAGACAGTGTAATGTGATGGGCGAGGCAAGAATTTTGAAAAGGAATCAAAACATTATGATACCTTTGTTGGTTTTGGGGCCCTACAACGATAATGTCGGTTATGCGACGCGCGCGACTACCATAACGAAATGAATAAAGTTCGATAGATAACATACAGTAAATTTCTAAACCAAATTATGATCAAAAATCGGCTTCACCGTCTTGACAATGGGGAGTGGATGAAAATTTTAGAAGTGCCTGATTATTTTTTTGGTGATAGGAATAACCTTCCTTAGACCAGAAGTGGCAATAATTTTTCAAAAATATAAACAATTTCCTCACTCACGTTTTGGGTTTAGGACGGCGAATGAGACACTTTCCTTAATCCGTCTCATATTACAAAAAATATTCTAAATATCTGACCCTGGCAATGACAGCTAGTAGCTGCAGCAGCTGTCAATATCATTGCCAGTGTCAGTTTACCACGGATTTGTAAGATATTTTTTTGTAATGTGAGACGGATCAAGCAAAGTGTCTTATTCGCCGTCCTAAACGTAAGTGAGGAAACAATTTATATTTTTCAAAAATAATTGACGCAGTTGACAAGTCTGCAACTTTTTTCTGGTGGTAACGAAGGTTATTGCTAGCACCAAAAAAAAATCAAGCACTTCTAAAATTTTCATCCATTCCCAATTGTTATCTCACAATCACAATTCGTCTGAACGGGCTTGGTTTAGATTGGCAAGATACCTAAAGATGATCGAAAGGTAGACATCATCGCTGCAAGAAATGAACGGCGAATTGTCATTACCTCATTAGTCTCATTACCGACTGACAATGGCAATACATTGCTTGCTAGGCGAGTAAAGGTGGTTACTGGACCGCCTCGTTTTTATCGACCCCGCAATGTAGGTAATTGTCATTGACATTTGGTGGCTACATAAATTGTCAAGTTGATGAAATAGGAGCCTGGCGTTGTAAGTAGTAAGCGAATAGCCTCACGAAAGTGACATTCTCGTTAAATGGTTTTATGGCGTTATATAACTCGGCATATTTATACGAAGAACGCTCCGCAGCTAAAAGCATTTGAGCTGCAGGCGGACCCACAAGATGAAAAGTATAAAGCAAAACAAAGGAAAGTATACCTTTCAGACTACGAAGGTGCACCAATTTTACTTAGAAAAGGGCTAATGGGAGCCATTGTATGACGTATCGTATCGTACAAAAGGTACCTAACTGAGTTGATTCATGAGCGTGCCTTTGAAATCAATTATCGTGACGTCAACAGCGTGAATTAATAAACGAGTTTACCTACTTAGAATCATAGTCTTTTTCTATATGAATACATTGTGGTGCAAATAAACATTCGTAATTAAGTCTACTAATTATAGCAACGTTTTGAGCGATAACAAAACAATGCAACGATTCCGAAAATAAATCGCAATGGGACGGAGACCGTCCACGTGTCAGCAAGAGGGTTAAAAATAAAGTGTAATTTTCACCTTGTTAAGCTTCGTGGGCGTGGGGTACTAAGGAAACGCGAATAGGCACTTAGCTGCTTTGATAACGAGGAGGAAAATTGCGTTGAGGCAACTTGGGGCACGTATATCTAATGTTATTTTATTATTCCCGATTTGTATTTGAAAATATCCTATTTCAAACTAATGATGCTGCAATATTTTTCCACAAAGATTTTGATATTGACGATGATCCTGGCGCTTTCTCAGCAGCATCCTCTGTCACTGCTGACACTGACCGTCCAGTGACCAGTGACTTGTCCGATTCCATAACAATGAAAACGTCCATGTCAATAAGACAAGTCATAGATGCAGTTTAAGACTAAGAAGATAGAATGTGTGAGAGTGTCAATTCATTGCCCCGCCTAATAAAATGACTATATACCGTCCTCCAATGGTCAGACCCCCCTATTATGAAATGACGTAATATATAGACAGCCCCCAAGTGGTACTACAAATGCACATCCAATCCGCACTACGACTACAAGTGCATAATTAGGTATATTATACCCGATCCGCACTACGTTGTACGAATGTCACGCGCATTAGGTCATGCTTAACCAAAACAATACAAATCTTACATGCGCCTCCATTAAATCATTTTACCACTGGAATGTCGCTTTGCCATAAGCGTCTTCGGTTCCAAACTATGACGCCACACGACAGATTTCCGGACACAATGGACGATAAACCAATGTCCTATGTCGAGGTTGCGACCTCGATTCGCCAGTGTACTAACTACTAATTGTAATTTGCGTAGGGGTCTTATATCCGCTATATTGGTTATGATTATGGAATTGCGCACTTAACTATTAAAACTGTAATACCGAGCCGTAACAGCAATGTGTAATTTCAAGCTGTTAAAGATAAAAATTACTTTATACCTAATACTTTAACGGTCTTTAACCTTTTACGAATGAATTGAAGATCCTGAATCCTGTACTGAAACTGTCGAATGTGATCGTCTGTGCACAAAGATTTTTTGAAACAATGTTTCTCTGTAAGAGTCCCGAATCCCAAATAAAATAAAATAACTAAATTAACGATTTAAGAGTTCTAGACGATCCAGTAGGTAGTTGTTTCCAAATTAGGGGGCGTTCATTAAGTACGTGAGAAGTTCAAGTGGGGGAGGGGGTCGAGCCGAATCTCATCTAATCTTTGGGGAGAGGGGGGGTTTCGGCAAATATCACGTAATTGTTTACCCGCAAGAAACAGGCGAGACAAAATTGCGAGAAAATAATATTAAATTACATAAGTAAAACATGTTTCTTCACAAAAATATGGCCTAAACATAAACGAGATTTTGCGAACGCTGCTAAGTTGCACAGTAGTCCATCGTTTGTTTACGCGCTGATAATAGCCGAACGCGCGACCAGCGTCATGTATTTTTTTTTTTGACGGAGTGGAAGTTCACTTACGCATCCACCCAGTCGGGAAGCTATAATGGGGGGTATGTGGGACTCACACCCTTCAGCCATCTCTATTTAAAGAGAAGGGGGAGGGAGTCTACCCACTAAAACCACTCCGGCGTTTCCGTCCCTGCCGTTAATGGGAGCGCCACGGGATCGCGAACATGTCACCACGACGCCCCCCACATTTACAGTAGAAACACACATATTGAAAAATCTCATGTGAGATTGGGGGTGGGGGAAGGGGATGAGCTAAATCTCGCAACATCTCACCAGAGAGGAGGGGAAGTTAGAAAATTTCAAAAAACGCCTCTCGTAAATAATGGACGCCCCCTACCCTACGCCAGCACATGTGGCACAAGACAGCGCGCGAAATGAGTTGCGGCGAGCTATACTATCTGTCTTTTTCTACTGAGAACACTTAGAAAGAGACGGATAGTCAGTCTCTCTCGCCGCGAGACAGCTCGCGCGTCGCTTGTGCTAACCGTGCAGAACTGTTACAAAAACGTTTTTCTAATTAGGCATGATCTAAGAAGTACGAGAATAACAAACTCTTTGTAAATGGCATACGTAAATCATAGCGTATAATAAAATAACCTCTTATTTACTTCGACAAATGCTTATGCCCGAAATAATAACCTATCCGAAACATATTATATGTACATATGTACCTATCGTGTATATATCTCTTATAAATGTATCGCTCATTTATATCTATGAGGGCGATTTCTGTAAAGCATACCGGCGCCCATTAGGTATTTATACGGAAAGATTGTAGAGGTATATTGCGAGATACAAGCTGTATATTGACTGTCTTATGTTTTATCGCAACTATAGGTAAAATACATTTCAAATAAATTCTGTTTTAATCAACCGACTTTAAAAAAGGAAGAGATTCTCAATTCGTCGGAATATTAGATTTTTATAAAATATGTTCCCCGATCACTCGAAGACGGCCAGGACCGATTTGGAAAATTCTATTTTTTAACCCCCGACGGAAAAAAGAGGGGTGTTATAATTATAAGTTTGACGTGTCTGTGTGTCTGCATGTGTGTGTGTCTGTCTGTGGCATCGTAGCTCCTAAACGAATGGACCGATTTGAATGCGGTTTTTTTTATCCGAAAGCTGACGTGATCGAGGTGGTTCTTAGCTACGCTACGTTTCAACAAAATCGGTTCAGCCGTTTTTGATATATTGAACTTTGAAATGAAAATGTCGGCGGTTTTTAAACTTTTCTGAGTTGTTGTTATGTTTGAAAGAGTATCCTACTCAGGTGATCCCATGGTCATCAGGTCAGAATCTGATGATGGTGTACTGGAGAAATCGAGGGAACTCTTCAAATAGGCGAAGCACTGAATTGAAGTCGATTAAAACTTTTTATTTTAAAGTAAATTATTTGTCATTAAACGGTTATCTGTAAGTACACGGATAATAATTTACTTTAAAAACAAAGTTTAAACCGACTTCAATTCAGTACTTCGCCAAGCCACATGGTCCATGAAAATTTCCGCATTTCCTTTCCAATTTACCACATGAACTGCTTTCCGAGAGCAAATGCGTTGATTATTACAGAAAAACCCCAAGTCGCTATAATTATGTGGGCTGATAATATTTGAGGAGTTCCGTCGATTACTCAAGGATCTCAGAATTAACACTTCATTAGTTGCTACTTCAACATCATGTCAGAATCTTTGAAGTACTTTACATCTTTGAGGAGTTCCATAAGTCATCTGTGCCACTTCACCAAAATTACGATTTCCGAGGGTAAATAGAAAATACACGAGTTATAATATAAAATACTGTAATCACTAATCACTACACGCGTGCCTATAAAATTTGAGGGTTGCCCTCAATTTCCCTGGGTTACCATTATCAGATCCTGACTTGATGACAATGGGACCACCTCAGGAGAATACTCTTTCGAATAAAAAAAGAATTTTGGAAATCGGTCCACAATTGACGGAGAAATCGGCGAACATACATTACATCTTTGAGGAGTTCCATAAGTCATCTGTGGTTTTCGTCATTATTATTTTTTTTTATACTTAGGGTCATTGTCAGATTTAGGTTCGCGTCTCTTTGGTGGACATTGCCAAAGTTAAGGACTATAAAGCCTAATTTTTGGTTGAACTTTGAATCCGCATAAACGACGTTGCCTCTTCTATAATTCTATGTGATAAAAACATATTATATATAAACATATGCCCTTAACTATTGACCACCGGAAAGATGATTTTTGTTTTTGTGACTGACAATGACCCACTACGACGGTGGCAAACAAGCTAACGGCCTGCCTGATGTTAAGCTGGTACCGTCGCCTATGGACACTTGTGACTTCAGAAGAATCACAAGCGCGTTGCCGACCCTTTATTCACTTGAGGATTCGCTGTGTTGGCAGATAGAGACATGCAGGTCCCTCACTCCCAACACAGCGCACCCTAGGGAGCTCTGGCGACCTTATTCACCACCAGGAACACAACACCACATACTTCATAGCATGCAATAATATAATCGTAATCGTCATCAGTTCCACTTAACCAAAATTACGATTTCCGAGGGTAAATACACGAGTTATAATAGAAAATATCGAAATCACTACACGCGTGCCTATAAAATTTGATCCCATCATCAGATCCCAAATTGGTGACAATGGGACCACCTCGGGAATATACTATTTCGAATAAAAAAAGAATTTTGCAAATCGGCCCACAATTGACCGAGTAATCGACGAACATACATTAAAAAAAATATATAGTGGAACATATAACCTCCTCCTTTTTTGAAGTCGGTTAAAAATAGCTTAGAACACTGAGATTGATTCGAGTTACCCAAGTACGCACGCAGGTATTTTTAGAACCGTGCGGTGTGACTGATACTAGCATTTCAAAGGCTTCGTGCGAGAACTGTGTGTGAATACGGGGAAAATTGCCATAAAATAACTTTAAATTGGAATTATCCAATTTAAAGTTTTTTAATTTAGATTTTTTAGTATAATTATATACTAAAAAATCTGCCAAAACTGCCAGAAGCTAGCGTGCACGGAAGCCAATTTGCAAAAAGTCAGCGGCTTGGGAAAGTTTTAGAACATGTTCATAGTTTCAATAAGTTAAGTTGTGGCTTCACTATTCTACTAAATATTCGTATTGACGTTCAACGTAGCACCCAATATCTTGCGTCCTTTTATACCATCAGCAGTACCCCGTAATAATCATTATTATCATCAGTCGCGTGTCGTGTTTAAACCTAAACAAGTCCTTGTATCGTCTTCAGCATCTCAGATACAATGCAACATTAGCAAATACCAAGACAAAAAGATTTCGCAGCAACATGCTAAAATATCGATCGCTAATTTTCAGCACGCGATTCCCAAATCTAAATAAACATGAAAGTTAACGCTACAAATTGCGGGTTATTTTTAAGCAGTAATGGACAGCTATATTCGTTGGTGTACAAATAGATTAACCGCTAGTGAATGGGTATGGGCAGGCGTGTTCAAAAGTAGAACACGATTTGTTAAAAGTGTTTACTTTTAACAACCTACACCTTTATTAGAGCTACGATTTAGCTAAAATTTACGTAAAACTGACGAGTCGATACTAATAATAAAGAGGTCTGTGAAATGTAAGTTTGTATGGGTAATCTTCGAAACTACTTATCCGATTTTTAATAATCTTTCACCTGTATATAGAATCGATCTTCGGGGTGGCTATAGATATAAATAGTATAGGCTATATTTTAGTCGGTAGCGGTCGGCGGTTTTAGGCTATTGTCGTCACCAGGTTGTAGATTTGCCGAAATGCGAGCAGCAAATGCGTGAACTCGTCCTAGACACTAATCAAAGTATATTCAGGACTTAACAAATCTGTGTAAGTAATATTGGCAAAAAGCAACCCTGCTCCAGCATGAAACTATAAAAATTTTAGGATGTCCCATGCAATTTGACTTTAAGATGTCAATTTGACACCGTTCAGTAGAAGGATTCCGATATTAGAGCGTATACAACTACAAAAGCTATGCACTTTATCTGGCCTTTAATCGACTTCAAGAGCTTGACTTTACATCATTTCATAATAAAAAATAAAAAAAATAGGCCATTAAACTCCTCTAAAAACCTAAGTCAGCGACTCAACTACTTAAGTAGTCCTCAAAACGGCCGATACAATCGCCCTAAGATAGCACTTGATTGGCTTCGGCACGGACGAACTTTCACTCGGTAGAGTCGGTAGGGCTATTCCACGTGGCTCCACGCTCTAGTTCCTGCTGAAACGCTAGTCGGGAATAGCGTACGAATCTAAAGAGACACATGTTCCTAAGATTTTCATGGGTTTGTGGTGCTTTTTAAATTTGTAGGATGGGGAATCTTGGGCCTCGCGGAGTTTTTAAGGACGTTGTGGACGAGCTAAATAGTTTAAATAACGAACGTATTTTTCTGAAACATAAATACACGGAAATATTGTGCTGTTTGGGATTTCAGTTTGCTGATTTCGCTTGTCGTAGACTACGAAATTGTAATCAGAGAGTAAATGATAAGATTAAGGTTATGTCTATGATCATCATATAGTGAAAAAGTGAAAAGGCTATTCTATATAAATCTACCCTGTCATTTAAATGTATATTGTCTCAATACAACATCGCATAGGTACTTATACTCGTAGAAAACTACAGCCCACAGCCCCATTCCCTGCCGAAAAATTACTTGACGAGGACTTTTACAATTTTCTAAATTATTAAATGCAGGTGTCTAATAAAGCTTGAATACAGTAAAATGTGGGCACAAGTAAATGCTTATATATTTTTATTTATACAATATGGAAACTTCTTAGTATTAGAAATAAAAACTATTTGATATCATGAATAAAAACTATTATGACAGCGTTCCACTTTGATCATTTGTTTTCACGATGGCGAGCTCTGAACACAAGAAACGTGAAATTATTTTGCGCATACATACTGAAAATCACCATTTAAGTTATAGGGCATTAGCAAAACTTTTAAAATTACCGCAATCTTCCGTATGCTTAGTTTTAAAAAGGTTCCGAGAACGATTGACAGTAGATCGCAAGCCGGGAAGTGCAGGTAAGCAAGGCGCAAAGGATAAAAAAAAAAGAAGCCCATGTCTTGCGGCTTTTTACAGCGAATCCGATGTTATCGTCCCGTGATGTCGCAAAAAAGGTCAAAATGTCGCAGTCATATGTACAGAAAACTAAGTCTAGAGCTGGATTAAAGTCGTTCAAAGCACAAGCTGCACCTAATCGCGACGCTAAGCAAAATCTGTCTGCAAACGAGAGATCACGAAAGTTGTACGACAATTACTTGACAAAATTTGGATGCGTTGTATTGGATGATGAAACATACATCAAAGCAGACTTCAAGCAGATACCGGGGCAAGAATTTTATACTTCTAAGAATCGTATGGATGCTCCAGAAGATTGCAAGATAAAAAAGAGATCGAAGTTTCCAAAAAAAAATTTTTTATAGCAAGCTATTTGTAGTTGTGGTAAAAGTCGTTCATTCGTAACAACAGGCACAGTAAACGGTGAAATCTACAAAAAAGAATGTTTGCAAAAGCGTCTACTGCCCTTTTTACGCAGTCATAGCTCACAGCCATTATTTTGGCCAGACCTTGCGAGCTGTCACTACTCTAAAGCCGTAGTTGAGTGGTATAAACATAACGATGTCGCAGTGGTACCTAAAGAGTGCAATCCTCCAAATTGTCCTGAACTGAGGCCGATTGAAGAATATTGGGCAATTATGAAAGGGATTCTAAAAAAAGGAGGCGGAGAAGTTAAATTGGCAGCTGAATTGCAAAACAAATGGAAATGGGCTTGCAAAAGATATCCTGACAGTGCTGTGCAAGACTTAATGAGCCGGATTCGACGCAAAGCACGCAGTATGGCATATAGAAAGCAAATTAAATAATTGTATATATTTGTAAAAATGGTTATTATTAGTCTAGTAAATAAATGCAATAAAAATTTCCTTGAAATATGTTCCATAACATTTTTATTTTTGTTACTTTATGTGCCCATGTTTTACTGTGTTCAAGCTTTAGCTAAAGTGGACTGGGTTGGAGAGGTCTGACTAATACACCCGGGGTGATAAAATTAGCAACCGATTGGACTCCATAGCTACCACGGCAGAGGCATAGCGAAAAGATGGCGGGAAGAGAAGATTTTGTAGCGGTTGGCGGAAACATGCACGAATCAAACCGAGAAGTGTGGAGGATGATATGGAAGGCCTTCGCCCAGCAGTAGGACTCGCAGTGGCGGATCGCCCATACAAGCTGATTCCACCGGCTAGCGGCTTTCCTAAAATTTCTTTTTAGGCAAGCCTATAGTTATATACTCTAAACTCTTTCATAACTTTTATGTTCCGGGTTGCCAATCGAAAATTCTCACGCGCCGCCACTGGGGACTCGACATACGACTACGCTAACAAAAAATCCCTCAAGGCCTTCAAACATTGGTCGCGGTAGCGGCGCGAACGCGGGTCCAGCGCGGGCCGTGCGAGTTGTATTGTAAAGTATTGAAACTACACTTCAAACACACATCGAACGCAGTCCGAACGCGGGCCCGCGCTAGCGCCGCGTTGCTACCGCGGCGCTAAAATACAACTCGGGCAGCGCGGCGCGGCGCGGGTCGTGCGCGGCGCGGGTAGGGCGCGGGCCCGCGCAAGTTGTACAGCATTCTACGTGTCATAGCCAATAAGGCAGATTGTCCTCTGATGTGGAAACTCAGCCAGAGGACCAAATCCACACTATCAATTATATACTAACGTAGGCTAAGAATAACTAACACCGGTTGGCACCTTTGTTGTCTTCTACAACAAATATAAATAAATAATAAATAAATATTTGCAGACAATCTTACACAAATCAACCTAGTCCCAAACTAAGCAAAGCTTGTACTATGGGTACTAGACGACGATATAGATACTTATATAGAGAAATACATACTTATATAGAGAAATACATACTTAAATACATAGAAAACATCCATGACTCAGGAACAAATATTCGTGCTCATCACAAAAATATTTCCCAATGTTTCCCTTACCGGGATTCGAACCCAGAACCTCTTGCTTCGTAGGCAGGGTCACTACCAACTAGGCTAAAGCGGTCGTCAAACAAGCGCACGACATGCTGCCCGCGTGCGGTGTGTATATAATATACCGCTTCAACCGCGCCCGACCCGCGCCGCGTCCGACCCGCGCCGCGCCAGTCCCGCGCCGCGCACGACCCGCGTTCGATGTGTAGAGGCCTTTTGACATGAATGTCATAAACACATCTGACCCAAACACAGTTTTAAAACAAAATTCGTCTCTCTTGTGGTCAAATGTTAAGAGCTTACGTGCATATAAAAATGTTTTTCTACTCGTCGACTTTAATCTTTGAATTAAGAGGATTGTGAAGTGCCGATACGCGGCGCGAGTAGGTATTTAAAAAAACTCTATCTGTTTCATACCGCTCTGTGCCTCACCCGTATCGTGCGATAGAGAGAGTAGCAAGTCCTGGAGGCAATTGCCTACATTTCCTTGTTGAAATATTGTTTCGGGTGATAACGTTTTTACCCCCCTAAACCTTTATGAAATGAAATAATTTTGGTATTATTGGATTCAGTAAACTTTAATCTATGTCCGTACGTTTTCCTTTCTCAGTAAATCAGTTAAGATTAAATTAAAAAAAAAACGATAGACAAAGTTTTTAAGTGAAAAATATCGATTTTTAGATGCTAATAACTTTTAAAGCAAGCAATATTTCTCAAAAATCAAAACGTACAGACCTAGTTTTTCATTATATCTACAACATGTCCAAAAATTATAAAAATCGAACAATGTTTACGGGGTGAAAAACGTTATCGCTTTTTGTATGAAAAATTACAGGTTCACAATCCTCTTAAGATTTCGTACACGAAACTAAGATCACATACTTTTTAATCCTGGAGCTCTACCAGCTGGTAACGGAGCTCGTATGGTTTCATAAGATAACCGCCAGCAGTCATCTTATGAATCCAGGAGCTGTATAAGATAACTGTGAAGACATCAACGCGCAAAATTACTAAGCTGCTGCGCTTCATTTCAGCAGGGCGATTTTCAATAGATACCAAGTTTGTTTAATAAATTATTATTTCCGTTGACTCGTAGAAAAAGTATTGTATACAATAGTTATATAATTAGCTTTTTAAGTTTCGTGCCTTAATTAGGCCACTCAGCAAGCTTCGTGGCCTAAACGGGGTACTCGACTTAAAAAGCATCCATTATATATAACGATTACATAAACTACAATTTTTTATTTCCTCGCATGATGCATTGTAAAATGTTGTATGATACACGTGCGGATAGGTAATTACCTACTGTCCGCACTTGTATCATAAATCTATTATGTCTGTATATAAAAGGGCACATTCAGAGCAAGTGCATTGTAAATAACTATTATCGCATACTAACATAAGAAGAGACTGCACCGTTTATGCGGATTACCTAAGTCCAACCAAAAATTAAGCTTAGTAGCCCTTAACTTTGACAAAGTTTGAAAGACGCGAACCTACATCTGCGTATTCTCTGTTGCAATGGTGTTCATTGAAGGCATTACACGGATAAATCCATTAAACAACTTTCCAAGCCGGATCTACATATGTACAAATCTAATAGACATGAGTAGCACTAGTAACTTAACTGGCATACCTGATTCAATTTACGCTAAACATAATGGATAATAAACGAGGCGCGATATTTCTGAGGTCATGTAGAGCAAACATTGTCACCGTCATCATTGAAAAATACACTTTAAATCTATAAGTTAAGGCTCAATTCCGCTTGAGAAGGGTTTCGGCCGTATCGAATGTCCTCTTCAATGACAGTATCGGGTATATTGATATAAAAATTTATTGAACACTTCAGGAAGCCGGCTTAACGATCTATTAACGGAAGCGTATTGGTTTGAGATCAGATTTACGATGACTTTCATTGGCAATCGTGTAAGAAACTCATTGGATTCATTAGAAGTTAATGCCTCGACTCATAAAGACGCGTGCTTCTTTTGTTAAAGTCACGTCACGCGACTAGCACACAAAGATCTAGAGAGAGAATTCTGATAGTTTGTCAGGAAAGCACAGAAATGCCTAGATTACTGATTAATTTCTTAAATAAAGCTGGAAACGCACTGACAGCGGTGGCGGTGCGGTGCGGCGCGGCGCGGAGGCGGTACCGGTTGTAATGTTCGAGCTAATTTGAAAGGATCCGCATATAACGGCGCAGCGCGGCGCGGCTTGGTGCGGTATTCTGTGTGGACCCTTTCATATCAGCTCGAACATTACAACCGGTACCGCCTCCGCGCCGCACCGCCACCGCTGTCAGTGCGTTTCGGCCTTAACACACGGTGTTTGTCAGTCGCAATAGGGACTTAAGAACGGTAAAGTCATCAGAGTCGTCTTGGTGGTTTATGTTACGAGTATATAGATTTTTGGACTTTTTCTTCAAGAGCGTACCGTGAATTTAATACCTGTTTGTGTTTATGTCACACGATATGGTAGGAATTTCATAAAAAGCGGCCAAGTGCGAGTCGGACTCGCACATGAAGGGTTCCGTGAAATAAATTGCGGTTTACGATTTATGACGTATTAAAAAAAACTACTTATTAGATCTCGTTCAAACCAATTTTCGGTGGAAGTTTACATGGTAATGTACATCATATATTTTTTTTAGTTTTATCATTCTCTTATTTTAGAAGTTACAGGGGGGGGGGGGTGGGGGGGTGGGGGACACATTTTACCACTTTGGAAGTGTCTCTCGCGCAAACTATTCAGTTTAGAAAAAAATGATGTTAGAAACCTCAATATCATTTTTGAAGACCTATCCATAGACCCCACACGTATGGGTTTGATGAAAAAAAAAATTTTGAGTTTCAGTTCTGAGTATGGGGACCCCTAAAACTTAATGTTTTTTTTTCGATTTTTGTGTGAAAATCTTAATGCGGTTCACAGAATACATCTACTTACCAAGTTTCAACAGTATAGCTCTTATAGTTTCGGAAAAAAGTGGATGTGACATACGGACGGACGGACAGACAGACAGACAGACAGACGGACGGACATGACGAATCTATAAGGGTTCCGTTTTTTGCCATTTGGCTACGGAACCCTAATAAAAATCAGGGAGGCCAGAGCTACAAATTCTGTCTTGTAAAGTGATATATCCCTTTCATCTTTCACGTTTATCGCCGTCAATAAATCCATCCACCCCTCTCACATTGGTTCTTACTACATAGTAGTAGGTACATATATTATTAACCCCCGAGAAACGGGGCGAGTCGAAACAGTCGATCAGTGAATAAGACATATTTTTAAGGTTTCTGAATGGATAGAAAGAGGGATGATGGCAAGAGGGTTGTTGATTAAAGTATATGCACCATATATTAACAACCTTTTAATTTTATAATCACACGTACTGGCCGCAAGAGAAAACAAAACACGCACGATGGAAAATTCTTGTTGTGTGACGTGTATAATTTGATTCGCTGCTTTATCATTATCACTACATATTATATAAAACATAAAACAAAGTCGCTGCCCGCTGTCTGTCTGTCCCTATGTATGCTTAGATTTTTAAAACTACGCAACTGATTTTGATGCGGTTTTTTTTAATAGATAGAGTGACTCAAGAGAGGAAGGTTTATATGTATATTTCATGCATGTATTAAACCCGGAGGTCGTTGTTGTTCTACGTCCGTAAGAATAACCCTAGAAACCCTACACGTGTCCGGGTGGTGCTAAAAGAACAACAAACTCGGCAGCTGCACTGTTCCTTCTGAACCTCGCAGCGCACACTGGATCTCTATCAGCGACATCAATACGAATACATATATGTACCAGTGTGTAACCGCCATACGATAAATAAATGCATGTATTATTTATACATATAAACCCGTGCGAAGCCGGGGCACGTCGCTAGTTATTATTAATTAATTTGTGGAGTTTAAAAAGTTTAGTTTTAACAGTTGGTTAAAACATATACTTAATTACGAGTATAATACATTTTAAAGGTCTAGCAATAATGAAAAACATAACCCTCCTCTCCTTCGGCAGTCAGGTAAAAAGCCAAATAGAAAATAAACGTAATTTGTATAAAATAAAAATAAAAATAAAAATGGTGTGTGACATTGACTAAATAAAACATAATGAAATTGTTTTGTATATAAGTAAGCAACTTGTCCGAAAAACGTTTCTATGAAAAGACCGTTGTAATAAAAATTGCGGACTTTATGGGAATATAATTAGGCTCTTACTAAATTAAAAAAAACTCTTATGCATTTAAAATAAGCAGCATAATAGGCATTTTCAAATCATAACAAAGAGTAATCAGGTGCATAATTCAAGGTTATCAAGATTATGAGATACTTTGTTGACAGTGGCATTTGATAATGATAACAATTTATTTAAAAGCAGGCTGATATATGTAGGCCAGACTTCTGATTGAATAGCCGGGCAACTACGTTATTAGAATGCTAATGCAATAAAGGAATCTATTTAAATATTAACCGCATCGTTTTCTTATAGTATATCGTAAAGTGGGCTGATTATGAAATGAAGTGAAGACTTTAAAAAAACCTTTTTCACACAATTTTTTTTCAATATTGTTTTTCATAGCTTCTGCAATATTGCGATTGCGTAAATCAGACTTCTAAATGTTAAGCTTCTTTTAATGCTTACAAAATTAGCTTATGTAAGTCTACCAAGTAACTCCAAGTTTTCCTAAAGTCATCGCAATCTACGGCATATTATTACAGACTTAATTTTACAGCGCTTCATAACAAAATTTACATAAGAAAGTTATGTTTTATAAAACTTCGTTCATCTAATCATCTAGACATTATCCTTAAAAGTATCGTCAACAAGGCAAAATTTAGACAACTGGCCGTTAAAATATAAGGTGGAGTCAGAAGCTGCGATCAGTTAAATTATTGTACCATAATATATCATTGTTGTGCACGTTGTGGACTCTGGACACGTTCACAGATGACATAATCGGGTTCAAGTACCTTGAGAATTTAGTAATTTATCGTAATAACAAATCTATTATGCACCAGTGTTAATGCGCTGAACAGTAAAAGTGACAAGGTACTAACTACATTTACCATCCACTTTTAAAGCTGGCAAATGCACGCCTAATATCGTATTCTACGGATTAATTTATAAAAGAAACCTTAACCAGTAACACATAAAGTTCACATTTAAATCTCATTCAAGACAGATACGAGGTGGAGTAATCAGTGTAAATTCCCTTGTAAGGCAACAGAGCCCCATAAAGCTAGGAGTGAGAGGTCGTGACGTCACATTCCGTTGTCCAATTTACAAGAAGAAAGTGAAATCAACAATAAACGCCTACACTAGAATGGCTACCGAACTATATCTACGAAAGCCAGTCATATCTAATCTCTCAAAACGAATTATATTATGCATTTGTGTGATGTAACTTTAGCAGCTTTGTTGCTAGCGGGTTGCCCAATTATCGGTATGATAGGTTTGACTGTTGGTTAAGACGTGAGGTTTAAGACTTGCGTGAGAACCAGAAATATGTAAACTTGTAGTTTAGGGTGACAAAATGATGATAACCAGGCCCCGTAGCATGGATTGCCTTATCACGCGATAAGTGACAAGATAAGAGCATCGTCTCGTTCTATCGAACGGTGTTAGCCAGTGACGGATGCTCTATCTTCTCACTTATCGCGTGATAAGGCAATCCATGCTACGGGGCCAGGATCTAGAGTTTACTTTTGGTTATGCTTTCTATAGAAATAAACCCTAACCCTAAAAAATGAGACATGAGTAAAAGAAAAACTGAACGGTCGTCCTTCTAGCCTGACGAAGGTTCTAAGCAGTGGCAAAAATACAATTGTCCCCACTCACGACACAGTAAACCACAATCACTATGCGACAGTACCAAATTCGGTTTAACACTAGGTAATAGGTATAGCTTACTCCATCTACGGTGTCGTAAAATATATTATAGGTTTTGCCAGTGGAAACACTGCACTTGTCCGACTAGTCGCCTGTGGCGAATAAATGTGCCCCCGACTATACGTCGTGGTTCGCAAAATCTAGACGCATTCGTTGGGTGAGTAACTTCACCTCAATCGTCTAATCACCATTCATTATATTATAGGCATTCGTCGTATGTACCAGAGGGACTAATAGTGAGGTGAGTTGAGACAGGATGTAAATATTGTATTGAGCTGGCGGATTTGCGGAAGCGTGCGCGAGCGTTCCCGTGGCTCCGCCATAAAGCAGCGCGCAGAGCACCGTGGGGTTTTAGACGGTAGTCCGGGCGGTTCCCGGGAGTCCGTCATACCCGTCCTGGTTCCCAGGCCAGGCGGAATGCATTTCCCCACGAATGAAAAAAAAGGATGTAAATATTGTAGGAGACCAGGCAGAGATGGTGATGTCACCACTGAAAGAACCTGTAGTAAGACTGGACGGCCTCAGTGCCTTCAACGCACAGCTCAGTTGGCGAATTTGTAGTGGGTATAAAGAACACATTTGACCCAGTTTTCCCCCGAAAGCTAGAGACCTAGTTCGCACGATTTTTCCACGAAAAAATGATCAGTGGCACATAATGTTCTGTTTTTCGCTTTATTTCTATATTCGTGTCTTTTTCATTCATTAGGGTCCGTCTCTTATTCGGAACACTGTTGACTATTTACTGGAAACTTTAGCTACAGAATCCGCCAGGATCAATTTTCCCGCCGAAAGAGATAACATGGCTAGGTCGCAATTGGTTCAACTGAGAGGCAATTTAAATACTCCATTATATACCTACTCGTATCGACAATCGACATGTTCTCGAGCATAAGGATAAACGGATTATGTATTAGCGTAAATAAACATGGACAGTCGCACAGGTTATTAAAGAACTACTATAGAATGCGATAAGGAAAAAAAATTAAATAGGAGAGGCAAGATGGTGGACCTGATACGGCACGACAGCTTCTTCTTAAACATCCTAGAAGGTAAAATTGAAGGCAAGAGAGGCAGAGGAAGGCCTAGGCTAACATATTTTAGCCAAGTAAAGGATAAAGCTGAAGTCGAGTCGTATGTGGAAGTCAAGAGAAAAGTGGCGGTTACTCCACCGACAAGAGCAAGGCTCTTAAGTAGGTATGATGATGATGAGCTGAATATGATGAATACTCCAGGTGGCAGTATCCCGTTTTATTGGTCCAGGAGCTCTTACGATTCTCAGGGTTTCACCAATATCACTATGCTCATTATTTCAGCCTAACGTCTACTAGGAAAAGGAATCCCCCAAAGATCTCCAAAGAGACGAGTCGTGTGGTATCCGCATCTAATGCTTTCACGCGATCCTAAGTACGTCGGTCCACCTTGTTGGGAGACCGCAGCCTCAGGGCTTCCCACACTGCGTTTTCCAGTAATTAAACTAATGCAAGGACATCCATTTGCACTTAATTATATCCACATGCATAACGATACTGCGTTTAAACAAATGCAACTCAACGATAAGCGAGCGACAAGATAACGAAGCCTCAAATGTAATTACCATACTCATTGAAATTTACTTTAATACATTGATTGTTCAAAAACACTGATTGATCGATATTCAATCTTATTCCCGACGTCATAAAACTCGTAATACAGACAAGCGCGAGCCAGGAAGACAACGTCGGTAACGAAATTTCAGTTCCATTTCATATTAAATGAATTTCCGTGCCTAGACGTGATGTCTTATGCATGTCAATGTTTGTTAAATTTTACTCGGTAACTACAATCTCATAGTTACGTAGTAAAATACGCATCTCAGTTGTTTTAAAAGAGGTTGTTTCGATTTGGTTTTTTTTTTTGCGACATGTTCCGTAATGCCCTTTAGACACGTGCGCTATTTATACTTCGACAATACTCTGTTAGCGGATTGAAATTGCGTTTCAAACCCTTTTGCATAAAGGTATATTATTAATTGCGAATAATTGAAAACAACATACCTATATTCGGCTTCTACTTAATTCAAGTTACGAGGTGTTTATCTTCTCTGCATGGCACGTTATTGTAAACAGTCGCCGGTATTAGTGCATTTTGAATCACTGCATATTATCTAGTGAGTACCCGGGCGACCGAGCTCTGCTCGGTTGAAAATGGAGAAAGTACGGAGAAAGCGAATTTTCCCGGACATGATACCTATCTAGATCGATTTCTCGCCCCCGTAAACCTCCGTATTCCAAATCCCATCGAAATCGTTAGAGCTGTTTCCGAGAACGTGATTGCAAATATATATACATATACCTATATAAACAAATATTGCTCGTTTAATAGTATAGGATATACTCCTATAAACAGTTGTATCTAGACCAAATTTCATTACTTAACTACAGAGTTTCTACCCGGTTCATTCACGTAGATGTCGTAGATCATTAATCTATCTCATACAAAACCCAATTTTCCCTTTCGCGTTTCACAGGTGATTTCCGGGAGAAAATTTACCTATTTTCCTTCCACAGTACTAAATTTTTTTTCATACCAAATTTATTCACGAACAGTTTAGTAGTTTAAGGGTAAAAAGGTGTAAGACAGACCTTTCGCATGTATTATAATATTCATCAGTCATCAGTACGAATTGATTTGTCCTCCTGATACCGCATACAATAGAAATACGATAGAATTTGAAACGAATGGCTAGGATTGAAATTACGTTTGTTTCAAAGTCAAACTAATCAAAACAAATGCAACCCTCTTTATTCCAAATTTGACTTGAGTCCATTGAACTATTTTGTCATTTCTTTGGGGACTTGGGACTCAGGCAGGAGGTTACAGGAAAAAAAAGGTGTATAGTTAAAAAACTACAAAGGCGAGAACAACACAAGTTGAACAAAGTTGTGTTTGACCTTTGAATTTATTTATTTAGATGAATTACCATCTGATAAACAATTATCATTTATCACAGCCAACAGCAGTTAATTAACTATTTATCTATTAGGTAGCTGCAGCATATTTTACCACAAGCTATCTTAATGTGGTTTAGGCATAATATTTAAATAAAAAATATATTATCAATTGGTGTTTATTTTATCAGCGGAATTATGTGACATGTACAATACTAAGAATTTCTGAGGGACAGCTCACCATCTAAATTTAGTTTTATGTTCAATAATAAAATATAAATATTTTCCGTATTATTATAAGACATAATAATATAATATTCGTAATTAGACAGAATTCCTTTACAGAGTTTACAGCAACAAAGTCTAAGTTAATAAATGATGGTCATCACAGTTTTAGTCATCAAAGTATCTCATGTGTAATCAGCCAGGATAAAAAAACATTGGAGCATCTGAGAGCTCAAGATAATTGGCCATGATTGTTTTAATGATATTGTATGAGTCACAGCAACCAGTGTGGGACAGAGATAAACAAATAATTCAATATTCATATAGGCAGTATGAATAAGATGTTTAATAGCCGGGTCCACAGGCACGCATGCCTCGGGCGAAGTGTGCATCCGAGCATGCAACTGTTTGCTGTTCTGTTTGCCGAACTGTTCGCGCGAGGAAGGGACAGTTCAGTCGAATTTTAGCAACACCCTTTTAGAGATAACATGTTACAGAGATGTACTGAAGAAATGATATGCTGCACCAACCCCAAGTAAAAGGGATAAGGGAAAGTGAATGATATAATTATGAATAATATAGGTATCTGTCTGTTTCTTAGTTTTTTACACTCAAACCACTGAACTTGAATGTGGTATGGAGATTGCTTGAGTACCAGTGAATTACTTTGATTAACCCGGAACCATATGGGGATGAAATCGTCCATGGTGCAAGATATTTTGAAGAGTATTAGATATGATAGATCATATATATATACATAATAGGATATGTAGTAGCCATAAGGAATTGGAAATTCAGAATTTATTGGTAACACTGCATATCTCAGTGAGTATTATGGAATTGGTTACAATGAAAGGCACTTTGCTTTCTGGAATGGTCATGAATATCTTCTATCTGTCTCTCTATCTTTCTATACCTTTGATTATGGGCTCAGTTTTCAATTGAGACCACTTACATGATAAGTACTAGGAGCTTGAGGTACAAGTGCACAAACAACAGCTCGTCAGACTTAATAATGTCTCTAGCAATTCTCTCCTAGTCAACCATAGGATAATTAATATACAAATCACTTTGGTTTAGTTATTTAGAAAACCAGGATCAAACATAGATGGTACGCAACAGTACAATCCCTGTAAAAGCAATCGCAAGAGATTCTAATAAGTAAGCAACATGTAAACATACCTTGAAGGAGCTGTGCACTAACGTCTCATCCAGGTCTATCACCATACACTTTTTATGCATATCCTGGTGTCTAATTGGTGGTAACAATGGTCGTGGAGCGTGGTCTGCCATGATGAGTAGCGGGGGCGAAGCCCTGCCGTCCACGCTGTTGGCGCCATTGCCAGGGGGACCCTTCCCACGGCCGCCACGCCAACAACACAGCAGGGACCGCAGGAATCCGCCACCCCCGGACTTCTTGCTGCCCAGGGGTGTCGAGGATACTGGCGTGCCATCACCTTCACTGTGCTGGCCGCCAGGTGAAGACCCTAAAACCATAATCACGTTATAACACTTCTAAGCCGACGCGGAACCACTCACTAAATCGTATATGTGGGACTGCTGTAAGGAAAGACAAGCTCTCAAGGTTGCTCCATAGAATGTTATTGCGTCCACCCATCCTAATTGTTTACCTCAACTCCCATACGCACGACTCGCGTTTAACAATGTAACACACAATAAACCACCGCTTCAATAACGCTCACGACTCACAAATATTTATAAACCACCATAGGTAACACTATACGCTCTTTTGATGGCAGTAACAGGTGTAATTCGGTTTAGATTTACCTCTGTCGGATCCATAATTGTTTAATTGCTCGTCATCCCGAGACACCTGAGTTATAATGGACGATGCGTCCATTTAAACATTTGTTTTGGGCCTTAATATAAATGGCAACGAAGTTTTTATAAAATTTTAACACCATAAAACTATTTTTTATCTCCCTTCTATCTTACAAAATGGCAGGCTCTTGGCAAATACCAACTTCAAGTGCAACCAACATAAGAATGGCTTTTATTATTTGTCTCTTTCTAATGTACTCATCTCACCTTGATTAGAATGAAACAACAATGTTTATCTTTTATTACTATATTGCCACCCTTGATCAACTGCTAAAAATAGTAAAGTGACGTTCAAAATATAGCCATCGCTATATTTATTTTTAAAGATAAGATATTTTAGTAAATATACAGCAAATTGATTATTCAAAACAAAATGATTTCTTTATTCCATAACAATTTTACAATCGTGTCGGAAATATAATATTATAAAATTTACAAACATTTTATTACAATAATTTGATGCATAAAATAACAAATAAATAAGAAAATATCATTCAAATCCATAGCGTAAAATATAACAAAAACGAGTTTGAAAAGTAGTGCATCTGACAGTGCACAATGATTGTATTTAGGTTTTCGAACGAACATTATATATAGTATAATCTCTAAATGCTTGAAATTGGGTATATTGTATAACTCTTCTATATGAAAAAAATAATAGTATTTTTTGTTGAAAAACACTATACCAAATGCGTTTTTATCGAATTAGTAAATAACTAGTATTCAGGGCAAATAAAATTAATTAAAAAAATCTAGGCTTGCCAAAGCAAAATATATTGAATTTTAGGGTAAACTAATCAATAGGACAATAACTCGCATAAAAATATGTTTAAAACTCTTGCTTAAGCGTGTGTGCATAAATCCAGATGTTGTATCCGATGTTCATCAATCTATAATTTAGTTACTAAATAGGTTTTGTGAAATTAGTGATCGAAGTTCAAATGTAACTGATATTTTAACCTTATTAAGACTTCATTTAATATTTTTATTATGTACAGCTAGTTGCAAATCAGAATTTTTTAATGTAATATTCCTAATAATTAAGTTGTGCATGCTAAAAGAAAAAAATATATAATAATACATATATAATTTGATATGTTTTATACGCCATTCGTTATGGAAATAAAGAGGCTATAATAATAATAATAATAATAATCTTTACGACGGCATTTTTAGGGGCCCATCTAATGAGCGGCTAATCACCGCCTGCCTCGATAACCTTGTGGATAACATTGTTATGGCAGGTGTCCGGACCACTTTGTAATAACCCAATTTTATTGTCCACCCAAATGTCATCACCATAGACCCAATTCTCTTTTCCATTTTCCTACAATAGCTCCAACGCCTGCTGGGACCGGTTCACGGGTATCTACCGATGTACCCGTGAATGGGTTCTAGCAGGTGTACTACATGACATTAAACTTCGTCTCCAAAGGGCCTCTACGTGTTGGATCTATATCCCCACGCACGCCTTCCAAATGACCGGGGTTCGCCCCGTGAATTTAAATCGGAGATACATAATAATAATAATTAGGCAGGCGTCCGATGTTTCATTAGGCAGGCGTCCGATGTTTCACCCAATAGCCCAGCCACTAGTCCATCATTTTCACCCAATAACCCGTATTCTTTAGATTCCATCAACCAGCAATAGTCCCTATACACCCCAGCGGGTGCTGTCTCTGTGTGCGTCCCATGACACGGGCAGGGACAGCATCCGCTCGGTGTACTCCTTGCATTTCATTAAATTGTCAAAAGGGCCTCTACGTGTTGGCTCAGTTGGTACTTTGTAGGTACCTAGCCCCACGCACGCCTCCCAAAGGTCCGGGACATCATTGTCCCGTGAGCGGGAAAGACATACATAATAATAAGACTTCATTTAATGGAGTTTGACTCGCTCTTCCTGGCAACCTTAGAGAACAGCTGTCAATCAAAATTGACGTTTTCCATAAGATACGATGCCAATCGCGTATTCGCGTATCATACTTGAGGAAAATCGCAAAAATAAAAATACAATAAAACAATAACACTTCCTGTCATAAATGTGTGCCAAAGTGACTTTGAACTAATTTCCCCGAGTTGTAAACTTTTGATACAGTCAAAATGTCTTACCGGGATTCTGGGCCTATACCAAATAGATGGTTGAAGTGCCCTCGTAAAGCCTCAGGGCTTGTTGCAGGCAAGTTTCTGGCCTTCAAGACACCTTTAGGACACCAGTTCAATGACAAAGTTCCAGAGGAGAACCGCTTCACGCCCAACATGCTGTTTCTGTACATGAAAAGTTTGAAAGTGAGTCACTAAATGAGAAATAGAATGGACGCGTCAACTATTTAAGTATGTTTTTGTAAAAGCACTACCAATTCTGTTTCTTCTTTAGGTGTTTCGTACCCAAACAATTCATACAAATACCTGAATTCCTGTTCCTTAGTTAAATCATGTACTTAATTAAAATTATGTAGTTTAGTTAATGTAACATAATAATCATGATCACTAGTATTAGAGAATAGCACCGAATTGGATTTTAATATTTGTCATGACCAACAAGAAAAATGCGTTCCAAAATAGCTTTGGTAAATGGCTACTGTCCAAATAGCTGTAATAATGTAGACATAATAATGATCTGTTGTCATTTAAGTAAAGCTTGTACATTTACTTCATTTAAAATTGATATGGTCTTTCATATTTTAAAATAAGAGAATAGATGATGATGGACATTATGTGTGTAAACAACTACACAGACATGCAGAGGCATCTACATGGGCTATATGGCCTATGTAGCGTGTGCAATCATTACCCTAGCACCCTCTAGCACAGTAGTTCTTAACCATTTGTTTTTTTTTTGTTTTGTTTTGGACCACTTACTGTTTGGGGGTCATTGTGTCGAGTCGTTGGCACTTATTTAATATTTTTCCAATGGCTTTTCACTTCGGGTGCTTCCAGGGAGCACCAGTGGTCTGTGGACTACCGTTTAAGAACCCCCCTCTAGCGTGCGATAGTGCAGTGTTAGCACCCCCTAGTACTGCTGCGCCCGTGTGCAACACACACCCTGCACCATAGGTAAAGCCTGCAGACATGGATGCTGTAGCTGGGTTAATCAACTTTTGCCTGTCGTTATTCTGCCCCGGTAAGCCAAGACACAACAGTGACAAATTTTCTTAGAAAAACTACTATAAATTGGACTCCTATCATGCTAAAGAGATACCCCACCATGGAATGGGTTTACCAATATAACCAAAATATGGGTACTGTTTTTTTTATTTAGTTTTAGCCTCTTCTGAAAAATAACAACCAAATACTAAAATCTATAGTAACCGCAATGTTGATTATATTACATTTCTGTGTGCCTTTAAACCCCATTTCAATCATAGTTTTAAAGAGTGACCCAGGAGACGTAACCATGGCAACCAATAATAGTTGATTGGCCTATATGAAATTGTAAAGTTAGATACAGTTGTTACATTCTTGTCCACAGGTCAAACTTGGCATGTGGGTGGATCTCACAAACACCACAAGATTCTATGACAAGACGGAGATTGAGAATATGGATTGTAAATATGTAAAAATGCAGTGCCGCGGACATGGGGAGACACCTTCGTTAGATCAAACTAGGTTTGTTGTCTTTACCTTTAGTATATCAACAACCATTTAGGGTGGGTTGTGGGTTGCACCAACTTACGATTACAGACCGATCAACTTTAGATATGGCGCCAGCGGCTGTCATTCCATAGAAACTTGTCAAGTTTTCTATACATTCAGATTTTAAGGAACACCAGTTGCAGATGGGTCGGTGCAACTCACCCTTAATCTGACATTTACCAGCAATGGGAATTTTCAACAACAAAAAGGACAACAGTAATATGGAATGCAAAATTAAATTTTCTGGATTGTACCTTGGTAGACTAATATATATTTCTTACACCAGCGCACTAGTGTCAGAGTTGGTTAAGATCCCGTTCGAGGATGTGAACTAGCGCCACTGGTAAATAACTGAGATTATTGAAATTTAAGGACAGATATTTAAAAAGTAGGCCACTACACACTGTATTTAAGTACCTTAGTAGTTCAGGACAAAAGGGCTTATTATTATTACCTCGTGCCGACATTAAACTAGTTTTAAGGCCTCCACACACCGAACGCGGGTCGTGCGCGGCGCAGGTTGGGCGCGGTTGAAGCGGTATATTCACACCGCAGGCGGGCGGGCCCGCTGCGGTAGCAACGCGTGTCCAGCGCGGGCCACTACCGAATAGCACACATAATAGTATACACTTAAGTACTTACAATTTATACACGAAAATTATCATAGAATTATCAAATCCAATTTTCACAGAAAGTAACTGGAATACATAATTATGATGAAAACCTGATACAAACTATCTTTTCATCACACTTGCTCATAAATGGTGTTACTCCATGCCTGTATACAGAAGGACAATGGCCTAAATTGTTCCCGCTGGAAATAATGGTCCCAAGGGAGTAATGAGCTTATGTGTGATCTGATTGGTTAAGCAAATCTGGACTGCCGCGTAAGAATCTGGTTCTGTGATTGGTTGGAAAATAAAATCGAGCAGGCCATGCCCTGCAAGAACCACATGATCCATGCTCTGTGATTGGTTGAAATATTGAAGCTTTTAGTGCACATGCAAAAAACTGAAAAAAGAACAAACTTTTCGCGGTTATTGGGCTGCCAAAAGTTATGCACACCTCCTGGGATGGATTACATGCATTTAGGACCTAATAAAGGTATTAAAACAATTTCCAGATTGAAGGGAATTCATTCCTCAAAAAGTTTTTTTTGGATCTAATTTGCTTGGCCTAACAATGTTTTTCATCACATTTGCGAGGAAATAAATAACTACAAAAGACAGAAAAATCTATGTTTTATACAAGCGCACCAATCAAATGTTGACGAAATTGACAACTTCACTTCCAGATCAGTGCGAATGGGGGGCGTAGTTTCAATATTTCAACCAATCACAGAGCATGGAACATGTGGTTCTTGCAGGGCATGGCCTGCTCGATTACCAATCACAGAGCCAGAATTCTTGTCGTACGCGGCCGTCAAGATTCACACACAAGCTCATTACTTCCCTTGGGACCATTATTTCACGCGGGAACAATTTAGGCCATTGTCCTTCCGTATACAGGCATAGAATAACACCATTTATGAGCAAGTGTGATGAAAAATAAATAAATAATAAATAAGCACCGCGCTTGAACCACTTCGCTTCCCACCCGCGCCGCGCCCGACCCGCGCCGCGCACGACCCGCGGCCGCGCTGCCCGAGTTGTAACTTAGCGCCGCGGGCCCGCGTTCGGTCTGTGGAGGCCTTAGTTGCTGGAGTCGTTGATCTATGAACTCAAAAGAAAAACGGCCGTTTTAACTTTGGACGCAGTAGTGAGCACGTGAACGGACTCTTAACATGTAGTGTCGCTTGCTGGGGTGGCCGCTGTTGCTTGCCTCATGAGTCATGACATCGCACCATTTCTCTATCCTATCCTCGAGCATTCATGCAGAGGCACACCCATAAATATAGGCAATAGGGCAAATAGGAGTGTTTTCAACTTCACTCTAACTGACACAAATGGTGGCCAAACTGTAATTAGTTTTAAGTTGATTTTTGCTTTCAGTTGATTATTAGCATCAATTTGGTAAAGGGTAAAGAATTGCAGTGTATACCAGCTTGGGAGATACCAGCATATTTAAAGTCGAGTCGAGTGGCGACCACGTACCGGAAGGCGCGGCGTGGGTAGGCCCCCCACAAGGTGGACTGATGACCTGGTAAAGGTCGCGGGAGTACGCTGGATGCGGGTGGCACAGGACCGGCCATTGTGGCACTCTTTGGGGGAGGTCTATGTCCAGCAGTGGACATCTTTCGGCTGATATGATGATATATAAAGTCACCTGCAGAGAAATGCGACCCTGTGAATGTGTATAAAAGTTTGTATGCAGCTGACTGTACCCTATAATGTTACTACATATTATGTATGTATATATAAATATATTGTGTATGTAGTTGTTTGTAATAAAGGCTAATAATAATGTAACTACAGCCCAGTAATCCCCACAAATGTTTCTTTTTCTTTCTGCATGGGTGAAAAAGAACCAGAGATACAGTGAATGCCAATTATAGGGTCATACATTCATGTTTTACAAGCTTTATATTAACTTGACCTGTTCGTATATAAGTATGTAAGTAAGTTGTCCGTCAAATTTTGCAATTCACTTTTCAGTCACTTGCCTTGCCGTTATCCGATTGAGCTGAAATTTTGGGTATTAGTATAGTTTGGATGACAATTCAATATTATGGTACCATCGGGCTGATCTGATGATGGAACTACTATTCTACTGAAGAGTACCTAATAGATACTCGTAAGTAATGTAAGTAATTTTAAGGGATATATTGTATTGTATTTTATGTATAGGTTGCCATAAGAATGCAACGCCCTAGCAGGGTTCATGTTTGATACTTTGAATGCAAATATGTATTAGAAATTAAGACCTTTGTAAACAACATGATGCAATAAATAACTTGAACTTGAACTTGGAGACGGAAGGTGGCCATGGGAATTCAGTATTTGACCGACGTTACCCCGTTGTGTTTGGGTTCGTTAGAATCGTCTCAATGAGTAGTTGGTATACAGAAAAGTACAGTCTGCATTAAAAGCTTGTACCAAAAATTAAAATTTTGACAGAAACTTATTAAAAGTGATAGAACAATGTTCTACTTCTACAGTTTCTACACAGTGTTGTTTTGAAAGAGGCTGCTAAGTGCTAACACACATGAACATCTTTATAATTCCAGGTTGTTTATCCAACTGGTGAGCAAGTTTCTCAGCCAAAACCCGCTGGCGGTGGTTGGTGTGCACTGCACGCATGGCTTCAACCGTACCGGCTTTCTGCTCGTCTCATATATGGTGGAACAACTGGACTGCAGTGTTGAGGCTGCTATCATTGAATTCGCTAAAATGAGGTTAGTGTACGTTAATAATAAAACCCTTATGAGAAAAGACAGGTGCTCATGATGCATCTGTAATAGAGGTGTAGACACTAAATAATAGTACATTGTTTATTTGTTTAACAAGGGGCGTATGAGGAATATAAACACTCGAGTCATCAAAAGCCCTCCGCCTTACGACGTCGGGCTTCTGATAGACTCTTGTTTGCAAATTTCTTACGCCCGTGTTATACACAATGCTTTTCATCACATTTGCGAGGAAATAAATAACCATAAAAGACAGAAAAACCTATGATTTATACAAGCGCATCAATCAAATGTTGACGAAATTGACAACTTCACTTCTAGATCAGTGCGAGTGGAGGGCGGAGCTTCAATATTTCAACCAATCACAGAGCATGAAGCATGTGGTCCTTGCAGGGCATGGCCTGCTCGATTTTATTTTCCAACCAATCACAGAGCAAAATTCTTGCCGTCCAGATTTGCTTAACCAATCAGATCACACACAAGCTCATTACTCCCTTAGGACCATTATTTCCCGCGGGAACAATTTAGGCCATTGTCCTTCTGTATACAGGCAAGGAATAACACTTTTTATGAGCAAAGTGTGATGAAAAATAATGAATAATGCTGTATTTTCTTGAAAAAGGATTAAACATGTAGTCAAATTGAGAAAAAAGCAAAACAATAAGTTAAATAATCAAGTTATAAGTGTCCAAAGTTTTAAGAGGGGGCATGTTCTGTCCCTTTTCCACAAAATGCACCTTCATATGAAACGGTTGTCATTTACCATGACGCTCGAGGATCTTGACGTCACGATCCCCTAGCGTTATCGCTCTCTAACAAGCAACATTGAAACGGTTGTAGCTCCGTAGTTTTTTGAGATATCTGAATGAGATTTTCGTCATCAGGCATATTTTTTTGCCTTCTTTCTTTTGAAGTAATAATAAATTTTGAGTCTACACCCCTATTCTGTCGTTCGCGAAGAACTGCGTTTAGGTCAATAGTTGTCATACAATTTTGTTTCTATAAAAGCGTTAGAATTCTATTGGTAGCTTTAAATTTACTCTTGAACAGTAAAAAATGCATATTTTTCTTAAACTTTCAAGGCCCATATCTTTTTATGATTTTAAAAATATTTTTTAATTACCTATACTTTATTATTATTACAATAATTTGATGGTTTTCTATCCATTGAGCAATACTACATTATCAATTTTAACATGAGTCTACAGCCTTATTCAAGAACAAATTAGACAAGCACATTTGTACAAAAAAGTAAATTAAGGCTCAACAAATATATATTTATAGTTAATTGGATACAGGCATCATCAGTTGTTTCGAGTGCCTGTCTGATAAATAGATAAATAAAATAAAATAAATCATCATCATCATATCAGCCGAAAGACGTCCACTGCTGGACATAGGCCTCCCCCAAAGAGTGCCACAATGGCCGGTCCTGCAAAAAAAAAACCTTGTGCCGGTGCTGCCAGGTCATCAGTCCACGCCGCGCCTTCCGGAATAAAATAAATAATAAAATTTAATTTGTTTTGTCAGACCTCCCGGCATTTATAAGCAAGATTACCTTCAAGAGCTGTACAGTCGTTACGACGATGTCGAATACACACCCGCTGCCCCGCTGAAGCCAGACTGGTGTGATGGTAAGATAAACGTTTTGTTGAAAGTATCGAAACAAAGTTCTAAAAATAAGTTTCTGTCAAAAAATGTATTTTTGGTACAAGCTTTTATTGCCGACTGTACTTTTCTGTATACCATCATCAACTACTACTCATTGAGACGATTCTAACGAGCCCAAACTCGATTGGGTTGTGTCGTTTTATTGCGCAGTTCCTATAGCTACCTTCCAGCTCCAGCATCAGATCAGCTCCATGTCCTCATAATATTGCATTGTCATGCGATATAGGTACATATGCATGCAAAATTTCAGCTCAATCGGAAACCGGGAAGTGGGTCAAATTTAACTTGCAAGATTTTATTACAGACAGACAGACAACGGGACAGGTGAAAGTAAATAAAAGCTTGTAACTATCAACCTGGTGGGACTCGAAGCCATCCCTTTTACCTTACGCGGGCAGGAGTGTTTTGCCAACCAAGCCGCGAATTTTTATGATGTGTTTCCGCTATTGAACTTTGTATGAGATCTTAAACGAATTATATTCATACTAGCTTCTGCCCGCGACTCCGTACGCGTGGAACTCGTTTATATTTTAGCTCCATACAATTTTTCGCCCCTCAATTCACCCCCTTAGGGAATGATTTCCGGGATAAAAACTATCCTATGTCCTTCTCCGGGACTTCAACTATCTCTGTACCAAATTTCATCTCAATCGGCTCAGTGGTTTAAGCGTGAAGAAGTAAAGTAACAGATAAACAGACAGACATACAGTTTCGCATTTATATTATTATAGTATGGATTCATATCAGGGGTCAGATACCGGTTTTTTTACCATACAAAAATACCGGTATTAATACATTCTTTTTTGTTCTTTGGTTTATGATATCATTTTTGATCGAACAGTCTAATAATACGAAAAATACCTAAATACATACATGATAAAGTCCTACATTAAGAGCCTAATAGTAGTTTATGTGACTGTACATAATGAAGGGCATTAAACACGAGTGTGGGTTTATGAAACGAGCCGAAGGCGAGTTTCATAATAACATCACACGAGTGTTTTAATGCCTAATTATGTACAGTTACGTACACTACTTTATCTATCCACATATCATAAGCCTCCATGATGCATTCAGGAGCCGCTACTTATGACCGGCATCGCGGCGTTGTTTTCTGGCAACTGTCATATTTTTTTTTAATTCATAGACAAACTAGAGTCGGATCCAACTGATCCGACTATCATATCGTTCGATATCTTACTTACGTGCGTGCGACATTTGTCAAATTTGTATGCAAATTGACAATTCATTTCGAACTAAACGTCATCTCGACTGATATTAGAATAGAGGTTAAATCAAATTTCTTTGTTTTTCATAGACGTTCGAAATTTGATTGAAGTAATATTATTGAAATCGATGTTATTATTTAGCAATAATTACATTTTCACAGATAAGAAATATGTTCTAACAAAACAGTCTATTTTTATGGTGGTCATATCATAATGTGCGGTTCTTGAACGCATCATGGAGGGTTTATGATATTTGGATAGATAAAATAATTTAAAATTTTAGACCACTTCGGGGATTTTTGAAAAAAACCGGTTCCGACCCCTGATTCATTTTCTTTTTATTTGTATTTTAGTTGTATTTTTTTCCGAAATTACAGAAGAAGAAGAAGAATACGATGACAGTACGCCAAGTGATTCACAATCCAGCTCGTCACAAAATACTTCAGCGTAAGTTTCGTTTCATTCTGTAAGTAGGCTGAAATGGCACTTTTATAAGTCAAAATGTCGAGAAGAGACGCCGAAATAAACGCAACAGTCAATCATTTTACACACAAGGAAGGTTTATCGTCGTCTAGTACCCATTAGTACAAGCTTTGCTTAGTTTGGGACTTAGCCGATTTGTGTAAGATTGTAACAGCAAAAAAAAAGATAAAAAATATACAAAAATATTATTTATATATTCTGTTTTTTAGTATTTGTTGTTATAGCGGCAACAGAAATACATCATCTGTGAAAATTTCACCTGCCTTAACTATCACGGTTGTTGAGATACAGCCTGGTGACAGACGAACAGACAGACGGACGGACAGCGAAGTCTTAGTAATAGGGTCCCGTTTTACTCTTTGAGTACGGAACCCTAAAAAACGCTCTTTTAGTATAAGGTTTGCAGGGAATTAGGAACAAGTGACGTCACGATTTTCTATTGTCAAACAGCGTCCACTCTTTGTTCTTTATTTATTTAATAATCTAAGTGTCATGTTTTCCAATATTTTTGGTGAATTACATTGGTAGCGTAAGAATAATTTATTTCAATTTTCGTCAACTATCCAATTGAATTAATTGAATACTGTTCTAAATATATTTTCATTATTCCACAGGCCTAAACCCAAGAAAGGTCGCAAAGAGACCACCATCAAGAAAACCACATTCATGCCCGGTGTCCGGGGCGTGGAGCCCTTCAACACCCAGCCTCGCCTGCTGGAGATCCAGCAGAAAGCCCAGGAGTTCTGCGAGTGGGCCAAGACTGGGTTCCCGGGGTCACAGCCTGTCTCCATGGATGTGACGAACCTGAGGAAGCTGCATGAGAAACCGTATAGGGTGTCGTGGAAGGCTGACGGTGTCAGGTATGTTTGAGAATTCTATTACAGATTCTTCGCATCGCATCAATCACTTTTTACAATAAGTATATTTTACAAAAAAGGCGATAAATCAGATATTAATAATTACAGACCTATAAGCCTTGTTTCACACCTCTATAAGGCCTTTATTAAGGTAATTGAAGGTCGCATTGCTGGTCAATTGGACAGTAACCAACCTCCTGAACAGGCAGGGTTCCGACCTGGGCTTTCTACTACAGATCACTTACAAACTTTGAATCAAATTCTTGAAAAATACAACGAATATAACATCCCCCTTTATTTAGCCTTCGTAGATTACAGCAAAGCTTTTGACAGTATTACCCACTCATCAATATTTAACGCACTACAAGATCAGGGCATAGAACCCACCTATATCCACCTCATACACAATATATACGCCTCAAGCACCGCTTGTATAAAGTTACAGTCTCCCGGACCGTCGTTCCATATAAAGAAGGGCGTCAAGCAAGGTGATCCGCTATCACCCAAGTTATTTACCAGTACCCTTGAACAAGTGTTCAGAAGGCTGGCGGCCGGGTGGAGAAACAAGGGCATCGAAGTCGGTGGAATGCGATTGACAAATCTACGTTTCGCCGACGACATCGTTCTTTTCTCATCGTCAGCTACAGAGCTCAGTGTCATGCTACAAGACCTTAGCAGAGCAAGCCTTGAGGTCGGATTAATGATGAATATGTCAAAGACCAAGCTCATGACTAACCATGTCCAAAGGAGCATAGAAGTGGATGGCGGAGGAATGGAATATGTCCATGAGTACTTATACCTGGGCCAAATACTCTCCTTCCAGGCTCGACAAGACAAAGAAGTTGCTAGACGCACCGAAAACGCCTGGAGGAGCTATTGGTCCATGAAGGAGTATATGAAGGGAAACCTTCCTACATCCCTAAAACGGAAACTCATGGACATGTGCATTCTTCCAATCCTTACCTACGGTGCACAAACTTGGTCTTTGACAAAAGTTCAGAAATCTGCCCTCAAGGTTTGTCAGAGAGCCATGGAACGCAGTATTTTGGGCATGAAAATAACAGATCGCATTAGAAATACAATACTGCGTTCCAAAACGCAAGTAGCTGACGTAGCTCACGCAGCCGCCAAACTTAAGTGGGACTGGGCCGGGCACATCTGCCGCATGCCGGAAGACTTGTGGGCTAACATCACCACCGCGTGGGTCCCACACAACCGAACACGGCCTCGCGGTACACCTCGTCGGAGATGGCGAGACGAGCTTGACGTCTTTGACCAAGACTGGTGGGAGACTGCCCAGGATAGGGATACGTGGAAGGAACAGAGGGAGGCAGCAGCCCAGCAGTGGGACACTTAAAAATATTTTATTATAAGTTTATTTTTTTTATTTAATCGTATGGCATATTATTATTTTTGGCCTTTTTGGGTTTGTCACTGTTTAGTACCACCCAGGGGACACGTGCAGGGTTGTGGTAGGTAGCTCCTGCGGACGCGAGTGACAGTTGTCCCCCCTTTGTCAAGTGAGTGGGCAACTCGACTGTTAGACGTTCTTAAGCCGCCCGAAGGCCTCTAACTCGGCTTAACGACTACTGTCATGGACATCAACTGGGATCAACTGCTTAGCGTGCCTTCCAAAGCACGGAAGCGCTCATTTATAGTAACCACTCAAACAGGCGGTCACCCATCCAAAGACTGACCCCTGCCGTCTTTGCTTGACCTGCGTTATCGTTTCCGATACGCAGGCGCCGCCGGGCTATGAACGCTTCCCGGGCTATGAGCGCTTCTTTATTTATTATAAGTAATGCAAGTATGTAAGTTGTCCGTCAAAATTTGCAGTCCATTTTTCGATCACTATCCGTTTGAGCTGAAATTTTGGGTAAAGGTATTGGTAAAGGTTTGGGTGACAATGAAATATTATGGTAACATCGAGCTGATCTGATGATGGAGACAGAAGGTGGCCATGGGAATTCAGTATTTAACCGACGTAACCCCGTTGAGTTTGGGCTCGTTAGAATCGTCTCAATGAATAGTTGATGATGGTATACAGAAAAGTACAGTCTGCTATAAAAGCTTGTACCAAAAATTTAATTTTATTTATTATGCTATAAATTCAACACAAGTGTAATAAAGACGGCCAATATGTCAGATTTTTGTATCGTTATGAGTTTAAATTTGGAACAGCTGTCAAAACTCAAGTGGGTCTCTATTCTCGTATCTATAGATATTAAAACAGTTATCGATACGAAACGTCAATATATTATGCTTTAAAATTTTACTTATTTACTTTTTTTTTAACTTTTAAACATTTTTTTTTTAACTTTTTTTATTTTTTTTAACAATTTACAGGTACCTATCACTAGTAGCAATGCAGGTCATTTTCCTACGGCTTCTGAACCCATCTTAGAGTACTTATGATATGTGTTTAGATAAAGTAGTGTATGCAACTGTACATAATTAGGCCTTAAAACACTCGTGTGATCCTATAATGAAACTCGCTGACGCTCGTTTCATAAAACCACACTCGTATTTACATTTAAGGCCTCTTATTATGTATCAGTAGCATAAACTACTATGACAGTACTGGGTTCGGACCTAACAGCCACATTAAGCAATAATGTGTGTTGTATGATTCCCCAAACGCATCTGTTACTGGCCACCCTGCAGGCCAAACGGGGGGGGAATGTGTGTTCTATGACTGCTACTTTGATATATGGATAGATAGATTCATTTTCATCACACTTGCTCATAAATGGTGTTATTCCATGCCTGTATACAGAAGGACAATGGCCTAAATTGTTCCCGCGGGAATAATTATAATTTACAGCTCCCAGGGGAGCAATGAGTAATGAGCTTGTGTGTGATCTGATTAGTTTAAGCAAATCTAGATGGCCGCGCGCTTCAAGAATTTTGCTCTGTGATTGGCTGAAATATTGAACCTGCGCGCTCCACTCGCACTGATCTGGAAGTGAAGTTAAGATTGTCCGCAAATATTTATATTTAGTTGTAAATTTCGTCACTTTTTGATTGGTGCGCTTGTATGAAACATAGATTTTTCTGTCTTTTTTAGTTATTTATTTCCTCGCAAATGTGATGAAAAACATTGTGTATAACACGGGCGTAAGAATATTGCAAATTCGAGTCATCAAAAGCCCTCCGCCTTCGGCGTCGGGCTTCTGATAGACTCTTGTTTGCAATATTCCACTTACGCCCCTCGTTAAACAATGTACTATTGTTTCGCGAAGGCCGCAACGCAAGCAATTATATGTTACACATATTTTATTGCACTCATTTTTCCTAAACTTGCTTGACCTTTTTTTTTTTTTTTCCTGAGGAAATGCTTTTACGCATCCCACCTAGCCGAGGAACTAGGATGGGTATGACGGGCTCCCGGGAACCCCCCGGACTACCGTCTAAAACCACCAAGGTATGCCCTCTCTGCCGTGTAGTAGGGGCGCCATGGGATCGCGAACATTTCACCACGACGCCCCTCGGCAACAGCCGCAGCTGCCCTCACTACTGAGGCACAAGCCCCCCCTCCCGTCGTAAGCGTGCAGGGCGACACCACACGCTTCCCGACCCGACCAAAGGACCTCTGCGCCGGGAGAGGGTGATAGACCTCGGATTCACCCTCTCAATTCCCCTTGTAACTTTTTATAGACGTCCTCGCAGCCACAACTCGGCCCCGGCCTGATGGTCGCAGCCCCCGCGCCTAACATGAATCCTCTGATAGCAGAGGATTTGTCAGCCCTCGTGTCGGGTTATTGGTAGCACCAGCAAGCGATCACTTCGGGTTCACTAAATTATTACTTGCCGTTGCCTCCAGGGCGCACCGGCCAAGACACTACCCATTCCTGCGGATCAACCGAATCAAGAGGAATCGGTAGAGCCCAGACACTCGAGGAGGTTACCCGACATTGCGCCCCAAACTTGCTTGACCTAGTCTAACGCAGATGCTGACATTGTAGTTATGTATACGGTATATCTAACGTAATTTTAATTAGGCTATTTGATTTTGACTTAAATGGTTTAATTTTAAAGAAATATAAGTAGATGATTACATTTCTTGTGCACAAATTGTACTAATTAGTTTGTTATTATTATCTTTGTCTGAGACACAGGATCATCTTAGTTCAGACGCATGTAATAATGGATGTACAGTCAGGGAATGAAAAGGATGATCACCTTAAGATCTGTTTTTGCTTGCTCAGTATAAGTTATCAGTATCTGCTTTATCGACCGAATGTCAGACACATTCCGTCATAATGAATATCATTTCACTACACCTCTTTGAATTTTGGAAAACGAGTTAAAAAAGGAAAAAATAAAACTTATACAAGAAATAGCAATGGTGACATTGACAGGAGCTGTTACTCACATTTATAGTTTTATTAATTTTAAGCTAAGAGGATTTAATCATTAGATTTATCAAACTTGACACAACGTAATGTCAAGATCAAACTAATAAATAAAAAAGGTTTTAGTTCAACTATTAAAAGGCAAGGAAAATTCATCTAAGTAAATTTGAACTTTGTTGTCAAACAGTTGAACATAATTTTCAATACATCACTCTCGTCTGATACACAGTTTAAAAAGGTAACATGTGCTTGCAACGCGTAAATGATTTGATTTGAAAACTGATCAACCTTTTCATTCCGCCACTGTACTATATTGTAATACGCAAGCACATTGTTAACATCAGCAATAATGTTTTTTTTTCAATAATAGTACATTATGATACAAGTGTGCTAAGTTGGTCATTACACTCGAGTCGGTTTTTAAGCCTGAGCCGAAGGCGAAGGCTTAATGGAGACGAGAAGTGTAATGACCAATGCTCACGTGTTTCATACGACGTTTTTCAACACATTTGCGAGGAAAAAATAAAAAAATAAAAAATGAAAATGTTAAAAGATATGTAATGAAAAGGCACTAGTGCGATAATGTAATGTAAAAGTCACGGCATGGGTAATATTCTGCATTATTTTGCTAATATTTAAAAAGATATGTAATGAAAAGGCACTAGTGCGATAATGTAATGTAAAAGGCACGGCATGGGTAATATTCTGCATTATCAGTGTAAATACGCTGTAATAAGACCTACTTTACGAGCAGGTGTGTTGAAAATTATTCTTATTCTTAATATACAACTGCACTTAAAAACATTGTCAATTTTTAGGAGTGTACGTTGTGACCGTCGGTTTTTAAACAAAACCAAATAAGTATTTTTTTTTTGTATTTGTACTCAGCACAATGTAGTAAAGTCTTAATTCATTTCAGATACATGATGCTCATCGACGGAGAGGGCGAGGTGTACATGTTAGACAGAGACAACTGCGTGTTCAAAGTATTCGGGCTGCGTTTCGTCCATAGAAAAGATCTGAGACATCATTTGAGAGATACTCTACTAGACGGTGTAAGTATAAATGACATTAACAGACAGGGCTTCTATTTACTGTATATTATATACTGCCCGACGCAAGAGAGAGTGTCCTAGCGCTAGGTAGCCGAAATTTAATGACAACCCTGTCCAATCCCAAAGGTCCAAAAACGCAGTATGTTTGCGTGCTGTGCACTCATGGGATTAAGACCAGCTGGCAGTGCTTTTGCCTTAACATAATTAAAATTTACTTTCAAAACAAAGTTTTAACCGACTTCAATTCAGTACTCCGCCAAGCCACATTAACATTCACACATTTTTTTTCCAATTTACCACATGAACTGGTTTCCGAGAACAAAAGCGTTGATTTTTAGACCAATAAACCAAATCACTGTATGTGGGCCGATAATATTTGAGGACTTCCGTCGATTCCTCAAGGATCTCAGAATTACCTTTGGCACTTCATTGTTTGCTATTTCAACGGAATAATATCAGAATCTGTGACGTACTTGTATAGTTTGAAGTACATCATTGAGACATCACACAAGCCACAAGCCATCTGTGGTCTTCATCATCCTTCCACTTCACCAAATTTATGATTTCCGGGTGTAAATACACGAGTTATAATAGAAAATACCGAAATTACTACACGCGTGCCTAATATATTTGAGGAGTTCCCTCAATTCCTCATGGTTCCCATCATCCAACTGGGGTTTTGGAAACAATGGGACCAATCTGGAAGCATATACTTTCAGTTAAAAAAAGAATTGTACGAATCGGTTCATAAATGACGGAGTTCTGAGGTAACAAACATTAAAAAGAAGTCTGTTAAAAATATAGCGCCAACAACTGTCATCCCATAAAGGATTGAACTTCTTATACAATTATTTTTTTTGGGATGTAACTCTAAAATAATTAACTTCGGGTCTGAGATTTAGCATAATTTGCAGCACAGATTTCGGAAGATATGAAATGAAAATAAATAATTAAATATTATCTTACACAAATCGACCGAGTCCCATAGTAAGCTCAATAAGGCCTGTGTTTTGGATACTAGACGACGATATGTTTAATAGATATAAATACATAGAAAACATCCAAGACTCAGAAACAAATATTCATGCTTATCACACAAACCTATGCCCTTACCGGGATTTGAACCTAGGTCCTTCAGCTTCGTTGACAGCGTCACTACCCACTAGGCTAACCGGTCGTCAAAATAAAAGCATTTATTGAAATTGTATTTTTTTTGTTCCATTAGCGGATTTGTAATTATATTTATTTGACAAATACAAAATCTTTTCTTTTTTTTCAGGAAATGGTGATAGACAAAGTAGACGGTAAAGAAATACCCAGATACTTGTGCTACGATATTCTCCGGTTCGACGGCCAGGACATATCGAAGAAGGCGTTCTTCCCATCCAGAATGGACTATATAGAACATGAAATTATTAATCCTAGGTAAGTGTAATGTGAATCCGGAAACCGAACGTTTGCGCCCAGCCTAAGTATGTCCAGTTCATTCGGTCTATGTATGACAGATGTTGTACACGGTGGGCTTACACCAGGGATCAGCTTACGCTCTGTCGTCGGACATACAGAAGGAGGCACCCTGTTTTTTTTTTTACGTTGTGGAAATATGGCGGGGCAGGGTAGGTGTGACCGACTAACCGCGGCAAAAGCCTTGGACTACCGTCTAAAACCCCAACGATTGCCAGCTCCGCCTCAAGGGCCCCTCCCTCCGCGGGATCGCTTTCCGCATTCGATCGCGTATATAGTACTAGGAGGAGGCACCCTGGTGTATGCCCTTCGCCGATGATATTGTTCTTGTCGGTGAAGACGCATACGAGGTACAGAGCAGACTGGAGAAGTGGCGACAAAGACTGGAGAATGTTGGCCTGAGATCCAAAACTGAGCACAGAGTTAAGAGAGGTAGGGCACAGCGGAATGTCATCTCGCTCGTATGTGGAGCAGCCCAGCTGGGGAAGTACCTCCACCTTACAGAAGACCGCAGCCATAATAGCACCACTGCTTTGTAGTGTTGATATATTATTGCATGCTATGAAGCATGTGGTGTTGTGTTCCTGGTGGTGAGTAAGGTCGCCAGAGCTCCCTAGGGTGCGCTGTGTTGGGAGTGAGGGACCTGCATGTATCTATCTGCCAACACAGCGAATCCTCAAGTTGATAAAGGATCGGCAACGCGCTTGTGATTCTTCTGGAGTCACATTTGTCCATAGGCTACGGTACCAGCTTAACATCAGGCACGCCGTAAGCGTGTTTGCCACCGTCGTTGTATAAAAAAAAAACATGTTTTGTGATTTCGGCGGTCTCTCCAGTTTGACGGCCATACAGCTAGATGACGCTACACTGCCAGTCTGCTCCGACTTTAAGTACCTCGGTTCGTTTCTACAGTGTGATGGTGATATCCACCGTGATGTGAAAAACCGAATGAGCGTTGGGTGGATGGAATGGCGACAGTTCTCCGAAACAATATGCGATGGCAGAATGCCTCTTCGGTTGAAGGGCTAAATCTATAAGACCATTGTGAGGCCGGTCGTCATGTATGGATCTGAATATTGGGCCTTAAAGGTGATGGATAATAAGTTTCTGTCAAAAATTTCATTTTTGGTACAAGCTTTTACTGCCGACTGTACTTTTCTGCATACCATCATCAAGTACTCATTGAGACGATTCTAACGAGGCCAAACTCGATGGGGTTGTGTCGTTTTATTGCGGAGTTCCTATGGCCACCTTCCAGCTCCAGCATCAGATCAGCTCCAAGTCATCATAATATTGCATTGTCATGCAATATACATATGCTTGCAAAAAATCAGCTCAATTGGATAACAGGAAGTTACTGAAAAATGGATTGCAAATTTTGACGGACAACTTACATACTTACATACGAACAGTGCAAGTTAATATAAAGCTTGTAATAAAAAGAGACTGCATGTTACGGAGATGAGAATGTTCAGATGGATAAATGAGTATATTAGAGGAAGCCTGAAAGTAGCACCGCACCTATCATCGACAAATTGAGATCCCATCGCCTTGCGTGGTATGAGCATATTATGCGGAGGGATGACAGTCATGTGACCAAAAGAGTGTTAGGTATGAACGTGGAAGGATGGAAGAGACGAGGTAGGCCAAGGAAAAGGTGGATGGACTGTGTGAGAGAAATACCTAACGCTAAGCTAATTTATTTATTTATTTATTTATTTCATTTATTTCAGGATAAAAATTACAATATAAATTTGCATAAATGTCTACCTAACTCTGTAAGATTGTGAATATGAAATATGAACCTTCATGGAAAGCACAAAGGTGACTTTGACAGCGTAGGTGCCTTATCTACTTAGGTACTTAGTCGTCTCTGGCGCCATACGCAAGACAACACGCAACGTTTTAGGTGTTCTTGCCATTTAAAGGGTTAAAATCTAACTTTACTCCAGGTTAAAAGCAATAGAGAAGAAGATGATCCACCGCGAACGTGAGCCGTTCAGTGTTCGTCTAAAGCAGTTCTACGAGGTTCGGATGGCTCATCAGCTCTTGGGAGAGAAGTTCGCGAAGACCCTCTCGCATGAGCCTGATGGCCTCATATTCCAGCCTTCTAAGGAGGTTAGTAATTGAAATAATCTATCGCGAACGCGAGTTCAGGGGTCGATCTATGGTGAGAATAGTGCTTCCAGAAAACTATTTAAGGACAAGCTTAAATGGTGCCAGGACAATGAAGCAAACATTAAAATGAGCATCTTAGCTACCCATCATAAAGCCAAGGACTTTCCTAGCTTCTGGAAGCACATATCTAAGAACAACCCAAAGAAGTGTGCACCAACCAGTGTAGAAGGACGGTGTTCTCCTACTGAAATTGCTGAGCTCTTTAAGGACAACTTTAAGGTACAAAGCCCGTTGGGAGAGGCGCAGAGGGTGCTCGGTACTGAGGGCGACTGCGGCGACATGCAAGTGCGTTTTACGCTTAAACAGGTCACTGACGTGATCATGTCAATGAAGCGGGGCAAATCGCCAGGCCATGATGGACACAGTATTGAGCATCTTCAGCATGCCGGACCTCACCTACCTCGTGTTCTGAAGATACTCTTTAATCTTAGTCTGGGCCACGGTTTCCTGCCGGAGGTCCTCATGAGAACGATAGTCGTCCCAGTTATTAAAAATAAGACTGGCGATGCCACCGACAAGTCCAATTACAGAAAAATACTGGACAGTTTGCTTGACCGTGTACTTTCAGAGTATGTACCGTCACATGATGCTCAATTTGGTTTTAAACCTGGGTTATCAACGGAAAGTGCCATCCTCTGCCACACGGAAAGAAAAACACCTGTTTATGCGTGTTTCTTGGATTTGTCGAAGGCGTTTGACTTAGTATCGTATGATGTCCTCTGGCAGAAGCTGACGGCCACCAGCACTCCCATTGAAGTGGTGAATTTATTTACGTTTTGGTATGGGAACCAGGGCAATCAGGTTCGTTGGGCGGGAGCTTACTCAGACATGTATAGGTTGGAATGTGGGGTGAGGCAGGGGGGTTTGAGCTCACCAAGGCTTTTTAACCTATACATGGATGGTCTTATTGCCGAGCTCAGTAATACCAAGGTCGGATGTTCAATTGGTGGTGTTTGTATGAACAACATCAGTTATGCTGATGACATGGTCTTGCTGAGCCCGGCGATAAGCGCTCTTGAAAAGTTGCTTGCGGTTTGTGAGAGCTACGTTGAGACGCATGGCCTTAAGTACAATGCGTCAAAAAGTGAGCTACTGGTGTTTAAAGCGGGGAATAAAATGCAAAAAATAGTCCCTCCGATCATGCTCTGCCAGTCAGAACTTAAAAGGGTGGCGAAATTCAAGTACTTGGGGCACTGGCTCAGCGAGGCTCTCACAGATGATGCAGATATGGAGAGGGAGCGCAGGGCGTTTGCTGTGAGGTGCAAACCTACGGACCAGCCGTAGGTTTGCAGGATGTGAAAAAGCAGTTAAGACGACACTCTTTAAGACCTTCTGTCAAACATTTTATACCTGCAGCCTATGGACCAAGTATACCCGAAAAACCTACGACTCCCTGCGCGTCCAATATAATAATGGGTTCAGGATGCTGTTGGGACTCCCACGATATTGCAGCGCGTCAGATATGTTCTGCGAGGAGCGCACGGACGGTTTCTGTGCAATAATACGCAAGCGCGTGGCCTCCCTGATGCGCCGCATTCGTGTCAGTCCCAACAGCCTCCTTATAGCCATTGCTGAAAATATTAACATCCCACTATGGAGGCACTGGAACTCCATCCACAATATCCACATGGAGTCCAGAAATAATATATTTCAATTAATTAATTACATTTCAATCTTCATTTATAATCTAATTTAATGTTTGTTTATCAATATCATTCATTATTATTATTTGTAATTTTTATTTCTATTTTATTTTATTAATTAATGTTTAAATTTACACACTGATTGTTTGAAATTGTTATTTAAGTTATGATTGTGTTATATATAATGTTGTATGTTTGTGTTGTGATATGGGCAATGCCTGAAATAAAGTAATAATAATAATATGGCTTTTAGACCAGATTTATACACTCTACTTTTCACTTCGACTGCGAGAAAATAGTAAAAACAACGATTATTCATCCACAATCAATAATAAATCCCACGGCGAAAAGATTGGCCAATATGGCGGCATGATTTTTTTAATAAACTGCTTTAACACAGATACAAATTACAAAATATTGACACCAAGAATAAACGTCTCTGACCGTTCTATAGCCGCGTCCAAACGGCCGAACGCGGCGGACAGCATACAGGGCATAAGATAAAGCGAGATATACAGCAGTCTATCCCGCTCAATCTTATAACTTATGCCATGTATGCAGTCAACCACGCTCGAACGTTTGGACGCGGCTATAGAACGGTCAGAGGCGTTTATTTTTTTTAATCATTGTGAGTTAGGGAATGAAAAGCGCCTGATGTTTGAAATTAATTCTGTTTCCTGATTGGTGGATAGTAAATACAAGGGTTGTGATTGGTCGATTTAATACGGTGAATTGTTTTGATTGGTCAAATTACCTAAAACGTTTTAAAATCATAAATATGTATACCTATTTTCCCTAGGGGCTAAATGTACTAATTTGCTTTGCTAAGCCTAATATGAAACACTTTTCGAGCATGAGATGTTAAAAATAAATACTTTATTTCAGCCGTACGTGCCCGGACCATGCGAGGACGTGTTGAAGTGGAAACCAAGCAACATGAACAGCGTCGACTTCAGGCTGAAAATAGTAACGGAAGGCGGTCAAGGGTAACTAATTCTCCAAATAAATAATAATATCGTTGCAATTTTGCGTCGCTCTTTACTTCAAATTCGTGATAAAATGCAAGCTAAATGCGTAGCATGTATTTTTTAGTTCCTACTGTCGTGGATGTCGTGGTATACTATGCCGATTATAACTGAGATGTTGTTTGCGAACACGTGCCAAATTTTGCAAGATTATCGCCACGTAAAATGTACATTGAATAATGAACTCTATCTTATTTTACAATAGATTCCAAATTAGGTACGAGATAAAATACCACACACAGCGCCTTATACTCTGTTGTCTGTCTGTCTTTCGCCAGGCTGTATCTCACTGATACCGTGATAGTTACAGTTGAAATTTTGACAGATGATGTATTTCTGTTGCCGCTATAACAACAAATACTAAAAATTGAATAAAATAAATATTTTTATAAATAATGGTACAGAGCCCTTCGTGCGCGAGTCCGACTCGCACTTGGCCGTTTTTTTTTATCTTTTAGTCCATTTTGAATTTATTGAATAAGACGGTAGAGTTAATTATAAAATGAACATTTTAAGTGGCGCTAACCATTTTCTTACAAAACATGGCATGCGTCCGACCACACAGTCGTATTGTTAGAATACAGAATACAGATATTTATTGGTAAAAGTACATTTTACAAGTCATAATTTTCAAACACAATTAAATTAAATTAAGTTATTTAGGTACACACAGTCACACATTACGGTGCTGGATCCTTACGAGTGTGCAAAACTCGTCAATTGAGTAACATGCCTGTTCCATAAGCAATGATTTAAGCTTGTTCTTGAATATACTGATGCTGATTGAGTTTTTTATTTTGACTTGAATGCCATTGTTCTGAAGATAAGAAGATCAGTCCAGTTCAGAGAAGGTCAACTATAGCTGTTGCATACCTACATATCTAGTGTCCACTGAGTGACAATAATATAAATATGGTCTGTGGAAAAAGAAGACGATAAAAAGTACATAATAGTACATTGTTTAACAAGGGGCGTATGAGGAATATTGCAAACTAGAGTCTATCAGAAGCCCGTATTTGATGACTCGAGTTTGCAATATTCTTACGCCCGTGTTATACACAATGTTTTTCATCACATTTGCGAGGAAATAAATAACTACAAAAGACATAAAAATCTAAGTTTCATACAACCGCACCAATCAAAAATTAACGAAATTGACAACTTCACATACAGATTTGCGAGTGGAGGGCGAGGGGGCGGGGCGTGGCGCCCCACGGCCTGCTAGATTTCTTTCAACCAATCACAGAGAAGAATTCTTGTGACGCGCGGCCAACTAGATTTGCCAACCAATTTGTTTGATTTGCTTTTAACCAATCAGATCACACACAAGCTCATTACTTCCCATGGGCCATTATTTCCCGCGGGAACAATTTAGGCCATTGTCTTTCTGTATACAGGCAAGGAATAACACCATTTATGAGCAAGTGTGATGAAAACAAAATAAAGCAACTACTACTAACTAAATCCTAATACACGCTAAATGAATACTTGGAAGATAAATTATAAACGATCAGTAAGCACTCCCCTCCCTAACATTGCAGTGCCCAACAGGGTTCACAAATTTCACAATGATCTGTAGCTTTAAGTTAACATCTGTAGGTACCTACTTTTGTGATATTGCAATAAATGATTGAGTATTGAGAGCTGAAAATTGGCCTTAGGCGGCTTGTACACTTGTAAGTTCTTACGTAAGGCCTGTTATAAACTTGTAAGTTCTTACGTAAGTTCAGTACAAATACTGCTCACGTAAGTCGTCTGTAAGCAATATTTGTACTGAACTTACGTAAGTAACATACAGGTGTGAGGCCGCCTAAGTTCAGTACAAATACTACTCACGTAAGTCGCTGTAAGTAATATTTGTACTGAACTTACGTAAGTAACTCACAGGTGAGGCCGCCTTAGGTGTTACACAGGCTATTTTAACATGCTCTGCCAAGGATCGCGACGCGCTAGACTCGTAGCCGATCCCGTGGTGTTCCCGCTAAGTTACAAAAAGCGCCTACGGCGTAGGCGCCCGCTAGGCTGGGGTTCCATGCAGTGAAAGTGTTAAATTATTGAGGTGTTTATAAATTATCGCGTCTAGATTCTTCTCTTCGATAAGTTGGTAACCATGCGAGGCTATGTATATGTACATATAGATAAATATTATCACGCCGGTCTCCCAGAGGGGTAGGCAACTAGGCATAGATCACGGACGAGTCCGTTTAATTATAATACGAAGCCTGCAATTGCCATTCCGGCTGAGGCTAATATAGTGCTTGTAGTATAGGGTACTTGTGAATTACTATGTCTACCTACATTGGATATAATAAATCAGTGTTGAACTAGCTATGCGTGTTTTACTACATGGTGACAGCGGTGGTCACTAATTAATTGGAAATTTGCTATAATCAAGGCTGTGGTGATTTGTTTTGGCAAGTTAGTGTTGATTGGTGATTGTGTACGTTGAACGTTATAATGGAACACGCGCGTCCTCCGGTGGAATTAGTTTTAGAAGGCGGACCGGCCACGCGGGCCGAGTCATGGCGCAAGTGGAAGAAACAGTTTTTGGTGTTTCTTAAAGCCTCCGGAGTGAGCAAGGAGCCTGCAGATGTCCGGGCTAGCTTGTTAGTCAACCTCATAGGGCCAGCTGGCTACGAAGTTTATTCCGCGTTCACGATGAGCGAGAAGGAAAGCGAGGACATCGAATCTTTATTGAAAAAATTCGATGAACATTTCGGAACCAAGCCGAATATTACGGTGGCTCGTTATAAGTTTTTTATTAGGAATCAGGAGGAAGGCGAAAACATCGATCAGTGGGTTACATCATTACGTCTGTTGAGTCAGAGTTGTGAATTCGGCACGTTGACAGATAGTTTAATTCGCGACAGGATCGTGTGCGGTATTACTAGTAATGTTATACGAGATAGACTATTTCGTACGGAGGAATTAACATTAGAGAAGGCCATTCAAGTCTGTCAAGCGGCAGAGATGTCACGCGAGGAAAGCCGGTGTATCGATGGTGGCTCGAATGAAGTTCGTGTCGATGCCGTGTGGAGGCCGGCTGCGCGAGCGAGCGGCAGCGGGACGCGCGCGGGCGCAGGCGGGCGTCGGCGTGCCAGCTCCCGGCGCGGGGCACGGCGCGGCGGGCGGCCGCCGGGCGCCGCGGGACCCGCGCGACCCTGCACGGCGTGCGGCGGCGCTTGGTGCAACCAGGACGAGCGTTGCCCGGCACACAGTGCGTTGTGTTATGTGTGTGATCAAAGAGGACATTTCGCTAAGGTGTGTAACCGGCGCAAGGTGACACAAGACCAGGTATGTGACTTGGCAGTGGACGATTCGGATGGGGAGGACGGTATGTTTTATGTCGATGTTATTCAGCAGGAAAATAAGTCTAGACCGCCTAAAGAATGGGTGGAGGTAGTTAAATGTAATAACAAACGATTGTTGTTTAAACTTGATACGGGATCCATGTTGAATATTATATCGAAGACTGAATACCTAAATCTAGGTTTACATCTAAGCGATTTGAAACCGTTTGTTAAGCGTGTTTATTCATTTACGGGAAACGATATACCCGTTATAGGCATTTGCAGTTTGTTATTGTCTTGCCGAAATAAACAAAGCCAGTTAATGTGTGCGGTGTCTGATTTGAATTGTCAAAATGTACTGGGGTTAGAAGGTTGCGTAACCTTAGGACTAATTAGTCGGGTTAATGTCATTAAATTGGAAAATTACGCCGATCTCTTCGAGGGTCTAGGAAAACTACCTGGTAAATATAGAATAGTGGTGGACCCGAACGTTCAACCGGTTGTATGCCCGACTAGAAAAATTCCGCTAGGGTTACGTGATAGGTTGCATGCGGAAATACAGCGAATGGAAAAAATTGGGGTAATCAGGAAAGTCTCGCACCCCACCGACTGGGTCAATGCCATTGTTTTAGTGGCGAAAAAAAGCGGCGATCTCAGAGTGTGTTTAGAACCACGGCCCCTGAACTGTGCGGTTCGACGCGCGCACTACTCGTTGCCCACGGTGAGTGAGCTGGCCGTGCGCCTGCGCGGTGCGCGCTACTTCAGCGTGCTGGATGCGCGCTCGGGCTTCTGGATGGTACAGCTGGACGACGCTAGTGCTGACCTTTGCACTTTTTCAACGCCTATGGGCAGGTACCAATTCCTTAGATTGCCGTATGGGGTAAGTTGTGCCCCTGAGGTATTCCACGCTAAATTAAGGCAGTATCTGGAAGACTTAGATGGGGTTGAAAGTTTTATTGATGACGTCATAGTGTGGGGCAGCACGAAACAGGAGCATGATACTCGCCTGGAGCGCCTGTTACAAAGATCAAAAGAAATAGGTATAAAGTATAACAAGGAGAAGTGTAAGTTCTGCGTGACAGACATTATTTACCTAGGGCACAAATTTGATGAAAAAGGGATGCGGCCAGACGACTCTAAAGTTCGCGCCATCATGGAGATGCCCTACCCTACGGATCGGAAAGCTTTGGAAAGGTTTCTAGGTGTGGTAAACTATTTATCAAAATTCATCCAAAACTATTCCGAATCGGTGGCGGTACTACGATGGTTGTTAAAAAAGAATTCCGAGTGGCTGTGGGATCAGAACCATTCCAATGCAGTTGATGTATTAAAATCAAAGATAGCATCAGCTCCGGTGTTGGCACTATACTCAAGTGAGCTGCCGGTGGTTGTATCAGTAGACGCGAGCAGCGTCGCCGTGGGCGCGGTGCTCCTGCAGGGCGGGCGGCCGGTGGAGTTCGCCTCTCTCACTCTCACCGACACTCAAACGCGGTACGCTCAGATTGAGAAGGAGATGCTGGCAATCTGTTTCGCCGTAGAGAGGTTTAAACAATACATTTATGGCCGACGTGACGTGACGGTGCAGACTGATCACAAACCTTTGGAACCGCTGATTTCTAAGCCACTGTCGTCCGTGCCAGCGCGACTCCAGCGCATGATGATGCGGGTCCAAGGGTTTGATTTCAAGGTTCAGTACACTCCCGGTAAGTTCATGTACATAGCGGACACCTTGTCGCGCGCGCCGTTGCCTGAGCTGATGCACGATCGGGTCACTGACGAGGTCGAGTTACAAACATGTTTTTTAATCGAAAATGTGCAGGTCAGTAGTAAAAAATTAAATAGTATCAAACAATACACGGCATTAGACGACGAAAGTAAAACTATTATACAGTATGTTTGCCATGGATGGCCTAAATATAGGGAGGCTGTTGAGGAATGCGTTAAGGTGTTCTGGCCGTATCGTGAGTCATTACAATTCATAGACGGGTTAATATTTAAAAATGACTGCGTTTACATTCCGCGCGTTTTACGCAACGAGATGTTGAGCAAAATACACGAAGGACACTTAGGTATAGATAGGTGTAAGTCATTTAAAAACATGCAGATCTAGATAATTTAAGTACTTATAGGTATGAAATTATTTGAGTTGACCGCATCAAGGTAATCCATTGGAAAACCCAACTTTATTATCTAAGCGGGTGGGTTCAAATTCCAACAACAGTTTCGTAAAATATCGGTCATCTTAAATGATTTCAACCATACTTGCTGCTACTCTTGTATGAACTAAGTATAAATAATGTATTTCATTTGTATAAGGTACATATTTCATTGTTCTTGTTAATATTGAAGAGTTCTAACTATGGTTATCTATTTGTGAACATGAAACATCGTGGTGGTGGCTATACATATGTTATAGTAATTAGTTGGTTATTTGGTCTGTTAACCAATTCTATTAAATGTAAGGTTTGTTAAAAAGGTTATGCCTAAACTTTTTTTTTTTTTGGTTTGTTTGTTTTTTTTTCTCGATGGGGATAAGATGTAGTATAGGGTACTTGTGAATTACTATGTCTACCTACATTGGATATAATAAATCAGTGTTGAACTAGCTATGCGTGTTTTACTACAGTGCTTTTTTCAAAAATGGAGGAATAAAAAAGACTAAATTGAAATCAAGCTTAATTTTTAAATACAAATTGAGCATACCGCAAATTACATATTTTTTTTTAAACAGAATCGCAAGTGTATTTTTCCACCGAAAATCGCAAACTATTTGTGACTCATACAAAAATGTCGCTTTTGCAACAAAAAATACGAGTTGATTTGGCTGAATACGACCTGTGCCGTCTTTTATATGCCAGTTTCTACTTTTTAAAAAGTTTGGTACTCGACAAATAAAGGAATTTATATGTCACATTCCAGGCGGCCTGCAATGTTTTTTAGAGGATTGTGAACCTGGAAATTTTCATACAAAAAGCGATAACTTTTTTCACCCCGCAAACATAGTTCGATTTTTATAATTTTTGAACATGCTGTAGATATAATGAAAAACTAGGTCTGTACGTTTTGATTTATAAGAAATATTGCTTACGTTATAAGTTATTAGCATCTAAAAATCTGTATTTTTGACTTAAAAACTTTGTCTACCGTTGTTTTTTTTTTTAATTAATCTAAAGTGATTTACTAAAAAAGGAAAACGTACAGACATAGATTAAAGTGTACTCAATCTAATTATACCTAAATTATTTCATTTCATAAAGGTTTAGGGGGGTAAAATCGTTATCACCCGAAACAATATTTCAACAAGAAATTGTAGGCAATTACCTGCAGGTCTGGTAACTCTCTCTATCGCACGATACGGGTGAGGCACAGAGCGGTGTGAAACAGATAGCATTTTTTTAAATACCTACTCGCGCTGCGTATGGACACTTCACAATCCTCTTAAACTATACACTTTACCTTCCAATATGTAGCGAGTTATGTTCACTTTGCTGGCCATTTTTGAGAAAATGTTTATTACAAACCTGTTTATTGTGTTACAGTATCGTACCAAAGAAGATCGGCCAGCTATTCGTAGGTCAGCTGGAACCCCCGTTCGCCGCCATGAAGGTCACGAAGGACATCAAGCACCTCAACAACAAGATCATCGAGTGCACCTTCGAGAACAATTGCTGGGTGTTCATGAGGGAGCGGACAGACAAGTCCTACCCGAACAGTTATAATACTGCCAAATGTAAGTACACTTCTCAACAACAAGATCATCGAGTGCACCTTCGAGAACAATTGCTGGGTGTTCATGAGGGAGCGGACAGACAAGTCCTACCCGAACAGTTATAATACTGCCAAATGTAAGTACACTTCTCAACAACAAGATCATCGAGTGCACCTTCGAGAACAATTGCTGGGTGTTCATGAGGGAGCGGACAGACAAGTCCTACCCGAACAGTTATAATACTGCCAAATGTAAGTACACTTCTCAACAACAAGATCATCGAGTGCACCTTCGAGAACAATCACTGGGTGTTCATGAGGGAGCGGACAGACAAGTCCTACCCGAACAGTTATAATACTGCCAAATGTAAGTACACTTCTCAACAACAAGATCATCGAGTGCACCTTCGAGAACAATCACTGGGTGTTCATGAGGGAGCGGACAGACAAGTCCTACCCGAACAGTTATAATACTGCCAAATGTAAGTACACTTCTCAACAACAAGATCATCGAGTGCACCTTCGAGAACAATCACTGGGTGTTCATGAGGGAGCGGACAGACAAGTCCTACCCAAACAGTTATAATACTGCCAAATGTAAGTACACTTCTCAACAACAAGATCATCGAGTGCACCTTCGAGAACAATCACTGGGTGTTCATGAGGGAGCGGACAGACAAGTCCTACCCGAACAGTTATAATACTGCCAAATGTAAGTACACTTCTCAACAACAAGATCATTGAGTGCACCTTCGAGAACAATCGCTGGGTGTTCATGAGGGAGCGGACAGACAAGTCCTACCCGAACAGTTATAATTCTGCCAAATGTGAGTACACTTTACGAACTACTCAACAATTGGGAATGGATGAAAATTTCAGAAGTGCCTGGTTATTCTTTGGTGATAGGAATAACCTTCCTTAGCACCAGAAAAAAGTTGCAGACTTTTCAGCTGCATCAATTATTTTTGAAAAATATAAACATTTTCCTCACTTACGTTTTGGGTTTAGGACGGCGACTAAGAAACACTTTCCGTGATCCGTCTCATATGACAAGAAAATATCTTAAATATCCGTGGTAAACTGACACGGCAATATTGACAGCTACCTACTACTCAATAACATCGCCATGTTGCCCATAGGAGTGTACCTGTAGACTAAAAATGTATTATTACTCCAAAAGAAAGAAGGCAAAAAAATATGCCTAGTGACAAAAATCCCATTAAGACATTTAAAAAAATTACGAAGATACAACCGTTTCAATATTAGTTGTTAGAGAGAGAACGTGATCAGGGATCGTGACGTCACGATACCCGAGCGTTATATAGTAAATGACCATCGTTTCATATGAAGGTGGTTTTGCGGAAAAGGAACAGAATATACCCCCTCTTAAAACTTTGGACACTTATAACTAGAGTTGGGATGTTTGGTGGCATTGGGGTGAACAAAGAGCAAAGGAGACGTTGTTATATTTTTTTTGATTGAATAAATGAATGAATAAATTATTGATAAACCAATAATGTATAATTAAATTTATTGGTTTCAAACAAGTAAATTGGTCCATAAAAATTCAACAAAAACATAATATATTGTTGAAATGTATAATGTTTAACCTATTCAAGGTCTTGAACAATTAGATTTTTTGGTCATGTTGAGTAACCGTAGAACGCCAGCTAATATGGACAATAATGGAAATCTTGACAACCGTTTAACATCAGAAGAAGAAGATAATATGCAAAATTTTGAAACTTTAATTCCAGTTGCAAGTTGTTAAAATTTATTAAAATTTTATATTATAAAATCATCATTGTAAATGTAATTTACAGTATTGCATTGCAGTTGTCGTCAAAATTTTATGTAAAACATGTAGGTACCTAGTAAAATATGCGATGTATCAACAGACCTAAATTGCTTATAGGGTAAATATAGATATAATACTGTAATATAGATTTATCGTTCAATTATTCATTTATTTTATTCAATTAAAAAAACTTGTCCTAAACTGCCACCAGAATCGTAACCCGTACTTATAAGTTATAACTTTGTGATTATATAATCCCCTGCTTTACTTTTTTCTCCATTTAATAATATTTTTAATCCTTTTTCGAGAAAATTCATCGTTATTGGTTATTTTATTTGTTGTCTACACCCCTATTGCCAGTACTCTATAGAAATCACCTCTTATTTGTTGTCTACACCCCTATTGCCAGTACTCTACAGAAAGCACCTCTTATTTGTTGTCTACACCCCTATTGCCAGTACTCTACAGAAAGCACCTCTTATTTGTTGTCTACACCCCTATTGCCAGTACTCTACAGAAAGCACCTCTTATTTGTTGTCTACACCCCTATTGCCAGTACTCTACAGAAAGCACCTCTTATTTGTTGTCTACACCCCTATTGCCAGTACTCTACAGAAAGCACCTCTTATTTGTTGTCTACACCCCTATTGCCAGTACTCTACAGAAAGCACCTCTTATTTGTTGTCTACACCCCTATTGCCAGTACTCTACAGAAAGCACCACTTATTTGTTGTCTACACCCCTATTGCCAGTACTCTACAGAAAGCACCCCTCATTTGTTGTCTACACCCCTATTGCCAGTACTCTACAGAAAGCACCTCTTATTTGTTGTCTACACCCCTATTGCCAGTACTCTACAGAAAGCACCTCTTATTTGTTGTCTACACCCCTATTGCCAGTACTCTACAGAAAGCACCTCTTATTTGTTGTCTACACCCCTATTGCCAGTACTCTACAGAAAGCACCTCTTATTTGTTGTCTACACCCCTATTGCCAGTACTCTACAGAAAGCACCTCTTATTTGTTGTCTACACCCCTATTGCTAGTACTCTACAGAAAGCACCTCTTAACCATATGGACGCAAAAATATCTTAAGGCGACGTAGGCTCGTGGTCTTCTCTCCCTCTCACTGAGCATAAGCGTGAGCGAGATGAAAGTGCGTGTTCGGAAGCGCGGATATCATGTTTTTTAATTTTAATTTGTGCGTTTTAATAAAAAAGCGGCCTAGTGCGAGTCGGACTCGCACATGAAGGGTTCCGTTAAATAAATTGCAGTTTACGATTTATGACGTATTAAAAAAAAACTACTTACCAGATCTCGTTCAAACCAATTTTCGGTGGAAGTTTGCATGGTAATGTACATTATATATTTTTTTGAGTTTTATCATTCTCTTATTTTAGAAGTTACAGGGGGGAGGGGCACACATTTTACCACTTTGGAAGTGTCTCTCGCGCAAACTATTCAGTTTAGAAAAAAATGATCTTTGAAACCTTAATATCATTTTTAAAGACCTATCCAATGATACCCCACATGGGTATGGGTTTGATGAAAAAAAAAATTTTGAGTTTCAGTTTTGTGTATGGGGACCCCTAAAACTTAATGTTTTTTTTTCGATTTTTGTGTAAAAATCTTAATGCGGTTCACAAAATACATCTACATACCAAGTTTCAACAGTATAGCTCTTATGGTTTCGGAAAAAAATGGCTGTGACATACGGACGGACAGACAGACGGACGGACATGACGAATCTATAAGGGTTCCGTTTTTTGCCATTTGGCTACGGAACCCTAATAAAAAAGTATTAGCTAAGTTTCCTCAAACATGATATTGCCGTTTTTAGAACCAATTTTAATATGTGTAGCTGTTGTGCATAATTTGTTACGAATTTTTTGAGTGTATTTTAGACCTATGTTCGTGATTTTTTTCTATCGAGCGAAAGTCAAAGACTCAGGATACGAATAGATGTTGTCCCTCGAGAAAAGCCTCAAGATTGCTAATTAAATTTAGGGCAGCCGTATTATAATCCAAACAAGAGGTACCTACGACTTTTTAAGAAAACCGGCCAAGTGCGAGTCGGACTCGCGCACGAAGGGTTCCGTACCATTATCTGTAAAAACACGTTTTGGTGTATGGGGAGCCCTCTTAAAAGAATATTTTATTCTGTTTTTTAGGGTTCCGTACTCAAAGATTAAAACGGGACCCTATTACTAAGACTCCGCTGTCGGTCCGTCCGTCCGTCCGTCCGTCCGTCCGTCCTTCCGTCCGTCTTTTCTGTCACCAGGCTGTATCGCACTGATACCGCGATAGTTCCAGCTAAAATTTTCACAAATGATGTATTTCTGTTGCCGCTATATCAACAAATACTAAAAACACAGAATAAAATAGTTTTTATAGATAAAGGTACGGAACCTTTCGTGCGCGAGTCCGACTCGCACTTGGCCGGTTTTTAGTATTTTTTTGTTATAGCGGCAACAGAAACACATCATCTGTGAAAATTTCAACTGTCTAACTATCACAGTTCATGAGATACAGCCTGGTGACAGACGGACAGACAGCGGAGTCTTAGTAATGGGTCCCGTTTTACCCTTTGGGTACGGAACCCTAAAAAAGGATCCCTAATTATTTGTAAATGTATTAAAATGAGAGAGCGCATCACTCGCCAACAAACTGTGAATACAGTTTGGCGAGGTAAAATATGTAACTATAAGCTTTAAGTATTTTTTTCGAGTTCAATAAATAAAAAATAAAAAAAATAATAATATTAATTCAAAACTTATTTTTCCAGCTGTATGCGAAAGTATACGAGACCCTGTGACCAAGGAGCGCCTACTGGACTACATAGACAATCACCGTTTCATAGACGACTCAGATCTAATGCCCATGCCGAAAATGGTGCGCCGATAGTACTAGCCCAAACTCAACCTTGTCGCCACACGATAGAGTACATTTTTGCACGACGGACCTGACCATTTTACATAATTTGAATAAGATTATAGTGTAGTACAGTCGGGGAATGAAAAGGTTGATCACCTTAAGATCTGTTTTTGCTTGCTCAGTATAAGTTATCAGTATCTGCTTTATCGACCGAGTGTCAGACACATTCAGTAATAATGAATGTCATTTCACTACACCTCCTTGAATTTTGGAAAACGAGTTATGAAAAGAAAAAAAAACGTATACAAGAAATAGCAATGATGACATTGACAGGACCTGTTTCTCACATTTATAGTTTTAATAATTTTAAGCGAAGAGGATTATATCATTAGATTTATCAAGCTTGACACAAAGTAATGGCAAGATCAAACTAATAAAAAGGTTTTAGTTCAACTATTAATAGTCAAGGTCAAGGAAAATTCGTCCAAGTAAATTTGAGCTTTGTTGTCAAACAGTTGAACATAATTTTCAATACATCACTCTCGTCTGATACACAGTTTAAAAAAGGTAACATGTGCTTGCAACGCGTAAATGATTTGATTTGAAAACTGATCAACCTTTTCATTCCGCCACTGTAGGGTCATTTCGCCGGTTGGCGACCACCTAATTTCATGTGCCGGTTAGCGACCACTTAGCTGACTTGGTGAACTGAAAGCATATTTTCTCGTTTTTTTTGTAAATTCCTATTCCATAAATAGAAACAATAAGGCATACGGCTGACTGTTTCAATAGGCTCTGTAGAATTGATGTTATCTTCAATTGAAAAAACCATGTTCTTGAAGTGGTCGCTAACCGAAGGTGGTCGCGTGACCGGCGAAATGACCCTACATTGTTTTTTGACAGTTTCAAATGAATTTCAAAACTTCGCGCAGTTCTTATCAAATAACTTGGACGTATTGTCTTCGTCTTACTAAATGTGAATTCTAGCGAATGCAATGAATTGAAAATAGAAACTACCCATAATTAATAGCAACATGCGTTTAGTGACAAAATACCAGACATTGGTTAACTAACCTATGAATTGGAGGGCCGGCAAACCAGGTTTTACCCTAATCGGGATATTTCATCTTCATCAGGGATTGGGTTAGCTAGGAATATTATTCCTAATTGTTGAAAACTAGCACAATTGTAATGATATCGGTAGCTGAATTTCCTTAATTTCAACCGTTCAGTTGTATTGTTTCATCTCATTAGTTTTAAATCTGGTGTCTTCGTTATTTCTTAAGGCGTGTTTTGTAGCGAACATTGGCAGATTTAGTGGTTTTTGGTTCTTTTTCTTTGTATGAGTGAGCGATAAATTGACTTTGGCTGTCACTGAAAATATGGCAGCTCTCACTGGCATACGTCGCCAAATGAAAAGACAAATTAAATTATGAACATTTTTTTTTAATAATTGTCATTTGTTTTGTGTAATCAAATTGAACATGAACATGAATACTTATGTATTTCCTTGTAAATTTTAATAATACTCATTTAGAAACTCGACTGTTAGAGTATGTCTTGTTCAACGTATTACATCGCAGGATCAATGCGCACCCTTAATAAATATCGATGAATAATTTATTTTTTAAGTATCTAACGTTTGTAAGGATGTATTCAATTACTTAAATAAATTTGTTTTTAATATTGCATAAATCTTTTATTTACATTAACAAAGATGTTGTAACATGACTAGGAATACCAAATTCACAATAACCCTTTGCACAATCCCTAAGACCAAGAACAATAATGGAACTTAGAGGTATGATGTTACAGTTGAAATTTCAATCTTCTTCTTCTTTCCCTTCTCCTGTTCCCATTATTTGGGGTCGGCTCTCCTAGTTATGTTTCGCCAGGATTTTCGGTCCTGGGTCGTCTCTGATTGGATTTGGGCTTCTTGCATATCCCTCCTTACAGTAGCCATCCATGTCAGTCGGGGTCTTCCTCGTCTCTTAGGCGGGGGGACAATATCTAGCACCTTTCGAGTCATGTGTTCAGGTTCTCGGCGCATAACATGCCCGTACCATCTCAGTCGTCCCTCAGTTATCTTTTCGGGAATAGGTCTTACTTTAAAACGCGCGTGACTTTCATTGATACCTACATATACCACAATGGCGACGAGGATGGGATCTCGTTAGAAGCGGCAGAGCGAGACGCAGCGATGGTAGAACGTCCGAGTGCGAGCGAGAGCAGCGGCAACGTTATCGGATCTGACATGGCGTCGGTAAATTCACTATCATCGCGACCACGTGGCGGAAACACGAGCTATAATCCAAATAACTGACAAAATAACAGTTCCAATAGTAGCAATATGCAGGGCGATGCAACAATGTGGGCGGCAAGGTCACCGGGAATCAGGATGCCTCTATAAGAAGTTCACGTGCAGAAGGTGTGGGGGCTGTGGGGCATCTGAAGCGGATGTGCCCGGCATGGGAGCCAGCTGGCAAGCACGACGCGGGCGGGCGCCGCGCGAGCGCCAGCGGCCGCGGCGTCCGCCCGCGCCCCGCGGCGCGCCGCACCACGTCCAGGCGGCGGGACAAGAGACTCCAGGGGCCGACGAGATTTCGTCGGCGAGCGATATAGAAGAAGAATATTTGTATCAACTCTGCTTGAACGGATACAGACCGGTGAGCATGTCCTTGTGCGTAGATAATAAAGTGATATGATAAGCATGGAAGTAAACACGGGCTCTGCTGTGTCCTGTATTAGTAATGATACTTATCTTAAATATTTTGGGCATAGGCCGATTGAACCGTATAATTTAACTTTAAAGTTTTACGACGGAAGCAAAATTAGACCATTAGGTGTTAGGGTCATTTCGCCGGTTACGCCAACCATGTTCTTCAGGTGGTCGCTAACCGAAGGTGGTCGGTTAGCGACCACCTGAAGAACATGGTTTTTTCAATTGAAGATAACATCAATTCTACAGAGCCTATTGAAACAGGTAGCCGTATGCATTATTGTTTGTAGTTATGGAATAGGAATTAACTAAAAAAACGACAAAATATGCTTTCAGTTCACCAACTCAGCTAAGTGGTCGCTAACCGGCACATAAAATTAGGTGGTCGCTAACCGGCGAAATGACCCTATAAGGCCAGAGGTTCTATACCTACGAGGGCGAGAAAAAAACATTAGAGCTATTTGTCATAGAAGGGGGTACGACATCCTTGTTGGGGAGGCAATGGTTGACGGAACTGTTTATCCAGATTCCAGTATTTAGTTTTCAATCTGGGAGTAATGACGAATTGTGTAAATTAGTGGAAAGGTATAAGGAGCTGTTCAGCGGTGGTTTGGGGCGGTTCACGGGCAGCAAAGCGACGCTCCGCGTGAGGGAGGACGCCACACCGGTTTACTGTCGCGCGCGCCCCCTGCCGTACGCGCTGCGCGACCGAGTGGACCAGGAGCTGGACGAAATGAGGCGCAACGGGGTCATCGAACCCGTCGACACTTCGGAGTGGGCCACGCCGCTCGTGCCGGTAGTGGATTAAGAATTTGTGCCGATTATAAAATAACGCTGAACCCGAATTTGCTGATCGATAGGTACCCTCTCCCCAGAATAGACGATTTGTTAGTCAGGCTAAACGGGGCTAGAGTTTTCTCAAAAAAATATTTAACACAAGCGTACAATCAGGTGGAATTAGATGATGATTCAAAACAGTTTACCGTTATTAACACGCACCGAGGCCTATTTAGGTATAATAGGTTAGTTTATGGCCTATCATCGAGCCCAGGAATTTATCAAATAATTATGTCTAATTTACTAAAGAAAGAAAGAAAGAAAGAAAACATTTATTCGTGGACAAAACAATGGGTGTAAAAAACAAAACACAGAACGTAAAAAAAAAATACATGGTCCACGAAAAGGCCCCGACTCAGCATGGTGCTAACCTAGAAGGCCAGCGCTGGTCTTCCGTCGGAGCCTTTACCTGAGTTACCTCCTGGAAGGCAACACAAAACAAATACCTACGCTAAACACAATATATCTTAAAACTATTACAAATCCGACGCCAGAGTGGCACGGCAAATTGCATCGTGTGAACGCGTCGGCAAACTGTGTGTCAGTGTCACTGTCAACTTGACAGACCGAACGCAACTTTTATTTCAGATAGTGAATATATGGTACATTAGTGATACAGGAAGAAAACTAAGAACGAATACAGTTTGGTGCAAAAATTAAATATTGAACGTCACAAGCTTAACTGTACATACATAAAACGACTGCCAAGAATTCACACAATCTAAACATGATAGATAACACAATTATTATGCGAACCAGATGTTGTGCGGATTTATTTATATGCAGATGGGACATATCCCGACAGTAAGTATCTGACCGCAATCCTAAATCATAATCTTAATCTTAATTTAAAATTAAATTAAATTAGGCATGGCAAAGCGGTAAACTAAGATACAAAAAAGGCAGCTAATAAACACACAAAGATATGAGGAATAAAGATACAAAGACAAAGACAGGGCACTTAAAGGCAGCTAGTTTCAAGACATAAAGGACACACGTGGAGGTGTTTTTAGATGATATTTTAATTAGGTTCACAAATGGTCGGCTGAGTGTGTCGTCGATGGTACAGTCGCCATCACATACATCGGAGCAAACAAGCACGTCACAAACATCGGAACACACCTCTATTTTCAAGGCATTAGGGTGCATGTGCCGATATTTTTGAACACCTAAAGTGTACCTATGTATGTGATGGCGACTGTACACTAAGTTTAGTGTTAGTAAATTAAGTAGGTTATTTAGTAAGTAGGTAAACACAACAATGTTTGACTTTTGGAAGGGAGCGCACATTCGCCGACAAACTGTCCTCAGTTTGGCGAAGCAGAAAGGAATGTACTTGCCATTGTTGTTTTTTTTTGAGAATAAATAAAAAAAAAAAAAAAAAAAATTGGAACGACAGACGTGGCGTCACATTTAGTTATATTAGACAAAGTTCTACAAAGACTACATAGTCATGGGATGAAGTTAAAAAAAAGTAAGTGTGCTTTCTTTACTGAGGAGGTTCAGTATTTGGGATTTATAATCTCTAAGGACGGCATTAAAACCGATCCGGACCCCAGAATATTACAGAATTAAAAGCATTTTTGGGGGTTGTCAATTTTTATGCGCGATTCGTGGCAAGCTTAAGCACCATCTTGGCGCCGCTATATGATTTACTTAGAAAGGGTGTCGCGAGGAAATGGAGTAAAAAATGTGAAAATTCATTTAAAACGATTAAACAGGTATTAATTAGCGCAGAAGTACTGATGCATTATGATCAAAACAAACCATTGATATTAACGACCGATGCCAGTTCGCGCTGGATTAGTGGAGTGTTGACGCAGCCGTGCGGCGGCGCCGGCGCCGGCGCGCGGCCGGGCGCAGGCATGGCGCGCGAGCGACCTGTGGCGTGGGCCGTGGCCCATGTGTCGCGGACGTCGCGGTCACTTAATGACGCGGAGCGCAACTATTCGCAAATTGGTAAGGAGGCTTTAGCTATTGTGTTTAGTACTGAGAAATTGCACCAATTTCTTTACGGCAGACGTTTCCTGTTAAGGACTCATCATCCTCAGGATCATATAAGCACCTTGTCAGTATATTCGGTCCGAAACAAGGCATTCCAGCGATGGTAGCCAGTATAATGCAGCGGTGGGCGATCAAGCTGTCGACATAATACCTACGACATAGAGTACGTGCGGACAGATGCCAACGGTGCCGACGGGTTATCTCGCTTACCCGTGCCAGTTAGTAATGCAGCGGCGCTGGATGGCCCACCGCCAGAGTACGTGCGGACAGATGCCAACGGTGCCGACGGGTTATCTCGCTTACCCGTGCCAGTTAGTAATGCAGCGGCGCTGGATGGCCCACCGCCAGAGTACGTGCGGACAGATGCCAACGGTGCCGACGGGTTATCTCGCTTACCCGTGCCAGTTAGTAATGCAGCGGCGCTGGATGGCCCACCGCCAGAGTACGTGCGGACAGATGCCAACGGTGCCGACGGGTTATCTCGCTTACCCGTGCCAGTTAGTAATGCAGCGGCGCTGGATGGCCCACCGCCAGAGTACGTGCGGACAGATGCCAACGGTGCCGACGGGTTATCTCGCTTACCCGTGCCAGTTAGTAATGCAGCGGCGCTGGATGGCCCACCGCCAGAGTACGTGCGGACAGATGCCAACGGTGCCGACGGGTTATCTCGCTTACCCGTGCCAGTTAGTAATGCAGCGGCGCTGGATGGCCCACCGCCAGAGTACGTGCGGACAGATGCCAACGGTGCCGACGGGTTATCTCGCTTACCCGTGCCAGTTAGTAATGCAGCGGCGCTGGATGGCCCACCGCCAGAGTACGTGCGGACAGATGCCAACGGTGCCGACGGGTTATCTCGCTTACCCGTGCCAGTTAGTAATGCAGCGGCGCTGGATGCCAACGGTGCCGACGGGTTATCTCGCTTACCCGTGCCAGTTATTAATGCAGCGGCGCTGGATGGCCCACCGCCAGAGTACGTGCGGACAGATGCCAACGGTGCCGACGGGTTATCTCGCTTACCCGTGCCAGTTAGTAATGCAGCGGCGCTGGATGGCCCACCGCCAGAGTACGTGCGGACAGATGCCAACGGTGCCGACGGGTTATCTCGCTTACCCGTGCCAGTTAGTAATGCAGCGGCGCTGGATGGCCCACCGCCAGAGTACGTGCGGACAGATGCCAACGGTGCCGACGGGTTATCTCGCTTACCCGTGCCAGTTAGTAATGCAGCGGCGCTGGATGGCCCACCGCCAGAGTACGTGCGGACAGATGCCAACGGTGCCGACGGGTTATCTCGCTTACCCGTGCCAGTTAGTAATGCAGCGGCGCTGGATGGCCCACCGCCAGAGTACGTGCGGACAGATGCCAACGGTGCCGACGGGTTATCTCGCTTACCCGTGCCAGTTAGTAATGCAGCGGCGCTGGATGGCCCACCGCCAGACCAAACATATTTGCATATGGTGCATAATAAAATGCTATTAGACTACCACGAGATTAAAAAACAAACTCAGCGAGATCCAATTGTGGGCCGGGTTCTAAGTTATTTAAGATCAAGTTGGCCAGCCGAGATAGAAATAATTAACTTACGACCGTATCATAACAGGAAGTTGGAACTTTATGAGGAACTCGGATGTGTTATGTGGGGTCACCGGGTGGTCATACCGGAGGGATGCCGTAAATAGGTATTGGCTTTATTGCATGAAAGCCATATGGGTATAGTTAAAGCTAAAGTCTTTGCGAAGAGTTAGGTACGTGTGGTGGCCCGGCGTCGATGAGGCCGTCGAGGCCATGTGTCGCGAGTGGGCTGTGTGCGCGGGCGAAGCCGACGCGCCGCCGCGTGGCCATTCCCGGCTAAAGCGTGGTCCCGGGTGCACGCAGATTCCCTAGGTCCCATAGGAGTTGAAACTTACCTCATTTTGGTGGACAAAACGTATGTAAAACTGGACTACAAGTCTTTGCCAGGCCCCCAGTATTACACTATTCGTGAGGGAACAGAAATCACAGAGGCTGAAAAATCCATTTGCGTTGAGAAGTTCGGCAAGAAAGTCATGGTGTGGCAGGCCATTTGTGAATGCGGAATGAAGTCAACTACTTTTTTCACTACCTCGTCGATGAATGCCGATATTTATATGAAAGAGTGCCTTCAGAAACGAGTATTGCCGATGATCAAAAAGCACAACTCCGAAACTGTATTTTGGCCTGACTTAGCGTCTTGCCATTACGCGGCTAAGGTAGTAAAATGGTATAAAGACAATAATGTAAATTTTGTGGTCAAAGAGTTAAATCCACCGAATTGTCCAGAGCTTCGCCCGATTGAACACTACTGGGCTATAATGAAAGCTAAACTAAGTAAAACAGCCCGTACCTAGTGCCGATACAGAGTAACAGTTTCGGTCAGATTGGAATAAGGTGGCACGAACTTTTGACAAAGTCGCTGTCCGCTCATTAATGGGCACCATGAGGCAAAAAAACAGAAAACTGGCCAGAAATTAATAATTTGGGCTTTTTATGGTACTATTCGAGTTGTCCATATTATTTTGTACATAGTTGATTGATTTTAGTATGTCAATAAATAATAATAAAAAAATTGTCACATTTTTTTCTGGTATTTATAACAAACGATACAGTCTTTACTCGTACCAGACGGTGATCGCTCCCGGTTTTAACCGTATTGATCACAGAGACATCATTGAATAAATGCTTCCTCGTCGACAATCTCGTTTTTAGTCACACCATCGGCACTCATCCAGGTCCACTTTCTGTGCTCGCGTTTCTTGAAGAAGGAGTTCATCATGTAGAGTCCCTCCTTCTCCAAGAAACCAGCCAGTAGTTGGCCCCGTTGACTAGTGCCTATGCCAAAACGTAACAGTTTGGCGAGAATATAATGTTACAACGACCGGCGGCGGCGCTTACACAACGGAACTAGGACCCTGATTACGCACATTAATTATTTTATTGTATTTTAATATTTGTTTACGTAATTGTTAGTATCAATACTCAGTCTTCATTTTAAAAGTAGCTTAATAGTCAGATTTTGGTTGGATATAATTATCTTCCAGACTGGTTGTTATGTATAAGTCAGTCAGGGTATTTATTTAGTTTCAAGTTAAGTTAAGCAGTGTCAAACAGTTAGTAATAATTATTAATTAATTTAACAATATTTAAAACTCGGTTGGTAATTCAATTAAACCGTCCGAATGGATTGTTGAATAACTAAGTACTTTAGTCGGCCTGATGATTAGCGACGATCAGCGCCATGTGGCGGTTCTGGGAAGTTCGGGGGGAATGCAAATTGTAAAAGAAAATCGCGGGAGGACTATTTTGCTGTAACGTTGTTTTTCAACACACCTGCTCGTAAAGTAGGTCTTATTACAGCGTATTTACACTGATAATGCAGAATATTACCCATGCCGTGCCTTTAACATTACATTATCGCACTAGTGCCTTTTCATTACATATCTTTTTAAATATTAGCAAAATAATGCAGAATATTACCCATGCCGTGACTTTTACATTACATTATCGCACTAGTGCCTTTTCATTACATATCTTTTAACATTTTCATTTTTTATTTATTTTTTCCTCGCAAATGTGTTGAAAAACGTCGTATGAAACACGTGAGCATTGGTCATTACACTTCTCGTCTCCATTAAGCCTTCGCCTTCGGCTCAGGCTTAAAAACCGACTCGATTGTAATGACCAACATAGCACACTTGTATCATAATGTAGGTACTATTCTACATGATAAACTGATTATTGAAACTTAGACGTATTTAATTTCTGCTACGAATCTCCGTAACAATAAATGTTTTGTAAGATGTAGGTAATTTGATCATATAAATAAATAAATAAAACTTGGGATTAGGTGTCAAAGCAGACCCCGGGTTCCTTTAGGGGTACAAACGGGAATAACGCTAGGAGGATGATGATGATGAGGATTAAGTACAAACAATGTACAATTATAGGTATATAATTAAACAATCTTACATGCGTACTCGCCTCTAATAACATAACATCGATGAAATTACACACAGGGGCTTCGAATAATGCCGATCTCTGGTTTTGGTTTTTTTAGTTATATTACACTCTTATTTATGCTCTGGTTACATCTGTTTATGACTTCGACATGTTGTACTGACAAATTGTGGTGAAATCATAATATATAATCTGTAGACCCCAAAACACCCCCGTTCACACGCTTGTGTTTGTTGCAGCTTGTCGAGACTTGCCTAGCGTGTAAACGTAGTATTGCATCTGTACGACACACCCACACCCAATTATGACTTCGACATGTTGTACTGACAAATTGTAGTGAAATCATATAATCAGTAGACTCCATCAAATATTGGATTGCACGATTTGCACGCTTTTATTTGTACATACTGAGGGCCTACCGCGAACGGCATTCGACGTTTTCCCTCTCTGTTGCACTTACGTACGAAGTCGTAAGTATGACAGAGAGGGACAACTTCGAATGCCTTTCGCGGTAGGCCCTCTGAAGATTTTATTACTGGACAGACTTATTTTTTGGATTGGACACATTTGTTTATAATACTGAAGATTTTATAGCTGACATAAATTGTAAATAACTGAAATCATATTTTGGACTACAGCGGCGCTACCACGAACTTCGAATCTCGAACTTCGTATATCTCCGTCTCTGTCGCTCAAGTACCATAAATTATAAGTGCGATAGAGACGTAGATATACTTAGTTCGAGATTCGAAGTTCGTGGTTATAGCTCTAAAGACATTATTACTGGATTTGACTAAATTAAATTACGAGGCTGTATGGCCCGTGGTCTTAGCCTAACCGCACGGGCAAATTTAATAAAAAAAAAAAACTGGCCGCTAGCCGCTAAAACTTTTGCTACAGTAGTAAACAAACAGTAAGGCGCACATCAAAACTCTCTTTGCCGCACATTTCGCATATTGAAGAAAAGTAATTTATTTTAGTTGAGTTCGGAGCTCCATAGAAAAGAATATGTGATTATAGTTTGGTGTACGAAGTCTTAATTCAGAAAACATTAAAGTTGACGAGTATAAAAAAGAGGTTGGATGCGCACTTCAAGTTTAAGTACTTAAAATAAAGGCCGTAAATAAAGAAAGCTATATTTAACTCGGCTATCACACACAGATGTCACAGAGTTTGCAACAACCATGGACATAGCTGGTCATTGGCAGCAACTAATGCAGTTTAACAACAACGTGCGGCCAAGTACCTCAGGAAACAAATTCTGCGAAGAAATATACCAAAAACTGCGAGCCATATTCCCGGATATCGACCATGAGTACTTAAAGACCTATTGCCCGCAGGACTGGGCCCTGGGGCTGAGTCACGATGTCCAGTTCGGCGGCATCGTCGAGAGAATCCTGCAGAACGAGGCATTCTGGGTGATCAACGCAAACCCAAACAATTTAATGCCGCAGGTTGCGGAAGACGTTGATATGGTCCTGAATATTGAGGATACTTATGAGTACCTTACTCGAATTTTTCCAAACGCAGACCCACACTACCTCAGAGGCTCCGCAGAGAAGTTCGAGACCGAGAATGATGTCAAGATCTTCATCGATGATAAGTTGAACAGCAACGACTATCCGACGCGCGAGCAGTATTTGGCAAAGACTAAGGTCACCGAGGAGCTGCAGCGTTACACAACACATTTTAACGCCGAGCAATTTCTTACCTTGTTTCCAGATCCATTCACGCACTTTGAGGACGACACCAGGAAGTGCGAGTACAGTGTAATCGTCTGCGAGTTCCTGAAGAACGAATTCAGGCAAGTGAGGGTTAATACTATTAACAAAATTTACCAGAGCAGTAATTACAACATGAGCATCGCTGCAAAGAACCTGAGACTCACGACGGATTTTATCTTAAAGCCACGTTGTCGCCGTGAGATTCCCACAGGGAATATCCCGCTGCTCCAGGAGATTGCGTTTGTGCGCCACCAGGGGGCACTCCGCGACCACATAGACGCAGTCAATCAGAAAGAGGAGGAGGAGCTTAATGCACTCAAGGCTGCGGGAGGCTTATGGACCTGCCAGTGCTGCTACGACGACGAGTGCATGGCGTCAAAGTGCTCGACCTGCGACAACGCGCATGTCTTTTGCAACTCCTGCATAGTAAAGGGCACTGACTCGAAACTGGGGGACGGCGAGACCCACGTGCAATGCTTTATGAACTGCGGCAGTGAATTTAGTGTCTCAACACTGCAGAAAGTTCTTCCGCCATCGAAATTTAGTATTTTGTTGGAGAAGCGACAGGCGGCGGAGGTTTTGGCGGCCGGCCTGGACGGGTTAGTTTCCTGTCCGTTCTGTCACTTCGCAACAATACCGCCAGAGGGAGACAAAGTCTTCAAGTGCCTAAACCCAGAATGCATGAAGGAGTCTTGTATCCAATGCAAAGAACCGAATCACTTGCCGTTCAAGTGCGGGGAGCAGGAACAAAGACAGGATAAAGCGAGGAAGTACATCGAGGAGAAGATGACCCAGGCGCTGACGCGCACCTGCTATAAATGCAAGAGGGCGTTTTTCAAAGAGGAGGGCTGCAATAAAATGACTTGTCCATGCGGAGCTATGATGTGCTACATTTGCGATAAACCTGTTAAAAATTATGGGCATTTCCGCGGGCAGGGATCTGATAACGTTAATATGTGTCCACTGTGGAGCGATAATCATCTCCTGAATGCGAAGACTGTAAGGAAAGTGGAGGAAGATGCGCGCAGGGAAATTTTACGGAAAGATCCGACCCTGGATATCAGCACCACTGGGCTGGCACCTGTTCTACCACCACCGACACATGGTCCGCACAGTGACATCCCAGAGACTGACAATATCGCGAATATTTTAGCAGCCCGAGTGCTGAATGCAGGTCGCTTCGATTAATAAGACCAAATCAATGAAAACCCTAATATTATGCGTAATGATGTAATGAATAATCATTACTTTAATTTTTTTTGTGACTGATTCTCAATTTTAATTTTTTTACATAACAATGAATGTTTACTATAGGTTACACTGTAATAGATAGATAATACGTCCTTTGATAATGCGTCATTTTCTCTGACCGCCATAAGAGTGCTGACTGTCCTGCTAATGTATTTATACTTAATTTTACGCAAGCATCTATTGATAACCAATATAAAATTTCGAAAATTTCATAACATTAAATCCAAAACTCACTAAATTGTTTTCTCAAAAATGTCCCGCAAAAAGAAGTAAGGTACACAGTTTATAGTCAGTCAAAAATTTCAAAATAAAAAATCGTTGCCAGCTTGATTTTGCTCAACAACAATGCTGCATACAAATTCCATTATTAGTCGAGGTATAAACTTTTTAAAAAGTCAACGCGGCCATATAAAAAGACAGTGTGTCCACTTTCTGGAAAGTCAGGGAAGCCTCTAGACAGGTCAGCGAAAATATCATTCTAGAAGGAAAATATATAAATAAAAAAAGCAAAGGAATCAACAAATGTTTTGAACTGTATGTATGTTGATTCATCGTCGTTATGTTTTCCATTAACTAAATTTATGATGGTATAAATCTATATACGTTTTATTTTTGTTTTTGGGGAGCTTTATGGGGAGATACCTCATTAGGTGCGTCCACACCAAACGCACGCTCACCCGAGCGGCTCGCCCGAGCCCTCCGCACGCTCACCCGAGCCGCTCAGGCGAGCGTGCGGAGGGCTCGGGCGAGCCGCTCGGGTGAGCGTGCGTTCAGTGTGGACGCACACCGCGAAAATATTTTTCACGTTATTCATTTGAAAACGATAAATAAATAAATAAGTACATTGCCAGTAGCATGGCGCCGCGGCCCCTTTGATTTCGCCCAAAAAGCCGGCAACGCTCGGGTGAGCGTGCGGCCACACAAAACAACTCCACACCGGCTCGGCTCGGGTGAGCCGCTCGCCCGAGCGTGCGGAGCGAGCGCGCCGTTGCTCGCCGATCGCCGTCCACACTTAGCGCGCACGCTAGGGCGAGCCGCGCTCGGGTGAGCGTGCGTTTGGTGTGGACGCACCTATTGCCTTGCAAAATGTGGAGAGGAAGATGTTTTGATTGATATTGGTCGAGTATTATATATAGATCATAAGAGGGCGTTCATATGCACACTAGCGCCACTGGTAAATTATTGTGATTACTTAAATTTAACGATAAATATTTCAAAAAGGTGTGTCACTGTATTTCGTATTTAAGTACTTACAGTCGAGTTCACAAACATCTTTACAAGCCTACCTCCCAAAAATATGTTTACACACCACTAAAGGCACTAAACCACTGACAATAAGGTCGAGTAAACATATTTTTGCGAGGTTGGCTTGTAAAGATGTTTGTGAACTCGACTGTACCCTGTGAATACATCAAACTAGTTTTTATTATGTTGCTGGATTCGTCGATCTATAAACTCAAAAAAAAAACGGCCGTTTTAACTTTGAGTCTAGGGGAGATTGACGAATCCAGCAACATAAAAACTATTATGATGTGTTCAAAAGCTACTTAATTACGAAATATAGTGCATAGCGGCCTGCATTTTTAAATATCTATCGTTTAGTTTAAATAATCACAATTCTGCCCTGGTAATTGTACTTGCAGTAATCAACAATTTTGAGATTTTCACTTTTTTGCAAAAATGACATCCCAGGAGCCAATTATTTACCGGTGTCGCTAAAGAGCACATTAACGCCCTCTTAAGTCTTACAGAAAATAGTTTTGAAGGGCGGAGAACGTAGAAGGTATTTTTCAAAAATCTCGTAATTTTGTTTTTTGCGCCAAAATTGTACGCTTTTTATGTTCTATAGACATAATTTATTGGTAATGAGGTAGGTATTACAGTGATTGTTAACAATTGTACTTTCATTTGTAGATTACAATAATAATGTCATCACATTTTATTACATTAGGTACTTATACAGTCATGGCCAGATAATTATGAACATTTTTTCCCCATACAGTTGCATACAAATATAACTTTTCAAATTTAATGATGATTCAAAATATTTTTGGCCAATGTTATTTCTGAGTATATGGAGGTATTAGTGTATAAATTAGTAGTTTATGTGACTGTACATAATGAGGGGCATTAAACACGAGTGTGGGTTTATGAAACGAGCCGAAGTGAGAGTGTTTTAATGCCTAATTATGTACAGTTACATACACTATTTTATCTACCCACATGTTATAAATCCTTAATGATATTTTCGGGAACCATTAGAATAACCGCCATTGCACTGCCATGGCTGACTAGATTTCAAATCATGACCGACAACATCATGCTGCACGACGCCAACACCGGACCTGATTTCCATAATAACATCGATTGTCGATGCTATTATGATTTTTCATACATTATAATAACACTGGCACAGATAAAACGCTGATGTTACGTTACTGGTTGCAATTATGGTGGTCGTTATATATGGTTTCCGAACACATTCTAGAGGATTTATAACATGTGGGTAGATAAAAGATTTAATTTAGTTTATATAAAAGTTCTGTCAAAGTGGTGCTTAAAAAAGTACGGATGGTCAAATGGACAGTTTTTACGAGTTCATACTGTAATTAGGAACAATGTATGAATTTATAAAAAGTGTTGATTTGATCGCCTGTATTTTTTAAAGTCTAAATTTTACAGAAGCTCTTTTGTACTATATTAAATACTGTTTAAACACTGTTACATCCTTATAATCAGAAACAGCATTAATCAAACACATTATAAATTAATCATGTTCTTAACTATCTGGCCATGACTGTACATTATTTAATTTTTTATATTCTGAGAATGCCTAATACTATAACAACATTTGCTCAATAAGCCATTTTTTTATTAAAAAGATTTGCTCAATTTGCCATTTTTTTATTTAGCTTTAAGGGACGGAAGACTTAGCTTCCGTGATGCTGTCTGCACGGCTTTCACAAGACGGCGCGCGAGCGTTCTCGATTATTCTTGCACTATCCATCACTCTCTTTTTAGAAAACTTAGAAAGAGGTATAGTAGTGCGAGAAAAATCGAGAGCTCGTGCGCCGTCTTCTGCTAACCGTGCTGCACGGCTATCACAAGCATTGCGTCCACTAGAATCCCCTAGCCTGATCCCCTAGTGGATCCTGGTGAACTCAGGAGTTCATTAGAATCCCCTGAACGAAGATTCATAACGTTGCAGGGTTTGATTGTGATTGAATTCGTCTTATTTCGGTTGCCCGCAGCCCCGCAATGTAATGAAAATCGCATACGAGTTGTTGCACCATGTACCCTTAGAATAATAACGCCTAGAAACGCAGTTCACGCGCAACGGTGGAGCCACCAAAACTCGGCCATAAATGGCCCAGTACGCCAATCGGTGGAACAAAATTGGTGCGTTTGTGTGCGTATTGGCGCGTGTGAATACGAGTTGATCACAACTACATGAATCCAATTTATGCCTCACGCTTGGCGCGTCGGCCGTATGAAACTATCCTTCTATGCGTTATTATTCTAAGCATGTACCTAAATCACAGATTATATAATAGTTCTAACGAACCTAAATGGCCCTTAAAAGATAGGATTCGCGACGTGGATTGTCTTTGCTGTCTTGGTGAGCTTATGGGGAATCGTTATTAATTTGTGTGCGTTTCGAGTGACCCAAGCACATCTATCGCCTCGCCTTCCATATAGTGACATATTATCCCTTGTATATACGGCTATTTGGAATATTAGCAGTGACGATAGTGTCAGGATATCGAGCGCGACAAAATGCGGCCTGGCGGTATGGCACAGAATAAGTAATAGTACAGCTATGGTCATGCCTGGCGCGGGCGGGCCAGTGTGTCGCGGCGCGCTTTTGCAAGCGGAAAACGCGTTGCCATTCGGCAATTGTTCCCGGAGCTCCAGACCGTATTGCATTATAGGCTTGTTGCGCGGTGTTAATAGTTATTTGTGTCACAAGGTAGCAAAATAGTATAATTACGGCGAGGGCGGTGTGAATCCTGAACGCAGCAAGGGAAACTACAATAGAATCCTGAGCGTAGCGAGGGATTCTAACGTAGGATCCTGAGCGTAGTGAGGGACCCAAGTAGCAATCGCGAATAAGCTTAAATCTAAAAGTTCTGTAATCTGCCTTTACTTAGTTTTGACTAGGAAAGAAAAGATTTTTTTCAGCCTACTTTTACTTTAAGTCAAAATAGTATCATAATAATTATACTTAAGATAAATATGCGTTTCTAAAACCGAATTAAGAAATGCCAAATCAAATTTGAGTAAAGTGTGACTTAAACAAACGCCTATAAAGTCTGATTTTACTATACTTAGTTTATTTGAAGTGTCGGTGAGAACTTATTTGAATTAAGAAGAAGGACTTCAGAATGACTTAGGAAAAATAATTTCTCTCTTATCGAAAACCGGGTTAAGAAATGCCAAATAAATTTTGACTAAAGTATTTCTTTAACAAGTGCCTAGAAATTCTTATCTTATCTTACTCGGTTTACGTGAAGTGTCAGTAAGAACTTATTTGATTTAAGAAGAGAGACTTCAGATTAACTCAAGATAAAATATATTTATATCTTATCGAACACCGAGTTAAGAAACACCAAATCAATCTTGACTGAAGTATGTCTTCAAGGCATGCCTAGGAATTCTTATATTACTATACTCAGTGTACGTGAAGTGTCAGTAAGAACTTATTTGAATTAAGAAGCGAGACTTCAAATTGACTTAAGTGAAAAAATATTTATATCTTATCTAAAACAGAGTTAAGATATTCCAAATCAATCTTTACTGAAGTATGTCTTCAAGGCATGCCTAGGAATTCTTATATTACTATACTCGGTTTACGTGAAGTGTCAGTATGAACTAATTTGAATTAAGAAGAAAGACTTCAGATTGACTTAGGAGAAAAATAATTTATATCTTATCGAAAACCGAGTTAAGAAATACTAAATCAATCTTGACTGAAGTTCGTCTTCAAGGCATGCCTTGGAATTCGTATATTACTATACTCTGTTTACGTGAAGTGTCAGTAAGGACTCGTTTGAATTAAGAAGGGAGACTTCAGATCGAATTAAGGGCTTAAAATAAATGAAAGTTACTTACCAACACACTGATATTCAAAATATTGGTTTATTGATTCCACTGGCAAAAAACACAATACTAAATTATGTACATGGCTGTTTTTGCTGACTTGTTTTCGCGTAAACCGCTCGCCGCTCGTTTATTAAGGTTTTAACTTAGTATGGTAGATTTCTTAAAGAATATAGCCTGCCATTTATTAAAGTTTTAACTAAGTTTTGTAGATATCTTAAAGATATTCGAAGATATCCTAATATAGTATTAAGTGAACCTACAGGATATCTAGAAGGAAGTATTAAAGTACTCTTAAATACTGTATTCCTAAGTCTGACTGAAGTTTACCTAAAGACTTGTCCTAACTGATACTTAAGTTTGAAGTAGGCGCCTGTGCCCACTTTTACTACATATTGTCTTGAGGGCTATCTTGCGGGATATCTTGAGGGTCGGGGAGGTCTTGGCCAAGACAAGGCTCCAAATTCATGATTTAGTTTTCAAGATATCTACAATACTTAGTTCAGTAAGGGCATTGCTACTTGGGGATTCAAGTGTTAACGCCCAAGACGAAAATAATTTTGCTTCTGAGTGACACATGCAAAATTTTCACACCAACTATGAGGAAAACAATAAAAACAATTGGAAAAAAAGCATATTATTATTTAAAAAAAAGAAAACAAATAAAGAAAAATGTGGTCGTTTTTAATCGATTACGATACGATAAAATTACAATCGATTATTTTATTAAGATCTGTGTTCAATTGGCATATTGCGTAATTTTCGTAAATGCTACATGCCAATGAATAAATTAAAAAAGAAGCTTGAACAGAAAAGTAGCATTTTACTCCTTCTCGTCGTGGACCAAAACTTACTTTTCTGAATAAAAGGTGTGAAAAATTGATAACGCCGTGTTGCTAAATGGATATTACCTAAACCATCAAATTATTGTAATAAAGTATAAATTAAGTACAAATATAATTAAAATCATAAAAAGATAATTATTAACCTTGAAAGTTTAGAAAAAAATGGTTTTTTTTAATGTCCAAGAGTAAATTTAAAGGAACCAATAGAATCCTTACGCTTTTATAGAAACAAAATATTACGACAACTATTGACCTAAACGCAGTATTTCGCGACCGAATCAGCAATTTTATTCATTTTCCATGCAACGGTTAGTACAAACTGCAAAGTGTGACGTCATACTTTAAAGCCATCAGTATGAAGCGTTTTGACTGCTGTCAGCGAGGTCGGTTTAATCTTTTGACAGCGAGGGTGCAAAACAAAACGGTGCCCAACTGAGGACAGAATAAAAACAAAAGTCCGATCTAGGCAAAACATAGTGATTTCAAAGACGAATATCGATACCTACTTAAATAATACCAACTGTCATGAAACTTTGCGTGCAACTAAGCACGGTGTGAGCATAGGCCCCCACCACCGCAACATTAACGACTGGTATCTTTTCTCACTTAAAAGGCTATAGCCGTGTTTCTATACAAAATTTGCCTTTCTGTCAAAAGTTCTAGTAATTTCATTTTTAACCGACTTCAAAAAAAAGGAGGAGGTTCTCAATTCGGATGTTTTTTTTTTTTTTTTTTTTAATGTTTGTTACCTCAGAACTCCGTCATTTATAAACCGATTCATACAATTATTTTTTTAATTGAAAGTATATGCTTCCAGATTGGTCCCATTGTTTTCAAAACCCCAGTTGGATGAGGAACCATGAGGAATTGAGGGAACTCCTCAAATATATTAGGCACGCGTGTAGTAATTTCGGTATTTTCTATTATATCTCGTGTATTTACACCCGGAAATCATAAATTTGGTGATGGTGGAAGTGATGATGAAGACCACAGATGGCTTGTGGAACTTCTCAATGATGTACTTCAAACTATATAAGTACGTCACAGATTCTGATATGATTCCGTTGAAATAGCAAACAATGAAGTGCCAAAGGTAATTCTGAGATCCTTGAGGAATCGACGGAAGTCCTCAAATATTATCGGCCCACATACAGCGATTTGGTTTAGGTATTGGTCTAAAAATCAACGCATCTGCTCTTGGAAATAAGTTCATGTGGTAAATTGGAAAAAAAAATGTGGAAATGTTCATGTGGCTTGGCGGAGTACTGAATTGAAGTCGGTTAAAACTTTGTTTTGAAAGTAAATTATTAGATACTCCTTGTAGGCAAAGGTCTGTTCCCCAAGGAAGAGCCATGTACACTTGTCAGTTTTCGTAATATGGCGGTTTGTTTTTTTTCACTTTATAATTTTTTTCTTGAATTCGGTCTTTGCGATTAATTTGATTTTTCGGTAAACTATACTACATAATAAAACCCATCACTACAAAAAATATTGCTTGAAACTTTAGTACAAATATATGTCAAAATAATGGAAACTATAATTTTATATTTTTTTTGGTGTTCTGGTGTAGCGGCACCTACAGTTTTTATTTCATAAATTGCCCATATATAGACCTACTACATATATTAAATTCAAATTATTAGCTTTGGTACTTCATGCCAAAAACTAACTACAAATAAAATTAAAATTAAATCAAATTTTTCGTTAAATTATTTGGGCCAAATGAATAATAAGTGATGAAATAAATGTGTTATTTTGCTATTTGGGGACATTTAATTTCGTTCATACAAGTAATTAAAGCAATCCTGTAAAAACATTGAAACAAGGAAGGAATAATTTCGGAACGAAAAACGATCGGAGTGAGAGTGCTACCGATGACAGCAGATAGATGTAACTGACTGGGTGTCGGAGTGAGCGTGCTACCGATGACAGCAGATGTGACTGACTGGGTGTCGGAGTGAGCGTGCTACCGATGACAGCAGATAGATGTAACTGACTGGGTGTCGGAGTGAGCGTGCTACCGATGACAGCAGATGTGACTGACTGGGTGTCGGAGTGAGCGTGCTACCGATGACAGCAGATAGATGTAACTGACTGGGTGTTGGAGTGAGCGTGCTACCGATGACAGCAGATAGATGATTGACTAGCTGGGTGTTGCAGTGAGCGTGCTATCGACGACAGCAGATAGATGGCTGACTAGCTGGGTGCCGGAGTGAACGAGCTACCGATGAAAGTAGAATTAGATGCCTGCAGTAGATACTGAAGTGAGCGTGTTTCAATACGGCTGAAGATTTGACTGATTTGTCTTGAAATCCCGGGGGATAAGAATTAGTAATGATAAAATAAAAATGCTACAAGAACTAGACTCTGAAAGCAAGAAAATTATATATTATATGATATGAATGCATCTAAAACAAAAATAATGTCAAACTACAACAGGAAAGTAATTAAAATAAAGGAAAACCCCATAGAATATGTGGATGATTATGTATATTTAAGGAAATTGGTGTCTTTCGAGGCAAATAGTAATGAAAACGAAGTTGATAGGAGAATAAACACAACATGGAAGAAAAGAAATACTGGGCTCAGAAAGAAATCTTTAAAGGAAACTACAAACCTTAACATGAAAAAGATAATAATGGATTCATGCATCCTTCCCAGCTTGACACATACTAGCCAAACATGGGTCTATACTGAAAAAATAAAGAACAAAATTTTATTCTGCCAGCATGAAATAGAAAGGAGTATTTTAAAACTAAGAAGAATACAGAAAACGAGAAACACAGATATACGTAAGAAAACTAAGATATCAGATGCTCTTCAATACAGTTGAACACAGAAGTGGAGATGGGCAGGATATAAAGATAAAAGGTGGACCCTCCAAACAACGAAATGGCAAGGTCCAGCTGGAAAAAGAAATGTAGGAAGATAAAGAAAAAGATGGGTTGACGACATCATAAAAACGGCAAAAAAGAAACTGGACTGAAACAGCAACAGACAAGGAAAGGTGGAAAAAGATGGAGGATGCTTTTACCCTTGGGGACCACTAATGTGGAAATAAAGCTTAAATAATAATAGAAATAAGACTACATGACCTGTGTCACGGAGCGCATTGACTTTCTGAAGCAGAAAGTCTATGCATGGGCAAGCCGTATTCGCCGCTACAGAGAGCGTGTGGACCGATACCAGCAGAATCGCCTTTTCCAGAGTGACCAAAGGAAGGTATACCGAAAGTGGGAGGGAACCGATCTTCGTGTGTCCGACGCGCAGCAGCCGGATGCTACTGCCATGGTTGACTTCTGGCGTAGTATCTGGTCAGTGCCAGTCGAGCACGCCGAAGGCGAGTGGATGGGTGTTGTCGAACGTGAGTGTGAGTTCATCGAACCCATGGGGACTGTTACGATCAGCCCCGAAGACGATAGTTGTGCCATCCGTTTGACCCCGAACTGGAAAAGTCCTGGGCCGGATGGATTGCACAACTTCTGGGTGAAATGGTTTCGATGCTCACACCTACGTTTGGCAACACAGTTCCAGCAATCCCTTGAGCTCGGTTCCCTGCCATCTTTCTTTACAACTGGTATTACCTCCCTGCTCTATAAGTCCGGTAGTACCACGGAAGCGAAAAACTACAGACCCATCACGTGCTTGCCTACGCTGTACAAGCTCCTAACATCCATTTTGAGAGCAAAAATTAACGCACACATCGTTGCGAACAACGTTTTGGCCCCTGCTCAAAATGGATGTAGGGTTGGGTCTCGTGGTACTAAAGAGCTCCTCCTCATGGACATGACCATTTGCCAACGAGTCCGGCGGAACAGAGGTGCCCTCTCGGCCGCCTGGATTGACTACAAGAAGGCCTATGATTCGGTGCCTCATTCATGGCTGAGGAGGATCTTAGAGCTGTATAAAGTTGATGCAGTTCTGAGATCCTTCTTAGGCGCTTGCATGGGGCAGTGGACCACGGTTCTTCGTCAACCGGGGGGAGGAGATGGCCCCTCTGGCTCGCAGGACTATATAAGGATTGAACGTGGGATCTTCCAGGGTGATAGCCTGAGTCCTCTGTGGTTCTGCCTAGCGCTGAATCCACTCAGCACCTTGCTGAAAGATTCAGGGCTAGGTTGCCGGCTTCGGAGAGGGGGTGAGGTAATTTCTCATCTGCTCTATATGGATGACCTCAAGCTATTTGCACCGAATAGACATGACCTGTTGGAACTACTGAAAACAACAGAAGTCTTCAGTAGCGCCATCAAAATGGAATTTGGTGTCGATAAGTGTGCGGTTATGCATGTACAGCGGGGTAGAGTTGTAAATTCAACAAATTTACAACTTTCTGAGACAATGTCCCTCAAATCTATCTCCGAGGCAGAAACCTATAAGTATCTTGGTATGTCACAGTCATTGGGTATTGAGGATGAGAGCGTAAAGCGGGCGGTGAAGGAACGCTTCTTTTGTCGTTTGACAAAAGTACTTAATAGTCTTTTGTCGGGCGGCAACAAGGTGCGCGCCTTCAACGCCTGGGTGATGCCCTTGCTCACTTACTCCTTTGGCGTACTAAGATGGACTCAGACTGAGCTGGATGCCCTGGACCGAAGAGTTCGTGTACTGCTTACTGCGCATCGCATGCTACACCCACGCTCGTCTGTTATGAGACTGTACATCTCGCGGAAGTGTGGAGGTCGCGGCTTTTTAAATGCCAAAGACCTTCGCAACCGCGAGGTGTGCAGTCTCAGGGATTATTTCCTAAACAACGAGTGTGGGATGCATCGCGGCGTAGTGACAGTGGACGGAAACGTCACCCCGCTCTCCTTGGCAAACATGAACTGGCGCAGACTTAAAGTGATGAGCGCCGAGGACCGCAGGGCGGTATGGAGGAGCAAGGAGCTTCACGGGCGGTTCTGCAAGGCCCTCACAGGGCCCGATGTGGATCTGCTCGCGTCGGTGAACTGGCTACGTTTCGGGGATCTCTTCGGGGAAACAGAAGGTTTTGTATGTGCAATTGCGGACGAGGTTATCATGACGAATAATTACCGGAGGTATATCCTGAAGGACGGTACGGTCGACATTTGTCGGGCATGCCGCCGTCCCGGGGAGTCACTCAGGCATATTATCTCCGGTTGTGGTCATCTTGCTAACGGCGAGTACTTGCACAGACATAACCTTGTAGCCAGAATTATTCACCAGCAACTTGCTCTGCTATATGGTCTTGTGGTCTCCGAAGTGCCTTACTATAAGTACACACCTGCGCCAGTTCTCGAAAATGGTCGTGCCACGCTCTATTGGGATCGATCTGTCATCACGGACAGGACTATTCTTGCCAATAGGCCTGATATCGTGCTGACAGATCGATCGATGTTGATTTTATATCTTGGTAGGGAGTATATGGAAAGCTTAGACTTGTATAAGTATCTTGTTTTAATCAGGAACACATTTTATAATAACACAACAACATAAATAGCAGCTATGACAACGGTGGAATGGGTAATGTGCCACAGACAAGTAGACACTAGTGCTGTGACTACTAACTAGTGATGTAGTACATCTCAACACTCCTCCTAAATGATAACATTGATAACATGGCTTAATGTTTTCATTTGACAAATATTACTTAAATAAATTACGTTAACACATAAGACAATTAACACATAAACTTGTTAATACAATTATAGAACTTTTCTTTGCTCAGACTTTTAGTCATAACATCAGCTAAGTTTTCACCGCCACAAATATGCTCTATAGTAATTACTTTATTTACAACCAAGTCTTTAAGGAAATGAACCCTTATATCAATGTGTTTTGTACGTTTAGAATTTTCGAAATTTTTAGCCATTGATATAGCACTTTTGTTGTCAACAAGTAACACAACATTTACATTATAGCCTAAATGTTTACATATACCTTTTAAGTTTACAAGTTCTTGTGCTACTGATGCAGCCGCTATATATTCTGATTCTGCAGTACTCAATGCTACGCATTGTTGCTTTTTAGAGAACCAAGCAATGGGATTTTGCCCTTGTAAGATAATGCCACCACTTACACTCTTCCTGTCATTTCGATCACCGGCCCAATCAGCGTCAGAAAAGCCATATATATTATTATCTCTTGTCTTTCTAAAAGTTAAACCTTTGTCTTTTGTTTCCTTTAGATAGCGAACTACTCTTTTTCCAGCTTTCCATAACTCTTCGTTTGGTCTATCCAAAAATCTGCTCAGATATGAAACTGCAAATGTCAAATCTGGTCTTGTAGTTACGGTAAGATATATTAAGCTTCCTATAAGCTCACGATAAGGTACATCTAAAATTTCTTCAGTCTTTTCTACTTCTATGTTGTAATTTCTTTCCATAGGTGTTTTCATTCCGTTGCACTCAGTCATATTAAATTTGTTCAATATCTTTTCAATCATTTTGGTCTGTTTTAGTTCTAAGGTATCTGCGTTTCTATGAACTTCCATTCCTAGAAAGTTTTTTATCTCTCCCATATATTTTGCGTTAAACTCCTCCTTTAGTGCTTTAATGGTACTTTCCCCGTTTCCAATGATTAGGATATCATCCACATAAATAAGCATCCAGCAATCTTCTTTGTAATACAAACAGTAATCATATTCTGATCGTTGGAATTCATTAGCTTTTGCAAACTCATCCAGAGTTTCGTTCCAACACTTTGGAGATTCAACTAATCCATATAAAGCCCTTTTTAGTTTTAAAGCCGTGTTCTTCTTTATAATTTCTAATCCTTGGGGTATTTTAATAAATACATCTGATTTTAGTTTTCCATTGAGGAATGCCGTAGGTATGTCGAGTTGAGCTATATTTAGATCATCTTGCACTGCTTTCGATAATAGCATTCTTACAGTAGAGTGTCGCGCCACTGGTGCATAAATGCTGTCAAAAATATCTTCCTTCTTTTGCTGAAAGCCTCTCGCAACTAGTCTTGCTTTCTTAGTCCCATCTTCTTTTTCCTTGAAAATCCATTTTGTATCAATGAGTTTCTTTCCATTGGGTACTTCATGTTCTTCCCATGTTTCTAATCTTGCAAGTGCTTCTAATTCTTTGTTAATAGCTTCCTTCCATTCTGGTTGTTTCACAGCTTGTTCAAAAGTTTCTGGAGTGTTAGCACTGAGGCATATTACTATGTTGGTTTCATTTACGCTGTCCACATTTGTCTCATATTCTTTGAGATATGCAGGAGGTTTTATATTTCTCTTTGGTCTGCTTGAATTTTCTTCAGTTCTATCATCGTTTGTTTCTGCATCTATGAATTCATCTTCTTTTTCGGCATTTGTTTCTTCGTCACCATCTTGAATATACCTGACTTGTCTATTTTCTTCTTTTTCTGTGAACTTTATATCACTTTCATCAAACCTAACATCTCTTGATACTATTACTATATTTTCTTCTGGATCCCATAATCTATAACCAACTGTACTGTATCCGACCATTCTCGTTACTTTGGCCCTCTTCGCTAGTTTGTCCGGCTTGGGTATAATAGTGGCCCATGCCTTTGAACCAAACACTCTCAACTTTGATAAATCATTTTTTCCGAAGAATTTTTCACTTGGTGTCTTGAAATCTATCGCCCATGATGGAGATCTATTTAACTGATAAGCTGCACACTGTATCGCTTCGCACCACAGATGTTTTGGCAGATTGGTCTCAGCTAGGAGAGTTCTTATTTTGTCACAAAGGGATCTGTTCATGCGTTCACTGACCCCATTGACCCCATTTTGTTGGCTTGTGTAAGGTAAGGTGTACTCTATGCTTATACCCTTATTTCTGCAAAAAGATTTCAAACTGTTCGCTGTGTATTCTCCTCCTTGGTCACAACAAATCCTTTTTACTTTATTCCCCGTATCGTTCTCAATTCTTAAAATATAGTTCATCAGTTTTTCAGTTGCTTCTGATTTACTTTTCAGAGGATATACAACACAAAAATGTGAAAAATCGTCAATTACAGTCATAAAGTATTTCTCACCGTTGGGTCCGGGCTGTCTGATTGGTCCTGCTATATCCGAGTGTAACATTTCGGCTACCAGGTTACTTCTTGGTCTTGGAACAGGTTTGAATGGGCATCGGGTGGCTTTACCTTCCATACAGGGACTGCAAGTATTATCAGACACAGGTAAGTTTAATATTTTTAGACTTTTCCTATTTAAATGGCCTAATCTCTGGTGCCATAAATCAGCTGTTTCAGTAACATTACACATTTCATGCTTATATAATTCGGCTGTTAACTTGTACAACTTTCCATTAATGTAACCATTAAGCGAGGTATTCTTGTTAAATATTTTGACATCATCTTTACTTAAGTTTACATTGAAACCTGCCTCTACAATTTTTTTAACTGACAGCAAATTATATGATACATCTCTCACAATTAACGCATGAATATTAATAGTGGTGTTTTGATATTTTATTTTAAGTTTACCTCTTTTATTGGTTGTTATGCACTGGCCGTTTGCTACAAATATCTTAACATTGTTATTTGTATATGAAATGTCAGTCATATAGCTTACATACTTTTCATTAATTAGATGTTCCGTACATCCCGAGTATATAATAAGTTCAATAGTACTACAGGACTCACCTAGATTGGCTGTAATGTCACTAGCTATGAAACTAATTTCCTCATCTTGTACCTCGACTGCCGAAGCCTGGTGAAAAGTTGGTTGCCTATGGAAGTTTCCGCTTGAGCTTCCTCTAAATGAACGTCCACGCCCTCTTGGATGGCTCCGTCCTCGTCCTGATGACCGTCCTCGATGTTGTCCTTGTCCTCGTCCAGATCCTTTGCATTCAAATGATTTGTGGCCAGATTTCCCGCAGGAGTAACATGTAAGAAAGGCATTCTCGTTGATATCACCGCCACTGTCCATTTTCATTTTGGTTTCCATGTCTAGAAGTCTTGCTTTGACAAATTCTATATTTAATTGTTTTTCGGTTGCCATGGTTTCTATTGACGTAATGACTTGATCATAAATCTTGGGTAATGAAGATAACAGATAACAGATCTGGTCTTCTGGATCGACCGTCACGTTTATTGCGGCTAGCTCACTCAATAAGCTGTCGAATTTTAGGAAATATTGTTGCAGATCTCTTTCGTTTTCGTATCTTAGCGTAATTAGTCTTCTTTTCAAATATAATCTGTTGCATACTGTCTTCCTCTCGAATATTTCTTCTAGCGATGTCAGCATTTCTTTTGTAGTTTTTCCCTTTTTTATTATGTCAATGTACTTATCACTCAGACATTGTACTAACGTCGACTTCGCTCGCGAATCATCTTTGGCAAATGCTTGTAATTGCTCGTTAGTCGTAGGTTCCTCTTGCAACACATGTCCTAGTTGTTTTTCATCTAGTAATAATTTAATTCTAAATTTCCAATTACTAAAATTTCCCGTTTCCGTCAACACTGGTAAAAATGACCCCGCAGTAGCCATTATCTTTTTTCTTCTTTTATTCGTGGATCGCAACCCGATATAGTTATATTTTGTAATAACTATTAACGCTCTGCTACCATGTTGATTGTAGGGAGTATATGGAAAGCTTAGACTTGTATAAGTATCTTGTTTTAATCAGGAACACATTTTATAATAACACAACAACAAAATAGCAGCTATGACAACGGTGGAATGGGTAATGTGCCACAGACAAGTAGACACTAGTGCTGTGACTACTAACTAGTGATGTAGTACATCTCAACAATCGAAACACCAGGCAGTGCTCGTCGACATCACCATCCCCCATGACGAGAACCTCGTGAAGGCCGAGAAGGACAAAGCCAGTAAGTACCTAGACCTGGCTCACGAGGTAACCGCCATGTGGGATGTTGATTCGACGATCATCGTTCCGATGGTCGTTTCGGCGAATGGTTTAATAGCGAAGAGTCTCGACCGCCACCTTAAGAGACTCTCGCTAGATGGCTGGACCAAGGGTCAGATACAGAGGGCGGTACTCCTGGATACTGCGCGGATAGTCGGGAGATTCCTGTCTCTGTCGCCCTGACCACCGGTAGCTTAGGCCCCGCCTCGCTGCCGGCGGCACCCTAGGTTAGGTTTTTATAATGATTTTATGTTTTGTATGTATTGTTTTATATTTTACTTTTTATATGATTATTGTAAAAACCTAACTTAAGATGACATTTAAATAAAGGGAATAATAGAAATAATAATGATAAAATAAACTGATAGAATAGGGTCATTCTATGATTGAGGGATGGCCGAAGCACTACAGGGATACAGACTTGAAAATCGAGTCCTTTTGAATAGATCTTGCAAATGAGATTTGAAGTTCAATCAAGTAAGGAATAGGAACTCAGCAATATCATAATCTGGTGTACCTAATTAGTGAATATTGTGTGAAAAAGTACAGTCAGCTATAAGAGCCTGTGCCAGGGAATATATTTTTTTGTCAGAAACCTAACACAGTTGCTTTGAAGTGGTTACCCAACAGTACACAAACATTTGAAACATCGGGTCTCTACGGGGCAACACGAGCAGTCTTTAAAGTGAAGGTCTGGATCTCAGCCAGGTCTTGTATGAATTTGCACACGCATGAATGTAAAAGGAACAAAAAAAAGCCAGAAAGCACCTTTATTTGAATTCCTGTATCGTGGTCTGAGGACAGACACGAGTCAGAATGGCCGAATGTTAGCTATTTTATAATCAACGATGTTAATAAACGCCGATACGTCAAGAATAAGGTCGGACAAGACAGCGACGTGAGTGGCATTATGGTTCACGCGCAAGACAGTTGGCGGTTTTTGAGAAAAAAAAGTGATAGACTGGATTGAAGCGATAGTGTATGCGAGATGTAAAAATTAAATAATATAAATAAAGAAATATTTACAATAAGATGAACAAGTTATTTTCTATTATATCTAACACATATGTATACTGTAATACTGTATCTATAATATATAATTTTCACAGCTACAGGGGATTGCAGACTTGTATTTGATTTTTAGGGTTTAGTAGTCAACAAGGAACGCTTATAGTTTCGCCATGTCCGTATGTCCATCTGACCGTCTGTCTGTATGTGGTTTAGCTCAGTGATCCTTTACTACTAGAAAGCTGTAATTTGGAATGGGTATAAAATCAATCACGCCAACAAAACGGTAGCATAAAATCTCGAAAAATATATATTTTAGGGTATACCTACTGTTGACTGTAGCTTAAGGTTTTCTAACTCAGGAGCTTGACGAAATGAAACAACTGGTACTGGTTCACATGGCGCGGTCGGCGAAGGTGAGCGGAGGTGTTGCTCGTTGGTGTAAAGATTGTAAACTGAGTTGTGAGATTTTTTTTTTTTTTTTTTTGAACCTGACTGTTGCTATGATAGGACGAACCCAATATAGCAGTCGAACTGCGTGGTTGGAGGGTAGCTTGGGGAAAATCCAAGGGGAACCTCCGGCACGACCACGCGGGAAGGGGTAAACACTGGAATACTCTAAAAGTTTGCGCTCCAGCGAGATTGGTTGAACGGTTTCAACCGAATCTGAGGTGTGAGTGGTGATGAACTACTGGGATTGCTCGTTCGCTAAAACCTACCCTAGCTGAGAAGAGTCCAGCAAGAAACTCAGCTAGGCCCGACATCGGTCGGGTTTGTCGGACTGACTCTACCCGGTATGCGGCGGTACCGGGACGAATATGGATGAGTATGGATGAGTTGTGAAGTTGTGAGATTTTTTTTTTTTTTTTTTTTTTTTGAACCTGACTGTTGCTATGATAGGACGAACCCAATATAGCAGTCGAACTGCGTGGTTGGAGGGTAGCTTGGGGAAAATCCAAGGGGAACCTCCGGCACGACCACGCGGGAAGGGGTAAACACTGGAATACTCTAAAAGTTTGCGCTCCAGTGAGATTGGTTGAACGGTTTCAACCGAATCTGAGGTGTGAGTGGTGATGAACTACTGGGATTGCTGGTTCGCTAAAACCTACCCTAGCTGAGAAGAGTCCAGCAAGAAACTCAGCTAGGCCCGACATCGGTCGGGTTTGTCGGACTGACTCTACCCGGTATGCGGCGGTACCGGGACGAATATGGACTATAAGTGTCTGTGTTGTCGCGATCACGCGGTGGACGTCCCCGCCGGCGGGAACGCTGTAGTGTACGCGCTGAGTTGGACGCCGAAAGCGCAGCCTTCCATCTTTCGATGGACTCTGTGATTTCGTCGTCCGGATCCGTGAGTGTGTGCCTAGGACGCCGGACCGTGCGGCCCCTAATCAGTGAACGCCGAGTAACGACAGAGGGGGGAGGGACGGGAACGTAGTCAGCAGCCTTCCTAATTAACGGATTCCTATGGTGGGGAGCGTTGTCAAAATAACGTCTGGCAGCCTGCTTAAAGAAACCATACATGGTGCTAATCCCCATGTCGTGGTGCAGGCTGAGGTTCGATTGGTACCACGGGGCACCAGTCGCCCTACGGAGGAAACGATTCTGAATGACCTGAAGCGGTTTGACATAGGCACGTGAGCAAATACTACACTTGCATATGTCATGATAGGACGAACACAAGTTTTGTAGAGTGCTTATTTCTAAGTGACATTTTACTAAACTTGTTGATCATCGGCCCAAGCCTTCCTAACACGAACAACGCACGGTTGCGTACCCTACGGATGTGGCTACGGAAAGTCAGTTTCCTGTCGAGGGTTACTCCAAGATATTTGGCCTCGTTGACCCAGGGGATAGGTCGGTCAAACATCTGGATCGGAGCCACTCGTCTTTCTGTGCTAATGCAGTCAGACGGGTGGAAGACTATTGCAGTGCTTTTTTCCGGGTTGACTTCGATACGCCAAAGACGAAACCAGCGACCTAGGTCGGTGGTTGCCTCTTGGAGGTATCGCCGGATAGTAGCGTACTTACAATGAGTCGTAAAGAGCGCGGTGTCGTCCGCAAACAACCCCAGTTGCACATTAGGGTGCCTGGGAATGTCGTTCGTGAACAACGAGTACAAAGTGCGAGAGAGCACAGAGCCTTGCGGGACTCCGGCCCGGATGGAGTGTGGGATCGAGTACGTTCCCTCTAGTCGGTAGCGAAAGCTTCGGTCCGTGAGATAATCTCGTATGATGAGTACGAGTCTGTCCGGTATACCGAGCAGGTATAACTTGTATACCAGCCCGTTATGCCAGACTTTATCGAAGGCTTTCGCCACGTCGAGAAAGATCGCACCGGTCTTGAGCCCCTGGAAGCGAGAGAAACCGTCCAGCACGTGCTCCGTGACGCGGTGCACCTGTTGGACGCACGAGTGTCTGGATCTAAAGCCGAACTGCTCGTCAATGATGAGGAAGTTGTGAGAGCAAAAATCGCCCCTCTTATTCCGTTTTTGCTCCCGCAAGAGATGCTAGCTCGGCCGCGCGATACGTTTTCCATCGCGTTGTGGACGGGGCTTGCACCTTTTAGCAGTTTTTTACCGGGTTTGTGTGTATATATGTAATACCGTGAAACCGGCCTCACCATCTCTTTATCTCCATCTCCACTTATAATAAATCTCTAAATTAAAAAAAGAATCAGCCAGTTTGAAACTAAGCTTTGCGCGGTTCGAATGTTCTCAGCATCCCATGAACGGAAAAATATGAAACATTTTATATAGGTACATTATTATTCTAGCTGCAACTTAGGATAGTTTTTATCCGACTGCGACAGTTAATAAATTTTCCGAAATATACGACTTCATTTAATTTTTCATTTATTTTTATTGAAATCAAACGCTGCTCCAACTGTCAGCTATAAGAACCGTCAAACGTCAAAAATGGCGGAATTGCTTTGCCTTTCACTTATTAATAATTTAAATCCCGTCTACGATAGACCTTTACGAGACAAATGCTAAAATATAAACCATAAAAAAATATTCGATTCTGATATGAGAACTTATATGCGCAAATGTCGTTTTATGTCGTAATTTCAACAAATGAAATCAACAAATTTGAGCAATATAATTAACACGAATTTGTTTTTTTTGAATGACAATGGCACGCGCTCGGCGCATTCAGCCAAAGTACCTGCGGCGCTACCACGAAAACCGATACTCAATGTTCATATATTTGCATCCCTGTCACTCGAGTATGGTTAGTGCGATAGAGATAGAGATACCCGAATATTTTCGAATTCCGAAGTTCGTGGTTATAGCTCAGGAATCGAAAATATGGTAAATAATCATAATGTATTTTCTCGAAAAAGAATTTAAAATAAATATAGTCAAATGGAGAAAAAAACAAAGCAACAGGTTATATAGGTAATGATTAAGTTATAAGAGTCCAAAGTTTTAAAAGGGGGTATGTTCTGTCCCTTTTCCGCAAAACGCACCTTCATATGAAACGATTGTTTTTTACTATGACGCTCGAGTATATTGACGTCACAGTCCCTCATCGTTTTCTCACTCTAACAAGCGACATTAAAACGGATGTAGCTTCATAATTTTTCGAGATATTTGAATGGGAGTTTCATTATCTTCTATCTATCTATACATAATAAATGCCTATGTCCTGACTGACTTATTCACTCACTCACTCACTCATCAACGCACAGCCGAAACTACTAATCTTAGAGAGTTGATTTTTGCACAGTATGTTGCTTTTATAACGTGGGCTAGGGATAAAAAGGGATTTTTGAAAATTCTACCCCTAAGGGGGTAAAATGGGGGTGCAAAGTTTGTATGGGAGAACCTTTTTTTTTGAGCTATAGACTTAAACTTTGTAGAAAAATTAGTTATTAGAATACAAATGAAACACTTTCAGCGTTTTGGAAAATTCCACCCCTACGGGGGTAAAATAGGGGTGCAAGGTTTGTATGGGGGAAACATTTTTTTTTTAAATAGAGACTTAAAACTTTGTAGAAAGATCAGTCATTAGAATACAAATAAAGAACTTTCAGGGTTTTAGAAAATTCTACCCCTAAAGGGGTAAAATAGAGTGCAAAGTTTGTATGGGAAAAACTACTTTTTTTTTAAATAGAGACTTAAAACTTTGTAGAGAAATTATTCATTAGAATACAAATAAAGTACCTAGATTTAGTGTTTTAAAAAAATCTACCCCTAAGGGGGTAAAATAGGGGTGCAAATTTTGTATGGGGGAAACAATATTTTTTTTAAATAGAGACTTAAAACTTTGCAGAAAGATTAGTCATCAGAATACAAATTAAGTACTTTCAGTGTTTTAGAAAATTCTACCCCTAAAAATAGGGGGCTAAAATAGGGGTGCAAAGTTTGTATGTGGGAAACTATTTTTTTTAGTTAGAGTCCTAAAACTTTGTAGAAAGATTATTTAAATACAAAGAAAGTACTTTCAGCGTTTTGGAAAATTTCACCCCTAAGGGGGTAAAATAGGGTGCAAAGTTTGTATGGGAAAAACATATTTTTTTTTAATAGAGACTTAAAATTTTGACGAAAAATTACTTATTAGAACATGAAAAATACTACATTCGGCGTTTTACAAAAATCATTCCCTAAGGGGGTTAAAAAAGGGTGCAAGGTTTGTATGGGGAACACTTTTTCTGAGCTAGACACTTAAAACTTTGTAGAAAGATTACTTATAAAAATACAATAAAAAAGACTTTCAGCGTTTTGAAAAAATCTATCCCTAAGGGGGATAAAAAGGGGTGCAAAGTTTTTATCAGGGAAAGTTTATGTTTTTGAGTTAGAGACTTGAAACTTTGTAGAAAGATTACTTATTAAAATACAAAAAAAGAACACAAATCGTTTTAGAAAATTCCACCCCTAATAGGGTTAAAAAGGAGAGCAAGCTTTGCATGGGCAACACTTTTTTTTGAGTTAGACTTAAAACTTTGCAAAAAGATTACTTATTAGAATACTAAAAAAGAACTTTCAGCGTTTTAGAAAACTCCATCCCTAAGGGGATCCTTAAGATCCTTAAGAAGGGTAGCCAGTGTTGTGTGGGAAAAACTTTATTTTTTACTAGACTTAAAACTATTCAAAATGTTACTTATTAAAATTAATAATAAAGTACTTTCAGAGTTTTAGAAAATTCCACCCCTAAGGGGGTTAAGAAAGCTTTGTATGGGCAACACTTTTTTTGAGCTAGAGACTTAAAAGTTTACGAAAAAAGTTCTTTCAGCGATTAGAAAAATTCAACCTCTAAGGGGGTTTAAAAGGGGGTTCAAATTTTAAATGGCGAGCAATAACATTTTAAAGTGTGAGTAAGAGATTTTTAACTTCGGTCTTATTCTGTACGTTAAAAGACTACAAAACTGATTTCAGAGTTTTTCCAAATTCATCCCCTAAGAGTGTTAAAATTGGTTCAAAGTTTGAGTATTTCAAGGCATTTTTAAAGTATGAGATTTTTAACTTTGGTTTTAGACTGTTTGTTCACAAACTAGAAAATGAACATCAACTTTTTTTTTAATTATCCCCTAAAAGAGGATTCAAATTTTGTATTGAGAGAAATCATTTTCTAAGACGATAAAAAGTTCTACGCGGACGAAGTCGCGGGCAACAGCTAGTAATTATATATTTATAAAATGCAAAATCTCGGAAACACAATTATCATAATCACTTTTTGCATCAACCTGTATTTAATAATTATTTGATGCACACATAGACATTATCATTCACTCGTTCAATTCATTCGTGCCAGCTTTCGTGAATCGACCTGTACTATTATTTACATGCAAGACTACTACAGCAAAGCGAAGGTGAGTGATGTGTACTCGCCGTTGATGTTGATGCCTAGCCTTCTCCAATCCAGTCTTAAAAATATCCTCCAGTGCCGCGGTGAACAGTTTTGGAGAAATAACATCTCCTTGCCTGACTCCCCGCTGCAGCGGAATAGGTTTCGAGTTCCGGTCCTGGAGTCGGACTGACATAGTGGCGTTCTCTTACAAACACTTCAGTACTTCGATATAGCGGTAGTCTACTTCGCACCGCTGGAGAGACTGTAGTACCTACACTACCTACAGCCCAGGTTTCGATCGAATCGAAGGCTTTCTCGTAATCCACGAAGGCTAAGTAGAGGGGCAGCTTATACTCCTCAGTCTTCTTTATAACCAGAAGGAGCATGTAGATGTGGTCTACCAAGAGGCTGGATTGAAGTCATCTAGCCTGCGTACGAGACGATTTGTATTGACTCTCGAAAACAGCTAATAGACATGGCCCACAAGTGAAATGGTCGGTAGTTCTTCAGCAGGGTGTTTTTACCCTTTTTGAAGAACAGCACCACCGCCCCTCTGTTCCTACCTTTGGCGTTCTCCCTTACAGTAAGACGGAATCGAACAATTTCTGAAGGGCCGTAAGGACCGGTGTTCCATCCACCTTCAAGACTTCGGCTGTTATTGCGTCTTCACCAGGTGCCTTGTTGTTCTTGAGCTGTTTAAGAGCCATTACAATCTCGTACAGGCTGATGTCCAGGATGTCATCGGTATAGTGTCAGGTAAGTCTAGCTCAAGTGTCTTCCGACAGACTAACTTTGGGTCTGCGAGTTGACGTGTATTGTATATGATCGTAAAAATGCCCTTTCTCACCCAAAATCTCCATACCATTTATCAACTTAGCGAGCTGGCTCAGCCCAATAGACAGATCTCTCGAGAATGCTTTAGACTACTTTAGAGCCGTTATTACGCTGGATGGCTTCGTCAATACGATTTGTACTGAATTGGCGCAGAGGTCGGGTTTGGAGATCTGTTTATTGAGCTGCCGGTATGCGGTCGCATCGCCTGAAGACTGCGGGATCATTTCACTCCTTTCGTTCATGAGCTTCTGAGTCGAGCTATAGAGCTTTTTAGTTCTGTTTGCCCCTTGGGCCTCGAACAATTTAGACCCAGTGGCACGAACAGCTTCCACAAACCCGTCGTCGAATTCGTTCACATCGCCACCTAGGCAATCGAAGTACGGTTTTGGAGTGCCAGCTTAAAGCTCTCGGGGATTTGAATTTGGATTGATGCTGGACGCACGCAGCGTAACTTCATCTATCGAGAGCGCTCTTGCTTGACGCGTTTATTCAATGTGCCTCTTACCAGACGGTGATTGCTCACAGTTTTAACCGTATTGATCTCAGCGATCGTTGAATATATGCTTCCTCGTCGACATAATGAAGTCAATCTTGTGTTTAGTTGATCCGTTGGGACTCTAGCAGGTCCATGTCCTGTGCTCGCGTTTCTTGAACAAGGAATTCATCATGTAGACTACGTAGAGTCCCTCTTTCTCCAAGAAGCCGGCCAGTATTTGACCCCGGTGGCTCCAATTTCCAACTCTAAATTGCCCCACTTTCAGCTCTTCACCATCTCTACTGCCCAGTTTTGCGTTGAAGTCCCGCATGAGTCATGGCAATGGTGAAGTAGGGTTTTGAACTATGCATGGCCTTCGATATATCTTCATACATCCGCTCCACTCCACCTCTTCGTCGGAGTGTGCCGAGGTCGGCTCGTAAACCTGTTTGATACTCTGAGTATAAGGTACGCCACCCTAGTCGACACACTGTTGTTCACGAGGGACTTGTGGACGAGGAACCCGACACCTTCCTGAGACTGAACGCCCTCACGGAAAAAGAGCAATTTGCCGGATTTGAGGGTTATCGTATATTGTGTTAGTAGGATGCGGATGGCGCAGGGCCGGTTGCTTTGGCACTCTTTGGGGGAGGCCTATGTCCAGCAGTGGACGTCTTTCGAGTGATATAATGATTATAAAATAATGTACAACTCCAAAAACGTAAAACTTGCTTTGTGATTTTCAGCCAATACTTGAATGTACGTAGTTTGCTTCAATGTAGTTATTATTATTATTATTTGATTATTTTTATTTATACATATGTACAACTATATATTTTTTAAATCTACATAAATGTGGCTTTATAATCATATTTTTTTCTTTGCCAAGTTGTTGCGGGTTTTCACGTAATTGTTGCAAAAAAAATTTTTTACGGCGATTTTTTGGCTTTTGCCCGTATTTCATTTTTATTCTATTACAAGATGTTAGTAATGTCCCAGAAAATGATTGACCATCCTTAATTTATCCGAAAACGATACCAAACATGCCTGAGTCTCTATAAATAAGATGATAGGAGGACCGAGAGAACACGCGTCGGAACGAAACTTCCCCCCCTCCCCCACCCCACCAGCGGGGCGTCCGCCCTTGGCGCCCGGGCGTTTTCAACTCTAGTCCACCTAAGTAACAAGTGTGCCAAGGCTCATGCTTTAATGACAAAAATATTGGTTCCCATATATCGATGTCCTACGAGTATAAAGCCCTAACTATAAACCGACTTTATAGACTGATGATTTTTATATATGTAGGTATTGTAGGTTCCCTGATTACTCGAAGACACCTGGACCAATTTGGAATAGTATTTTTTTGTTTGAATGGGTCCCACTCCCAGGTTGTTCCATGGTCGTATACAGTCAGGATATTGATGATGGGATCCTGGTGAAAACGAGGGAACTCTTCAAATTTTATAGGGACCCTTGAAGTGACTTGGGTATATACTGATTAGTAACTTTTAGGGTCAAATTTAAAATTCGTTTTTTTTTTACTTTTTTTCTTTTTTAATTTGGTAAACCTTATTTACACATTCTTAAAATAATATTACAATTACGTTTAACAATTAAAATAAACACAAAGACTTACAGCTAAAAAAAATATGTAAGTACAAGTATTATAATGGATGGCCTAATAAAATCATACCTTTACAGTACTTTATGTAAAGGCATTGCAGTAGGTATATTACATTATTTTTTTAGTTAAATATACATGCATACCATCTTATGGCCAAATATAACATGTGTACCTGCTTAGATAATTATGACGATTTATTCAGAATCTTTGAGTTTGTAACGAGTTATCAAGTAACGACATATATTGTTCAGACCCTTGCATAAGGTATACAGGACATTTTTTCGTTTTTTCAGTAATAGCCGCAAGCAAACTCACTGTACCAGTTCAGCCAGACGCCACGAAAAAACCAGGAAGACACGGTTACCTTAAACATCTTTTCTACCCTGGAAAGAAATTCAACCGCAGGCCTCATACGTAGTCACTATCAAATAAAACTGAGCGAGCAAGATGCTTACCAGCATCTGAACACTGCACGGCCATCATAAATCACGGGCGACTAGACTATCTGTCTGTACAAATAGACTATCTGTCTCTTTCCAAGAGTTCTAATTAGAAAGAGACGGATAGTCGACACAGTTCGCGCGCCGTCTTGTGATAACCGTGCTGAGCATTCGTTTCACGATCGAGCTTTTTATTTGCAGCTTTTCTCATGAAAATAATCTAGGTTCGTTGAATAATGTGCTCGCCTAACACACGCTACGCTCGGGCGACGAATGCTCGTTAATCAAAGACCAGTAAGTAGTGTAAGTACATTCTGTTAGAATATATTCAGATCTTTTTATGCTTATGAAGTATTTGATAAACCTGTACAACAGTGGCGGAGCGCCCATACAAGCTGATTCCCACCGGCTTGCCTAAAATGTCTTGCTAATAACTTGCTATATATTACCAAACTCGTAAATCATCAAAAAACAGCCCTTTCTTGCTCCGGGTTGTCCAGTGAAAATTCTCACGTGCCGCCACTGAGTGTACATTTGTACAATGATGTGAATGTGAAATAAATGGCTGCGAAGCTGCGACAGAGAGATGATTCCATAAGTGTCGCATTTTGGTAATGTTGGTACAGAACACTAATACTGTAAGTATTTGGAAAATTAAGTGTAGACACTTAAGTAGGTACGTGAACGTGTTTAAAAATTAAACTACTTACCTACATATACAGCCTGTATGTTTAATATTACCTCAAATTTTAACCATACGTAACTTTTAGTACTGTGAACCGATATTGTAAGAAAATTGTAAGTAAGTCTTAACTACCAAAACGTAATTAATTTTTGAAAATTTATCGAACGGCAATGTAATGCTTACATCCTATACTATTAAACGAGCAATATTTGTATATATATTTGCAATCACGTTCTCGGAAACTGCTCTAACGATTTCGATGAAATTTGGTATGCAGGGGTTTAAGGGGGCGAGAAATCGATCTAGATAGGTCTCATGTCCGGGAAAATTCGTTTTCTCCGTATTTTCACCATTTTCATCCGAGCGGAGCTCGGTCGCCCAGGGACTTCACTTGACACATGGAAGAAGCGGGTTAGAGAGATACCTGAATATTTTCGAATTCCGAAGTTCGTAGTTATAGCTCAGGAATCGAAACTACACCCCGTAAGCCGCGTCCGCTGCGTCATGTTTTCGTGGTTTTTAAACGTCAAACATGTTTTTGCCAATCAAAACAAAACCCTATTTGTTTGCCGAACCTGACGGAAAACATGTTAGATGTTTAAAAACATGGAAAACATTGGTTGACCCGGCTGTAGGTAGACACTAAATAAAATAATCATAAGGTATTTTTTCGAAAAAAGGATAATAGAGAAAAAATCAACGCAAGAGGTTATATGTATAGGTAATACCTAAGTTCCAAAGTTTTATATTCTGTCCCTTTTCCACCAAACGTATCTTCATATGAAACGATTGTTTTTTACTATGACGCTCGAGGATCTTGACGTCACAGTCCCCGATCGTTTTCTCACTCTAACAAGCGACATTAAAACGGTTTTGAGATATTTGAATGGGATTTTCGTCATCTTCTATCTATCTATACCTACATATAAATGCCCTGACTGACTCACCCACTCACTCATCAACGCACAGCCGAAACTACTGGGGCTAGAGAGTTGAAATTTACACCAGAACTACCTTTTACAACGTAGGCAACGGATAAGAAGGGATTTTTGGAAATTCTACCCCTAAAGGGGTCAAATAGGGGTGCAAAGTTTGTATGGGGGAAACTTTATTTTTTGTGCTAGACACTTAAAATTTTGTATAAATATTACTTATTAGAATACAAATAAAATACTTTCAACGTAAAGGAAAATTCTGTCCCTAAGGGGGTAAACAAGGGGTGCAAATTTTGTATGGGGGAAACTTTATTATTTTAGCAAGAGACTTAATATGTTGTAGAAAGCTTACTTATTAGAATACAAATAAAGTATTGTCAGCGTTTTGGAAAATTCAGCCTCTTAGGGGGTTAAAAAGGGTTGCAAAGTTTGCATGAGCGAAACTTCTTTTTGAGATAAGCTTAAAAGTTTGTAGAAAGATTACTTATTACAATACAAATAAAAAACAGCGTTTTGGAAAATTCCACCCCTAAGGGAATGAAAAAGGGGTACAATGTTGGTAAAGGGGATTTTTTTGAGCTAGAATCTCAAACCTTTTCAAAAAGATTACATAATAAAATAAAAAAATACTTTCAGCGTTTTAGAAAATTTCACCCCTTCGGGGTGTATAAGGGGGTGCAACGTTGGTAAATATATTTTTATAGCAAGCGACAAACCTTTGTTGAAAGATTACTTATTACAATACAAATAAAGAACTTTCAGCGTTTTGGAAAATTCCACCCCTAAGGGTGATTAAAACAGGTTAAAAATTTGTATGGAGGAAACTTTTTTTTGAGCTAGAGACTTGAAATTGTGTAGAAAGATTATTTTCAGTGGTTTGAAAATTTCCACTTGCTAAAAGGGGGATAAAGAGGTGCAATGTTTGTAAAGGAAAACTTTTTTTAGGTAGAAACTTAAAACTCTGTAGAAAGATTAAGTAGGTACCTACTTATTAAAATACAAAAAAATACCTACTGCCAGCGTTTTGGAAAATTTCACTCCTTCAGGGGTTAAAAAAGGTTGCAAGGTTCGTATACGAAACACTTTTTTTAGCTAGAGACTAGATAGTTTGTGGAAAAAATACTTACCTATTACAATAAAAAAAAAACGAGTGTTTTATTTTTAAATTTTCCCTGAAAAGCGTTCAAAGTTTGTATGGAGAGCAAGAAAATTTTAAAGTATGATATATTTGTAACTTCGATCTTAGCCTGTTTAGACTGAGAAACTTAATTTAGCATTTTTTATAAATATATCCGCTAAGGGGATTATAAGGGTGTTCAAAGTTTGTATGGAGAGCAAGATATTTTTAAAGTAAGGGATTTGTAACTTCGGTTTTAAACTGTTTGCTAAAATACTACAAAACTTATTTCAGCGTTTTTTTTATTCATCGCCTAAGAAGGTTAAAAAGGGGGTTCGAACTTTGTATAGAGAGCAAAGCAAGACATTTTTAAAGTAAGAAATTTGTAACTACGGTTTCAGACTGTTTACTATGTGGGTTCAGAGAGGGTTCTTAGTTTGTATAGAGAGCAAGAGATTTTAAAAGTAAGAGATTTGTAACTTCGGTTTTAGATTGTTTTCTAAAAGACTAGGTAGAAAATTAATTTCAATGTTTTTTTTTTATTCATTCCTTCAACAAACATTTAGACGATAATATGTTATACGCCGACGAAGTCGCGGGCAACAGCTAGTTTAATATAAATCTTAATATCTAGGTACATAATAAACAGTAAAAGACAAAATAAAATACAAACTTAATTCTATAGAACGATTGACTTAGATACTAACACATTAAAAGGTAAATAATAGACAGAAGTTTTACACGTTTATTTAGGAACAGAAAATCATATACATAATGGATTATAGCGGGCTATTCCCGACACCTACCCTATACGGAAATTGGGGAGATATTTTTTTTCTCTCTAAACCCATGTTATGTTTGGACAAGCTATCTTTGGATATCCAACTCAGCCGTTTGCGTGATATTGGGCATTTTAAAGCCCTAATTTTGTTCGAGTCAATGTAGTTAGCAGGTGACCAGATTCATAAAATACAATGGGTCAGTTTTATTTATGCACACACGTGGTGATGATGATGATGGTGATGATATGATGAAGCAATTATTTTATAAGACCGTGGATAGTCAGGTTGTAAAAGAAAGCGCACATTTGTTCAAGGTATGTTTATTCTAAAGTCATAAGTGGAACTTTTCTTCGCGGCATGCGAATCTCCTCGCTACGCGATTTCTTTTCTTGAAATCACTTTAATTTTTCATGGATTCTCTTAAAACTTATACTGGAAGATCGATATTTTTTGTGTGCAAATGTGCGCTTTCTTTTACAACCTGACTATCCACGGTCTTATAAAATAATCGCTTCTTTTTTATTTAAAACATGAAAAAAAAATCGAAACAATGTTGTTTCGATTTTTTTTTCATGTTTTAAATAAAAAAGAAGCGGATTGTGTCGGAGATACAACCGTTAATTAAGTTTAAGTGGATACTTCTTTGTTGGCTGTACCCGTAAAATATATATCTGCTTTAAGGCTTTCTTATTCGAATGAAACTACATACACGATACAAAAAATGAAGGCGGCGCAACGTTATCGTAATAGGGAACACTACTGCAATGTTCTGCCGCCAGAGGCAGCACTACCACTAATAGTAAACCAGTATAGGAATATAGGGATTCACACACACATGCACAATTGATTGTCAAATGAGTGACAATACCACAAGTGGGAACGAGATACAATGTCAACGCTGCTAGTGTCGCCTACGAAGAGTTTTGCGTAATGTTCCCTATTCTTCCCAGTAACGCACACCACTACATTTCACGCACACTATCTCACTTTACTGTGACAGGTCACTGACCTAACATTTAATTTCTTTTTAGTGACATTAACAATTTGAACCAGTCACCAACCTCCTTAGAAAAACTAAGATTGTCAAAACCATCAAAACATCTTACTGGAAAATGACCAGAGACTTATTTACATTTTCGTATTGTATTCTAAGTATGCTTCTTATAGACCGTAAGCCCACTCCAAATACGCCTACGTCTCATGACAACACCATCAAATGCATGGCAGCAGCTCAAGAAAGTTATGCTGAGCCAGAATCAGAAGATTATCGCAGCTAAAATTGGCCGAAAGTTTGAAAAATCTTTCACTTTCGGTCAAAATTATAAGGGTAGGTATGTTAACGTCATGTGACAAAAGTACGAGACTAGTGGCATCATTTAGCCCTTTAATCGTATAGAGAGAGTAAAAATTAGTCCGTCAGTCCTGAATTTCCTGAAATGGCTGGAAGTACTTACTTGGCAGACGGTGTCAAATGTAAATGGAATTTTATCGTGTTTGTTAAGGTTGTATACCTTATGTAGATTTATATTGGCTGCTAACAGTTTTCTTTATGAGATAAATTTTGACTGTCGCTGTCTGTCGGTAAAATAGCAATGTCAAGTAATTTATATTATTGTGTGTTTATAATGGCTTAATATAATAAATATCGATTCACGGAACAAGTCTTCATTAACAGTGTTGTCATGAGACGTAGGCGTATTGGGAGTGGGCTTACGGTCTATTAGATATATTTCGGTGGGTGACGTAAAATTGAAAAGTCAATGCTAATTGCTACCTAGTACCTACGTAGTACCTACGTTAGATTGACAATGTCATAGTAGGTACTCTACGTGGTTTCCACTAAGGTGCAAAATCGCATGATAATAATCAGAAGAACATTGATTACAATTTGCTATTATTTTACCCAAAAAATATCGATCTTCCAGTATGTTTTAAGAGAATCCATGAAAAATTAAAGTGATTTCAAGAAAAGAAATCGCGTAGCGAGGAGATTCGCATGCCGCGAAGAAAAGTTCCACTTATGACTTTAGAATAAACATACCTTGAACAAATGTGCGCTTTCTTTTACAACCTGACTATCCACGGTCTTATAAAATAATTGCTTCATCATATCATCACCATCATCATCATCACCACGTGTGTGCATAAATAAAACTGACCAATCTTAACATTAAGATTTTATTACATGAATGTCGATATTACGAATTCGATGAATGAGAATTGAGAAGTCACTATGAGATCTCCAAAATGCCACCATAATTCCGGTCTCTGATCAGTACCTAGTCTTGATTCATAGATTTAAAGTCGAACAGTATAACTACAACTTACAAGATTAGGCGCGTAAAATCAGTGCGTGGCGTGTGCCTCTAACGGGTAGCGGTTATGCGCAGCAACCTGCAACGCGACAGAATCAACATCAACGGCAATCACAGCCATCACAGGCCCGGGTGAGAGCATTCCATATTACTTTTTAGGTAGAAGGTATACTTCTTTAATGAAGCAGTTCGGGTTACATGGTCGCAATTAGAGTCCAAACTACTGGCTAGGATAGACGCACGAATAGGACCTACTGACCCATGTCATATTAATACGTAGGGGTAATATTGTATATACGTACTCAATATTAGGGTTCCGTACTCAAAGAGTAAAACGGGACCCTATTACTAAGACTTCGCTGTCCGTGCGTCCGTCCGTCTGTCTGTCACCAGGCTGTATCTCAAGAACCGTGATAGCTAGAAAGTTGAAATTTTCACAGATTATGTATTTCTATTGCCGCTATATTTATTATTATTTTGTGGGCCTTAATATGCCGCTTCGACCAGCAAGTGATCTATTGTGGCAGCCCTTGTTTTAGAGTTCACCGTTAAGTCCCGTTGCCTCCAGGAAATTCCAGATTCTTTGGGCGGTGATATGTTGTACTTCTTGTGGGTGCATTATGTGCCGCCCTAGGTAGGTACTTCTTTTATGCATGAGTGGTCCGCAGGAGCAGAGAATGTGCATTGCAGTCTCCTCTGTCTCCTGGCAGAACCTGCAAGTTGTGTCCTGCTTCATACCCATTTGAAACAGGTGTTTGTTCAATTTGCAATGTCCTGTCAGGATTCTTGTCACTGCGCAGGTTTTGTGCCTTTTGAATTGTAATAACTCTTTAGACAGCTTACTATTGAACCCTTCGATCAGGGCTTTAGCTTGTTTTTGTCCTTTGGTGAACTTCCACAGCTTGATTGCCTCTGATTTTTCCGCGTTGTTTAGCAGAGAATATGCTTTCCGTTTTGTGATGCCACAGAACGGTTCCGGGCCGACTAGGGCCGTGTCTGCGCCCTGCCTTGCAAGTTCATCTGCTCTTTCGTTTCCTACAATGTCGGAGTGCCCTGGTACCCATCTAAGTATGACTTTGTTGGAGTTCGCCAGGGTGTTTAGATTATTTTTACAATTCTGGACTAGTTTAGAGTAGGACTCTAGTGATTCTAGTGCCAGCAGAGCAGCTTGGCTGTCCGAGTTGATGTAGATATGTTGGTTCCTTAGGTTTCTTTCAAGATTTATCTATATCAACCGACGCTATAACAACAAATACTAAAAACAAAATACAATATTTTTAAGGGGGGCTCCCATACAACAAACGTGATTTTTTTGCCGTTTTTATAGATAATGGTACGGAACCCTTCGTGCGCGAGTCCGACTCGCACTTGGCCGGTTTTTTGTATTGTATTCAATGTTGCCTTCAGTGCCTTTGTTAACTTAGTAAGATTTTACGTTAGATTACAGTGTGTCAATTACCAAACACTTAATTTAGCTTACGCACTTTAATGAACCCCGTAATAAGCTCCTGTCTAGGACGCTTCGGCAGTGTCATACATATATGTGGTGGATCATAATATGTGTTAGTAATATTTGGCACTTATGACTTATAAGTAATAGTATTTAACAACTGAGACCTACAAAACATATTCATTGATAAATGAAATCAAGATCAGTTATACAAGTAATTCGCTAGGCGTCCCTACTAACACAATGAGTAGTGGATAGGGGCTACGGGGCTAGACGAGACTGAAACTGGGCTGAACTGTGGTAGTGAGTGAAACACCGCGAACCTATATCTATTAAAACTACGAAAATTAGCCCATAATGTAATAAGCAAAGTTCGACAGTAGGTACGTCGTACAAGATGACTTGAAAAGAAACTACGCGGGAGACGAACAATGAATAGCGATACATCTGCCTGAACCAAAACAAAAGAAAGCAAAAAATTATTCGTTTCTAGGTAGCTGCGCCTGAATGCGCGAATTTTATGGATTCACGCCACGCCAGATGGGCTTGAATAGGCGAACGATATTAACCAAATAGAGGATAAAAATGCTACATAAACTTGTAATAAATAAAACACTAGAACGAAAAGAAAACCAGACTCCAATTCAACTGGATGCAAAAAAAAAACCTAGAGCTTAAGCTCAAGAGAGCTTAAGTTAAGTTAAGTGTGGTGAAAAAAAAGCGTTGAATATGCAAGCCTCAGAAGACTGCAGAACCTTACAACTACAAATAAATACGAGTTATGCCTTTATTCAACATGACGAGGACTTGAAGACCGCCAAACTACGATAACAGGCAAATTTAATACTGGCTGCTGATGCCGGTCAACTCTCCTAGTGACAGTGTTTGTGGTACTCTGTTTTGTCGTGCAGTGAACAGTGTTTATGTAAATAATTAATGTTGTGTCTGTGTCTACAGTAAAAAAAAAGTGGTGGTGGTGTAGTGACAAAGTTTAAAGTAATATTGTACATCTTTGAAGTAGAGAAATAAAAATAAGCCATACCTACGATAATTGATGTAATAGTGCCCGCATCACGTATATTCTTGTCAAGCAGCAAGTCATTCACCTACATGAATACGTACTGGAAAATAGTAGTTGTCGTGGTTGCGAGTCATATTATGACCTCATGACATACAAATAAACTCAATTAAAGAGAATTTCTACAACACTGCACGAGAAATCGACGCAATGGAAGAAACTGATTGCGAATCAGAGGAACAGGTAGAATGATCTCGAAATAGTGAGCTGGAACTGATCTCCGAGAACACCTTCAACATGAGAATACATACATACATACATACATACCATCACGCCTTTATCCCTAAAAGGGGTAGGCAGAGCGCATGAAACTTGTGTTCCAGTGCCACTTTTAGCATAAATGTGGGTATAAAAGATCGACAAAATGAGAACACTTTATAAAAAGCAACGTGCATCATTTCACCAACGCTCATCCCCCGACGAAGTATCCTTTCTCTCCTCTTTTCCAATATTGGCTAAAGGCTGCATAGCCGGTCGATTGTGGCCGACTGGTTGCGGCTGGTCGGTCTTCCCTTCCCACCCCAGAGCATGTCACTCACTCCCCACCCCAGAGCATGTCACTCACTCCCCACAAAATTGCACCCCCTGGTATATCCGGCTCGTCCGGGTCAGGGTTGCTTCCCGGCTGGGTGTGGTGCCTATGTTCATGTTCATGTTCATGTTGTTGAACAGTATAACTACAACTTACAAAAGTTGAAAAACAATAACTTTGAAATTAAATGGTCGGGCCATTTAATTTCAAAGTTCAATATCTCAAAAACGACTGAACCGATTTTGTTAAAACGTAGCTAAGAACTATCTCGATCACGTCAGCTTTCGGCATAGATATATAAAGTAAAGATAGGCCCAACCCGCACGAGTAATTCGTCCAATGCGGTGGCCCTAAACTAGCAATGGAGGGCCACCGTGCCTTAGTCTGTGGCAGAACGCCGTACCGTTCAGCTGTCAGAGTGTGTCAGAGCCGACTGTCTCAAATTTCTCAAAATGCCCAGTTGCGCCGTAAAAGGGTGCAAAAATTATGATACAAAAGTAAAATAAAAACACATGGGATATCGTATCGTCGGTAAGTATCGTCAGTTTCTTTTTTATCGCTTAGTAATACATTTTCAAAAGATTTTTTGGGTTACCTAGCGCCATTACGTTTTGTTAGTTCGCAACGGCTAGTCCATCAAAAGTAACCTTGTGAGGCCGTCATTTTTACCATTGACTATGGACATTGTTTGATAATATATAGCTATAAATTTGATTGTTATTGTTTCTTATACGTATCTTCTACTAATGTAGGTAAGTAGATGCATAAGAATAATGTACAAAAGAAAGTCGTTTGAAATGTATTTATTTGAACACTTACATTAATATTTTCAACTTTAACGAGTCGATTTGTCGTTCATTGTTTGACGAAGAGAGAGACACATAATGTCAATGTCATGTTATTTGGCTCTTGTTCTATCATTTGCCACATTGTAAAGTGGTGTGCAACTAAGAACAAATATTTGTGTTGTAATTATTGTGAGCCTTTGTGTTCTAACTGGCCTAAGTCACTTAATTGCGCCCGAGATTTCGTCCATGTGGTTTTCTATCATTTTTGTTACGGAAAAATCCTCTGACGCATCCTTGACAAAATTTCGTGACACGGTTCAGTAGTTGAGCCGTAAAAGTAAATAGGTAAATACACAAACTCACTTTCACATTTATAATTACTTATTTATTACAAAGGTACCACTATCTCTATGTGATGCTTATATCAACCACTGGCAGCCACTTCATTAATATTGAGAAAAGCCCCCTTACAAAGTTACTCCGGCCATCCGAACGTGTGGTAAGCAGTCCGTACAACAGATGGCGCCACTCATTTTTAATAAGGATAGATGTCAATTGTCAATTGTCAATTGTTCGGACTGGCGTATCTCTAAAGTAAGCTTTCGGATAAAAAAAATCGCATTCAAATCGGTCCATTCGTTTAGGAGCTACGGTGCCACAGCCAGACACACACACATACAGACAAACAAACACTTCAAACTTATGACCCCTCTTTTTCCGTCGGGAGTTAATAAAAAAGAGGTTACTTAGGTATATTGCGCACTGGCAAGAGACGTTCAGGAACTCAAGGGCAAGGCAGTAAATAAAGAAGCTATAATTCGGCTGTCACATTTGATTTGAAACAACCCAAAGCAGTTGGCCATTGATTGTCAAATATTGAACGATTTTTTTTATTTTATTATATATTCGTTTTTTTTTCGAACCAAAATGTGGTTATTTAACTCAAACCCAAACAATTTAATGGCGGAGGTTGCGGAAAACGATAATGACCAAGATATGGAGCTGAATATTGACGATACTTATGAGTATCTCACCAGAATTTTTCCAAACGCAGACCCGCACTACCTCAGAAGTTCTGTGGAGAAGTTCAAGACCGAGAACGATGTCAAGATCTTCATCGATGATAAGTTGGACAGCAACGACTACCCGACGCGCGAACAGTACTTGGCGAAGACAAAGGTCACCGAGGAGCAGCAGCGTTACACGACACATTTTAACGTCCAGCAGTTTCTTACCTTGTTTCCAGATCCGTTCACGCACTTTGAGGACGAGACCAGGAAGTGCAATTACAGCGCAATCGTCTTCGAGTTCCTGAAAAACGAATTCAGGCGAGTGAGGGTTAATACTATTCGCGAAATTTACTATCACAGTCAATACAACATGAGCATCGCTGCAATGAACCTGAGACTGTCGAGGGATTTTATCGTAAAGCCGCGACACCCCCGGGATATTCCCACAGGGAATATCCCGCTGCTCCAGGAGATGGCGTTCGTGCGCCACCAGGGGGCGCTCCGCGACCACATAGACGCAGTCAAGCAGAGAGAGGAGGAGGAGTTTAATGCACTCAAGGCTGCGGGAGGCTTGTGGACCTGCCAGTGTTGCTATGACGACGAGTGCATGACGTCAAAGTGCGCGACCTGCGACAATGCGCATGTCTTTTGCAACTCCTGCATAGTAAAGGGCACTGACTCGAAACTGGGGGACGGCGATACCCACGTGCCGTGTTTTTTGGACTGTGGAAGTGAGTTTAGTATCTGGACACTGCAGAAAGTTCTTCCGCCGACGAAATTTAGTATTTTGTTGAAGAAGCGACAGGCGGCGGAGGTTATGGCGGCCGGCCTGGACGGGTTAGTTTCCTGTCCGTTCTGTGACTTCGCGTCGATACCGCCAGAGGGAAACAAAGTCTTCAAGTGCCTGAACCCAGAATGCATGAAGGAGTCTTGTATCCTATGTAAAGAACCGAATCACTTGCCGTTCAAGTGCGGGGAGCTGGGACAAAGGGATAAGGCGAGAAAGTACGTCGAGGAGAAGATGACCCAGGCACTGACGCGCACCTGTTACAAATGCAAGAGGGAGTTTTTCAAAGAGGAGGGCTGCAATAAAATGACTTGTCCGTGCGGAGCTAAGATGTGTTACATTTGCAATAAACCTATTACAAGTTATGAGCATTTCAGCTTGTCTGATAAAGATAATAAGTGTCCGCTTTGGAGCGATAATCAGCTCCTCAATGCGACGACTGTAAGAAAAGTGGGGGAAGAAGCGCGCAGGGAAATTTTACAGCAAGATCCGACCCTGGATATCAACATCACCGGGCTGGCACCTGTTCTACCACTACGTATACGAGGGAACCGTGAAGAGGCTCGTATTGCTAATATTGTAGCAGCCCGAGTGTTGAATGCAGGTGACTTCGATCAACAAGACCAGACCAATCAAAACCCTGATGATAACTGTGTTATAAGTTAAACGACAAATTATACTTTGTTAACACAATTTTATCCCTTCTTAACTGTGGTCCCGTTGTGTAGTCCGGCCAGTCGGACCGTGGAAAATTTATTTTTTCGATTGTCCGGTGGCGATACTGTTTGGTTGGTTGTACATCTGTACACTGTATCTTGGTCCGGTAATATCGCCACCGAACAATCGGAAAATACAAATTTTCCATGGTCCGGCTGGCGAACAAATCCCCCATAATGTTCTCACAACCATATTGATCCTGTGGCACAAAAGTACACTGCCAAAATATACAATCGACATAACGTGTAATGGTTAAATTGTCTCGAGGCCTACACGATTGATTCAATAATGTCCTTGTTCACTCAACTTTGTTATTGACGTTCATAGATTAATTAGTGTGGTTGACGTTGTATGAAAATGAGTCTGGTACGCGAGCGTACGAAAATATAAATCATTGTATATTTATCGGGTGTCCTAATACGCCTTTATTAATGACTAGCAGTTGCCCGCGACTTCGTCCGCGTGTTATCGTCTAAATGTTTGTTGAAGGAATGAATTTAAAAAAACGGCCAAGTGCGAGTCGGACTCGCGCACGAAGGGTTCCGTACCATTATCAATAAAAATATTTATTTTATTCTGTTTTTAGTATTTGTTGTTATAGCGGCAACAGAAATACACCATCTGTGAAAATTTCAACTGGAACTATCACGGTATCAGTGAGATAGAGCCTGGTGACAGACAGACGGACGGACGGACGGACAGCGGAGTCTTAGTAATAGGGTCCCGTTTTACTCTTTGAGTACGGAACCCTAAAAATACATTGAAATTAATTTTGTACCTAGTCTTTTAGAAAACCATCTAAAACCGAAGTTACAAATATCTTACTTTCAAAATCTCTTGCTCTCTATACAAACTAAGAATCCTCTCTGATCCCTCATAGTAAACAGTCTGAAACAGTAGTTACAAATTTCTTACTTTAAAAATGTCTTGCTCTCTATACAAAGTTCGAACCCCCTTTTAACCTTCTTAGGCGATGAATTAAAAAAACGCTGAAATGTTTTGTAGTATTTTAGCAAACAGTCTAAAACTGAAGTTACAAATCCCTTACTTTAAAAATATCTTGCTCTCCATACAAACTTTGAACACCCTTATAATCCCCTTTAGGGGATATATTTCAAAAAATGCTAAAATGATTTTTGTAGTCTAAACAGGCTAAGATCGAAGTTACAAATATCATACTTTAAAATATCATACAAACTTTGAACGCTTTTCAGGGAAAAATTAAAAATAAAACACTTGGTTTTTTTATTGTAATAGGTAAGTATTTTTTCTACAAACTATCTAGTCTCTAGCTAAACAAAAGTGTTTCCCATACGAACCATAAACCCCTTTTTAACCCCTTAAGGGGTGAAATTTTCCAAAACGCTGGCAGTAGGTATTTTTTTGTATTTTTATAAGTAGGTACTTTCTACAGAGTTTTAAGTTTCTACCTAAAAAAAGTTTTCCTATACAAACATTGCACCTCTTATCCCCCTCTTAGCGGGTGGAAATTTTCAAACCACTGAATGTATATATTTACCTATATATTTGTATTCTAATAAATAATCTTTCTACACAATTTCAAGTCTCCAGCTCAAAAAAAAAAGTTTCCTCCATACAAATTTTCACCTGTTTTAATCACCCTTAGGGGTGGAATTTTCCAAAACGCTGTTTTTTTTTATTTATTTTGTAATAAGTAATCTTTCTACAAACTTCCAAGCTTTTATCTCAAAAAGAAGTTTCGCTCATACAAACTTTGCAACCCTTTTTAACACCCTAAGAGGCTGAATTTTCCAAAACGCTGACAGTACTTTATTTGTATTTTAATAAGTAAGCTTTCTACAACGTATTGAGTCTCTTGCTAAAATAATAAAGTTTCCCCCTTACAAAATTTGCACCCCTTGTTTACCCCCTTAGGGGCAGAATTTTCCTAAACGTTGAAAGTATTTTATTTGTATTCTAATCTATATTAATAAAAGAAAGTTGTGTTAGTTCCTTTGCTTATAACTCGAGAACGGCTTAATTGATTTTGATGATTGTTGATTTGTTGGATTTCTCTTCGCCCCGAATAGCAGAATAACTTTAAAAAAATTGAAAAAATTAAGTTATTTTTTTCATGCATTTTGTACCGCGGAACTAAGTTCACGGGGTCAGCAAGTAAGTAATATTTATACAAAATTTTAAGTCTCTAGCTCAAAAAATAAAGTTTCCCCCATACAAACTTTGCACCCCTATTTGACACCTTTAGGGGTAGAATTTCCAAAAATCCCTTAGTAGGTAGTTCTGGTGTAAATTTCAACTCTACCCCAGGTAGTTTCGGCTGTGCGTTGATGAGTGAGTGGGTGAGTCAGTCAGGACATAGGCATTTATATGTAGGTATAGATAGATAGAAGATGACGAAAATCCCACTCAAATGTCTCAAAAGTTGTTAGAGTGAGAAAACGATCGGGGACTGTGACGTCAAGATCCTCGAGCGTCATAGTAAAAAACAATCGTTTCATATGAAGGTGCGTTTTGTGGAAAAGGGACAGAACATAAAACTTTGGAACTTAGTGATTACCTATACATATAACCTCTTGCGTTGATTTTTTCTCTATTATCCTTTTTTCGAGAAAATACATTATAATTATTTTATTTAGAGTCTACCTACAGCCGGGTCCGCCGCACCAATGTTTTCCATGTTTTTAAACATCTAACATGTTTTCCGTCAGGTTCGGCAAACAAATAGGGTTTTGTTTTGATTGACATTTGACAAAACATGTTTGACGTTTAAAAACCACGAAAACATGGCGCAGCGGAGGCGGCTTACGGGGTGTAGTTTCGATTCCTGAGCTTTAACCAAGAACTTCGGAATTCGAAAATATTCGGGTATCTCTATCTCTATCGCACTAACAATACTCGAGTGACAGGGATGCAAATATACGAACTTCGAGTTTCGGTTTTCGTGGTAGCGCCGCAGGCATTTTGGCAGAATGCGCAAAGAACGCGTGCCATTGCCATTCAAAAAAAATTCGTGTTAATTATATTGTTCAAATTTGTTGATACATTTATAGAAATTACCCCATAATGCGACATTTGCGCATATAAGTTCTCATATCACAATCGAATATTTTTTTATGGTTTAACTTTTGGCATGTGTATCGTTAAGGTCTATTAGACTGGATTTAAATTATTAAAATAAGTGAAAAGCAAAGCAATTCCGCCATTTTGACGAAAATTTGACGTTTCTTATAGCTGACAGTTGGAGCAGCGTTTGATTTCAATAAAAATAAATGAAAAATTAAATGAAGTCATATATTTCGGCAAATTAATTAATCGTCGCAGTCGGATAAAAACTATCCTAAGTTGCAGCTAGAATAATAATGTACTGATATAAAATGTTTCATATTTTTCCGTTCATGGGATGCTGAGAACATTCGTACCACACAAAGCTTAGTTTCAAACTGGCTGATTCTTTTTTTAATTTAGAGATTTATTATAAGTGGAGATACCCGACATGGTAAGGGTACGCTTACTGTGTGACTTGAACTTTTATATAGGTACCACAAAACACTCGTGTGTGTGCGGCGTGCATTTGGAAGCTGGTACTTGGGAGATCCTGACGGAGGGTTATAACTATTATATAATCTGTGACGGAGGCACCAAATGTTTGTGAAAATTTTAGTCAAGCACATACGCAAGATATTGTGAACGTTACTTATGCGGGAAGCAATAATTTTCATTCATTCTACAGTTTCAAATGTGCTAGGTGCACCAAATTATGCTTAAATTAAAGATTTCAAAGTTACAATTTGTAATTTTTTTTTTAAGTTCAATCTCACCTATTTATTTTACCTACGTAATTTAGAAATGCTAGGCTCAAACACGTGAGAAGTTAAAACCTAAAAGCCTGAGGGCCTACCGCGAACGGCATTCGAAGTTTTCCCTCTTTGTCGCACTTATGTACGAACTCGTAAGTATGACAGAGAGGGGAAACTTCGAATGCCTTTCGCGGTAGGCCCTCTGGCCCTCGTCGACGCTCGAGCGTGACGAGCAAGGCGGGTCGTGCGGCGTGCGGCGTTCATGTTAAACACAACACCCCCAGTATATTTAGAGCCATCTGTCACTAAATACCATATTCGCAAAATATTCTATTCTTAAAACACGATATTAGCAAAATATGACATTCGCATATCACAACATCATATTCGGAAAACCGCATACTATTGACATACTTATACCAACTGGCTAATCACATACTATTTTTTGTAAAAGAAATATTCCCTACAGGAAAACTGGAGAAATTCGTTTTGATCGGTTGACCGGACAGGTGAAATTTATTTTTTTTCTTTCCTCGATGCGGTTAACCATATCACAGAAAAAAGAAATTTTCCACAGTCCGGCTGGCCGGACTACACAACCGGACCACGGTTAACAAGGGGAAGTACCAAATCCCTTACTTTAAAAATGTCTTGCTCTTTATACAAACTTTGAACACCCTTATATTCCCCTTTAGGGTGTGAATTTCAAAAAACGCTGAAATAAGTTTTGAAGCCTAAACAGGCTAAGATCAAAGTTACAAATATCACACTTTATAATTTTCTTTCTCTTTATACTGGGAAGCTGAACACTGAGTATATATTAATATAGCTTAATTTAATTTACTAACATATCTTAATTGATTGTGTAACTGGGTACTAACAAAGTTTATGGATTTATATCTGAAATAAATGATTACAATTACAATTATACAAACTTTGAACCCCCTATTAACGCTTTCAGGGATTTTTTTAAATAAAACTTTTTATTTTATTGTAATAGGTTAGTATTTTTTCTACAAACTATCAAGTCTCCAGCTAAATAATTACTTTAAAAACAAAGTTTAAACCGACTTCAATTCAGTACTTCGCCAAGCCACATAGGCACATGAACATTTCCATATTTCCTTTCCAATTTACCACATGCACTGCTTTCAGAGAGCAAATGCGTTGATTATTACAGAAAAAACCCAAGTCGCTATCTGTGGGCTGATAATATTTGAGGAGTTCCGTCGATTCCTAAAGGATCTAAGAATTACCACTTCATGAGTTGCTAGTTCAACGGAATCATGTCAAAATCTTTGACAAACTTAACTTCTTTGAGGAGTTCCATAAGTAATCTGTGGTCTTCAGTATCAGTTCCACTTCACCAAAATTGCGATTTCCGAGGGTAAATACACGAATTTTAATAGAAAATACCGAAATCACTATATGCGTGCCTATAAAATTTGAGGGTTGCCCTCAATTTCCCTGGGATCCCATTCTCAGATCCTGATTTAGTGACAATGGGACCACCTCGGAAGTATGGTCTTTCGAATAAAGAAAGAATTTTGGAAATCGGTCTACAATTGACGGAGAAATCGGCGAACATACATAAAAAAAACATACATACAGTGGAACATATAACCTCCTCCTTTTTTTTTATTCGGTTAAAAAAGCGTTTCCCATACGAACCTTGCACCACTTAAGGGGTGGAATTTTCCAAAACGCTGGCAGTACTTTTTAGGGTTCCGTACTCAAAGAGTAAAACGGGACCCGATTACTAAGACTCCGCTGTCCGTCCGTCCGTCTGTCTGGCACCAGGCTGTATCTCACTGATACCGTGATAGTTCCAGCTGAAATTTTCACAGATGATGTATTTCTGTTGCGGCTATAACAACAAATACTAAAAACACAGAATAAAATAGTTTTTTATAGATAATGGTACGGAACCCTTCGTGCACGAGTCCGACTCGCACTTCGCCGGTTTTTTTGTATTTTAATTAATCGTTCTACATAGTTTTAAGTTTCTACTTAAAAAAACGTTTCCCCCATACAAACATTGCACCTCTTTATCCCCCTCTTAGCGGGTGGAATTTTCCAAACCACTGAAAGTAATTTACGATTATTTGTATTCTAATAAATAATCTTTCTACACAATTTCAAGTCTCTAGCTTAAAAAAAAGTTTCCTCCATACAAATTTTCAACCCTTTTTATCACCCTTAGAGGTCGAATTTTTCAAAACGCTGAAAGCTTTTTATTTGTATTGTAATAAGTAATCTTTCAACAAAGTTTTAAGTGGCTCGCTAAAAAAAAATATTTGCTCCATTATGCACCCCTAAGGGGTGGAATTTTCTAAAACGCTAATTATTTAATTTTTAATTTATTATGTAATCATTCTAAAAAGTTTTGAAATTCTAGCTCAAAAAAATCCCATTTACCAACATTGCACCCCTTTTTGAAAACGCTGAAAATTCTTTATTTGTATTCATATTCATTTATTGCGATCATGTTCATTGTCCATACAGTAGATCATGCAGTACACATCGTGATACATGTAGTAGTAGGTGGTGTATTGTAATAAGTGAACTTTCTACAAACTTTTAAACTTCTATCTTATAATGAGTTTCCCTCATACAAACTTTGCAACCCTTTTTAACCCCTTTAGGGGCAGAATTTTCAAAAACGCTGAAAGTACTTTATTTGTATTCTAATAAGTAAGCTTTCTAGCTTTAAGTCTCTAGCTAATAAAAATGTTTCCTCCATACAAATGTTGTACCCCCTTTCAGGGGTGGAATTTTTCAAAGCGCTGAAAGTACTTTATTTGAATTCTAATAAGTAAGCTTTCTACAAAGTTTAAAAATCTTTAGCTAAAAAATAAAGTTTCCTCATACAAACTTTGCAATCTTTTTTAACCCCCTTAGGGGTGGAATTTTTCAAAACGCTGATAGTACTTTATTTGTATTGTAATAAGTATTCTGTATTGTGTCTCGAGCTTTATAGTAAAGTTTTAAGTCTCTTGCTAAAATAACTTACTTTCAAAACGAAATTTTCATCATCATCATCATCATATCAGCCAAAAGACGTCCACTGCTGGACATAGGCCTCCCCCAAAGAGTGCCACAATGGCCGGTCCTGGGCCACCCGCATCCAGCGGACTCCCGCGACCTTTACCAGGTCATCAGTCCACCTTGCGGGGGGCCTACCCACGCCGCGCCTTCCGGTACGTGGTCGCCACTCGAGAACCTTTCCGCCCCAACGGCCATCGGTTCTACGTGCAATGTGCCCACTGCCACTTAAGTTTAGCAATTCGGAGGGCTATATCGGTTACCTTGGTTCTGCTGCGGATAGCCTCATTTCTGATGCGATCGCGCAGAGAAACTCCCAGCATAGCCCTCTCCATTGCCCTTTGAGTGACTTTGAGCCTTCTTATGAGGCCCATAGTAAGCGACCACGTTTCCGTGCCATATGTCATCACTGGCAACACACACTGGTCAAAGACTTCCGTCTTGAGACACTGCGGAATATTGGACGAAAAGATGTGCTGTAGCTTCCCGAATGCTGCCCAGCCGAGTCGGATTCGACGATTGACCTCTTTCTCAAAGTTGGACCTACCTAACTGGACAGTCTGTCCTAGGTATACATAATCGTCTACAACTTCGAGTGTAAAGTGTCCGATTGAAATGGGAGTTGGTACTACATGGACGTTTGACATGATCTTCGTCTTATCCATGTTCATCCTTAGACCAACTCGCTCGGAAGATTTACTGAGGTCATCGAGCATAGTACTCAAGTCCTCCATGGTCTCAGCCAAGACTACTATATCATCAGCAAACCGAAGGTGAGTGATATACTCGCCGTTGATGTTGATGCCTAACCTTCTCCAGTCCAGAGTCTTGAAAACGTCCTCCAGTGCAGCGCTGAACACTTTTGGGGAAATAACATCCCCTTGTCTGACACCTCGCTGCAGCGGAATAGGCTTCGAGCTCTAATCCTGAAGTCGGACTGACATAGTGGCGTTCTCGTACAAACACTTCAGTACTTCGATATAGCGGCAGTCTACTTGGCACCGCTGGAGAGACTGTAATACAGCCCAGGTTTCGACCGAATCGAAGGCTTTCTCGTAGTCCACGAACGCTAAACAGAGGAGCAAGTTATACTCCTACTATAGGAGTATAACGAAGTTTTAACCGACTTCAATTCAGTACTCCGCCAAGCCACATGAACATTTCCACATTTTTTTTTTGCAAATTACCACATAAACTGATTTCCGAGAGCAAATGCGTTGATTTATAGACCAATAAACCAAATCGCTGTATGTGGGCCGATAATATTTGAGGACTTCCTTCAACTCCTCAAGGATCTCAAAATTTCCTTTGGCACTTCATTGTTTGCTATTTCAACGGAATCATATCAGAATCTATGACGTACTTATATAGTTTGAAGTACATTATTCAGAAGTTCCACAAGCCATCTGTGGTCTTCATCATCACTTCCACTTCACCAAATTTATGATTTCCGGGTGTAAATACACGAGTTATAATAGAAAATATCGAAATTACTACACGCGTGCCTGATATAATTTGAGGAGTTCCCTCAATTCCTCGTGGTTCCGATCATCCAACTGGGGCTTTGGAAACAATGGGACCAATCTGGAAGCATATACTTTCAAATAAAAAAAAGAATTGTACGAATCGGTTCATAAATGACGGAGTTCTGAGGTAACAAACATTAAAAAAAAAAAAAAAAAACATCCGACTTGTGAAACCTCCTTTTATTTAGTCGGTTAAAAATAAAGTTTCCCCCATACAAAATTTGCACCACTTTTTAACCCCCTTAGGGGCAGAATTTTCCAAAACGCTGAACTGAAAGTACTTTATTTGTATTCTAATAAGTAATCTTTATAGAAAGTTTTAAGTCTCTATAGCTCAAAAAATAAAGATTCCCCGGTACAAACTTTACACCCCTATTTAACCTATTTAGGGGTGGAATTTCCAAAAACCCTTCTTATCCGTTGCCTACGTTGTAAAAGGTAGTTCTGGTGTAAATTTCAACTCTCTAGCCCCAGTACAGTAGTTTTGGCTGTGCGTTGATGAGTGAGTGAGTGAGTCAGTCAGGACATACATTTATATGTGTACTGTATAGAGAAAGATATATAGAAGATGAAGAAAATCCCAATCAAATATCTCAAAAAATTATGAAGCTACAACCGTTTTAATGTCGCTTGTTAGAGTGAGAAAACGATCGGGAACTGTTACGTCAAGAATGTCAAGCTCAAGATCCACGAGCGTTATAGTAAAAAACAATCGTTTCATATGAAGGTGCGTTTTGCGGAAAAGGGACAGAACAACCCCCTCTTAAAACTTTGGACACTTATAGTTATACCTTAGTGATTACCTATATAACCTCTTGCGTTGTTTTTTTCTCCATTTGACTACATTTTAAATCCTTTTCGAGAAAATACAACACTATGGTTATTTTATTTAGTGTCTACATCCCCTATTTTCGATCTATCCGACATCCGTATTTTCTTTTAATCCCGTTCCGAGCTATAACCATTATATTCTCTTTGGCTATAACCACGAACTTCGGAATTCGAAAATATTCGGGTATCTCTATCGCACTCACATAACTCGAGTGACAGGAATGCAGATATACGAATTCCGAGTTTCGGTTTACGTGGTAGCGCCGCAGGTATTTTGGCAGAATGCGCAAAGAGCACGTGCCATTGCCATTTTAAAAAATCAAATTCTTTTACTTATATTGTTCGAATTTGTTGATACATTTATTGAGATAAAAAGCGGCCAAGTGCGAGTCGGACTCGCACATGAAGGGTTCCGTGAAATAAATTGCGGTTTACGATTTATGACGTATTAAAAAAAACTACTTACTAGATCTCGTTTAAACCAATTTTCGGTGGAAGTTTACATGGTAATGTACATCATATATTTTTTTTAGTTTTATTATTCTCTTATTTTAGAAGTTACAGGGGGGGGAACACACATTTTACCACTTTGGAAGTTCTGAGTATGGGGACCCCTAAAACTTAATGTTTTTTTTTCGATTTTTGTATGAAAATCTTAATGCGGTTCACAGAATACATCTACTTACCAAGTTTCAATAGTATAGCTCTTATAGTTTCGGAAAAAAGTGGCTGTGACATACGGACGGACAGACAGACGGACATGACGAATCTATAAGGGTTCCGTTTTTTTCCATTTGGCTACGGAACCCTAAAAACTATCCTATGTGACAGCTAGAATAATAATGTATCCATAAAAAAAAAATCATATTTTTCCGTTCATGGGATGTTAAGAACAGTCGTGACAGCACAAAGCTTAGTTTCAAACTGGCTGATTCTTTTTTTAATTTAGAGATTTATTATAAGTGGAGAATCTAGGTCGCACTTAGATGTAATTGAGCTGCCAATGTATTTAAATTTCGCCACCTGCGTCAAGATTTCTCCACCAATACTCACAGCAGTATTAGGCGCGTTGTGAGTGACATCCATGTTAGTCATGGTTTCTGTCTTTTTACATTTATTTTAGGCCAAATTTAGTGCAAGCATCGTTGAGATTCGACATTAAGCTTTGAAGGCTTTCCGCAGTATTCGAGACAAAGCACAGATCGTCCGCGTACATTATCTCGGTCATAAGTGCATAAGACACTTTAGTACGGGATTTGAACTTTGCGATGTTGAATAGTCCTCCATACATGCGGAAAAGAATCCTTATACCCTCTGACAAACTCTTCAGACTCTTAAATAGGTAACAGGAAAAAGCTCCGATTGTTCGCCGTTGATAGAAATGCAGCACTTCATGTCATCATGAAGAAGCCGTAGTAATTTCACAAATTTATCAGGGCATCCCAACTTAGACAATATTAACCAAAGGGCTTCACGAGAGACGCTGTCGAATGCCTTTTCAAGATCAACAAAACAACGTAGGTTGATTCTGCTCTCGGCTCTTCTCAAGCAGCTGACGGACTGAGAAGATGGCTTCGCAGGTCCCTCGATCTGGTCGGAAACCAAATTGAGTTTCAGGCAGCATTTATTTCGATAGAGGCAGCAGACGATTTAAGAGAATTCTGGCAAATACGTTTCCCGGAGTAGATAGCAAAGATATGCCACAGTAAGAATTACAGTCGGAACGGTAGCCTTTATTTTTGTACAGTGAGCAGATGCGGGAGACTTTAAAACATTCTGGCACTAGTTCCTCATCCCACATACGTACAAACAACTTCCACATGATGTTATGTAGGTTTTCGCCTCCATATTTCAGTAATTCTCCGCAGATGTTATCGGCACCCACTGCTCTTTTATTTTGCAGTTGCTTGATAGCAGTTACTGTTTCACTGAGCGTCAAAGGAGCCACGAGCTCAAGTTTTTTTTTTATTTATTTTACCAACAGCGGCAACAGCAAACACAAGCGCTTAATACACATAAAAAAATGGTTCAAATTTGATTGCGCCACCAATTACAGGTGAACACAGCATGCATAAAAGAAAGCATCGACTATACAGTTTGTGGTGATGACATTGGAAGTGCACGAATGAATTCTACATCAGCTAGTTAAAATGTTCTACCCAACGTTTCATTACTTCGTCTTTGCTGGTCAGTGGAACACCATCTACTGATTTTAATGGGCCTGAGTTATGATTATTTAGCGGGTCGTATTAGCTTTCTGACCTGGTCATAGAAAGTTCCTAGCTGGTTAGTATCAGACAGCCATTGGAAATAGCGAGACTTTTCTTGCCACCACTTATGTTTGGCTTCCCGTGTTAGCTTCCGGATCTTTGCATTGCTCTCTTTTATACTCTCTCTTGTCTAAGTCTTGTGTTTCATTGCAAGTCGGAAAAAGGTGTTGGTTATTGATAAGTCAATTTGCGCACATAGACTGAGTAGTAACTGTCCATTGCTATTCATACTTCCGATCCCATGTCTACCAAGAACGTTAGGCCATGCTTCAAAGTCGCGAACAACTCTAGCATTGAAGTCTCCCAGTAGCAGTAATTGTTCGCGAGACTTCATTTTTATAATGCTTGCGTGAGGTATTCGTAAAACTGGTCTTTGATGTCATCAGGTTTATCTAGGGTTGGTGCGTATATACTAATGAAATGACACTATTTAATGAAGTTGTTGCGCTCTAGATGAAGTCGCAACGTAATGACTCGGTCCAAGATATATACTGGACACTCTTCCAAGCGCCTAGCAAATAGCAATCTCATTCTTGATAGCAAAACCAACTCCTGAGCGTCTGGGTTCATGACATGTACCGTTCCAGAAGAATGTGTACCCGCCGCCATGCTCTATAGACCGGGAGATGCTGACACAAATTTGTAAGGCATTTGTACCAAGTATGGCGACCCTTAAGGGGTCTAATTACATATTGAAGAAAAGGAAAATGATGGTCATAGCGCTGGTACCGGTCAAACCGGTCAAACCGGTCAAACGATTTGTTACACAAAAATTCTTGTATTTTCCGATAGTCGATGAAAAAAGAGACTTGGAAAAGACTTGGTTGTTGGCTGTTTTGAGTGGCTTTGAAAGATTCGATTTTCTCTTTGTATTTCGACCACGCTATATGAGGTGCATACCCAAGCAGCAAAACTTAGTCGTATGAAAGTCGAGAGCACGTTCCTATTTTCACCTAAAGCTGAGAAAAGGGTCTTTAAACTGTCGAGTAATAGATCTGAAAACGTTTACTCGACGCGGTTTGGGCGCCAATTACTCAGCTTAAAGTACTATAATTGCCGTAAAATAGTCGAGTTAAGAGCCAAATGATGCTATAAAAGTCGAGAAAAAGCGACATACAGCACTCTTAATGCTATAATAGCAATCATTTCGGCATTAGTCGACTAATATGTCGGTTGAAAGCAACGAAATTGCTTTTACTCGATGTATAATATAAGTTAGGATTTAGGCTGGGCACAAACGTTCGGTATCCGCGTATGATTTCTGCATGGTAGGAAACCGTACGTGGAACCCGAACGTTTGCGCTCAGCCTTAGAACTTAATTTGTTGTTCCGTTATCAAACTGAATATCTAGAAGTAGCTTCTGGTTGTCTAACTGGTTATACTAAATACAATAATAAATAAAACAGGACAAAGCATAATTTTATTTTTATTTTTGCAAAACTTGGAAAATCACAATATCTGACAGATTTGACATGGTGTTATGTGTAACACACGGCTATTAGTTTTTTTTTAATGCTTAGCTCATTTACAAAAACGCGTTCTTATTATTAGGTAAATTACAGTTTTCGTACTGATATCGCCTTGATTTACTCTTGCCTAAGATTAGTCAGATAGATAGAATGTGCGGATAGAGTTCCATCTTCCTAGAATGAGCAGATTTTTTAAACGCCATTCATCACTGGCAAAAAAAAGACACCTTAAATGCAGATAAGTATATATTTCCCCTAGTAAATTATACACTTATCTGCATTTATATCAAACTCGTACCGTGCGTTCAGGGGGGTCTATCCCAGAAGTTCCATATTTTCCAGTTCCATATGGATCTACCGGGATATTCATTTTGAAGGAAATTTTCCAGAAGTACCATATGGAACTAATGGTTCATATTCCCCTGTTCCACCTAACCCTACCGGGTTGTCTCCACTGGTAGGGATGCATGGAATTTTTTTCATATCAATCGTCTACCTCTGCTAACAAAGTACAAACTTTGTCTATACATATAACTCTTAAAATATCAAATGCATAAGCGTGCCTTTTACGTTCATAGTAATGTTTGAACGCTGTTAATCGTGTAGGTACAGTCACAAAATAGAAATAATAAATACTTTAACGAATATTTGTTCCTGAGTTATGGATGTTATATATGTATATAAGTATCTATATGTATTTATCTATTATATATATCATCGCCTAGTACCCACAACACAAGCCTTACTGAGCTTACCATGGGCCTAGGTTGATTTGTGTAAGATTGTCCCATAATATTTATTTATTTATTTATTTATTTATTATTTAAAAAAATGGTCAAATAAATTGTTGGAGAATCGAAATACAACTGATTCACCCTAGAGCACATCTCCGAAGATAAGTAGGTACTCAACTGATTTAAAACTAAAATAAAACCAGGTGTAAAGCCTAGTATATGGAACTATTGGGATCATTTGTTTGATATTTACAAATGTACCGATAGTTCCATATGGAACTAGAAAATATGGAACTTCTGGGATAGACCCGTTCAGAGCGACAGAAAATTTCCGATTTCCGCTTTTGCTAGTCTGAGTAACATGCATGTGAACTAACCTTAACCTAGGTTAGCGAATAACATTACTTGGAAATGGTAACCAACCTAACGGCTCGTAACGTAGCCCAACTAACCTTATCCGGATAAAACCTGATGACAGCTAAGTGTTTTGTCTATGGCCATGACTTGATGTCAAAGTCAAGTGCCATTATGAAAGCTGTAAGTAATCCATTTACCGTTGGAATAAAAAAAAACACCAATAGTTTTATTTACAACTTGAATAATAAAGTATAGTAGGTAGGTAAACTTATTGAGTAGTAGATTGGCTGCGATTGGCCGCCTGCTGACGGAGAAGTGATGGCATGGCAATAATGGCATCCGATAGGTCATCGTCTTTTCGCCGTGCCATGTGTGAAAAAAATATTTCCATCCGTTAACAGAGAAGTAATGGCATCCGATGGGCCATCGGCTCTCCGCCGCCGTTACATGTGGTGAAGCAGTTGGGTCTACCCGCTGGCAGAGAAGTGATGGCATCATGCTACGTGTGATGATGCTGTATCGAAAACCAGCTCGTTTGGCTATCAGCCTGTTGTGGCTGCAGTATTGTATCATCTAGACCGGCTCACGTTGCTCGTACATGTAACAAGAAATAAAACATCCAAAGTAAAGTTTTATTCAGTGAATTAAATAAATGCAGGGTTCTTTTAGTTTTATTTTTGGTAGTGGATTATTAATCAAACTCAATACAGCAAATTCTTTTTCATAAAGCAAGACTACGCGATAACGATAAGCTGTAAAAATAGATAATGCTGCAAAATTTAAGCTTTTAAATAAACCGTAAGTGAATGAATCATCTTATAATTATTAATCGTATGGCGGTTTCACACTGGTAAATATATGTATTCGTATTGATGTCGCTGATAGAGTTCCAGTGTGCGCTGCGAGGTTCAGAAGGAACAGTGCAGCTGCCGAGTTTGTTGTCTTATAATAACAGCATACTATAGATAGATATAATTATAACGCTATCTCCGGAAAGAGTAGCTAAACCTATTATTTGCAGTTATACCTACCTATGTACGAGTACCTATCTTATCCTACTATTGCTCAGTAGGTATGCGGTGTTGTGTTGCTGGTGACATGTAAGGTCGCCAGAGCTCCCGAGACTGTGTTGTTTCCGGCTTGTGTTATGGCCGGGTTGATTCTTGCTAACAACGGAACGAATCCACAAATCGATAAAGGGTCGGCACCGCGTCAGTGATGATTCTGGAATCGCATCAGGCAGACCGTATGCCTACAAACTAAAATTTCTAAATCTATCTCTCTCGGCATATCGTCAAACAATACTATTAAACCCAGTAACAGTAAGGGTCCTTTTGCGTACAGAACCCAAAGAAGACAAAATGAGAACTTCCTCGGATAAATGGTTCTGGATATTGCCCCCTACATACAAACTTACAAAGCACAACCACAACCTCACAATCTCACAGACTTTTCCTCTGTATTATATTACTTGATCCAAATGTTGACGCTGAAGTGTATTTAATTTCTCTTTGCAATCCAAAAATGAGAGTGGACCATAACAGCGTTCATCATCATCCTAGAGTTATTCCCGGTTGAACCCTAAAGGAGCTCGGGGTCCGCTTTGACATCTAATTCCAAGATTTGGCGTAGGCACTAGTTTTACGAAAGTGACTGCCACTGACCTTTCAAACCAGAGGGAGATCTAGACCTTATTGGGATGAGACCGGTTTCCTCACGATGTTTTCCTTCACCGAAAAGCTAACGGTAAATACTCCGTAATAAGTTCCGAGAAACTGATTGGTACGGGCCGGGATTCGAACCTACGACCGCCGCTTGACAGCCACATGCCTGGTCGTGTGTCGTCGTGCCCCTCACGCCAAGAACCCCTATAGCGGTTATGACGTCCGCTGTCAAAGCAACCTTCAGTCTTTCATATAAGGTTCATAGTCACTCTCTTATGGAAAAACGGTTGGCGTGTCAGTGACACTTTAGTACGTGAATCATGGCGTTCAAAGGGTTAAGCTTTTCCATGTCTATGAAAATAAGGTTAAACGGGCTTTATAAAACAGGGGCTTAAAATATGTAGATATTATAGATTAGTACGTACCTATTTTTAGCAGCCAATCTTAAGCTGGCGTGGGTTGTGGGTCTTGAAATCATCATTCGTGTTTTACGGTTCAACTACTTTCTTAAGTAGGTACCTCAACTACGCGAAAAGCTATAATAATACACTATGCTGCAAGAATAAACAGTAAGTGAATCAACCAGCTATATACAATACACAAATACCTACAATATATATAATTATAACTAGCACATTTGAAGCAGGAGCAGCCCAACTGGAGTAGTGCCTTCACCTTACAGAAGACCGTAGTCATAATAAGGCCACTACTTGCTCTGTCGGTTAGGTATGTGGTGTTGTGTTCCTGGTGGTGAGTAAGGTCGCAAGAGCTCTCGAAGATGTGTCGTGATGAGAGCGAGGGACCCGTGATCGTCTCTAGCTATCACCACAACGAATCCTCAAATCAATAAAGGGTCGGCCACACGCTTTTCATTATTCTGGAATCACATCAGGCAGACCGTATGCCTGTTTTCCACCCACTTAGTATTAAAGAATTCTTCCAAAGCTATCTCTCTCGGCATATCATCAAACGATACAACCCAGTAACAGAACAGACGGACGGAGCCTGAGTAGTTGAAGGATCCTAGGTACAGAGTACAGAACCAGAAAAAGACAAAATAATAACTTACTCCTCGGATAAATAGTGCCGCATAATACTCCCTAGCTCCCTACATACAAACTTACAACCTTACAAAGCTAATACAATCTCACAGACTTTTCCTCTTTATTATATTTCTACAGATAAAAATACTTGACCCATATCAAATTTCAGTAATTCGGTACATTTTTTGACTTTACTGATCGAAATAAGGTCTAACGGGCTTAATGGAAGTAGATATTATATATACCTAATTGTAGAAGTCAATCTTAGGCTGGCGTTGTTTGTGGGTATTGTAAACGTCTTTCGTGTTTCAGGGTCCACCAAGTTTCGTTAGTAGGTAGGTTAGCTCAAAAACCACATGAAAAAAAAAAAAAAAATTGGTAAACACGATAAAAGAATACCTAAGGATACGTACCCCCGAACACACAAATGAATGACGTGAATGTGTGGAAACACATTCACATAAACGAAAATGATACGCATACGGAGGGTTCCGTACTTCAGAAGAAACAGGTGCCAAGAGTTCAAATGATACAGCCCTGTAACAGATGGACGGACGGACATACAGGAGCCTTAGGATCAATTTCAGCCAAGGTACTTAGATGGAGATTTGACACCATATACTGACAACAAAATCTCAAAAACTTCTGTTCAAATTAAATTGCCCTATTGGATGTCATAAGGTCATAAATGTCGAAAAAAGTACGTTGCTGGGGATGCCTATACCTACCCCAAAAATGCCACAGTTACCGGTCCTGCGCCAGGCGAGCGTATTTGCCTACCAGGTCATCAGTTCACCTTCTTGAGGTACTTGGTCACCACTCGAGAAACTTTCCGCACCAACGGCCATCGGTTCTACGTTCAATCAAGGCCCCAAAAATACCATGAAATCACCATCATCCTCCTAGCATTTACCACTTACCGTCAGGCAAGAGATAATTTGAAATTATAATTGGCTTGACGGTCGCATCAAATATGTTTTCAAAGGAAAAGCTTCGTCGCCAACCATGACAAACGGGGTGGTACCCGTAATTATTGAATTCGGCAAAGATCGACCAGGTATTTTAAGTATTATTATTTAATTTCTGTCCTTTAGGAATAGCTCTTTAGAGCTATTCGCAAAAATGCTGCCATATCGCTATTCCGGCCTTAAGATCCAACATCCACGTAGATAAATTTGTAATGTGCGTCAACCAAGGCCAATTAAACTATGGAAAATGATTTGCTGGTGCTTCGATACAAAAATGCTTGCCATCTAATGCTCCAATGCAATTTGGGAAACGCCACAGCCTTTCAAATTCATCTGCAATTTTCCTCCACGTCTCTTCATTTGGCTGTGGCCACCACCTCTTTCATTAAACAAAATATTGCTCGACAAGTTTCGTTAACAATTTTACAAACGGTAGAATGACCAATTCGAAAATTGAGCCAGAGTGTTTTGAATGAATCCCCTGTAGTCTGCAAATAAATTTTTCAACACACCTGCTCGTAAAGTAGGTCTTATTACAGCGTATTTACACTGATAATGCAGAATATTACCCATGCCGTGCCTTTTACATTACATTATCGCACTAGTGCCTTTTCATTACATATATTTTTAAATATTAGCAAAATAATGCAGAATATTACCCATGCCGTGACTTTTACATTACATTATCGCACTAGTGCCTTTTCATTACATATCTTTTAACATTTTCATTTTTTTTTTCTCGCAAATGTGTTGAAAAACGTCGTATGAAACACGTGAGCATTGGTCATTACACTTCTCGTCTCCATTAAGCCTTCGCCTTCGGCTCAGGCTTAAAAACCGACTCGAGTGTAATGACCAACATAGCACACTTGTATCATAATGTACTATTACCTTAATTTATAATTTACAAATGGATTTTAATTTATAATTATTAGCATTACCTATAGATATGATTGGGTAGCATTATTTATTTAATTTGTTTTTCTCCTCAAGCGTCAACTCCGAGCGATTGACTGTTGTTACCTACAGTTACCAAACACTTATAAATACATATTATTTAGACATTCAAGTAACAATAACGCACACATTTATGTTTACACAAAATATAGACGCATTGCTGCACAGCATAAAATATAGGATCTGCCCACCTGATTGTACACAAACACAGACACCGTAGCGTATGGATACTTGCGACTTCACTAGTACCTATAACAAGCATGTTCTCAACCCTTCATTCAGACCTCTGATTACGCGTAGTTTCTACGAATCACGGCGTCAAGATATATTTGTGGGTGAACGTTGAGGAAGTTGAGCTTAAAACAAGTTACAGAATAGCGGGGCTGGAGAAAAATGCAGGTAATACACAACTCACCCACACTCTCATAGCGCGGCCTACTTAGATTTTATTGAATTTGCATTTTGCTTACCTTAAACAAAGAGCTAGTCGATGTTCGGAGGATATCGGTTTCTGGAACCTAGTAATTTTCTTTTCCAAACAGTGTTTAACTTTTTCATGGATAGAATCTTGTGTCACGTGAAAATAATCATAAAATTTGTCATCATAGGTCCAAAGATCTTTACACAACATTTTGAACTCTCCTCTTGCTTCACGGGAACGCCAAAGTCGATGCACGCCAAATTGTTTTGAAGAACATAGTATCTTCTTCTTCGACATTTTATTTAGCTTTGTTTATCGTATTTTATCGTATAAGTATGAGAGAACTTATGCAAGTATGTTGCAGTGCTGGAATAAATTACAATGACAATGACTCAGTGACAATTACATTAGAACGACGGAAACGGCCCGGTCGCTGCCCGCTGTGATTGACACGCAACGCTCGGAATCGGCCCGGACGTGGCACGGCGACCGAGCCTCGGTGTCGGCCCGGCCCCGGCCCGGTGCGAGCTCGGTGACATAACGTTTGCACAATGTCCCGGCCCGGTGTCGGCTCGGCGTCGGCCCGGAAACGGCCCGGAAACGGCCCGGTGGTCAAAGGTGTATCAAAATAAGCTCGTCGACGGCTCGGTAAGTTTACGGCTCGGGCCGGAACCGGCCCGTTCTAGCGTGAATCATCCTTTATAGTGCTGTGATAGCTACTTTGTTGCACTCACTCAGCTGTTTAGTCGATTGATCGCAACGAGGCGAGCTTTATAGCAATAAATATATATTATAAATATAACTTACAAATGAGAAATAAAAGCCCCCATATGACAACAATACGCATTTACAACAGCCTACCTAAAGAAATAGCTGATGAGGTCAAATATACTAAATTTGTTCAAAAGTTAAAATCATATTTAATAGAAAGCAGTTTTTATTCACTGAAAGACTTCTTCAATGTAAATAGTTACCATAGATAATCTTCGCAAATGTTATCCTAGATATTGATACCTACCTACCTACATGTAAATCTTAGTTTAAGTACTATAATTTGTAATGTGTACCTACGTTTTGAGACGAAGGATTTGCAATACCCTTACAGGGAGTCATGTTGTACCTACTATAGACTGTAAGATATTTAAGACCTGACATGAGTGCAATAAAGTATTCTTATTCTTCTAAATGTTAGAAGCATTTCAGCTTTATAAACGTCTGTTATTTGTGTTGAGAAAATACGAAAACATTGAAGTAAGTACAACATATTTAATTTATTTCTACTTAACACTATATAGAATGGTAGCCATGTTCTTGAAAATAATGTTTTCGGTGTTAGCTGTTATTCGTGTAACATACTAAATTTCGATACGAAATTTTATTTTTCGATTAACTTCCTTATATTTTTAGTTAATGTTTTAATGGGCCTCCTTATTTTTGAGTTATTAAGAAATTATTTATAAAAATAAAATATCAAAAGGAATTGTTCCAAAGTACGGTTGCCATCTTACGACCTGTACTCGACTTTTAGTTGAAAAATAGAAAATATATTACATTTACATTGCTGTAGGTGCTATAACAATCAATCAAAAAATCAAAATCAAAATCAATTATTTATTCTGCAAATAGGCCACAAGGGCACTTTTACATGTCAAATGGTATTCTACAATATAATATTAATAATGTTACACAATAATCATTTTAAAATTGCAGATTTTGTCAATCACTCTTAGAACGTTCTCTCGGCAGGTGCTGTAATAGTGAATCGATATCTTTTATATAACACTTAGTGCTTTAAGAGTAACTGAGATGCTATTTGGTCATATAAGCAGCTATTTTACCATTGTAATGCTTCCACGGGAACAATGTCGAATGACGGTGCTATAAAGACTTCTTCAGCAGCTAATTAGAAAATTAGAAGCTTTTATACAGCTAATTTAGCACTGACAGTGGTATAAAAGTGAAATTTGATACCTTTATACAATAATTGAGTAAACGCGCTGTAAACATGTCGGGTAAACGTTTAGTCGACATAGTTTTACGCCCAAAATGCGAAAATGCTAAAGAGTTGAGTATAGTTCTTTTATACGACGATTTATATTTAACTCTTTTTTACGACTATTTCTCGATCATTAGCTGTAAAAAGCTTTGCTTATACGACTGTTTTGCTGGTTGGGTAGGCAGCCGTGGTTACTAGGTACCTCCCCGTTGAAGTGGAACAAGCGATATTTAGAGAACATTTTCTAGCTCCCTCCTCGACTTAGCGAGGAAAGCAGTGCCTCCCTAATTAGGGCTGCTTTGTCGCACGGGGTGCTGCCCAGCTCGCGCTGTTGTTCCAATGTAGCGCAAAAACGACCACTCTCCCCGAGCCACCTGTGTGCAGAGCCCGAGTTGCAAAGTCAGACCTCTCTACCTCGGTCCATCGCCACAGGGCTTTTATGATCTCGTTACCAAAATCCAGAAACAGTCCGTACCGCAGGATATATTATGGGGCGTAAGTGCTCGCTCAAACACAGACGCACCCTCTCGTCCCTACCCCGCTTGATCCAATGGAACGGATAGCCGCTACGATCGGAGAATAGTAGAGATGCAGTGTCTGGGCAGCGATAACAGGACCCCTATCACAGCCCTTCAGGCCATCAACAACTGCCTAGCTGCCACGCCACCGGAGGTGAACTGCTAATAATAGCCAAGGCAGGCACTATGTAATATACCGGGAGTGACCGCAAAGCTTAGATGCAAGCATCTAAACCCCCCTCTACCAGGTTTCGCCCACGAGCCGACGTGGTTGCCCGGGGTGTGGCAGCAGCGTGCAAACAGCTACGAGGAGCCACTGGTAAGACTTTATGAGTATCAGTGATTTTAACCAGGTAGTCCCCCGCTAAAAAGCCGACCAGTACTCGAACATCCGTACCACGCTTTCAGGGACACCAGAGCCGCGCATTTTTCCCCACAGAATTTCATAATTCACAAGGTCAAATGCTCGGCTCAGGTCGAGAAAGCACGCGTAGACCGAAGTGCCGTTAGTCACACAGTGGTTCACGCAGTGCTTTAGACTTAAAATAGCCGAATCGGTCGAGAGAACAGGACGGAAACCAAACTGCGCGTCATCAATGCCATGGCCTCGAGCATCTCGGGCTGTAACGGCCGTTAAAATATCTTGCCTACTACCGTACCTAATGAGATAGGTCGGTAATTGGATGCTGATGAGAGATCTCCTGTCCTATTCTTGACTATCGGGAAATAAAGGTTCGAATCATATGGAGGAAGATAGGCATATCGCTTGTGACAGAAATGTAAATAAAAGCGAATTATAGTAATTATGATACCAACATTTATTTGTAATATTTATTACCACGTGTATGGATTGAGAATTAAAAACCTGAAACATTGTAGTATTTACTTACTTACCCCTTTATTCTTGTACCCTGTACCCGATTTAGACAATTCGTTACTACTATGTTGAATAGGCAAGGGAAATAGTATAATGTATTTGTTATAATAAAAATCATAGAATTATTGTAACAACTCTTTTATTGGACAAAATACCAGTAAAAACCTCCAAACCATAAGTATTCATTTATTTATCATTAAATTATCCATAAGTTAATTCATTCACTTATAACGTGACTAATAATCGAAGCATCAATAATAATTCAAGCATATAATGCAGTTGAAATACACAGCAATATCACAAAGTACATAATTAATACCAAGGGTTACTTAACTGACTGGACTTCCCAGGAGATGTTCACCATGGAACAGCAGTGACAATAATGAATCAGAATCGGCCGGTCGAACCCTTTTATACCTGATTCCAGGTGTGCGATCACGCCACCTCTGTTCGATAAACACGTGACGTCATGGATAGTTTAGTCAGTCATTTTAATCACTTGATCAATAAATTCTTACTAGTATTCATTTAAAATATACACAAACATATTAAAACCATTATAAATAGGCACCATGAAAATTACATACTGATATTAATTTTAATTTTAGCATTGGCAATATTATTAGTAAGTCAACGATTATACACTTACCCGACATATTTTATTGAAGTGTCAAATCAGTATTTAATAGTCTGGCGACACAGAAAAGTGACAAACTAATCAATAAAGAAGGTTAATTCGCGTCTTAACTTAAATTACTGGTAAGCTTATGTGCTATATTACATAATAATCTAACACGTGCATAGATTGAATAGAGTGCTAGCTAGTTATATATTGCGTTACATGCATACAGTATATGCCCACGGCTGAGGTCATCATGACCGGGCGATTTACCACGTGTCATGCCCTCAACTACTTTCACGATTTCTTTAGAACAGAAACGAATAGGGTTCGGTGGTCAAAGTGCGTTTATGACGCATATCATTGAGCATATACTGCGATACAGGCCGCGGAGAAATTTTAAACCTATCACTGAAGATACTGGCCATCTGCTCTGGCTGCTGTAAATGAAAATGTCGAGAGTTTTCCAACTTTTCTAAGTTGTAGTTATTCACGCGACATGCGTCAGGTTGCCTAAATATCTTGAGGCGCTATGTCGGGTAACCTCCTCGAGTGTCTCGATTCTACCGATTCCTCTTGATTCGGTTGATCCGCAGGAATGGGTAGTGTCTTGGCCGGTGCGCCCTGGAGACAACGGCAAGTGATAATTTAGTGAGCCCTAAGTGATCGCTTGCTGGTGCTACTAATAACCTGACACGGGGGGGTCAGGGGGTTCCGCCCAGGGAATCACAAGATTCCCCAGGTGCGGCTTGAGGGAGAGGCCATTGCCGTTTGCCTCTATAATAAATAACGGACGCGGAACCCTGACTAATCCTCTGCTATCAGAGGATTCATGTTAGGCGCGGGGGCTACGACCGTCAGGCCGGGGCCGAGTTGTGGCTGCGAGGGAGAAAACCTCTATAAAAAGTTACAAAGGGACCTGAGAGGGTGAATCCGGGGATCACCCCCTCCCGGTGCAGAGGTCCTTTGGTCGGGTCGGGAAACGTGTGACGTCTGTCGCCCTGCACGCTTAAGACGGGAGGGGGGGCTTTTGCCCCAGTAGTGAGGGCAGCTGCGGCTGTTGCCGAGGGGCGTCGTGGTGAAATGTTCGCGATCCCATGACGCCCCTACAACACGGCAGAGAGATACCTTGGTGGTTTAAGACGGTATTCCGGGGGGTTCCCGGGAGCCCAACATACCCATCCTAGTTCTCGACTAGGTGGGATGCGTAAAGGCATTTCACCAATTAAAAAAAAAAAGGTTGCCTATCTAAACTAATACTCTACCGGACCTTTTTTTACCGACTTCAAAAAAAAAGGAGGAGGTTCTCAATTCGGATGTATTTTTTTTATTTTTTATTTTTTTAATGTTTGTTACCTCAGAACTCCGTCATTTATGAACCGATTCATACAATTCTTTTTTTAATTGAAAGTATATGCTTCCAGATTGCTCCCATTGTTTTCAAAACCCCAGTTGGATGATGGGAACCATGAGGAATTGAGGGAACTCCTCAAATATATTAGGCACGCGTGTAGTAATTTCGGTATTTTCTATTATATTTTTTTCATTTTTTCATTTTTATCATTATCATATCTCGTGTATTTACACCCGGAAATCATAAATTTGGTGATGGTGGAAGTGATGATGAAGACCACAGATGGCTTGTGGAACTTCTCAATGATGTACTTCAAACTATATAAGTACGTCACAGATTCTGATATGATTCCGTTGAAATAGCAAACAATGAAGTGCCAAAGGTAATTCTGAGATGCTTGAGGAATCGACGGAAGTCCTCAAATATTATCGGCCCACATACAGCGATTTGGTTTATTGGTCTAAAAATCAACGCATCTGCTCTCAGAAATCAGTTCATGCGGTAAATTGAAAAAAAACTGTGGAAATGTTCATGTGGCTTGGCGGAGTACTGAATTGAAGTCGGTTAAAACTTTGTTTTGAAAGTAAATTATTATTTTACACATGATAAAGAAATCGTAATAATGTTAATATTTTATTACATGAATATCGATATTACGAATTCGATGAATGAGAAGTCACTATGAGATCTCAAAAATGCCACCATAATTCCGGTCTCTGATCAGTACTTAGTCTCAATTCAAACATTTAAAGTCGAACAGTATAACTACAACAAGTTAAAAAACTCCCGACATTTTCATTTCAAAGTTCAATATCTCAAAAACGGCCAAACCGATTTTGTTAAAACGTAGCTAAGAAGAAAATCGAACACGTCAGCTTTCGGATAAAAAGAAGCAGGTTGTGTCGGAGATACAACCGTTAATTGAGTTTAAGTGGATACTTCTTTGTTGGCTATGGAACCCTAATATATATATCTGAATTAATTCACTAAAATCTGTATGAGTACAGATAAGTCAATATATATGGCAATATTGACTGACGTAGCACATTTGACTCGCGATACATTGAAAATGGCGGTCATGTCAGCATTATTTTCATGTCCGCCACATAAACTAAATAACATTTTGTGATTAACAACTAATGGCAAATAATGAAGGATTCAGATCAGATTAGGCTTCTCTACAAAAAGTTATTCCGGCCGGAAGTCGCGTGATACATTTTGAACTGTACTGTACCCCTATACAAGAACGCGAGCAAAGAAGTATCTACTTCAAAAAAAACCGCATCGATTTTAATGCGTCCATTTGTTTAGGAGCTACGATGCCACAGACAGACACACAGACACGTCAAACTTATAACCCCTCTTTTTCCGTCGGAGGTTAATAAAAAAGAGGTTACTTAGGTAGATTACGCACTGGCAAGAGACGTTTAAGAACTCAAGGCAGTAAATAAAGAAGCTAAAATTCGGCTGTCTCATTTGATTTGAAACAACCACGTACATAGTTGGTCATTGATTGTCAAATATTGTACGATTTTTTTATTTTATTATATATTCGTTTTTTTTCGAACCACAGTGTGGTTATTTATCGCAAACCCAAACAATTTAATGGCGGAGGTTACGGAAAACGATAATGACCAAGATATGGAGCTGAATATTGACGAAACTTATGAGTATCTCACCAGACTTTTTCCAAACGCAGACCCGCACTACCTCAGAAGCTCTGCGGAGAAGTTCAGGGCCGAGAACGAAGTCAGGATCTTCATCGATGATAAGTTGGACAGCAACGACTACCCGACGCGCGAACAGTACTTGGCGAAGACAAAGGTCACCGAGGAGCAGCAGCGTTACACGACACATTTTAACGTAGAGCAGTTTCTTACCTTGTTTCCAGATCCGTTCACGCACTTCGAGGACCAGACCAGGAAGTGCAATTACAGCGCAATCGTCTTCGAGTTCCTGAAAAACGAATTCAGGCGAGTGAGGGTCAAAACAATTCGCGAAATTTACTATCACAGTCGATATAACATGAGCATCGCTGCAAATAATCTGAGACTGTCGAGGGATTTTATCGTACAGCCGCGATATCCCCGGAATATTCCCTGTGGGAATATCCCGCTCCTCCAGGAGATGGCGTTCGTGCGCCACCAGGGGGCGCTCCGCGACCACATAATGGTAGTCAAGCAGAGAGAGGAGGAGGAGTTTAATGCACTCAAGGCTGCGGGAGGCTTGTGGACCTGCCAGTGTTGCTATGATGACGAGTGCATGACGTCAAAGTGCGCGACCTGCGACAATGCGCATGTCTTTTGCAACTCCTGCATAGTAAAGGGCACTGACTCGAAACTGGGGGACGGCGAGACCCACGTGCCGTGTTTTTTGAACTGTGGAAGTGAGTTTAGTATCTGGACATTGCAGAAAGTTCTTCCGCCGACGAAATTTAGTATTTTGTTGAAGAAGCGACAGGCGGCGGAGGTTATGGCGGCCGGCCTTGACGGGTTAGTTTCCTGTCCGTTCTGTGACTTCGCGTCGATACCGCCAGAGGGAGACAAAGTCTTCAAGTGCCTGAACCCAGAATGCATGAAGGAGTCTTGTATCCTATGTAAAGAACCGAATCACTTGCCGTTCAAGTGCGGGGAGCAGGAACAGCAGGAACAAAGGGATAAGGCGAGGAAGTACGTCGAGGAGAAGATGACCCAGGCGCTGACGCGCACCTGCTACCAATGCAAGAGGGAGTTTTTCAAAGAGGAGGGCTGCAATAAAATGACTTGTCCGTGCGGAGCTAAGATGTGTTACATTTGCAATAACCCTGTTAAAAATTATGCGCATTTCCGCGGGCAGGGATCTGATGAAGTTGATAAGTGTCCGCTGTGGAGCGATAATCAGCTCCTCAATGCGACGACTGTAAGAAAAGTGGAGGAAGATGCGCGCAGGGAAATTTTACAGCAAGATCCGACCCTGGATTTCAACACCTCCGGGCTGGCACCTGTTCTACCACCACCGACACAAGGACCCCACAGTGACATCCCAGAGACTGACAATATTGTTAATATTGTAGCAGCCCGAGTGTTGAATGCAGGTCGCTTCGATCAATCAAAACCCTAATATAAACTGTAATAATAATCATTCCTATTTTATTTCTATTACCATGTTTATATGTTTTAACATTGAAAATGTTTATTCGCTCGCTCTGGTAGGGGTCCCTTTTTAACCGACTTCAAAAAAGGAGGAGGTTATATGTTTCACTGTATGTATTTCATTATGTATGTTCGCTGATTTCTCCTTCAATTGTAGACCGATTTCCAAAATTATTTTTTTATTCGAAAGAGTAGTCCGAGGTGGTCCCATTGTCACCAATTTAGGATCTGATAATGGGATCCGAGGGAAGTTGAGGGCAACCCTCAAATTTTATAGGCACGCGTGTAGTGGTTTCGGTATTTTCTATTATAACTCGTGTATTTACCTTCAGAAAACGCAATTTTGATGAAGTGGAACTGATGATGAAGACCACAGATGACTTATGGAACTTCTCAAAGATGTAAAGTACCTACGTTAAAGATTCTGACATGATTCCGTTGAATCTTGAAGTAGCAACTAATGAAGTGTTAATTGTGAGATCCTTGAGGAATCGACGAAACTCCTCAAATATAATCAGCCCACATATAGCGCCTTGGGTTTTTCTGAAATAATCAACGCATTTGCTCTCGGATAGCAGTTCATGTGGTAAATTGGAAAAATAATTTACTTTCAAAACAAAGTTTTAACCGACTTCAATTCAGTACTCCGCCAAGCCACATTAACATTTTCAAATTTTTTTACAATTTACCACATGAACTGATTTCCGAGAACAAAAGCGTTGATTTTTAGACCAACCAATAAACCAAATCGCTGTATGTGGGCCGATAATATTTGAGGACTTCTGTCGATTCCTCAAGGATCTCAGAATTACCTTTGGCACTTCATTGTTTGCTATTTCAACGGAATAATATCAGAATATGTGACGTACTTATATAGTTTGAAGTACATCATTGAGAAGTTCCACAAGCCATCTGTGGTCTTCATCATCACTTCCACTTCACCAAATTTATGATTTCCGGGTGTAAATACACGAGTTATAATAGAAAATATCGAAATTACTACACGCGTGCCTGATATAATTTGAGAAGTTCCCTCAATTCCTCGTGGTTCCGATCATCCAACTGGGGCTTTGGAAACAATGGGACCAATCTGGAAGCATATACTTTCAAATAAAAAAAAGAATTGTACGAATCGGTTCATAAATGACGGAGTTCTGAGGTAACAAACATTAAAAATAAAAAAAATAAAATACATCCGAATTGAGAACCTCCTCCTTTTTTTGAAGTCGGTTAAAAAACCACATATCCTTAACTATTTTATACTTCATATGTAGGACTCAGTTGTGTTTTGAGGTAACGAGTGCGTATTATTAGATTGCCTAATTAGAAAATGAAATAATTAACAAAGAACGAAAAAAACCGATTACAGTTCCCATACAAAAAATAACCGGTTACAATCCCTGGTACGATGTGGCTTGACGAATTACTGAATTGAAGTCGGTTTAAACTTTGTTTTTAAAGTAAATTATGAATCCTAGCGGTACACCCCGAAATTCAGCAAAATGCTGCAAATGGTGTTAAAGATCGGAGCGATACCCTGAGAACTTTACGGTTTCGCTCTAGGAAAACAACAATATATCGATATCAGCCATATTTTTACACAAAAAATAGGTTGGGTAATTTGACTAAATATTCATTAATAATCCACCTAAATTTAATACCGATACGGTAAAAAATTATGAAAAGTAATCTTCATAAATTCCGTAAAAATCAGGCGAAAATGGTATAAACTTTCTTTACTTTATAATTGACTACGTCTATATACGTTCTTTGGGATACGCGCATAATCCACTTATTTTTGTTAATGATTAAACCTTTCTATAGGCCAGATGAAATTCAATATATTCTCAAGGTCGTAAATATTTAATTAAAATGCCGTTATTTCCTGATGCATATATTTTTGGTTTCAGGTAGTAAGTCTCCAAATTTGTGTAGGTACTCAAACATGTTTTCATTATAAAATACTGATAGCATTTTTGCTTGCGGGTAAAAAAAATTTCCTAACTACTGGTCCATAGAATTATTGATTTCAAAAGTAAAAGTTGTTTAAAATCCTACTTATAATATTATAAATGCGAAAGTTTGGATGGATGGATGGATGTACGTTCCGATAAATTTCAAAAACTACTGGACGAATCTTTATAAAAATTTCCAGTTATGTACTACCTTATACAGGGTGATTTGTAATTCGACCTATTCCTTGAAAGGGGTTATACTAGAGCTAATTTGCAACAATTTATGTCCAGTCAACCAGGGGTCAAAACTCGTATTTTTTTTTTAATTTTTCGAGTTTTTAGTTTGTATGAAAAAAAATCGCCTTGCGGCCTTAAACTGGTGATTGTGACAAAAATGTTTTTTTACCATCCAACTGGAAGTACTTTTGTCACAATCACCAGATTAAGGCTGCAAGGCGGATTTTTTTCATACAAACAATAAATAGGTTGATTTGTGTAAGATTGTCCCATAATATTTTATTTTTTATTTTATTTTTAAACTAAAAACTCGAATAACTCGGAAACCAGCGAGTTTCGACCCCTGCTTGATTGGACATAAATTGTTGCAAATTAGCTCTCTTATAACCCCTTTCAAGGGTCGAATTACAAATCACCCTGTATATCAGAATAGGACATAAGCTATAATTTATGTCAAATTTCATCCCATTTAGGGACGAAAAAGGGAATGAAACTTTGTATAGAGACTAGAGACCAAATATTTTTGCTTCAAGGCACGCCATTTTCGGTTTTAAGTGTCAAACAATAAGCAGTATAATAGCGTAAGCAATTCTACTTACTTATATGCAGAACTTGACGTATGAAAGACAGGTCAACGTTTCAATATCTTAAAGCCAAAGTGACTCAAGTCCATCTGAATGTTTACGCCATTCCATGAAATAATGGTCTAGCGATTAGGTAGATAATTGTGTGAGAAAAAAATAGAGGGCTTGCGGCAATATACCAAAATATTCTGACCTCTCAGCCCGTAATAGTTGTTTGAAGAAGCAGATGAAATAGGTTGGATAGTTCAGAAGTTGTCAACATTGACTGACCAGCATAACAACGTCGACAGATATCAATAGTTGTTATGCATTAAGGGGTCAACTAAACTGGATGCATGTCGAACACATCAGGAATACCTACTGTCACGCCATGAATCAACGATTTATCAAGTTTGAAAATTGGTAGTTGTATTATATGTGGGACATAAATTTAAACAGTATAATGCGCTTTGAAACTTCATGATAGAAAGGTTCAGTTGTCTGTGAAAACATTGGTTTGGTAGTGAGCGAATAAATAAGAGTCAGTTTCTTTCTGATACAAGATAATTTACTAATGCAAAGTTTTAACCAACTTCAATTCTGTATTGCGCCAAGCCACATAAATGAACATTTCCACATTTCCTTTCCACTATACCACATGAATTGCTTTCCGAGAAAAATACGTTGATTATCAACGAAAAAACCCAAATCGCTATATGTAGGCTGATGATAATATTTGAAGAATTCCGTCGATTCCTCGAGGATCTCGGAATCAGCTTTTTCACTACATTAGTTGCTACTTAAACGGAATCATATCAGAATAATATGTGACACGCACTTTACATCAATTGAGGAGTTACATAAGTCATCTGTGGTCTTCATCATCAGTTCCACTTAATCATTACACGCATGCCCAATAAAATTGAGGAGTTCTCTCAATTCCTCATGGATCACATTATTCAACGGGCTTTTTGAAAACAATGGGACCAATCTGGAAGCATATACTTTCAAATGAAAAAATAATTGTACGAATCGGTTCGTAAATGAAGGAGTTCTAAGGTAACAAATATTAAAAAAAAATACTTTTAACCAATTTGAGAACGTCTTCCTTATTTTGCAGTCGATTAAAAAGCTAAAATAGTTTCTGGGTACAATAAGTGTCATTAACAATATACCTACGGAGGCAAAAAGGACATAAAATTAAAATGCAATTGATCCATTCGTACAAGCTGAAGGACTTTAGGTAAGTGAAATTTACAACATATATATTTAGAATCGGCTGAAAAAATCCCTTCATTTGATGCCACACACGACTAGGGTTGCCATATGGAAGAATTAAATGTCCTGACAAAAATCCGGACATCACCCTAAAAATCCTGACATTTCTTGTAACAGAGATTTGGCGTAGCTTGAACGACGCACCGGCGGCGCGCTGCGCTCTGCGGTGTACTGTATAGTGGATATACCTTTCTCTTTCCCTCAGCCCGACCCCGTAGCCCCCTCCCTGCGCACGCGTGACCCGCGCCCGCGCGCGAAGCGCGAATCACATAGTAGCTGCTCGCGTATTAGTTTAGTCGCCTCGCATGTTTCGCGTTGATTCATTCCTAAAAATCCGGACACTTGCCAAGTCCGGCCGCAATCCGGACAAAGGGTCAAAAATCCTGACATGTCCGGACAAATCCGGACGTATGGCAACCCTACACACGACCCATATCGTGTGAACTATTTATCTAAGATGACGTCATAACTCCTCTACTTTTATTTTTAGAGTTCCGGACCAAAAAGTTAAAAACGGAACCCTTATGGTGCGACTCCGTCTGTCTGTCTGTCACAAAGTTAAATATCTCAGGAACTACTAATGCTATCAATTTGGAATATGTAGTTGTAAAACATTACAACCGGTACCGCCTCCGCACCGCGCCGCCACCGCTGTATGTGCGTTTCGACCTTTAATTAAAGTTGTCCGTTAGGTAAATTATTTACGTAGCAGAAGGTTTTATGGTGAGAAAAAGCCAAGCCAATTGTTTTTTTTCGCAAAAGAGTACCTACCTAAATACAATGTTTTATTTTATTTGTAAGGAAATTACCCGGATGGTGTTTTTTTTGACTACCTAGCAGATGTAGGTTGAATTCTTTGAAAAGCTACGCTAGCAAGTGCTTTTGTGTCATGTTGTTTTGTTACAATGTTTTTGTCTAACGTGGGGAATTTGGACTAGTAAAATCTTGTCGGGTTGATCGATGTTCCTATGTAGGTATTTCCAAGGGATTTCTTGATGACCTGTAGGTATTAGGCCTGTGGGCGGGGGCATACACCTAAATATGCAAAGTATAATATTCTAGCTTAACCATCGATTAATTAACTATGTGACATCTCCTCCCTGCATTTGTATCTAGTTATTTCTAGTTTAACTCAAGGATCGGAAAACCTGTTCATATGGGTTATCCGTTCGTTTGGGTAACCCCCTTCATATGATAAGCTAATCGTTCGGGTAACCCTTTCATCCGGTTACCCAACAATAATGATAACCCGTATTATTCAGATTAACCTAATCGTAACAAGGGGTTACCGCTTACAGGAGCTGATTCGGTTTGTGTTTTGAGTGTACTAACCGGTAACCTATCGGTTTAGCCTTACCCCTCTCCCGCGCCGCGCCGGCCGTTTCTTTCCGTCACCGCCGGCCGCGGCATCGCGCTGCCTGCCACTGTGCCACTGCCACTCAGAAATGGGCAAAATTTATTCGAATACGAATGTCGAATAATAATAAATAGAATTATTCGTGAATGACGAATAAATCCTGCGAAAATTTTATTTGTCAATATTTATCCGCGAATAATCAACGAAAAAATCTACGAATAACCCACGAATAATATATACTTTACCTCTTCACGCCTAAACCGCTGAACCGATTTAGATAAAATTTGGTATATTAGTTTGAGTCTCGGGGAAGAACAAAGGGTAGTTTTTATTCCGGAAATCAGCTCCTAAGGGGTTGAAATTGGGGGTGGATAATTTTTTTATTTTTTTTAAATCTTTTTTAAGGAGCTTAGTCGTTAAACGAGAATGTCGCTCCATACGTCCGCTAGTGGAGATACAACTATCTAATGCACAATTTGTAGGTCTTATAAAATGATTTCGCTTGCGCTGACTCAGGATCAGCCAGCGCCGCGTTACAAAATCCGGTGTGGTAGGTAGTGCGATGGGACTCCCCCCGTACACATTCCATTAAGATGTGGTATACGTCCTCTATTACCCCGCAGTCAGCACAGTAAGGGTTGGTAACTTTTCCCATAAGGAACTTAAATTTATTAGTTGGAACATGTCCAGAGCGGAGCCTCAACGCTATTACAAGTATTACAACATCTTGCCGAGAAAGCGAACACTGGGTTATCCAAGGAGACTGTAACGGTTCGGGCTGGATAGTTCTGTACCAGATACCTTTTTCTTGGGACCGTTTATCGAAAAACTCTTTCCATATAACGGCACAGTACTTCCTGACCCTACCCAGGGCTTCAGTGTAAAATGGCACCGCTTGTAGAACTGTACCTTCGGAGGAAGCTTCCTTAGCTAGTCTGTCTGCTTTTTCGTTACCGGCGATACCTTCGTGAGAAGGAATCCATTGTAAGACAACAACAACAAGAAAATCCCAATCAAATATCTCAAAAAATTATGAAGCTACAACCGTTTTAATGTCGCTTGTTAGAGTGAGAAAACGATCGGGAACTGTTACGTCAAGAATGTCAAGCTCAAGATCCTCGAGCGTTATAGTAAAAAACAATCGTTTCATATGAAGGTGCGTTTTGCGGAAAAGGGACAGAACAACCCCCTCTTAAAACTTTGGACACTTATAGTTATACCTTAGTGATTACCTCTTGCGTTGTTTTTTTCTCCATTTGACTACATTTTAAATCCTTTTCGAGAAAATACAACACTATGGTTATTTTATTTAGTGTCTACACCCCCTATTTTCGATCTATCCGACATCCGTATTTTTATATTATAACCATTATATTCTCTTTGGCTATAACCACGAACTTCGGAATTCGAAAATTTTCGGGTATCTCTATCGCACTCACATAACTCGAGTGACAGGAATGCAGATATACGAATTCCGAAACAAACGCAGGTATTTTGGCAGAATGCGCAAAGAGCACGTGCCATTGCCATTTTAAAAAATCAAATTCTTTTACTTATATTGTTCGAATTTGTTGATACATTTATTGAGATAAAAAGCGGCCAAGTGCGAGTCGGACTCGCACATGAAGGGTTCCGTGAAATTAATTGCGGTTTACGATTTATGACGTATTAAAAAAAACTACTTACTAGATCTCGTTCAAACCAATTTTCGGTGGAAGTTTACATGGTAATGTACATCATATATTTTTTTTAGTTTTATTATTCTCTTATTTTAGAAGTTATAGGGTGGGGGGACACATATTTTACCACTTTGGAAGTGTCTCTCGCGCAAACTGTTCAGTTAAGAAAAAAATTATATTAGAAACCTCAATATCATTTTTGAAGACCTATCCATAAATACCCCACACGTATAGGTTTTTGAGTTTCAGTTCTGAGTATGGGAGTCTAAAACTTAATGTTTTTTTTCGATTTTTGTATGAAAATCTTAATGCGGTTCACAGAATACATCTACTTACCAAGTTTCAATAGTATAGCTCTTATAGTTTCGGAAAAAAGTGGCTGTGACAAACGGACGGACATACAGACGGACATGACGAATCTATAAGGGTTCCGTTTTTTGCCATTTGGCTACGGAACCCTAAAAACTATCCTATGTGACAGCTAGAATAATAATGTATCCATAAAAAAAAATCATATTTTTCCGTTCATGGGATGTTGAGAACAGTCGTGACAGCACAAAGCTTAGTTTCAAACTGGCTGATTCTTTTTTTAATTTAGAGATTTATTATAAGTGGAGAATCTAGGTCGCACTTAGATGTAATTGAGCTGCCAATGTATTTAAATTTCGCCACCTGCGTCAAGATTTCTCCACTAATACTCACAGCAGTATTAGGCGCGTTGTGAGTGACATCCATGTTAGTCATGGTTTCTGTCTTTTTCACATTTATTTTAGGCCAAATTTAGTGCAAGCATCTTTGAGATTCGACATTAAGCTTTGAAGGCTTTCCGCAGTATTCGAGACAAAGCACAGATCGTCCGCGTACATTATCTCGGTCATAAGTGCATAAGACACTTTAGTACGGGATTTGAACTTTGCGATGTTGAATAGTCCTCCATACATGCGGAAAAGAATCCTTATACCCTCTGACAAACTCTTCAGACTCTTAAACAGGTAACAGGAAAAAGCTCCGATTGTTCGGCGTTGATAGAAATGCAGCACTTCATGTCATCATGAAGAAGCCCTAGTAATTTCACAAATGTATCAGGGCATCCCAACTTAGACAATATTAACCAAAGGGCTTCACGAGAGACGCTGTCGAACGCCTTTTCAAGATCAACAAAACAAAGAAACATAGGTTGATTCTGCTCTCGGCTCTTCTCAAGCAGCTGACGGACTGAGAAGATGGCTTCGCATGTCCCTCGATCTGGTCGGAAACCAAATTGAGTTTCAGGCAGCATTTATTTCGATAGAGGCAGCAGACGATTTAAGAGAATTCTGGCAAATACGTTTCCCGGAGTAGAAATCAAAGATATGCCACAGTAAGAATTACAGTCGGAACGGTTGCCTTTATTTTTGTACAGTGAGCAGATGCGGGAGACTTTAAAACATTCTGGCACTAGTTCCTCATCCCACATAAGTACGTACAAACAACTTCCACATGATGTTATGTAGGTTTTCGCCTCCATATTTCAGTAATTCTCCGCAGATGTTATCGGCACCCACTGCTCTTTTATTTTGCAGTTGCTTGATAGCAGTTACTGTTTCACTGAGCGTCAAAGGAGCCACGAGCTCAAGTTTTTTTTTTTATTTATTTTTGTGCGAGACGCACCTATGACTGGCTCTGGGCTGAGTAGAATTTGAAGGGAAATCCTGCACCTTCGGCGTTGGTCGTTACGGCTTAGCAGGAACTTGGTCGGGTCGGGGTTCTGAATTGAAAGGCTTGTTTACTTTTTCAAGTAATGTCACTTCGCTGCTACTGTAGGTACTGAATTTCATGGGGCCTGGCCGCCCAATTTATACTATCAAGTTACCTCGGCCGGACGCCCCTTCGCCCCGTATATTTGGCGGGAAAGCGATTTGCGCGGGAAATTTTGGCGCGAAATGACATGTTCATTTATTATAGTTCAATCTTACTCTAATACATTATTTACAGTGCTTATACCTATTTCTATGCTATTTATAATACATTATTGCACGAGATCCCGCTCGTTCGGCGTAAAAATGCATCTGAAATCCGTGTCCGCCCGTATATACGTACCTCGTTCCCCACCTGAGGTATAAATACCGGGTTTCCCCCCTCGCTCGCCCATCAGTCGTTGCCTGACTGGCGCGCGAGTAGGATCTCTAGGTTTCCTTTAGTCTGTCTATATTTCTTAGTGGAAACTTAGTGTTATCCACTCGTTATTTAGGAAACCAGCGGTATATTACCCTTTTTTTACTATGTAGGAATGAAATGTGGGGCCTATTACTCTTTATTTCAGGTGCCAATTACATAAGGCAATAGTAGCGCAATGCCTATGTTATAAGAAGGTTTATAAGCTAGATTATTACAAGTTAGGTCGCGACTGACAATTTATGTTTATAACGGGTTTATTCTATGCCGTCCTGCACATCTCTCCCGCCGACCATCGTTCGGGTGAACGTTGGATCTTCTTTTGCGTGCAGGTTCTCAGGCTCCGTTGGCAGGATCACCAGCTTCTTGGTCGGTCTTCTGAAGACTCCGCCCTTGGTGGTCACGTCCACTGCTCGTGTCACGCCGTCGGGGCCCGGGTATATAGCTGTAACCCGGCCTCGTGGCCATGTGTTGCGAGGCAGATTCCCGTCGGCCACTAGCACGATGTCGCCGACGTTGATAGGCCGCCCATGACCGTAGGGCTCCCGCCGGTACTGGAGTGAGGGCAGGTACTCCCGGAGCCAGCGGGCCCAGAAGTGCTCGGCCAGGCGTTGGCTCGTCCGCCAAGTCGCGCGGCCGATGAGTGCGGTGTCGTCGAATGTCCCGGGGTTGGGGGCCCGGGCTGAGCCACCGAGGAGGAAGTGGTTCGGCGTGATGGCTTCTGGCTCGTCAGGATCAACCGCCACGTGAGTGAGGGGGCGGCTGTTCACTGTATATTCGGCCTCGGCGAGCAGAGTAGTCAAGGTCTCCTCGCTGGGGCGGCGCTCGTTGAGCACGGCGTGTAGGGCTCTCTTGACGGCTCGTACCATCCTCTCCCATGCCCCGCCCATAAATGGGGCTCCCGCCGGTATGAAGCGCCAGCTGATACCGCGTTGCGCGGCGTCGGATTCGAGGGCGTCGCCGTAGGCCACGCGGAGCTCTTTGTCGGCAGCGTGGAAGTTACTTCCGTTGTCGGTCCAGATCTCGGTCGGGCAGCCGCGGCGCGCGATCATGCGTCGGAGCGCCATGACCGCGGAGTCCCCGCCGAGACTTGGTATTACTTCCAGATGTACTGCGCGCACGGTGAGGCACGTGAAGAGTGCCACGTACCTCTTCTGAGTCCCTCTACCGACGGTTACTGTTATCGGGCCAAACAGATCGAGGCCCGTGTAGGTAAACGCTCGCTGGTGGTGGGCGAGCCGGCACCGCGGGTGGTCGCCGGTGGGCGGCACTGACGGCATTGCTTTCTTTATCCGGCACGGCAGGCATCGATGCACTATCATTTTCGTCACGGGTCGCAGGCGTAGAATACTCTAGTATTGTTTACACTCGTTTATAGTAGCCTCGGCGCCGTTGTGTTGCATTTGCCTGTGTATAAAGTCTATATATAGCTTCACTGCCGGATGATTTCCATCGAGCACGGGTGGCCGTTTTTGTAGTTCGGTGATGTCCACTGCTGCGTTGATACGCGTCTTGATAACAATAACGTCGTTCACTAGTTCGACCGCCATGTGTCGTAGGCGGCTATGTGAGCCCGGTGGCTTATTATTTCTGAGGTCACTGAAGTCGTCATAGAATGACTCCAGCTGACTGGCGCGTATCACTAAGCGTTCCGCTTCACGTAGGTATGTGGCATCGAGTATTTTATACTTTCTATTATTTTGTAGCCTTTTAGACGGCGGCTGCGGCGGGGCGGGCTTGCTTCGTTTATTCCAGTCTGGATCGGCCTGTTTGTTCCGCGTAGTGCGCTTGTAATGTGCGCGCGCCTTGCGGGTTCGGCATAGGTCGATGAACTGTAATACTCTGCCTATAGTTCGCAGCAAGCGTTCCCACCTCGAGAATCGGGCCGGGTCTGGTAGCCAGGCGAGCGGGCCGGGTTTTCCCTTTACGACTGATATTGTGTGCACCTTTTCTTCACTTATTTCGGACTCGTGCGGTTGTGATGGCTCTGTGGGCCACGTCTCCGGGTCATCACGCAGGAAGGCCGGGCCCTGGAACCACCGGTGATCAGTGTTGAACTCGAGCGGGACTGTGCGCGTGGCTTCGTCAGCGACGTTGAGCTTGGTAGGTACCCAGCGCCATTCTTTGACAGCCGTGTACTCCTCTATGGCGGCAATGCGGTGCGCGACAAAGGGCCGGTACGTGCGCGCCCCGGTCCTCAGCCACGCGAGTACTGTGCGGCTGTCGGTCCAGAATGTCTTCGTGTCTGGTTTGAAGTCGTGCTCTTCTATTACTGCGGCCGCCATTCGACTCCCCATCGCCGCTGCCTGCACCTCTAGGCGTGGGACCGATATCACCTTCAGGGGCGCGACCTTAGCCTTTGCAGCTATCAAGGACACGTGCACTCGCCCGTCGCCCGTAGTTATGCGCCAGTATAGCGCGCTTGTATATGCAGATTCGCTAGCATCGACGAAGATGTGCATCTCACGCTTGATTGCGTCACCGTAGTAGGGGTAGGCGCGCGGAATCGCGAGGTCTCGCAATGCCCTTAGGTGCAGCGTCCACTCCGTCCATTGGCGCGCTAAGTCTGCATCCAGCTTGTCATCCCAGCCAGTTCCGCGCCGCCACACCTCTTGTAGGATTTTCTTTGCTATGATGGTTACCGGCGCCGCTAGCCCGAGAGGGTCGAAGATCGACATTGTTATTTTCAATATTTGCCTTTTGGTAGGCTCGATGTCGTCCAGGGCTCCGGGAGGTAGGCGGCTGAGGTCCAAGTTGAAGGCGAGTTCGTCGCTCGCGGGTTTCCATATTTGTCCCAGGATTCGTTCATTTTTCATTTCGCTTTTATTCAGTTCGACGGGCGCGGACGTGGCGTCCTCCGAAGTGAGGGCTCGGAGGACCCGCGTGGAGTTAGAGGTCCATTGGCGTAGTTCGTAATGGGCCTCTCTATGTATATCGCGTACATCACTTGACACTCGAATCGCGTCTTCTTCTGTTTTGAAGCTGTGTAGGTAGTCATCGACGTAGTGATGTCTTATTATCGCTTTGACGGCCTCTGGATGCGTTTCTTCGTGTTTCTGGGCGTTGACGTTCTTCACATATATTGCTATTGACGGTGAACAAGTAGCGCCAAAAATGAGTGAAGTCATGCGATATTCTTGCGGCGCGTCGTCGCCCCGCCGGTCGCCCCGCCATAGATAGCGCAGGGCGTCTCTGTCTTCAGATTTGACTTTCACTTGCATGAACATTTCTTTAATATCCGCCCCCACGGCGACTGGGTGTTGCCGGAAGCGCATAAGGACGCCTGGCAGCGACTGTAGGAGGGCCGGGCCTGTCAGTAGGCGGTCATTGAGCGACACGCCCCTTGTAGGCGCGGCGGCGTCGTGGACAATTCGGACTTTCCCGGGCTTGCTAGGATTCAGCACCGGGAAATGGGGGAGGTACCACACTCTTGATGACTTGGTGGGCGGCGCAGGCTCGGCGTAGCCCTTCGAGACAAGGGCGTCCATTTCTTCACTATATTTGCTTTTAAGCTCTTTATTTTTGTCGAGTTTCTTTTCTATGTTATGAAGTCTTCTCAGTGTATTTTCGTAGTTGTCAGGCAAGCGGCTGTCGGGTTGTTTCCATAATAGCGGTGCTTCATAATGGCCGTCGGCTGTAGTCGTTATTGACTGGGCTAGCATGATACGCGCCCGCTCTTCCGGGCTTGACTGGGGTAACTTCGGCTCGATAAGTAGGTTTTCGAGCGCGAAATATTCACTGAGTTGTAAATTCAAATCTTCATTTTTCTCGGCTTCTTCAATAGTGGTCAAGCGATGCGTCGCATGTACTTGTTTGCCTGTGATGCGTGTGTGTGCACCGTGTAGCACCCAGCCTAGCGGCGTTAGGGATGCCGCTGGCTGATGCCGCTGGCCGCGGCGTGTTTCATTACTGACGAGTAAATGCCAGTTATCTTGTCCGATTAACACTCTAGGTCTCGCTGACTCGTACCGCAGGCTATCTTCTATGTCGCATAAGTGTGCGCACTCGCGGAGATCCTCCTTCTTAACGGACTGTGGTGATAGGCTCAGATCGTCTATGGTATGCGCACCGACCCTATAAGGTTGGTCGGTGCCGCGGATGCTGAGCGTAACACGGCGTGATCTCGATGCGTCGATTTTTTCTTTCGTTATAGCTTCTATTTGTAGCGGCACTGTCGGGCCGTCCAGGCCTAAGTCGTTCGCGAGCTCTTCTTGTACAAGTGTTATCGTGGAGCCGTCGTCGAGGAGGGCGTAGGTCTCGACGGCTCCCGCCGGTCCAGAGACTGTGACCGGGATAATTTTCAGATAAGCTCTCGCTTCTCGGGAGGCGCGTGTCGATGTGACGGCCTCGCTTCTTTCTTCAATTCTTTGATAATGTAGCAAGTTGTGGTGGAAGTATTCGCAGCCGTCTCGCTCGCACTTCGTGCGCTTGCATGAGTGCATCCTGTTCTTGTAGCGCAGGCATCGGAAACATAGCCGTTGATCTTTGGCTAGTTTCCACCGGTCTTCAACGGCTTTTTCGATAAACTTAGTGCATTTATCTATTGGGTGACCGGTGTTGTTGCAGGCGGCGCACTTAGGTGAAGGCTTGTCTGTGGTCGCGAAGGCTCGGTGTGTCCTCTTTGCAGGGTGAGGATTTGCACCGTCGACGTTCTCGGGCTGCGCGTAGAGCGCGCAGTAGTCCGCCTCGCGTTGCAGGAAGGCTGATATCTTTATTAGCTCAGGCTCGTCGTTTTTCTGCGTATTCGCGTAGTCGAACCATCTGTAGCGTAGGGCGGGCGTAAATTTCTCCATCATTGCCCTTGTCGTCTCCGGGCTGTGTAGATAGTGAGCGCGGTCAAGAGCCTTGAGTGTGGCTATGACGTTGGCTACACGGCTGGCGAAGACACAGATGTCGAGCGGCCCGTCGTTAAGGCGCGGTAGGGCGCGTAAACGCTCGAGCTCGGCGAGGGCAATGGCGTCTGGGCGGCCGAAGCGGGCTTCTAGGCTTCTCATTACTTCGTCTGCGCGAGCGTTGTAAATGAGGAGGCTCTCGACGGCTTCTTTGGCCCTCCCTTTGAGGCATCTTCTTAATCTTGCTATATTATCCACTTCACTATAATTTGCGGTGGTTCCGTTGTAGGCGGCTTTGAATGATAGCCATTCTTGATGCGAGCCGCTGAATGGCGGCAACTCGGCGTGATAGCGTGATGACTCTCTCGGGCCGGCACGCGCGGCGATGGCGATGGCAGAGGCGAGCTCACTCAGGTTCACACTTTGTTGATTCTTCATTACTATGGCGCTATCTTCTTGCGCATTCGCTTGTGAATACATTAACGGCGGCGGATATGCGTCTGTTTCGCGTGGGCGCGGCGGCGTTGGCGCGAAAACGGGAGCGTGGGTTCCCCCGGCGGGGGGAGGGGCGGGGACGGCGGGGCGCACGGCAGCGGCGCCCTGTCCCGCGCCCTCGGCGGGGCTCCTCTCCCGAGCCTGCTCGGCGTACTGTGGGGTTGCAGGCTCGGGTTCTTCGATGTAAGGTGCATTGGAGATGGCGAGGACATGTCTCTGGCTGGTCTCGAGCCATTCATCTATGCGGCGTTCTTGTTGGACTGTAGATATTGTGCCGGTGTCATCGTCGCTGTCTTCGGCTTCTATGGCGGCTATGCGCGCTTGCGCGAGCTCCCATTTGATTCGGAGGGCTTCTTCTCGCGCTTGTGCGAGACGGCGGACGCGATGACTCGACGTTGTTTTCGCCGATTTTGACGGCGGCCGTGCGGCAGGATGCTGGCTTGACTGTGGGGTTTCCTGCCGCAGTGTTGCTGCAGGGTGTAGGCTCTCCTGCAGCAGCGGGACTATGGGTGGCAGCGTTGACTGTGGGGTTTCATGAGGCAGTGTTTGTGACTGCGCGGCATCATGATGCTGCCCTATGGGTGACCTCGGCTGTGGGTCTGGACGAGGCGCCGGCGTCGCAGGAGTGCTTGTCTGTGGGGTTTCCTGCGAGGGCCTCGAACCTTCTTGAGTAGTAGCAGTTCCCGACGTGGACGTGGTTGCTTCTTCCAGCATGGCTTCTCTGATGTTCGCTGCGATAAGTTGACCGAACGTGCGTTTTCCTGCTTTCGATCTTGTAAGGGGCATCCTCTATGTAGAATCCGGTTTTCGATGGACCAGCATGTGCGAGACGCACCTATGACTGGCTCTGGGCTGAGTAGAATTTGAAGGGAAATCCTGCACCTTCGGCGTTGGTCGTTACGGCTTAGCAGGAACTTGGTCGGGTCGGGGTTCTGAATTGAAAGGCTTGTTTACTTTTTCAAGTAATGTCACTTCGCTGCTACTGTAGGTACTGAATTTCATGGGGCCTGGCCGCCCAATTTATACTATCAAGTTACCTCGGCCGGACGCCCCTTCGCCCCGTATATTTGGCGGGAAAGCGATTTGCGCGGGAAATTTTGGCGCGAAATGACATGTTCATTTATTATAGTTCAATCTTACTCTAATACATTATTTACAGTGCTTATACCTATTTCTATGCTATTTATAATACATTATTGCACGAGATCCCGCTCGTTCGGCGTAAAAATGCATCTGAAATCCGTGTCCGCCCGTATATACGTACCTCGTTCCCCACCTGAGGTATAAATACCGGGTTTCCCCCCTCGCTCGCCCATCAGTCGTTGCCTGACTGGCGCGCGAGTAGGATCTCTAGGTTTCCTTTAGTCTGTCTATATTTCTTAGTGGAAACTTAGTGTTATCCACTCGTTATTTAGGAAACCAGCGGTATATTACCCTTTTTTTACTATGTAGGAATGAAATGTGGGGCCTATTACTCTTTATTTCAGGTGCCAATTACATAAGGCAATAGTAGCGCAATGCCTATGTTATAAGAAGGTTTATAAGCTAGATTATTACAAGTTAGGTCGCGACTGACAATTTATGTTTATAACGGGTTTATTCTATGCCGTCCTGCACAATTTTACCAACAGCGGCAACAGCAAACACAAGCGCTTAATACACATAAAAAAATGGTTCAAATTTGATTGCGCCACCAATTACAGGTGAACACAGCATGCATAAAAGAAAGCATCGACTATACAGTTTGTGGTGATGACTCTGGAAGTGCACGAATGAATTCTACATCAGCTAGTTAAAATGTTCTACCCAACGTTTCATTACTTCGTCTTTGCTGGTCAGTGGAACACCATCTACTGATTTTAATGGGCCTGAGTTATGATTATTTAGCGGGTCGTATTAGCTTTCTGACCTGGTCATAGAAAGTTCCTAGCTGGTTAGTATCAGACAGCCATTGCAAATAGCGAGACTTTTCTTGCCACCACTTATCTTTGGCTTCCCGTGTTAGCTTCCGGATCTTTGCATTGCTCTCTTTTATACTCTCTAGTAGACTATCTTGGCGATCTCTCATGCTCTGTTTTCTAAGCAGCTCCCTGTGCTTTTCAAGCAGAGTTGGGCATTCAAGAATAAAATCATGAATAGAATAAGAATAACGCGGGAATAATTCACGTTGATTTTATCCCCGTCAAAGTTATTCCAAATAAGTTTCGTCGGGAATAATTCATGTGAATAAGAATAAAATGAAGATAACTTATTCTTATTCAAATAAAACTAATCCTGATTTTTTATTTGAAATAATATTCCATGAATACGAATGTAGTTCGGTTCGTATTCGGATACTCGGGGCCCTTGGGGGTAAACACAGCGCGCTGATGATGGTCTGATGATGGAGTCAGGAGGTGGATAGTGGAACTCCTCAACGGTTAATTGTATATCCATCGAGTTTGGGTTCGTTTGGTTTGTTTTGTCGAGTTCTACACTTTATACTAGTTGATGATGGTCTGATGATGGAGTCAGGAGGTGGATAGTGGAACTCCTCAACGGTTAATTGTATACCCCTCGAGTTTGGGTTCGTTTGGTTTGTTTTGTCGAGTTCTACACTTTATACTTGGTGATGATGGTCTGATGATGGAGTCAGGAGGTGGATAGTGGAACTCCTCAACGGTTAATTGTATAACCCTCGAGTTTGGGTTCGTTTGGTTTGTTTTGTCGAGTTCTACACTTTATACTTGGTGATGATAGTCTGATGATGGAGTCAGGAGGTGGATAGTGGAACTCCTCAACGGTTAATTGTATACCCCTCGAGTTTGGGTTCGTTTGGTTTGTTTTGTCGAGTTCTACACTTTATACTTGGTGAAAATGGTCTGATGATGGAGTCAGGAGGTGGATAGTGGAACTCCTCAACGGTTAATTGTATACCCCTCGAGTTTGGGTTCGTTTGGTTTGTTTTGTCGAGTTCTACACTTTATACTTGGTGATGATGGTCTGATGATGGAGTCAGGAGGTGGATAGTGGAACTCCTCAACGGTTAATTGTATACCCCTCGAGTTTGGGTTCGTTTGGTTTGTTTTGTCGAGTTCTACAATTTATACTTGGTGATGATGGTCTGATGATGGAGTCAGGAGGTGGATAGTGGAACTCCTCAACGGTTAATTGTATACCCCTCGAGTTTGGGTTCGTTTGGTTTGTTTTGTCGAGTTCTACACTTTATACTTGGTGACGATGGTCTGATGATGGAGTCAGGAGGTGGATAGTGGAACTCCTCAACGGTTAATTGTATACCCCTCGAGTTTGGGTTCGTTTGGTTTGTTTTGACGAGTTCTATGCAATACACTTGGTGACGATCAATAATAATAAATAAATACTAAGAGGTAGCGGAACTGTTCAATGGCTAGTAATAGTAGTAATTAGGGCTCGAGCTCGTGCCCGGATTTCATGTACCCGTAGCCGGGTCTCCGTTCCCATGTTACACGGAAACGGTTTTATGTCCCGTTCGGAACGTGTATTTAAGACCCATGTACCCGTGTACCCGGGTACACGTCGAAAACTCGAGGGGTATACAAGTAGCCGTTGAGGAGTTCCACTACCCACCTCCTGACTCCATCATCAGACCATCGTCACCAAGTATAATGTATAGAACTCATCAAAACAAACCAAACGAACCCAAACTCGAGGGGTATACAAGTAGCCGTTGAGGAGTTCCACTACCCACCTCCTGACTCCATCATCAGACATTCGTCACCAAGTATTACGTATAGAACTCATCAAAACAAACCAAATTAACCCAAACATGTCATAAAGTCCATTGCGTGAAAAAACCTTACAAAATTTTACCGACGATACCACAACCACAAAGTTATCTTTTATTTAAATAACGTTTTATTTAAATAAAATGTTAGTTGGAATAACCCCATTTCGGGAATAATTATTCCGTATTTCATTCCTTATTTAAGATAAAAGTAGCGTGAATTATTCCCGTTCAATTTATTCCGGAATAACGAGCGCAGAATTTATTCTTATTCCCATCGATGGGAATAAGAATAAAAATTCTGTTCTTATTCTTATTCTTATTCAAGATAACTTTTGCCCATGTCTGTTTTCAAGTGCTTCAGCGAATGCCTCATCATATTGAACCAGTCCTCCCTTTGTTGAGTTTTCAAGCCCAAAAGTTGAGTGCTTATTTCGATGAGATGCGTGGACAATGTCTGCCAAGTTGTGTGGAGAGAGTCATTTTCAACATCAAGTGAAGACAAAGCATCATCCAAGGCTTTTACATATGTCTCTCTTGTAGGGATGCGCTGTAGTTCGTCTACATTAGTGTGCAGAGCTTTTACTACATTCCGCCTACAAGGGCGACGAAGACATATGTTAAGTTTGGTCAGCACCAGACGGTGGTCGGTCCAGCAGTTAGCATCGCGCATGACACGCATAACTCTAACTTGGCGTATATCTCGGCGTCGCACAATAGCACAGTCAATGAGATGCCAATGCTTTGATCGTGGATGCATCCAGGTAGTCTTGTGTTTCATTGCAAGTCGGAAAAAGGTGTTGGTTATTGATAAGTCAAATTAAGCTATGGCAACCACGCCATCACGGTCGCCCACCCAGTTTTCCCTTGACGGAACCGAATAGGGCTCGGCCACCACCACTATGTGTATCATCCACTCCGCCATGCTCTGGAGCAGGAGGTCCTGAGCTCTGGCGCAGTGATTGATGTTCGCCTGGAGGAAGCGACGTGTGGCCATATTATCCTCCGTTCGTTATAACCTCCTCGTCCTGGGATGCGGAGTCGCCATCCCGGCGGTCGGGCTGAGAGGGGGCACTGGAGCCATCAGCAGCGCGGGTCTTCCGTTTGGGAGGGTTGCATACCTTGCTTCCCATCCTATGGTTTGCAGGTCGGCCTGCCTCTTTGCACAGCGTGCATTCCGGGCTGCTGAGCATGCACTTGCTATATGCCCTGTCTGGCTGCACCGGTAGCACTGCTGGCTCCGGTCTACCATCGCTTTGCATTTCGCAGCCACGTGGCCTATTTTAAGGCAGCGGAAGCAACGCAGAGGGCGGGCATCGAGCAGTTTAACTTGCGCAGACACCCAGCCAACCAGCAGTCTTCCTGCTTCCACCACTTTTTTAGCAGCTGCAACCGGGCAGCCATACGGTTCCCAACCCCGAAGGGCCGACCACCACCTCTCCAGATCTGATGTCAGTCGCAGAGCACCCTCCGTCTCGCGCAACGGCCTCCACAACATCCTGGGATTGGACCGATGGGATCGAGACCTGAGATACGCATTTCTTCGCGTTTGGTAGGCCTTGTGATCATAAATAACGGACCCGGAACCCTGACTAATCCTCTGCTATCAGAGGATTCATGTTAGGCGCGGGGGCTACGACCGTCAGGCCGAGGCCGAGTTGTGGCTGCGAGGGAGAAAACCTCTATAAAAAGTTACAAAGGGACCTGAGAGGGTGAATCCGGGGATCACCCTCTCCCGGTGTGGAGGTCCTTTGGTCGGGTCGGGAAGCGTGTGACGTCTGTCGCCCTGCACGCTTAAGACGGGAGGGGGGGGGGGGGGGCTTTTGCCCCAGTAGTGAGGGCATCTGCGGCGGCTGTTGTCGAGGGGCGTCGTGGTGAAATGTTCGCGATCCCATGACGCCCCTACAACACGGCAGAGAGATACCTTGGTGGTTTTAGACGGTATTCCGGGGGGTTCCCGGGAGCCCGTCATACCCTATAGTTCTCGACTAGGTGGGATGCGTAAAGACATTTCACCAAGTAAAAAAAAAGGTTGCCTATCTAAACTTATACTCTACCGGACTTTTTTACACATGAAAAAGAAATCGTAATAATGTTAATATTTTATTACATGAATATCGATATTACGAATTCGATGAATGAGAAGTCAATATGAGATCTCAAAAATGCCACCATAATTCCGGTCTCTGATCAGTACTTAGTCTTAATTCAAACATTTAAAGTCGAACAGTATAACTACAACAAGTTAAAAAACTCCCGACATTTTCATTTCAAAGTTCAATATCTCAAAAACGGCCAAACCGATTTTGTTGAAACGTAGCTAAGAACAAAATCGAACACGTCAGCTTTCGGATGAAAAGAAGCAGGTTGTATCGGAGATACAACCGTTAATTGAGTTTAAGTGGATACTTCTTTGTTGGCTATGGAACCCTAATATATCTGAATTAATTCACTAACATCTGTATGAGTACAGATAAATCAATATATAATGGCAATATTGACTGACGTAGCTTATTTGACTCGCGATACATTGAAAATGGCGGTCATGTCAGCATTATTTTCATGTTCGCCACATAAAGTAAATAACATTTTTTTCAACACACCTGCTCGTAAAGTAGGTCTTATTACAGCGTATTTACACTGATAATGTAGAATATTACCCATGCCGTGCCTTTTACATTACATTATCGCACTAGTGCCTTTTCATTACATATCTTTTTAAATATTAGCAAAATAATGCAGAATATTACCCATGCCGTGACTTTTACATTACATTATCGCACTAGTGCCTTTTCATTACATATCTTTTAACATTTTCATTTTTTATTTATTTATTTTTTTCCTCGCAAATGTGTTGAAAAACGTCGTATGAAACACGTGAGCATTGGTCATTACACTTCTCGTCTCCATTAAGCCTTCGCCTTCGGCTCAGGCTTAAACACCGACTCGAGTGTAATGACCAACATAGCACACTTGTATCATAATGTACTAGTGATTAACAACTAATGGCAAATAATGAAGGATTCAGATCAGATTAGGCTGGAAGTCACATGATACATTTTGAACTGTACCCCTATACAAGAACGCGAGCAAAAAAGTATCCACTTCAAAAAACCGCATCGATTTTAATGCGTCCATTTGTTTAGGAGCTACGATGCCACAGACAGACACACAGACACGTCAAACTTATAACCCCTCTTTTTCCGTCGGAGGTTAATAAAAAAGAGGTTACTTAGGTAGATTACGCACTGGCAAGAGACGTTTAAGAACTCAAGGCAGTAAATAAAGAAGCTAAAATTCGGCTGTCTCATTTGATTTGAAAAAACCACGGACATAGTTGGTCATTGATTGTCAAATATTGTACGATTTTTTTATTTTATTATATATTCGTTTTTTTTCAAACCACAGTGTGGTTATTTAACGCAAACCCAAACAATTTAATGGCGGAGGTTACGGAAAACGATAATGACCAAGATATGGAGCTGAATATTGACGAAACTTATGAGTATCTCACCAGACTTTTTCCAAACGCAGACCCGCACTACCTCAGAAGCTCTGCGGAGAAGTTCAGGGCCGAGAACGAAGTCAGGATCTTCATCGATGATAAGTTGGACAGCAACGACTACCCGACGCGCGAACAGTACTTGGCGAAGACAAAGGTCACCGAGGAGCAGCAGCGTTACACGACACATTTTAACGTCGAGCAGTTTCTTACCTTGTTTCCAGATCCGTTCACGCACTTCGAGGACGAGACCAGGAAGTGCAATTACAGCGCAATCGTCTTCGAGTTCCTGAAAAACGAATTCAGGCGAGTGAGGATCAATACAATTCGCGAAATTTACTATCACAGTCGATATAACATGAGCATCGCTGCAAAGAACCTGAGACTGTCGAGGGATTTAATCGGACAGCCGCGAAATCCTCGGGGTATTCCCTGTGGGAATATCCCGCTGCTCCAGGAGATGGCGTTCGTGCGCCACCAGGGGGCGCTCCGCGACCACATAGACGTAGTCAAGCAGAGAGAGGAGGAGGAGTTTAATGCACTCAAGGCTGCGGGAGGCTTGTGGACCTGCCAGTGCTGCTACGACGACGAGTGCATGGCGTCAAAGTGCGCGACCTGCGACAATGCGCATGTTTTTTGCAACTCCTGCATAGTAAAGGGCACTGACTCGAAACTGGCGGACGGCGAGACCCACGTGCCGTGTTTTTTGGACTGTGGAGGTGAGTTTAGTATCTGGACACTGCAGAAAGTTCTTCCGCCGACGAAATTTAGTATTTTGTTGAAGAAGCGACAGGCGGCGGAGGTTATGGCGGCCGGCCTGGACGGGTTAGTTTCCTGTCCGTTCTGTGACTTCGCGTCTATACCGCCAGAGGGAGACAAAGTCTTCAAGTGCCTGAACCCAGAATGCATGAAGGAGTCTTGTATCCTATGCAAAGAACCGAATCACTTGCCGTTCAAGTGCGGGAAGCTGGAACAAAGGGATAAGGCGAGGAAGTACGTCGAGGAGAAGATGACCCAGGCACTGACGCGCACCTGCTACAAATGCAAGAGGGAGTTTTTCAAAGAGGAGGGCTGCAATAAAATGACTTGTCCGTGCGGAGCTAAGATGTGTTACATTTGCAATAAACCCATTAGAAGTTATGAGCATTTCAGCGAGACTAATAAAGATAATAAGTGTCCGCTGTGGAGCGATAATCAGCTCCTCAATGCTACGACTGTAAGAAAAGTGGGGGAAGATGCGCGCAGGGAAATTTTACAGCAAGATCCGACTCTAGATATCAGCACCACCGGGCTGGCACCTGCTCTACCACCACCGAAACGAGGGATCCGGGACATCCCAGAGAATCGTATTGTTAATATTGTAGCAGCCCGAGTGTTCAATGCAGGTCGCTTCGATCAACAAGACCCAGGTCAATCAAAACCCTGATATTAACCGTAAATAACAATCATTGATATGTTTTTTGAATTACCAAATTCTGAATAAATTTTTTAACATTGGATATGTTTATTCGCTTCCTCAGAGGTCCTAGCACGATAGGTTTTATCGTCACGTTTAACGTGACGGTTCAGTACATTTTCGCCGTTTAACGTGACGATAAAAGCTATCGTGCTAGCTGGGCTGTTACCCCCTACTGGTGGGGCCCCCTTTTGTCACACGCTGTTTATATATATAGGTAAGTTTCAGGTGTAAACATGATTGATGTGTAAAATTGTCCGTATTGACGAGTACTAGAAGATATAATTTTGTGACGAGTTGCTTTATAGGCCGCTTACGTTTTCGAGGTATACTCTTTGGCGCGTCTCAAACGTTTTTTGTCAAGTTCTTAAATTCGTCCCGTTCTGCTTTCGTCACCCATTCTTCCTTCGTCACTTTCGAGGGTCGACTACTTGTATCAACTTTGGTAATCTTTGTTATTTGTCTATTTCTTATTCCGGCTCATTTCGGTATTCGTCAACATCTTCTTTGGGCATTTTCGATGTTAGTCTGTGTTGTTATTAGACTCACGCAAGATTTCGTGATTTTTTCCTCGGCACGTTCGTTGTTGGTCCTATTCGGTTTTTGACAAGTTATTAAATCATCTCATTCTGCAAGTATATATATATATTTAAATATTATATAGCTATAGCTATTTAAAGGTGGATGAGGGCTTTTTTTTGCTTTACGACGTATTGCCGCTTCCCATAGTTTTCGTATCATCGTTTCCTTAGGAAATGAATGATGCCCTTCATTCTTGCGTCCAATTACGCAGCACTGAATGCATTTTATTTATTAAAATATTTTCTTCCCTATTTGATCCAGAGCTTTAATGAAATGAAATGAAATGAAATGAAAATTTTATTGATAACAATTGTTATAGGTCATTTTACAGTAGAATAGATATGCTCTAATTATAAATACCTAATTAGGTTTTAGGTATGTACATACATTTATTCATAATGGTTGTTATTTATTATATTATACATTGTTCTATTTATATTAATAAATTATTTCAATGTCATATGGCCAATGGTATGTTGAAAAATTCATCATATTGGTAAAACGTATTTTCTAAAAGCCACTTTTTTAAACTGGAGAATTCGGAACTCTACAAATAGGCCCCGTGCCGGGCCGTCGGCCGGCTTGCCGGCCACGCCGCGCACGGCCCTCTTCTGCATGGAGAACACGCGGTACCAGTCGGCGGCCCGGGCCCACAGCTCCACGCCGTACGTCAGCACCGAGTGGACCTAGCAAAGTAACACTCTCGCACGGCGGCCCGCCCAGCGGTGCGCGCCAGCCGGCGCAGCGCGAAGCATGCGCGCCCCAGCCGACTACATATCTCATCTATATGCTTTTCCCATGTCAGTGCACTGTCGAGGTGGAACCCGAGCAGGCGTGTGCAGGACACATGCTGTATAGGGGCATCACCTGCGCACACCTGCAGGCTCTCGGTTTGATGACCGTTTAATTTTATTGTCATGTAGCTGGTCTTATCTTTATTTAGTGCCAGCCCATTAGCCCTGAACCACTCGTGCAGTTGCCTGACAACGTTGTTTAGAGCCCTTTCGAATTCGCTCTTCGTTGGCGTGCTCACCACTGCTGTGACGTCGTCGGCGTACATGTAAATATTAGCACCTGCTATCGCTTGCGGTAGGTCATTTAAGAGGATACTAAATAGGGTGTTAGAAAGGCAGGATCCTTGCGGCACGCCTATTAGGTTGCAGCGCTCTGCGGATTTCACATTGCCGTTGTCGCCGACGACCACCTGAGCCCTTTCAGTCATAAACGAAAGCATAAGCTTTAGGGCTGGGCCCCGGATGCCATAGTGGTCCAGTTTGTCGGCAATAAGCACGTGGTCGGCGGTGTCAAATGCGCGCGAAAGGTCGCAGCATACAATGCCCATGTGCTGTCCTGCTTCACGAGCGCGCAAGACGCAGTGTAGCACCTCCCGCATGAGGTCGGTGGTAGACCGGCCCTGTCGGTATGCGTATTGGCTGTCTGACAGTACGTTTCTTGGGAACCAAAAAGACAGCAGCCTCTTGTTCAGCCCTACCTCAAAGCACTTGCTAGGGCCGGGTACTAACGCAATCGGTCGGTACGATTTAATAACATTTTTTTTGCCTTTCCCTTTGTATAGCGGGCAAATTTTTACTTTTTTGAGGTATTCTGGGAACGTTCCTAACCGCATGCAACTATTGAAAAGCTCCGATAAGACGAAGCTAATCGCTGGACCGGATTGTTTGAGGAGGTTCGCGGAGAGTCCATAAATAACCGTGCTGTTTTTTGGAGCTATACTGGATGACAATATAAATTTAATTTCGGCCGGTGTAAAACGACTCAATCTAATTGAGCATTCGCTATGTGGGGTTCGGTTTGTCAGCGACTCTAGGCATCGCGAGCGGTCAGCGGGCGGTGCACCGCACGCGGCGGCTGCTGTTATGAACTCGTCGTTCACCGCGTCCACCAGCAGCTGCTTGGATGCGAACGGGCTTCCGTCGCCATTCACCAGTAGGTCCGTGAAATCGACGCGCTCGCGGGGTGCCGAGCTAACTCGATATTAATGGCCCGCCACATTGCTTTGCTTTTGTTAACGTTGTTGTGTATTAGGGAGTTAAAATAATTGGTTCGTTTCATTTGCAGCATATGGTTATATCTGGTTAGTATTTTCGTCGATGCGGTGCTAAGGTGTTTATTTTCCGGGCTGTTTTTTGAAAGTTTAATGAAATCAAATGTTAATAATTTTAAATCAGTAAGCTCGAAGTCTACCCACGGGTTAATTTTAGGTTGTATGGTAGTCGTTTTACACGGGATATGAATATCAAGTAAATTGGTTAAGGTGGTAATAATTTGTCTGGCAAATTCCTCGCATTCGCCGTGGTGACTGTCTACAATCTCCTGCCAATCTATGGATTCAAGAGCGGCCACAAAGGACATTCTATTTCTACTGCTAAATACACGCCTTGTTATCAGTTCAGGCCGTGATTGGCTACGGCGGGTCGGTAGTGGCGCGCGCAAGCGCTGCGCCGCATGGTCGCTGAGGTTCGTGTTTACGCATGTCGCGGACACACGGCCGTCCCGGATGTTCGAGTATGCGTGGTCCAGCAATGTTTCGCTTTCGCCATCTCTCCTAGTGACTTCTTCAACTTTAAAGAGTTTAAAGGTCTTGTCAAAGTTGTCAAAAAAACTGTTTACTAATTGTGATAGTGCTGCACTCTGCCGGCAGAACATTGCAGTAATGTTCCCTATTAACTCCATAATACCTCTTACCATCTCTTTAAGAGATGACTTCCACGATGAAAAAAAACTATCCTATGTCCTTCTCAGGCTCTCAAAACTACCTACACTCGCGAGCAAAAAAATCGACTCACGCTACATTTTTTGGTTTAGGGCAAATTTTTCGCAACTGGGAAATGTTACAGGAAAAATGAGTATATCACGTTGTTATAAATTTATTCAGCTTTAAAAAACGCAACAATCATGAAAATCAGACGCATAACTTTCAGGATATGCTCGTTTGAACGGGAATTTTCGATTAGTTTTTCGTCGATTTCTCAAAATACTTTTCGGCAAAAGTATTTAATAAGCACTATGTCCATGATTTTTTTCCAAATTTTCATTTTCACCGTTCAAAAGTTAGAGGGGGGGGGGGGGGACACAATTTTCGTGCCTTTCGTGGCGATTATCTCCGAGTATATTCACATAATCAAAAAAAGTGCTGAGTAACCTTATAGTTATTTTAAAAGACTTATCGGATTATGTGCCACATATGGACTAAGTGTGAAATATTTTTTTTTGACAAGCAGTTACAAGTATGAAGTGTTCCGTAAAAAAAATTTTTTTTAGTAATTTCATTGCATAACTATATAGCGGACATCAAAATACACCTTTACTCCAAATTTCATTCAAATACAAGTGATAGTTTTCGAGTAAAATGCCTGTGACATACGGACAGACGGACATGACGAAACTATAAGGGTTCCGTTTTTGCCATTTTGGCTACGGAACCCTAAAAACATACAACCGAATAGAGAACCTTCTCCTTTTTTTTGAAGTCGTTTAAAAAGTTTCCGACATATAACTGTTTTTTTTTTCATTACAAACTTGAGCAGCTGACAGCTTTTCCACCGCGATAGAACCAGCTGGCGCTTTTATTTTTTAACCGACTTAAAAAAAGGAGGAGGTTATTTGCTATTAAGCTTATTGAGCTTACCGTGGTTCTAGGTTGATTTGTGTAAGATTGTCCCGTAATATTTATTTATTTATTTATTTGTTCCACTGTATGTGTTTTTTTTTATTATTATTATGTATGTCTTTCCCGCTCACGGGACAATGATGTCCCGGACCTTTGGGAGGCGTGCGTGGGGCTAGGTACCTATAAAGTACCAACTGAGCCAACACGTAGAGGCCCTTTTGACAATTTAATGAAATGCAAGGAGTACATCGAGCGGATGCTGTCCCTGCCCGTGTCATGGGACGATTGGGACGCACACAGAGACAGCACCCGCTGGGGTGTATAGGGACTATTGCTGGTTGATGTAATCTAAAGAAAACGGATTATTGGGTGAAACATCGGACACCTGCCTAATAAACTGTCTCATTTTTTATCTCTGGCAGGCGGTGACTCGCCAACTGCTAGATGGGCCCCTATTAATAGCGACATTAAAAAATGGACTAAGGGCAACACCAGTCAGAGAGGCTGGGCAGGTAGAGAGGTGGCACTGGACTTTAAACATATAGCCAACTCGCCACTTAGGTGTCCACATCTACCCTCGAGCAACAGCTCTTGGGACTCCACTCTGGACAGCCAGTTAAGGCAAGCCAGAGGTGGGGGGCCTGTCCAACCATCCACCCGATCGGCTCAGCCTGACCACAGGACACCCCCAGGAGCACTCAGGTACGTAGGGTCGCTACTCCCTAACAGCCCGCCACAAGCTGCCTTACGTTGACTGATTGCACCAGAAATCTGGTGGGCGATTATTATTATCTCCACTTATAATAAATCTCTAAATTAAAAAAAGAATCAGCCAGTTTGAAACTAAGCTTTGCGCGGTTCGAATGTTCTCAGCATCCCATGAACGGAAAAATATGAAACATTTTATATAGGTACATTATTATTCTAGCTGCAACTTAGGATAGTTTTTATCCGACTGCGACAGTTAATTAATTTTCCGAAATATACGACTTCATTTAATTTTTCATTTATTTTCATTGAAATCAAACGCTGCTCCAACTGTCAGCTATAAGAACCGTCAAATTTTCGTCAAAATGGCGGAATTGCTTTGCCTTTCACTTATTAATAATTTAAATCCCGTCTACGATAGACCTTTACGAGACAAATGCTAAAATATAAACCATAAAAAAATATTCGATTCTGATATGAGAACTTATATGCGCAAATGTCGTTTTATGTCGTAATTTCAATAAATGAAATCAACAAATTTGAACAATATAATTAACACGAATTTGTTATTTTTTGAATGACAATGGCACGCGCTCGGCGCATTCAGCCAAAGTACCTGCGGCGCTACCACGAAAACCGATACTCAATGTTCATATATTTGCATCCCTGTCACTCGAGTTAGTGCGATAATAGTGGTTAGTGCGATAGAGATAGAGATACCCGAATATTTTCGAATTCCGAAGTTCGTGGGTCAGGAATCGAAAATATGGTAAATAATCATAATGTATTTTCTCGAAAAAGAATTTAAAATAAATATAGTCAAATGGAGGAAAAAACAAAGCAAGAGGTTATATAGGTAATGATTAAGTTATAAGAGTCCAAAGTTTTAAGAGGGGGTATGTTCTGTCCCTTTTCCGCAAAACGCACCTTCATATGAAACGATTGTTTTTTACTATGACGCTCGAGTATATTGACGTCACAGTCCCTCATCGTTTTCTCACTCTAACAAGCGACATTAAAACGGATGTAACTTCATAATTTTTTGAGATATTTGAATGGGAGTTTCATTATCTTCTATCTACTTATACATAATAAATGCCTATGTCCTGACTGACTTATTCACTCAATTACTCACTCACTCACTCATCAACGCACAGCCGAAACTACTAATCTTAGAGAGTTGATTTTTGCACTTTTGCACTATGTTGCTTTTATAACGTGGGCTAGGGATAAAAAAGGGATTTTTGAAAATTCTACCCCTAAGGGGGTAAAATGGGGGTGCAAAGTTTGTATGGGAGAACCTTTTTTTTTTGAGCTATAGACTTAAACTTTGTAGAAAAATTAGTTATTAGAATACAAATGAAACACTTTCAGCGTTTTGGAAAATTCCACCCCTACGGGGGTAAAATAGGGGTGCAAGGTTTGTATGGGGGAAACATTTTTTTTTTAAATAGAGACTTAAAACTTTGTAGAAAGATCAGTCATTAGAATACAAATAAAGAACTTTCAGGGTTTTAGAAAATTCTACCCCTAAAGGGGTAAAATAGAGTGCAAAGTTTGTATGGGAAAAACTACTTTTTTTTAAATAGAGACTTAAAACTTTGTAGAGAAATTATTCATTAGAATACAAATAAAGTACCTAGATTCAGTGTTTTAAAAAAATCTACCCCTAAGGGGGTAAAATATGGGTGCAAATGTTGTATGGGGGAAACAATATTTTTTTTAAATAGAGACTTAAAACTTTGTAGAAAGATTAGTCATCAGAATACAAATTAAGTACTTTCAGCGTTTTAGAAAATTCTACCCCTAAAAATAGGGGGCTAAAATAGGGGTGCAAAGTTTGTATGTGGGAAACTATTTTTTTTAGCTAGAGTCCTAAAACTTTGTAGAAAGATTATTTAAATACAAAGAAAGTACTTTCAGCGTTTTGGAAAATTTCACCCCTAAGGGGGTAAAATAGGGTGCAAAGTTTGTATGGGAAAAACATATTTTTTTTTAATAGAGACTTAAAATTTTGACGAAAAATTACTTATTAGAACATGAAAAATACTACATTCGGCGTTTTACAAAAATCATTCCCTAAGAGGGTTAAAAAAGGGTGCAAGGTTTGTATGGGGAACATTTTTTCTGAGCTAGACACTTAAAACTTTGTAGAAAGATTACTTATAAAAATACAAAAAAAAAGACTTTCAGCGTTTTGAAAAAATCTATCCCTAAGGGGGATAAAAAGGGGTGCAAAGTTTTTATCAGGGAAAGTTTATGTTTTTGAGTTAGAGACTTGAAACTTTGTAGAAAGATTACTTATTAAAATACAAAAAAAAGAACACAAATCGTTTTAGAAAATTCCACCCCTAATAGGGTTAAAAAGGAGAGCAAGCTTTGCATGGGCAACACTTTTTTTTGAGTTAGACTTAAAACTTTGCAAAAAGATTACTTATTAGAATACTAAAAAAGAACTTTCAGCGTTTTAGAAAACTCCATCCCTAAGGGGATCCTTAAGATCCTTAAGAAGGGTAGCCAGTGTTGTGTGGGAAAAACTGTTTTTTTTTACTAGACTTAAAACTATTCAAAATGTTACGTATTAAAATTAATAATAAAGTACTTTCAGAGTTTTAGAAAATTCCACCCCTAAGGGGGTTAAGAATGCTTTGTATGGGCAACACTTTTTTTGAGCTAGAGACTTAAAAGTTTACGAAAAAAGTTCTTTCAGCGATTAGAAAAATTCAACCTCTAAGGGGGTTTAAAAGGGGGTTCAAATTTTAAATGGCGAGCAATAAAATTTTAAAGTGTGAGTAAGAGATTTTTAACTTCGGTCTTATTCTGTACGTTAAAAGACTACAAAACTGATTTCAGAGTTTTTCCAAATTCATCCCCTAAGAGTGTTAAAATTGGTTCAAAGTTTGAGTATTTCAAGGCATTTTTAAAGTATGAGATTTTTAACTTTGATTTTAGATTGTTTGTTCACAAACTAGATAATGAACATCAACTTTTTTTTTAATTATCCCCTAAAAGAGGGTTCAAATTTTGTATTGAGAGAAATCGTTTTCTAAGACGATAAAAAGTTCTACGCGGACGAAGTCGCGGGCAACAGCTAGTTATTATTATATTTATTTATTTCAGACTACTAGTCCATAGGGTTAGGTATGGTTTTTGTACGTTCGTTTATGTACGTTCGCCGATTTCTCCGTCAATTGAGGGTCGTTTTCCAAAATTCTTTTTTTATTCGAAATAGTATACTCCCGAGATGGTCTCACTGTCACCAATTTAGGATCTGATCATGGGATCCCAGGGAAATTGAGGGCAACCCTCAAATTTTATAGGCACCGCGTGTAGTGATTTTGGTGTTTTTATTATAACTCGTGTATTTACCTTCGGAAATCGTAATTTTGGTGAAGTGGAACTGATAATGAAGACCACAGATGACTTATGGAACTCCTCAAAGATGTAAAGTACGTCCAAGATTCTGACATGATTTCGTTGAAGTAGCAACTAATGAGGTGTTCAAAATCAAAATCAAAATCAAAATCAATTATTTATTCTGCAAATAGGCCACAAGGGCACTTTTACATGTCAAATGGTGTTCTACAATATAATATTAATAATCTTACACAATAATCATTTTAAAATTGCAGATTTTAACTAATTAGTACCTAAATGGTTACAAACTAAATGTCACTGAATGAAAACTAGAACAATCCAAAATTGTAAAATATTATCAAATACATTTGATATAAGGTCTGTATCAGAATTAACAATAAGTTTATGATATAATTTAGTACCCCAGAGATGTATAATGTCTCTGAGCATTCATTCTGAGATCCTTGAGGAATCGACGGAACTCCTCAAATACTTGGGGTTTTTCTGTAATAATCAAAGCTTTTGCTGAAAACATGGATACCACTCCCACTGAAGCTGAAGTCGCCGCAGTCGTCCGTTTGCTGCAAGAGGGCCGTAGCCAACGATCAGTAGCTGCCGAGCTGAATTTAACGCAATCTACAGTTTGTAGAGTCTACCAGAGGTTCCAGCAGACTGAGGCCTTCACTTCAAGACCAAGAACCGGCCGCAGAAGGTGCACATCAGAGCGGGACGACCGCTTCATTGTCACGTCAGCTCTCCGAGATCATAGGAAAAGGAGGGCAGTAGGCTATCTCCGGCCCAATCCGCGATATAGGTAATTGCCTACCGTACTTGCCTGTCTCATGGTTGTCACTTTTAGCAAAATTTTAATTCAGTGCCTAGAAATTGGCAAAGGCCGGGAAGTTGTATTTTTTACATGTATTGTCTGGGTTCAGGGATTTTGAGGTCGGTTTTACCTAAACCTTTCAGGATGAAAGAAAGAGCGACAGGCGATACCAAATCCTCGCGGTCAATTAAGCGCAGCCACTAAAGGCGTCTGAAATGCAAAGCACATTTAATATACATTAGGTATCTATCATAAAAAGTGGAATAAAGTGACAAAAATAATTATTATAAAAAAAACATCGTAAAACAACCTAAAACAACCAACGCCCGTCTCATAGACAATAATCAATTTTTGTGCTGTTGTTACGAATGGTTACGCTTCGAACTTTGCTCTATTTATCTGATTCACAATTCGACAATTATTTTAAACTAGCTGTTGCCCGCGACTTCGTCCGCGCTGAACATTTTATCGTCTTAGAAGATGATTTCTCTCAATACAAACTTTGAACCCTCTTTTAGGGGATAAATTAAAAAAAACGTTGATGTTCATTTTCTAGTTTGTGAACAAACAGTCTAAAACCAAAGTTAAAAATCTCATACTTTAAAAATGTCTTGAAATAGACAAACTTTGAACCCCCTTTTAACACTCTTAGGGGATGAATTTGGAAAAACTCTGAAATTAGTTTTGTAGTCTTTTAACGTACAGAATAAGACCGAAGTTACAAATCTCTTACTCACACTTTAAAAATTTCTTGCTCTCCTTTTAAAATTTGAACCCCCTTTTAAACCCCCTTAGGGGTTGATTTTTTCTAATCGCTGAAAGGACTATTTTCGTATTGTAGTAAGTATTCTTACTACTAACTTTAAAGTCTCTTGCTCAAAAAAAGTGTTGCCCATACAACGCTTGCCCCCTTCTTAACCACCTTAGGGATGGAATTTTCTAAAACTCTGAAAGTACTTTTTTTTATTTTAATAAGTACTCTTTCTAATAGTTTTAAGTCTAGTTCAAAAAAAAATGTTTCCTACACAACACTGGCTCCCCTTCTTAACCCCCTTAGGGGTGGAGTTTTCTAAAACGCTGAAAATCCTTTTTTAGTATTGTAATAAGTAATCTTTTTGCAAAATTTTAAGTCTCTAACTCAAAAAAATTGTTGCCCATGCAAAGCTTGCTCCCCTTTTTAACCCCCTTAGGGATGGAATTTTCTACAACGCTTTATGTTCTTTTTTTGTATTTAAAATAAGTAATCTTTTTATAAAGTTTCAAGTCTCTAACTCAAAAAATATACTTTCCCTCATAAAAACTTTGCACCCCTTTTTATCCCCCTTAGGGCTGGTTTTTCCAAACGCTGAAAGTACTTTTGTTGTATTTTTATAAGTAATTTTCCCTGTCCCTAGTTCAAAAAAAAGTCTCCCACATACAAATTTTGCACCCCTATTTTACCCCCTTAGAGGTAGAATTTTCTAAAACGCTGAAACTACTTTATTTGTATTCTAATGACTAATCTTTCTACAAAGTTTTAAGTCTCTATTTAAAAAAAAATTGTTTCCCTATACAAACTTCACACCCCTATTTTACCCCTTTAGGGGTGGAATTTTCCAAAACGCTGAAAGTATTTTATTTATATTGTAATAATTAATTTTTCTACAAAGTTTTAAGTTTCTAGCTCAAAAAATAAAGGTTCTCCCATACAAACTTTGCACCCCTATTTCACCCCCTTAGGGGTGGAATTTTCAAAAATCCCTTCTTATCCTTAGCCCACGTTATAAAAGCAACCTACTGTGCAAAAATCAACTCTCTAAGATTAGTAGTTTCGGCTGTGCGTTGATGAGTCAGTGAATAAGTCAGTCAGGACATAGGCATTTAAATATATAGAAGATAGATTAGGTACTCTTTCCTGCACTGCTATCACAAGACGGCGCGCGAGTTCTCTCGATGTATCTCGCGCTATACGTCTCTTTCTAAGTTTTCTAATAAGTGAGAGACGGATAGTGCGAGAAAAATCAAGAGAGCTCGCGCCGTCTTGTGATAGCCGTGCTGGGTCTTTCGCTTGTCTTCCACATAGGGGTGTAGACAGCTAGCTACATATTAGTAATCTGTGGGTGTAGACTTAAAATTTATTGTTACTTCAAAAGAAAGAAGGCAATAAAATATGCCTAATGACGAAAATCCCATTCAAATATCTCAAAAAATTATGAAGCTACAACCGTTTTAATGTCGCTTTTTAGAGTGAGAAAACGATCGCGGACCGTTACTTCAAGATCCTCGAGCGTCATAGTAAAAAACAATCGTTTCATATGAAGGTGCGTTTTACGGAAAAGGGACAGAAACATACCCCCTCTGAAAACTTTGGATACTTATAACTTAGTGATTACCTATATAACCTCTTGCGTTGTTTTTTTTTCCATTTGACTACATTTTAAAATAAAATACTACATTATGGTTATTTTATTTAGAGTCTACACCCCTATTCTCGATTCTTGAGCTAATAACCACTAACTTCGCAATTCGAAAATATTCGGGAATATCTCTATCTCTATCGCACTAACTATACAAATACAAAATATTTTATTTGTTAAACATAGGTATGTACATCGGTGTTGCAGTTTTATGGTTTGTCTCACTATGTCTTGCCTGTTAAGGCATACAAATAGCCACAAAATAGCATGCAGCATGCACTTACACACTAGATATAAGTCGTTAATTATGCTATCATTTGCTTACGTTATGCTAGGGTCATTTAAATATTCTTGTATGGAATAGTATGCTTTGGCAGCTAGAAATTTAAACAATGCTTTTTTAAATAAATGAGGGTCATGGAATTTCAAAATGGCTCTTGGCAATTTGTTAAAAATTCTAGGCGCCATTCCAAATATGCTTTTTGAAAGTAGGGCAGTTTTGTACGGTCCATGGTTTATCTTACCCTGCATACGGGCACTATTAAAGCTCGAGAACTGGTTACTGTTCTGTTTAACATACATTGCTGTTTCAAAAATATAGAGTGATGGGAATGTCAAGATATTTAATTTAATAAAATAGGGTTTACATGATTCGCGGGGGTGTAGGCTGCAAACGGATCTGATACATTTCTTCTGACCTTTGAAGACTAGGTCTCTATCTGTGGAGTTGCCCCAAAATATTATTCCGTACCTTAGTGTAGATGTAACATAGGCATGATAAGATGTTAAGACTACAGATTAGCTAACTTTTTTACTAAGATGATGATGATACAGAGCATATGAATATTTATTTAGTTTCTTACATAGAGAGTCAATTTGGTTTTTCCAGGTCAATTTATTATCTAAGCTTAAACCTAAAATTTTTGATATGTCCGTTTCATTAATCCTATGGTCCTTATAAGTTACATTTAAATTAGTGATTCTGTCAATTCTTTGACTATACTCGACTGACAGGGATGCAGATATAAGAACTTGGAGTTTCGGTCTTCGTGGTAGCGCCGCAGGTACTTTGACAGAATGCGCAAAGAGCGCGTGCCATTGCCATTAAAAAAAAACAAATTCGTGTTATTTATATTGTTCGAATTTAATGACACATTTATTGAAATAACGCCTTAATACGACATTTGCGGATATAAGTTCTCATATCAGAATCGAATATTTTTTTATATTTTATTTTTTGGCATGTGTCTTTTAAAGGTATATCCTAGACGGGAATTAAATTATTAATAAGACGTGAAAGACAAAACAATTCCGCCATTTTGACGATTCTCACAGCTGACAGTTGTAGCAGCGTTTGATTTCAATAAAATAAATGAAAAACTGAATGAAGTCGTATATTTCGGAAAATTAATTAATTGTCTCAGTCGGATAAAAACTATCCTAAGTTGCAGCTAGAATAATAATGTACCTACAAAAAATGTTTCATATTTTCCCGTTCATGGGATGCTGAGAACATTCGTGACAAACAAAGCTTAGTTTCAGACTGGCTGATTATTTTTTTAATTTAGAGATTTATTATAAGTGGAGATGGAGATTACGATTTTATAACTATAAGTATGTAGGTACCTACTTAGTTACTATACCTACCTACAATACTGAGAAATCGACATGACAATAATCCTGGCCTCGTACATCATACTCGTGTCTCGTCCAGGATGGCTTACTTACTGGTCTCTGCAGTAATGGGTTGGGGTGTAGCAAAGGGTACGCAGGACTTAGAATTTTTTCATCGGTGGGTCATCATTATGACACATTAGACTAGGCCAAAATAAGCATACTATATATAAAAAAAAGCTATTGCGGGTTCTTATAACGCAATAAACAATTTGATTGGGATAATATTACACCTGGGAAAAGTTATTGATATTTAATTTATCGACTTTCATCTGTCCTTGCTGTTTTGCAGTACAACTCAAGTCAATAGCTAGTCATCGGGTACGTCACTAAAAATGCTTCCTAAGGAGAAAAAAAAATTAAAAGTTTTGTTTTCTTAAATTGGCCTATATTTTACGATTTGAACAAAATAATGGGGTCTTTATTATTTATAGTTTATCCCAATTATTCATAGGTCAATTACAGTCTGACCAGCGAGTCGTGACAGCAGCATTTTTATCAAATTATTTATATGGCAACAATTTTACCTATGAAATAAACTGTCAGTTATAAGTATTTATGACGGCTCCATACATTTCGTGTTACCAGCATGCGTTTTTTTTTAATTTGCCGCCATTTTTCACTGTCACGACTCGCTGGCTGGTCAGACTCTACCTACATGATTAGTCATTAAAATGTTGTAACATTTATATATTTTATCTGTGACATAATTTGACGTAAACACATTGTAAAATGTTAACATTCTGACACAAGCATGATGTAACATAAATACAATGTGAACTTTTGTCATTTTGTCACCGCAACATTTTAACCAATAAACTTTGTACATTTTGACATCTATACATTCGAACCTTTGGACATTCAGTCATACGGACAGCCATGACCCGGAAGGCAATAATCAAATCTTAATGGTGTGATTTTGAAGTGGATACTTCTTTGCTCGCGTTCTTGTATAGGGTGCAGTTCAATATGTATCACGTGACTTCCGGAATAACTTTTTGTAGAGAAGCCTAATCTGATTTCAAATAATTGTTTGTTACATGTTTTAATCCTTCTTTATTTGCCATTAGTTGTTAATCACAAAATGTTATTCAGTTTATGTGGCGGACATGAAAATAATGCTGAAATGACCGCCATTTTCAATATATCGCGAGTCAAATGAGCTACGTCAGTCAATGTTGCCATATATACCGCTTTATCTGTACTTATATAGATTTTAGTGATTTAATTGAGATATATATTTTACGGGTACAGCCGAAAAAGAAGTATCCACTTAAACTTAATTAAAGGTTGTATCTCCGACACAACCCGCTTCTTTTTACAGTTGAAATTTTTATGACAAAGCAAAATGTTGCAGGGCCCAAACAAAATTCAAAATGCAACTCTTCATTGGCACTACAAACGATGCAATTTGTCACAACTAAAATAGATGCAGCTATAGTGAAAATAGGTATTTATTGCAATTTGTCTTATACCAGTTATAGCTGCGTCTCTGTCGCTTGTGACAAATTGCAAGGTGTTTTCCTATCCTATATCCCTGTCAGGCCATGAGTGACCAGACCATTTCTCTATTATTTTTTATAAATTACATGTACAGTCATGATCTAGATACTGCCATCTGCTTTCCCCTTCAACTTTCACACATTTAGTCTTCTTCTCTTTAGTCAACTTGGTTAGATGATGGTTAACATTGTAGGCAGCAGCCGGCCATAGGTGTTCAGGCGTTTCTGTGTATATGATTTTGACTAGTTCCATTTCTGTGAGTTGTTTCTCTGAATTCATCTTCAATGTGTCCAGGATTTGCTTCTCCCTTAGGTTTCTGTGTGATATGTAGTATTCTATTTTCTGAATTGGGTCCTGTAACATATTGAATGAATGAATATAAATTTAAAAATATGATTTACAATCAAAAGTTTGTAACTAATGCTAATTTCTAGATCCTAGAAATGTGTTGTAATGCGTCTCATGATGTCGGCATTTAGATAAGCATTATTTTACATTTAACCCTTTGAATGTCAAGAACACCTAAAGGTCGTGTGTTGTCGTGCCCGTAGCGTAGCGCCAAGAACCCCTATCCTATGTGTGTTATGACGTCCACTGTCAAAGCAACATTCATTCTTTCATATAAGGTTTGTAATTGCTCTCTTGTTACAATGATGTTGACGTAACAATGTGTCTTTTGGATGACTTGATTGGCTGAGAAAAGGTTAACCAGTAAACTCCCCTACCCACATTGGGCCACGAGAGAAACTCTAGCCATTAGCCACTCTCTCACAAGGATTCCAGAGTCTATTACTGGTACCTGGTCTACTAACTTATTAAATTACATTAGTCATTAAACTTAACAAACCTCCATTAGCTTAAGAGCCCGTTCTCGTGCTCACTAGTATCACAAATACAAAATACAGTGTGCATTGGCCTACTATTTTAAATATCTATTGTTAAATTTAAATAATCACAATTATTTAAGTACCAGTGGCGATATAGATAGTGAGTCACAAAGGTGTAGTGAGTGTTAACAGGCACTTAAAAATGTGTTTTGACCCGTTCTCGCTAACTAAAATGGCAGAGTGATGCAAATTATAACGGCATTTAAAGCACATTACAAACGATACAATTTATCACACTAACTTGGGAATTTGAGGTATTGCTGTCTCATTTGAACTGTAGCAAGTTCTTGTGATAAATTGCTAGGTGTGTCTTAAAATAGGTTTTGGACGTTTATAAATAAGGGCTTAAAAGGTTAAAAGATCAAACATACCTCAACAACATTTCCATGTCCCGGATAAATGACAGTTGGCCTCAAATCCAAAATCTTATTCAAGCTCTTCATATAAGTATATAAATCCTCAAACACAGCAGTGCCTTCACCCAGTATACAATCTCCAGAAAACAGTACATTTTCTTCAAGTAGTGTCGCTATAACATGGTCTGTTGTGTGGCCTGGTGTGTGGTGTATTTTGATGGTGGCACCTTCTACTTTGATTTCTTGGCCGTCTGTGAGCCAGTGGAGAGGTATTGAGTGTGGCAGCTCCTTGTCAGGACTGTCTTCTGGGGAACGTTTGTGCTTCCATATCTTGGCATGCGCTGGAATTAAGAAAGGCTTATTAGAAATGGATGGAGTTCAACAAGAGACATTACTTTGGTTTCTGGACTGTGTCGGCGAGAGTTGCAATAGTAACTATTGAATAGTTTCACATAAAAGGCAGTGAGGCAGTTGGAAAACTAGTTGAGTTATGGGTTATGGGACTAAATGTCTAACTTCTAACTTCTTTTCTTGCCAAATTTTCCACTGAGAAGGAAAGAAGTCCTCAATTGGACTGTTTTTTATTCGACGATCTTTACTCACAGTGACAGCAAAAACAAGAGGGCTTTTCCTATTTATCCCACCTCCCCACATACTCTTTGAATTTTATGCTACTGACACGGAGTTCACTGGTACAAATAAGAATAGGGAACATTACGCAAAATTCTGTATAGGTGTGACACTAGCAGAGATGACATAATATCTCATTCCCACTCGCGATATTGTCTATGCATGCATCCTTGTCATTCATTTAACAATCAATTGTGGATGTGTGTGTGAGTCCCTATCTCCCTCTACTGGTTTACACTGCATTGCAGTATTACCAGGGGCGGTTCACTCTGTGATCCTGTCGCGCCGCTACAAGTACATGCCGGCGGCCGCCAAATTGGCGGCCCATTAGTCGCTGCCGCGCGTTGGTACAGAACGCTGGCACGGGAAAGGGATGGCCAGATTTAGGCACGTTTGGCGTACCTAAACAGGGAATTTGTTAACAGAGAACCATCTGTATGTAGTACTATTACTTATTCTGTGGTATTACTCCCAATAGTTGAAGCAGCAAAAGGTGCATCTGTGCCACCATCACACTGTAACATGCAAGGGTGTTATTAACTGAATATCTATATTTTTTTAATTTTTTATTTTTCAGTTCCAACTGATCTACATAAATGAAATATCGACACTGAAAATAATGGGGTAAAACATTTACTTGCAACAGTCCGATACAAGTTCTCCACTCCACCAATATGGTCATGGTGCCAGTGTGTTACCACAATGTGCTCAATGTCAACTTTATTGGACTTCAGCACATTGGCTAGATTTGTTTGATAGTCCTCTACGTCTTTGTCCCCTGTGTCTAACAGGATACGGCTAAAACAAGGCAGATAAATAAATGTCAGGGGTAATCAACCTAGTCACACTATGATCCCTACCATTATTTTACTATGATGACATCAATGGTCCAAAGGTCTATCTAATATGTAATGCCTTACTTGCTTCCTGTGCCAATAAGATAAGTATTGGTGCCCTGGAGTGTCATAATTCCTGGGTTGCAGCCAAGGATCCTAATAACTCGATTGGAAAGAGTGGAGACCGGTGGTATTGATGCCATTGCTGCAAATACTTTGCCTAAAAAGGAAAAAAAAACTTCTGTAAACGTGTATAACGTCTTATCACACAGCAGAACAGTGTAGGGGAGAGATAATGATACTTGTTAGATAATGGGACACTGACATAGTGTGATATAGATAATATTTAGGCAAGTAACAACTAAAAGGCTGTCATAGAATTTAGAAAACGTACTAATAAACACCATTTCAACCTTATCTAAAGTATTTAAACTTCTATTCACAAGTGTAGCAACAATTGAGGAGATTGCTGGACAAATTGGGCACAAATACAACCCACACCAACATTAAACAACAAAAGAATAGCAAATTTACTGCAAATAAAAGCGAATCTGACTGACCTGACACTCGTTTCCATATTTGTCAAGTTGAGACTATCCGGAATGTTTGTGTTGCGGTTATAAACGCTCAAATGGTCATAGTCATTATAACAAGTTCATATCTTGGCCAAAATACTAGAATCCAAATGACAGAGGAGAGATGTGAGATTGAAAAGGTGTCAAATTTTGAATTTTAGCTGGACCGGTTTTTAAAAATGACTAAACTGCTAGCGCGGATAATTAACATTACGAGATTAGGTAAATACAAAAGACTTTTTACTAATAGGAATATAAAATGCAATAATAAGTTTAGATTGTACGCAGTAGGTACAAAGGATACGCAGGGCTTTAAAAAAAGATCGTTGATGGGACATCATTATGACACATATTTTATACTAGCTTCTGCGTGGAATGCGCTAAATCGTAGCTCCATACTAATATTCACCCCCCCAGTTCACCCTCTTCCCCTAAGAGGGGATGATTTCAGGGGATACAAACTATCCTACGTCCACATCTACTTGTCACCTATGTCCTTGTCGGGACTCAAACTATCTCCATATCAAATTTCATCACAATCGAAACAGCTGTTTATGCGTGAAGAGGTAACAGACAGACAGACAGAAAGACAGACATACAGACAGACACACTTTCGCATTTATTATTAGTATGGATGGATGGTTCTATCGTTTAGAATGCGCCTTAAGAAGCTTATTTGATAACTTCTTTAAAATCAAGAATGGCTGAGATATTAATTAGACCCATCGCTTTCGTAAAACAATAGATACTTACGTTAGGTTCGTTTGGTAGCTTCAGATGCCAGAAGAGCCGACTGCCCATAAATAGGAACCCCGCACTCTTGAGTTACGATATAAATGCACTTTTGTAAAAAAAACTAAGACCTTTTTTGCGTACCCTTTGGTACCTACACCCCAACCGGGTTCATATGCTGAATACACATCCCTCCAAATAAATAATATTTCAGGCATAGCTACTCGGGTGTTGAGCGTCAACAATGTGTCTGTGCGGTTCAAGCAGACTCAAGCGCCGCCGCAAAAGGATAGATATGGACCCCTTTCGGATAGCGACAGGATATTTACGAACTTGTACGGTAGACACGACTGGCGATTGAAGGGTGCTCTAAGTCGTGGTGACTGGTACTTGACTAAAGACATCATCGCAAAGGGCTCTGACTGGATTATTAGTTAGTAAATTTTTAGTTTAAAGTATTGGTAATAAATGAAGAAGCCCAATGTGGTATTTTTATATCAATTTTAAACCAACGAGATCGCCTCTTGTTTTAATATCATGTTATCTTCTGTAATTTTCTTTATTATGTGTTTGTACAACTAATTATACTCATTTCCTAAGATGAAATGAAGGCTTCAGGTCTCCGTGGGCGCGGTGGTGCCGGTTTCCCCACTGGAATGAAGTGGTCCTTCATGAAAAAACCTTCTGATGGTCGCCCCAAATACCTAGTAATAAATGCCGATGAAGGCGAGCCGGGCACTTGTAAGGACAGGGAGATCATGCGCCATGATCCCCACAAACTCATTGAGGGAGCCTTGCTTGCTGGTGCTTGCATAGGGGCGCAAGCAGCCTATATTTACATAAGAGGAGAGTTTTATAATGAAGCTAACATTCTTCAAATGGCGATTGCTGAGGTAAGACTCGGGTAGTCAGATGAAAGACTTATTTCCTGAATTAAGTCTGTTTACTTTGTCCTTTATTTCTACCCTAAAACTAGGGCTTTTCTTGTATAAAAATATAAATAAAATAAATATTAGGGGACAACCTTACACAAATCGAACTAGCCCCATAGTAAGCTCAATAAAACTTGTGTTATGTTATGGGTGCTAGACAACGATATATTTAATAGATATAGATATTACTTAAATACATAAAAATCATCCAAGAGTCAGAAACAAATATTCATGCTCATCACACAAATATTTGCCTTTACTGGGATTCGAACCCAGGACCTTCAGCTTCTACTACCCTCTAGGCTAACCGGTCATCAAAAACTACAATAATTCTTTATATATCTTGATGCACTTTTACGCAATTATTATTTATCTCGCAATGCAAATACTGTGTAGGCCTACCAAGCGGGCCTGATCGGGAAGAACTCCTGCGGCTCTGGCGTTGCCTACGACGTGTTTGTTCACCGCGGCGCTGGCGCATACGTCTGCGGTGAGGAAACCGCCCTCATCGAGTCCATCGAGGGCAAGCAAGGCAAACCGCGGCTGAAGCCACCGTTTCCAGCAGATATTGGACTGTTTGGGTGTCCTACTACCGTCAACAATGTGGAAACTATTTCTTCTTCACCGGTAAGTGTAATAATTTGATCATATGCACTACCCGGTCTAATCCCCAACAAGGCTTTCCCTCTGGGTTCGATGGTCAGGTGGCAGTCGCTTTTGTGAAACTGCGCCTAATCTTGGGATTAGGTACCATAGCGGACCCCGTGACAACCGGGATACGCCCATCGTTATACAATTGATGTGCATGCAGTTGTTCAGAATATCCATAACTGTCGTATTTTCTCAGACGATCCTCCGCCGGGGCGGGGCCTGGTACGCATCTTTCGGCAGACCACGTAACTCTGGAACAAAGCTTTTTAACATCTCTGGCCATGTATGCACACCGTGCACGGTCGAGGAGGAGATGAGTATTCCGATGCGAGACTTGATCGAGACACACGCTGGTGGTGTATTGGGAGGATGGGACAACTTGCTGGCTGTTATACCAGGAGGATCATCCACACCACTTTTACCTAAAAAGTGAGTTGAATTCACTAAGCTAATGAATGTTGAGTGCTAATTTTCACTGGCCGTTACAGACCGCATCTCGCATGTGGAGAACTTGCGTTACCGCTTGGCCACGACGTTGGTCTTAAGCGACCTGCGACCAGCGTTTTATCTGTTCATTGCGCGGTCGAGACGCGCAACGCACTGTGGTTAGTTGGGATCACGCGCAATGAACAGATAAAACACTGATCGCAGGTCGCTTAAGACCAAAGTCGTGGCCGAGCGGTTAGGTATCTTTGATTTATTGAAGCGGAAAATAAGATAAGACGCCCTCTCCACATCCGGGAAGCGGGCTGTAACGGCCAGTGAAAATATGCCGTAAAACATACACCAATAATGAATGCTATGACAAGCAGGTACTAGATGTGATCGATTTGTTGAGTTTTTATTTTACGATTGTAAGTTTTTTATTGATAACTAACGTTGAATGAAAACAAAAATAGGCTATTTACTGTTAAACCCACATGCGTCCCATGGGCACAAATCTTTGCCTGTACCTATTAATTAAGGCATCAACTTATTTTTTCAGCATATGTGAGACGGTACTTATGGACTACGACGCCCTGACGGCGGTGCAGTCATCATTTGGCACGGCAGCCATGATTGTAATGAATAAACAGACTGACATCGTAAAGGCGATCGATCGCCTTCTCGCGTTTTACTCGCACGAGTCTTGCGGGCAATGCACTCCATGTCGCGAAGGCGTTGGTTGGATGAAGAAGATTATCCAAAGGTAATGCCAAACAGTCCGCCGATACTGCCCTGTTGCTACGCCTTAACCTAGCTCGTTTCGTCTAGCTAGTCGTTGAATCTCTTAAATAGCTACTGTTAGTCTAGTGTTACTCTTACTTACATGGCATTGCACGAAGTTTATTTCCTGGTCTCCTGTCTGTGCTAAAGTAACGTTTTTCGACACATAGTCTTAATTTCTCTTTATCAGGTAAGTGCGATTCGCCAACAGCCAACAGCTATAAGTCCTACGTGAATGTGCAACTGACGCTGGAGTGACGATATCCATCATTTTCACAGACTTGACTAATTCCAGATAGTATTAACTACAATTAACTACAATTCTTTGTTATTTCGCTAATATATATGCCCTTTTTAGATTCGTATGTGGCAACGCTGCTAAGAAAGAAATCGATATGCTGTGGGAGCTTTCTAAACAGATCGAAGGTGAAATTTAATTCAGTATGACGACATATCAAAAGACACCAAAAAACGTAGCTTATTAATATTTTGATTACAGGTCATACAATTTGTGCACTAGCTGACGGCGCGGCTTGGCCAATTCAGGGTCTCATCCGCCACTTCAGGCCTGAGCTAGAGCGTCGCATCGCCGAGTATAACGCCTTCTACGGCCCAAACAAAGCCGAGCGCTGCTACTAGACTACCTATTTCACACACACCTGTAATGGAAACCGAGTTGCTGTTCATGAATCATGAACGGTGCTAGCCAGTTACAAACAAAGGCAACGTTCAATATCTTATTTCAATCTCGGCTTAGTTCAGTTGGTATCATATTTAAATAATATTTCATTATTTACTAACTTGAAACGCATTTAGACGTTAAGTTTTTTGATCCTGTATTACAAATAGGCCACATATAATCATTTACAAACATTTGTATGTTTCATGTTATGGTGATTTTGATGTGCAACTATACAACCAGTATTGCAGTATAAAGCCATACACAGATACTGCTTTTTTACAATATCGGTTATTATAACACATACAATATAAACAATATACGCTTGAAAAGGTTCAACACGTTTTTATTTGGTTATGGTTTTACCCGGCTAGTCCGCATTCGCATACAAAATGTAGTGTCGACTGGGTACAAAATGGGTTGTGTTCAAAGGCCTCGGCACAGATTATATTATTATGTATGTCTTTCCCGCTCACGGGACAATGATGTCCCGGACCTTTGGGAGGCGTGCGTGGGGCTAGGTACCTACAAAGTACCAACTGAGCCAACACGTAGAGGTCCTTTTGACAATTTAATGAAATGCAAGGAGTACACCGTATAAGTAGTACATATTATTATGTATGTCTTTCCCGCTCACGGGACAATGATGTCCCGGACCTTTGGGAGGCGTGCGTGGGGCTAGGTACCTACAAAGTACCAACTGAGCCAACACGTAGAGGCCCTTTTGACAATTTAATGAAATGCAAGGAGTACACCGAGCGGATGCCGTCCCTGCCCGTGTCATGGGACGCACACAGAGACAGCACCCGCTGGGGTGTATAGGGACTATTGCTGGTTGATGGAATCTAAAGAAAACGGGTTATTGGGTGAAAATAATGGACTAGTGGCTGGGCTATTGGGTGAAACATCGGACATATTATTATTATTATTATTTATTTAAATCAGGCAACAAGGCCCATATTACAAATACCTTAAAGACTAACATACATATCATTATAAACTTAAATAACTAGTTACAAAAAAACACACTATCACTGCGACGTGTTGTGTAACTTCGTGGTGTCAGGTAACCGGTATATACCTAGTAGTTCTGCCTCGGTATCTGCACTGCAGGCTGCTTGTGGGCGACTGCACGTTTGTTTACCACCAACCTGGCACTAAAATTCTGTATACGGTAAATCCCCGCGTGATAGATACCTTGTATATTGTGGAGTTGCTGACAGTTAAGTACCTATACCGTACCTCACTTTTTTATACCCCGTACATTCTAAATATTCAAATCAATGTTACATAAGGACATAAGGAGTGATAGTGGACATAGTGGTGAGTCCAATTTCTTATGAATATATTATTTGTTATTTGAGATCGGTGTATAAAGGTTTTATTAAAAAACTTATTCTTGAATTGGATCTTCTTCGGATGAGGAAGATACTGGCTGACAAACTGCGTATAATGTTAATGTCATCCGTCTACACTTCCCTGACACTTCCTTCACTTTGGCGTTTACTGTAAAAAGAAGAAATTACAGATCAGAAGAAACAGCGTAGTGGTTATATTCTCTTTGGAAACAGCGTTTAATTCAATAAATACATCTTTCTTCAAATTATTCATGTTATATAGGATCATATATTACACTCACTGGTAAGTACATATTTAGAATGGTTTAATTATTATTTTTATCCTCCAAGTGAATTTATTTCTTCTTCTTCTTCTCATACTTAAGAGCTAGGCTTTTATCGGTGTAGCTCAAAGTAGTCCCTCCATCTACTCTGAATTTATTTACAACAAATACAACATGATATTTTGTGGCAGGTCCTGTGCGAATACGTATTGAGAGAATTGCATGAGATTATTAACTCTTGTACATTATGAAGTAAATAATCAAAATAGTTACCGCTCAGTACAAATATAGGTACAGTCGCCATCACATATATACATCTGAACACTACAGGACCCAGGGTGTCAAAATATCTGAACATGCACCCTAATGCCTTGAAAATAGAGTTGTGTTCAGATTTTTGTGACGTGCTTGTTTGCTCCGATGTATGTGATGGCGACTGTACTACAATACAACTTGAATGTCAACAACCCATTGCCAAACTTAACACTTTTTCAGATAAGTACCTACCACTAATCTATTGAAAACATCCTATGTTTGTTTTCAAATCTTGGTCCATTTCTTGCATGAACTATTTCCTTATCCGGTATGTTCGCATCACTTTTATAAATGCTCAAAATTTAGCTAGGCCATAATATTAGTATCTGAACGAGATACGCATTAAAAAATTGAGCATATGTTTGGAATGACAGCTCCCTGACTGATTTTGTCATTTTGCTTTTGGTCAGTTGTGTAAAAATGGCTGGTGCACTAGCCCGAGTTATTCAGGGAACGAAGGCTCACTTGGGTAAATAATCATAAAATCACACCGCAACATATTCGATTCTACGATAGAAGCTTCGAGGACAGACGAAATCTCTGCGGTCGCTCTGTAGAACCGTACCTAGCTGTTTAGTGCGTAGTGCTGAATCTTACATAATGTTGACGTTTTGTGATGTGTTCCAGGTGTTGTGGGCCCGCTCGTGAGCGTCAACAATGTGTCCGTACGGTTCCAACAGACCCAGGCGCCGCCACAAAAAGCGAAATATGGGCCTCTAGCTGATGCCGACAGGGTATTTACGAACTTGTATGGCAGACACGACTGGCGCCTGAAGGGTGCCCTAAGTCGTGGCGATTGGTACTTGACTAAGGAGATCATCCTGAAGGGCACTGACTGGATTGTCAGTAAGTAATTTAACACTGCAGTATGTTAAGAATCACTCATTATTTACCATTTAGGGTTACTCAGGTAGGGAGTTTAAACCACTGTTTACTTTCAAAGATAACATAATTGTAGACCTGGAATAGAAATGTGGTCATCAAAATTATTCATGAATTGGTTAACATTGAGAGCTGAGGCTACATTACCAGTTTTTTACCCACTAAACACCAAATATTACTACACCATCTACGGTATAGTAATATTTAGATGGTGTAGTAATATTTGGTGTTTAAATAAGTTCTAATGTTGTTGTGCAATATTTTACCATTGCATTGATTGTAGAGTAAGAGAGCCATAGTTTTAAAGAATTCTTTTTCTTGAAACATAGTTTCTAGATCTGTGCAAAAAGCTAAATATAATTCTCAATACCCCAGATGAAATGAAGAGCTCTGGTCTCCGTGGGCGCGGTGGTGCCGGTTTCCCCACCGGCATGAAGTGGTCCTTCATGAACAAGCCCGCAGACGGCCGTCCCAAGTATCTGGTAGTGAATGCTGACGAGGGTGAACCTGGCACTTGCAAGGACCGAGAGATCATGCGCCACGACCCGCACAAGCTTGTTGAGGGGTGCCTCATTGCTGGAGCTTGTATGGGCGCGCAGGCAGCATACATTTACATCAGAGGAGAGTTTTACAATGAGGCTAGCAATCTGCAGGTGGCAATTGCGGAGGTAAGATAAATACTGCTTTTATAAATCAACACAGCATTGGAGGCTCCTTCTATTTGGTCACTAGGACATTTATTTATTTTGTCTAATAGAGTTGTTCCTTCAATAAGTAGCCGAGGGAGATATTATTTCCATACATGACTAAAGATTAGCGTACTATCAGGAGAACCCTGCTCCAAGTTCATACAAACTGTGTTAGTGCCAGCAGCTCTTTCATTCAGTAGTCCTTTTGGAAGTCTATTAAATCATGACTCATAGTGGAATTAGACATGGAGAAATTGATAAAATCTAATAATGAGAATTACTAATGATGGTTACTGTGGTATTATAAGGTTGTGATAGTATATTATTTAATTGTAGTCAGTTGCTTGGTTCACTCAGTTCTGGGTTCTCTTGAGAAGTTTTTTGTTTTCTTGTGGCATATAAAAAAACTTTATACTTCTTTGTTTAAACAAAAGTTAGTTAAGTCTTTAAGTAGTTAAGTACTACTTAAAGACTAATTATATTTATTACTAGCGACCCGCCCCGGCTTCGCACGGGTAATACATGCATGTATTATACATATAAACCTTCCTCTTGAATCACTCTATCTATTAAAAAAGATGCGGGATGTGTCCGGAGATACAACCGTTAATTAAGTTTGAGTGGATACTTCTTTGTTGGCTATGGAACCGTAATATATCTGAATTAATTGACTAAAATCTGTATAAGTACAGATAAATCGGTATACTTATACGGCAACATTGACTGACGTCGCTGATTTGACTCGCAATACATTGAAAATGGAGGTTATTTCAGCAAATAATGCTGAAATTACCGCCACATAAACTAAATACCATTTTGTGATTAACAACTCATGGCAAATAAAGAAGGATTAAAACATGTAACAAACAATTATTTGAAATCAGATTAGGCTTCTCTACAAAAAGTCACGTGATACATTTTGAACTGTACATACAAGAACGCGAGCAAAGAAGTATCCACTTCAAAAAACCGCATCAAAATCCGTTGCGCAGTTTTAAAGATATAAGCATACATAGGGTCAGACAGACAGACATTGGGAAGCGACTTTGTTTTATACTATGTTTTTATGTAGTGATGTAGTGATTTATCTGTGGTCAATGTTATCTTCTTGTCTCGCATCTGAAACAAATAAATAACTATCATTATGCTTGTCCAGTTTAATAAAAAAAATACAGACTTTTTTTGTAAAGCTCATATTCCTGAATTTAAAATGAGACTACTTTTTATTTTATTGTTAAATACTATTTTATCAACTGTTGAGTAAGTTCAGTTTGGTTTGGTTGGAATTTTAGCCATTTGAGAAAGGTTCTGTCTTTTAATTAAATATAAATGTCGGCGAATCGTAAAATCCGGCAGATCACGAAATTCCTAGGCATATCGTGAAACGCCGCCATTTCATGATTTGGCTAAATGACATCCGCCATATCGTTCAAAACTTAACGTTTAACGATTTGTCTAATGATAATGATGTTTAGGTAGATCATGAAATTCCTAGGCATATCATGAAAGGCCGCCATTTCATGATCTGGCTTAGTAACACCCACCAATGACGTTTAGGCAGATCATGAAATTCCTAGGCATATCATGAAACGCCGCTATAACGTTCAATACTCGCCGTTATACGTAAGTAGGGTTTGCAAACAAGTTTTCCCGCTCTTAAATGGACTCTGCTATAACGCCAAGAAGAGTGAGTTACTCATATTTCGGGCAGGACGCAAGAGTCCTTCGGTAGTGCCACCAGTGACTCTTGGAGGGCTTGCCTTGAATAGGGTAACTCATTTTAAATATCTGGGGCATGTATTAAACGAGGATCTCACAGGCGATGCCGATATTGAGAGGGAACGCAGGGCACTGGTGGCAGTAAGGACGAATATGTTGGTCCGCAGGTTTGCACGCAGTACAAACACTTTATACGTGCAGCCTGTGGATCAAATATACGAAACGAGCTTACAGTGCCTTGCGCGTCCAGTTTAATAACGGCTACAGAATGCAGAAGGCTCGCATGGATGATTTCCATGCAATAATGCGAAAACGTATCTTTTCCCAGTTGTGCCGAGTGAGAGACAGCTCCAACAGTTTTCTTGCCGAGATAGGGGAGAGGCTTGATAGTCCCTTTTACCTGCACTGGGTATCAACTCACGTGCCTTTATATAAATGGCCTAAATAAAGTTAACTAACATTATGACAAGAAATTTGTAACTAACACTATGGATCGTTGATGTCCGAAATAAATTTTTAATAAAATTAAATTTAAAAAAAGAAGCGGGTTGTGTCGGAGAGACAACCGTTAATTAAGTTTAAGTGGATACTTCTTTGTTGGCTATGGCTATGGAACCCTAATACACTCAAGAGCAAAAGTTTCGGGTCACCCTTAAGTAAATAACCGCAATAGGTTTTTTAATAGTATTTTATGCAACTGTTGTATAAGAAGGGTCTTAAAAGGCGAGGGGCGTGGGTTGCGATGCGAGCCTTGGCGAGCATCGCAATTAAAGACGCCACGAGCGTTTTTAGACCAGTTATACACCGTTGCATACAATACTTTTTCTACGACAAATTTTAAATAAATAGCAGACAAAGATAACGGAGGTTATCTGTGATAGCAGACTACAGAATAGTTAAACTTTTCAGGCAGCAAGTTTTCTATTCATACTTTTGCTACTCGCGCAATTTCTTCAGGAGTGCAGTTATTAATTTCTTCGACCATTTTAAAAGGAACGTACACTTTTGTCTTCACAAACACGAATAAAATCTTAATAGTTTAGGACTAATAGTTTATCATCTTTCGTCTTTTAATTTTGAACTGTATTTTGGTGGGAAATCGGAAATGTGACAGCTCTTGCTTATGGTTTGTTTTGTTTTTAATTTGTTTGCACTGGCCATCCGAACCAACCGAATCCGGACCCGGACAGAATTCGAACTGTTTATTTTTATAAATAATACCAAGAATTTATAAAACATGTAATTTAAAACACAATAGATGATGATTTATTATTATTGTAGTAAATAATTCATAATGTACAAATGTTAAATCGTAAATAAATACTTTTATTTCGAAATATTTGTTTATGAAGTTGGCACCACTGCAATATAGCGGCCGATTAAAAAAAAAGTTAAACAGTGCTTTTATGAAAAATGTATGAACCAAAAAAGTACGCTAGACAGTGCGTTTTTGGGCCATAGAGCATAGAGTTTTTCCACGACTTATTAGTGGTGTCATTGTATTTGAGCTACAGCGTATATAAATGACAGATAACGGTACAGGAGTAGAAACAATATTTTTCACTAGTCTTATTTACATAACATACTAGTCTTCGTAATACCCAAATGTATTAGCAATCTACGGGATCCTATCATAAAGATATCAACAACCAAAAATGACAATTTTTGCGATATCTCGCTCCGTTAACGTTGTTTTTTTCATGGGTTTTTACGAGTCCGATTTAAACCTGGTAACGTGTTTCTTTTTTACTGTTTTTTCTGCAATTTAGATGTAAAATTTAATAAAGATCATGAAAGGATTAAAAAACTGTACAACATGTGGACTATTTTAGGAAATATGACGGTATTTCATCGACCCGAAACTTTTGCTCTTGAGTGTACCTATATCTGAATTAATTCACAAAAATCTGTATAAGTACAGATAAATCGGTAGCTGATTTGACTCGCGATACATTGAAAATGGCGGTTATTTCAGCAAATAATGCTGAAATTACCGCCACATAAACTAAATACCATTTTGTGATTGATTAACAACTAATGGCAAATAAAGAAGGATTAAAACATGATAACAAACAATTATTTGAAATCAGATTAGGCTTCTCTACAAAAAGTCACGTGATAAATTTTGAACTGTACCCCTATACAAGAACGCGAGCAAAGAAAGAAGGAGTTTTACTTTAGACACTTTTATATGCCTAGGAATTTCGTGACCTGCCGGATTTTTACGATGTTCCCGGTATAGAGTTAGGAATATCGACGAATGCGTTGCTCTAATCGATCTGCCGTATGTTTTATCAGGCACATCATGATATTTCTGGTCAACTTTTAGCCAAATCATGAAATGGCGGCGTTTCACGATATACCTAGGAATTACGTGATCTGCCGGATTTTGACGATGTGCCCGGTATAGAGCTAGGAATTACCCTGTACGAAGACATGTTATTTAATATCGTATGCTTGTTGTTCTACTGGGTCCCGTAACACAGGGAATCCTAGCTCGGGACCCAATGACTTGTATCCTGTGTACCATGTTTTTGCCGAATAAATATTTGTATTTCTATTCTATGAGCCAACATTTGTAAACCAAATTATTGAACAACCTTTATGCATATTCATGTTAATCTGCTCCTGGGTAAATTATTAAGACTCCAATTATTTTACGCAAATGAGAGAAATAATAGTAAAGAAAACAGCATTACAATAATATTTTTGTAATTTGGTGGTAGGGTTTTTCAAGAATATCTGGTTGACGACAATAATCTGTTTGCAGGCTTACCAAGCGGGCCTCCTCGGCAAGAACGCCTGCGGCTCCGGCTACGACTTCGACGTGTTTGTTCAGCGAGGTGCCGGCGCGTACATCTGTGGGGAAGAAACCGCCCTCATTGAGTCTATTGAGGGCAAGCAGGGAAAGCCCAGGTTGAAGCCTCCGTTCCCTGCTGATGTCGGCCTCTTCGGGTGCCCGACTACGGTCAACAATGTGGAGACTATCGCTGTTGCGCCGGTGAGTTAGATAGATATACATTTGTGGGGAAGAGACCACCCTCAAACCCTCATTGAGTCTATTGAGGGAAAGCCGAGGTGGAAGCCTCCGTTCCCCGCTGACGTCGTCGGCCTGTTCGGGTGCCCCACTACAATCAACAATGTATAGACTATCGCTGTTGCACCGGTGAGTAAGAAGGATGCAGAGACCTAGAATCTAAGTTATGTATCTGAAGATATTTCGTAATATATTTCTTCGACAACTTGGTAACGAGATCTATGCATCAGTCAGAGAATAATCCTTAAAGTTATATTTAAAAATGTTTGCAGAGTATCCTCCGCCGCGGCGGCGCCTGGTTCTGCTCCTTCGGCCGGCAACGTAACTCCGGCACCAAGCTGTTCAACATCTCCGGCCACGTCAACACTCCCTGCACCGTCGAGGAGGAGATGAGCATCCCTTTGCGGGAGCTGCTCGAGAGACACGCCGGCGGCATCATTGGCGGCTGGGATAACTTGCTAGCTGTCATCCCAGGGGGTTCCTCTACTCCACTGATCCCTAAAGAGTAAGTCTACTCTCTTGGGCACTCTTCAACATCTAAAGCTACGTCAAGACACCCTGTACAGTAGAGGAGATGGGTATCCCTTTGCGCCTGTTGTTTTTACTCTCTCTTTGTTTATTCTTTTGCTGCTTTATATATGAGAGGTGTACAATAAAGAGTACATGTATTGTGATATATTAACACGTTGACTCTTTTTCTCCAGCGTATGCGAGACAGTGCTCATGGACTTCGACGGTCTAGTGGCCGCGCAGACCTCCCTTGGCACCGCCGCCATCATCGTGATGAACAAACAGACGGACATAGTGAAGGCCATCGCGCGACTGCTCATGTTCTATGCCCACGAGTCGTGCGGACAGTGCACGCCGTGCCGCGAGGGCGTTGGCTGGATGAAGAAGATCATATACAGGTATTTGTGATGAACACACAGACGGACATAGTGAAGGCCATCGCGCGACTGCTCATGTTCTATGCCCACGAGTCGTGCGGACAGTGCACGCCGTGCCGCGAGGGCGTTGGCTGGATGAAGAAGATCATATACAGGTATTTGTGATGAACACACAGACGGACATAGTGGTCATCGCTTCTTGAGGCCTTTTTAGGGTTCCGCACCTAGAAAGGAAAAAGCGGAACCCTTATAGGATCACTTTGTTGTCCGTCCGTCCGTCCATCCGTCTGTCAAGACCCTTTTTCTCAGGAACGCGTGGAGGTATCAAGCTGAAATTTATACAAATACTCAGGTCTACTGTCCCTTGGAGCTGTGAAAAAATCTAACTTCTAAGCCAACGCAATCAAAAGATACAGCCGTTTAAGCCGCAAATTTTTGAAACTCGCAAGGGAATCAAAACCTACAGGGTACTTCCCGTGAACTCAGAATCTTAAAATTTATAGCACAGAAAAAGGAAAAATTGCGAAAATCGTACATTTTTAATAACTTAACTGAAAATAAGTATGTGAATACTTATTTTCAGTGATGTAACTACATACATACTTAGTGAAAGTCAGTTTATAGTGGACTTGTTTCTATTGTACGGGGTGGTCCGGAACCCTCGGTGCGCGAGTCTGACTCGCACTTGACCGGTTTTTTTTGAGGGACTATATTCGAATCCTGAGTTTTTGACTTTCGCTCGATAGAAAAAAATCACGAATATTTATAACAAAATATGCACAAAAGCTAAATAATTTAAAATTGATTCTAAAAATCGGCTATATCATGTTTGAATGAACTTAGCTATTACTTTTTTATCTATTTAAACGCACATAAAATTAAAAAAAACATGATATTCCGCGCTAAACCCTAAAGTCCTAAAACGTAAGTGAAGAAACTGTTTATATACAGGGTGGGCCCTGTAACACGAGCAAATATTCAAAAGGAGGCTTCCTTAGAGCATTTGCAGTAACCCCTTGTGTATCATTCACTTTCAAAATTTTTGGTTACGGAGAAATTTTGATCTAAAGTTATGACCTCCAAGTAATGTATATTGGCACCACGAGATCATATCACGGCAGTCAATGCAGATTTTGAGGTAACATCATGTAATGAGTCGTAATAGTTTTTGCATTTTTGTGTTCAACAGATAGTTTTGTGATTTTTTCATATTTTTTTTCTTTTTTTTTGTGTTTTAAAATAAAAAGTTACTCATAGCACTCCAGAAGAGTAAAAAAATACACGTACACTTATTTTAAAGAATTTTTTTTTTCAAAAAAAATATTTTTTTTTCGCATAAAACCACTTCGAAATAATTGTTCACAAGCTTAATAACCTACCGTTTAATTTTTTGCTCCAGTTACAGGGCCCACCCTGTATATCAAAAATAATTGACGCAGCTGAAAAGTCTGCTCGTTTTTTCTGGTGCTAAGGAAGTTTATTCCTATCAACAAAAAAATAATAAGGCACTTTTGAAATTTTCATTAATTCCCCATTGTCAGTGTCAATATTTTCTGTTGTAATTTTTGCAACCAATAATAACATAATAACTCTGCGTATTTAATCTGATAATGCTGAGGAATTTAAATATTTATGAAAGAGCTGCAATTATTGCAGATCATGAAGCTGAGGGCCTACCGCGAAAGGCATTCGAAGTTTCCCCTCTCTGTCATACTTACGAGTTCGTACGTAAGTGCGACAGAGAGGGAAAACTTCGAATGCCGTTCGCGGTAGGCCCTCTGGCTATAACATTACCGAAATATCTTTAAATCTGAATACACACACCTTTGAATCTGATAAATACACTATATGACGTCAATGCGATATTTCGTTTGAAATGAAACGTTGGCAGAACTGATAATTGCCTTGGTCCAACCAAATGTCGACTTTATGGTGACGAACCTTTTCTTACCCCGACCACAGATTATATAATAGTTCTAACGAACAGATACTCGACTCTGAATAAAAATGCGCATACCTACCGCTTTCCATGCCTACTAAATTTAACAATGGAGCAACCTTGAACGCGCCGGTCGTTGCCCGCACTTGCCAGCCAATAGACGCTAGGGTTGACACCACTTAGAAATGATTTTATTATTAATAGTTGAGTGAAATAAAAACAACCACACATTCCATGCATTTCACTAATTAGGTTACCTCATTTAATTGTTATTGTTTTTCAATTTTAATTTTTCAAAAGACTTGTAAGTTTTTCTAGAGTGTCTGCCAGTATCTGAACTGCATAGTTACTTACATACATACCTACATACACTCGGCGTCAAAAGTATCGCACCTTTCCTAAAATTAGATTCAAGCGATTATTACTCCTAAGATACTTTTCAACACACCTGCTCGTAAAGTAGGTCTTATTACAGCGTATTTACACTGATAATGCAGAATATTACCCATGCCGTGCCTTTTACATTACATTATCGCACTAGTGCCTTTTCATTACGTATCTTTTTAAATATTAGCAAAATAATGCAGAATATTACCCATGCCGTGACTTTTACATTACATTATCGCACTAGTGCCTTTTCATTACATATCTTTTAACATTTTCATTATTTTTTTTTTCCTCGCAAATGTGTTGAAAAACGTCGTATGAAACACGTGAGCATTGGTCATTACACTTCTCGTCTCCATTAAGCCTTCGCCTTCGGCTCAGGCTTAAAAACGAGTGTAACGACCAACATAGCACACTTGTATCATAATGTACTATTACTGTACCCTGTCGATATTAATATCATTTGAAAGCTAAAGCCTAGGGGGTTTTATTACCTTTCAAACGATACTAATATCGACAGTAACTATCTTAGGAGTAATAATCGCTTGAAACGAATTTTAGAAAAGGTGCGACTTTTGTAGCCGAGTGTACAGGCATATCAACGCAGCATGTTAAATAATTTTTAATTGCAAGTATCTCTCACCCTGTCTATACTTTACGACAGTCAAAATGTAGGTACCTCCTACCTATTCATTTACCAGCTACCACGTATAACAAAACGAAACTTGTTGTGTAACTTGTGTATACCTACACAACAAGTTTCGTTTCTTCATTGAAGTAGGTGTACCCCGACGACATCGACAGTACGAAATAAGTTTGGTAGGTAGGTACCTGCGAGTACCTATATTCGTTATCTATAACGTAAGTATATAAATAACGTCATATTGTATAAATGTTTAAAGCCCCTGCTAGACGGTCGCCAACACAACACGCCACTCCGACCGAGCGACCTTGGTCGGCACCGACCGCTGTAGTATGAAAGTTTGCTCCAAACAACTGTCTACAGTGTCTACACGGTCGGTGCGGACCAAGGTCGCCCCGTCGGAGGGGCGTGTTGGCGACCGTCTAGCAGGGGCTTTAAAGTAGCATTGCAAACTTGGAATTAGTCACTAGGCATAAGTTGTTTTAAAATATATTGATTACCTACGTTTCATCCTCGCGAGTGCATTCCAAGCCCTTCCAAAAGGTTATAAGTCCCTAGAGCAACGACGATGTTTACGCCCTTTCTTAGGCCGTGCAATGCATGCACCCCGCAAATTTTACTAAGTAAAATATTATACTAATTGCTGCTAGACAGGGATAAATATAAACATGAAATCAATACAAACAACTAAATAATTAATTTGGACATAATGGCAGTGGCGGAGTACCTAAACTTACGGCTACGGCTCGGGGTAGGTAGGTATACCAAATTACCAAAACTCAAGCAGGCCTTAAAAATGTATTACGTAACTATTTGAAATAGGTATTAGGTGTTCCGTAAAAAAACCATTACGCCTTTGTTCAAACTCACTAGTTTGTACCTGCCATGGAAATAATTAGTAGGTACTTAGTATAAAGTAGGTAAGTTACTAACTTTTCATCCGTTTCATCGTCTGTGAAAATGATAAATGTTTATTTTTTATTGTTCATACACCCCACAACACTGCAGTGCGCTGAACTTATTCGCAACGAACTCAATTTTAAAGAATTGGTAATAACTTTTATTGTGCGCGTAAGCAGCGTCCGGCCGTGAGCGCGTGCGCCAGCCCACTGGCGGATGTACCCTTGCGGGTGCGCAAAGTTTAGGTATAATTCTGAGTTGCCACGGCGCAGTTAGGTAGCACTGCCCCGACTGTACACTATAGATAGAGCGTTGCCATGTTGGTTCTAGTTACGTGGGATTATGCGCCAAGCAAGTTTTTTAATAAGTATTATAGGTATGGTGCGATGGTAATGAATGAGACTAGCATTCTGTTCATAACAATAATTAATCTGTTGACATTATTGTTTTTCAGATTCGTCGACGGCAACGCTTCCCCGAAAGAAATCGACATGCTGTGGGAGCTTTCCAAACAGATAGAAGGTAAGGTTTTAAATATTTTTACGTCATACCTGGCCTCCGTCGCTATGCGTGCGGAAAACCCCACTTCCTGGCCAGATAGAGACTTAAAATGTTGTACTCACCACGGGCGGTAATAAAGAAAGCCTCAGAGCGCATATTTATCGCCCTTGCCTTCGGCTCGTGCGTCAAATACCTGCGATCTGAGACATTCTTTGTTTAACCACCCTAGGTAAGTAATGTACTATTATGAAGCGGCAATGTTCAGATTAGAATATTCATTATTCTGGAATTAAATTGGCTTTATTCAATTTAATTCTTTTGTATGTATGTCAGCAAATATTTACCGAACCCTTTTACCCGTTTTTGGAGCATTCGGATATCAATGGTTTCCATAAGACTATGGAACTTGTTCGATTTGTATAAGATTGTCAACTAATATTTATTAATTTCACGAGGATAATCTATCACACGCTAAAAACTTTATCTCATGCCCTAATCGGTAGGCAAAGCGCACGTGACACGCGCGCAGTGTTTCAAGGGAGCAAAATTATATATTTACGCGTAACGAAGAATTCAAATGTTTACTCCCAAGACGGAAATGATATTGCTACCGAGTGTGTTTTTCACACCTATGAAGAAAAAAGTGCAATGAAACTTCGTAGAATTAACTTGTTATTTTATTTGATTTGCTTTAATCAATTTAATTTCCGTGCTTTCTATTAAAAAGACCAGAGAAAATAAATATCAATTATTATTTAGAACAGTATCGAAAAAATGATGAACGAAGAAATGATGTGGCAGTATGAAGTTTCTAAGTCCAATATCACGTGTCGAAAATTAAACATAAAAACTTTAAATAGTTAAGTGGCGGGAATGAGTATTATTTTATTCAATTGTGCAAATGTTTGTTATTTTCTCGCAATCGAATTGAAAAGCAGTGTGTATAACTCGGGCATAAATGAGCCATTTTATCCCTTGACTTAACTTGGCTCGGGTGGATAATAACGTCTCGGATATATTATGGCTAATTTTATGCACTTGTTGTACAATCTACTATTTCCGAATATCACGTGTGAATAAAATAAACCAAATATTTTATTTATTTTTATCCAGGGCACACGATCTGTGCACTTGCGGACGGCGCGGCCTGGCCTATCCAAGGCCTCATCCGGCACTTCCGGCCCGAGCTCGAGCGGCGCATGGCCGAGCATGCTGCCGTGCACGGCCCGAGCAAGGCCGAGCGCTGCTACTAGACCTACGGACAGACAAACACACCTCACATCTAGACAAAACGCCAACTCGTACAGACAAACAACACACCTTAGTGTGTGTAATGATTTGTATAAAAACAATTTCTATTATTTCATTTTCCATATAAACGAAAATCATAATTTCAACTTGTATAAGTGATTAAGTTGCATAAAAACAAATATCATAATTTTGTTTGAAATTGTGATATTTGTTTTTATGCTGTATGAACGTTATAGCAAGAGATATGTTATATGAGTTTTATATAGTTTGATTATTATGGTAATAGTCTTATGGTAATCCTTCATTTTGTGCTCCGGATCTATTACATGAAATTATACAAAAAAAAATATGACGATTGAACGGCTGAGCGCGCCCTTACATCTGCGGTCATACATATATTACTTCTTTGGACATCAAAGTTAACACATTCACTGCCAAAAATTTCGTAGCGCTGCGCTCGTGGCCGAGGCCGTGGTTTTCCCGCTATGTAGCGGAAAGCGCCCGCTAAGCGGGTTCCTGGCAGTGAAAGTGTTAAGCTATGAAGCCAAATTTTTGGTTGGTCTCTTCCGCATAAACGGCTTCTCTTAAATAATTGTACGTCATACCTGGCCATAAAGTAGGAATTACCGCACGCTATGCGTGCGGAAAACCCCACTTCCTGGCCAGATAGAGACGTAAAATTTTGTACTCACCACGGGCGGTAATAAAGAAAGCCTCAGAGCACATATTTATCGCCCTTGCCTTCGGCTCGGGCGTCAAATACCTGCGATCTGAGTCATTCTTTGTTTAACCGCCCTAGGTAAGTAATGTACTATTATCGAATAGGGAACATTACTGCAATGTTCTGCCGCCAGAGTGCAGCACTACCACTAACCGTAAACCAGTAGAGGAATATAGGGATTCACACACACATGCACAAATGATTGTCAAATGAGTGACAAGGATGTATGCATAGACAATACTGCAAGTGGGAACGAGATACAATGCCAACTCTGCTAGTGTCGCCACCTACGAAGAGTTTTGCGAACTAACGAATGACGAAAGAAAAGACTGCTTTTGTTTGACACTGTAGACCCTTCTAGACAAAACGCCAACTCGTTGACATCTTGATTTAGGGCAGGTGGCATTTCTCGCTTTACTGACCGGTAAACGTTCAATATGGCGCCGGCAACTGTCATCTCATAGAGACTGTCATACTTCACAGACATACAGATTTTAACGGACTTGATAACGAGTTTGATCGATGGATCTATAGTTTGAAACAAAGCGTTAGTAGGTAATTTGACGGTTTTTTTTGGAAGATTTGATGTTTTTAGAAGCAAGCAAAAATTTTGCAAAAGCTGTTTTTTTCTAATCTATCTTTATGGACGTTAAAACATATGACGTGGCGGTTAAAAGGTCGAACAAAGTGTAGTAAGACTTATCCGTTATATCGTGGATGAGATAATATTGAAATGGGATCACATCCGTTCTTTTCGAGATTTCCATATATCTTATCAATCGCTTTCCGCCGAACCTTTCATTGTATATTGGATCTATTTCGTCGACAACAAAATATATATCCACTTTTTCACCCTATTACAATGCAGGTGAAAAATAGATGCATCATTTTGTAGTTGACTGTACTATGTCTAAAATATGTTATACCTCATGTGGATTGTAGAGTCATGTTTTGTACAGTCCACGGAACACGAGTTGGCAATATTTACGTGATAAGGTAGTTTAGCGTAATTTTTATTATTATTAAATCAAATGGAAATAAATGTTACTGTGATGCCGACGTTTTGTTTACTGAAATTTATTATGTGAAGCCTTTTTTAACCCTTTTGATAAAACGGGAAATACCCTCATTCTCTCGTAGAAGTTGTATAACGTGTCATATTTAACACGTCTGTCCATAAAAGGATACCAGAATCAGGGTATTATGATATCCAACTGGATTATTAGACAAGCAAACGTGTTAAACGTCTTGTGCCTTTGCAGTTTAACCCATTTAAAAGTACCTAAGTGAACTAAAAGGGGCATTGAGTTCTATTCCCCGGCACGAAAGCAGAACCAATATGTCGACGTTCACGAGTGCGCACTGCGCATACTAATACAGCATGCGTTAATGGTTTTAGGGTCTACGTTTATTGATAGAATAGCATAGTGGGGGGCGCGGGGTGAGATTAGCATAGGTGTGGAAGGAAAAATTCCACCAATAGCATTCCTAACCTCTTACTAATGGTAGTAATGCACAGCTCTGGTGGAGACCGTTCCGTTTGTCTAGCAGGGTGTAGGGTAAATCGCCAGTAGCTGGCCACGCCTCAATAGCTGGCCCCCTCATACAAAAAAATAACTCTGTTCTCCTAAGAACAGAGTTCACTTTAGTATGACGTGACCAGTAATCGAAACCTTATACTAAAATGAATTCTATTATGGGTTAATAGAGTTCATTTTTAGTAGATATGACGTGGCTAGCTACTAACGGTTTAAACCACAGATGTATGAATATAATGAGATCGGACATGGCGGCCGATTTGTATAGAGTGAGCCTGTCGCAAGTACATTAACCCACACAACGCCCAAGTAATTGACAAGACAAAGCACGCACACATCTAAAACACACACACTTGTATACCTACACGCTTATTTGACAATAAACGCGCATCATATCAGGCATTTTGGGAAAAAACGTAATATTCTCTGCTCGCAGCACGCGTGCACAGTATGGCAGTGTATGCCCATTGAGCATACAGCTGCGACACGGCCGCCGGCGGCTTGCCCTCTCTCTAGTATTCTATGCTCTGAGGTTTAAACCCTATGTATATATATAGCAGTGGCGACGCGTGAGAATTGTCACTGGACAACCCGGAGCATAAAAAGGGATGTTTTTTGATGATTTACGAGTTTGTTAATATATAGCAAGAAATTTTAGGCGAGCCGGTGGGAATCGGCTTGTATTGGCGCTCCGCCACGGATATATAAGGCACTTGAAGCAGTGTTGTTTACATTTCATAAGGTAAACATCCGAGTGTTCGACGCTGTACTAGTATATGGCATGGGCACTCTATGTCAAAGCAATATTGGTTAAACTAGAATTAAGAGGGTTTTTCTTCATTCGAATTTAAGCTGTGTCACTTTGACAGAGTGCCCATGCCATATACTAGTGCAGCGTCGAACACTCGGACGTTATTCTCTTACTGCAAATGACTGGCAGAACTATCGTTCTATGCCTATTTACCTACAGAACGTTTATCAAACGAAGCGCCTGAACTAAATTCGGACCTTGTGCCTGTATTCATAAGGTTCAATTTCTAATGGTCATCTAATTGCATCAGGTGTTGCAATATCACGATAACAAATGTGTACTTAGCGATACAATGGGCATAAATACCTATTAACATACCTACTGATCTGAGAATAATACTAAAAGTTAACTGTAGGTACTATAATGGCTATGCGAGCCAGATAAATAATATATATACGTTATAGTAGGACTGTCATGACTGTAGTATCACTTAGTAGTCTATGCTGTCATGGTCCATGTCAATGTCAACCCCACTCTCTGTTTGGGTATTTCCAGGGAGCGAAACTATGGTGCCGGCCGGTGACGTCATTATGACGCAAAGTCGCATATACATATAGTTTTTAAAAACAACATTGCAACACCTCAATGATTCTTAATAATGGTAATAAATATAAATATTATTGTTTATTTATAAAAATGTTTGGTATTTTTACTATTTATGTATGTGCCTAAATATTAGAAAAGGATACGATTTTTTTTTAAAACAACAAGTAAGAACAGTATATATATTTTTTTTTATATACAGTTCTTACTTGTTGTTTTTCTTATTTTTTCGCAACTGTATTAAAAAACGTCGTTCGATACACGTGCGGTAATGTCATTCTTCACTCGTCCCGAGTCTTACCACTCGCCTACGGCTCGTGTCAAAATATCTCGGCACTCGTAAAGTAATGACATACTTTCCGCACCAGCATCGAAATGTACTATTTTCTACAGTGGTTAAATTTTTATTTTTTAAAAGGAAAATGTTGAAAGAAATGCCATTCCCGCCCTCATCTTTGAAGTTTACCAAGCCAAAATTCTGAAATTATTACGTGTGATTACAAGTAACATAAATAATACTGGAAAAATAAAACGATACCTCTATCTTGCGTATTTTTTTTATTTATCAAAAATAATTTCTTATGTAAATAAGTTTGTAATTTAAATACTTTTGTATGAAATTTTATGTCTTCAAATTCCAATGAGATTATTATCATTGAAGTCCCTTCTTTCAAATAGAAAAATAATGATCGAAATTGGTACGCGTAATAAAAAATTAACGCTGATAAACAAGCATACTAGTTGCAAGTTATTAGTACCAAAATGCAGATGGCGCTGTGCAACGGTAATACTCTACTATGAGCTGTTAAGATTGTTTTAAGGATGAATGGGGTCGTGACCTGACGGGCATGGTGTATGAACGTTTGTACGGAACCCTCGGTGCGCGAGTCAGACTCGCACTTGACCGGTTGTTTTTAACATGACAAAGACGTGTAACGTGACGTTATAGGTACGTGGCCAGTACGTATAAAATCTCTCAACTCAAGTTTCAATATCAGTAAACTAAAGATAGGCCAAAAAATTGTTATTTGAAAATTGTTGATTGTTGTTTTGTTTGTTCTGATTATATATATAGGTATCTAGTCCCTGGGCGACCGAGCTCTGCTCGTGTGAAAATAGAGAAAACACGGTGATATGGAATTTTCCCAGACATCAGACCTAGCTAGATCGATTTCTCGTTCATCGAAATCGTTAGAGCCGTTTCCGATAACGTGATTGCAAATACATATATATATATACAAATATTGCTCGTTTAATAGTATAGGATAAAGTCAGCCAAAATCAACATTACTTATTTTATAGAATAAAATGCATGTTTTTTTTTCATGTGTATGTATGCAAATTTGTAATGTAATTTTTTATCATCTACACTTATAATAAATCTCTAAATTAAAAAAAGAATCAGCCAGTAACATTTCAAATATTTTTGTTACGAATGATCTCAGCTTCCCATGAACGGAAGAACATGAAACATTTTTTATAGGTAGATTATTATCCTGAATGCGACTTAGGATAGTTTTTATCCGACTGCGACAATTAATATACATTTTCACCTCACTAGCTGGGATAGGCCTTTTTGTATGTTTGATATCTATTGAGAAAATCGCTTTTTACCCACATGTGAAGAAAGTAGACGTATAACGTTAAAAGTACCATGACGTAGAACGTTAAATGTTTATTTTTGTACATTTTATGACATATATTTTTTACTTTATTTTCACTTTTTTTAACTTTTTTTTTTACCCTTTTTCTTATTTTCCTCGCTGTAGTGAGGTGAAAAGATTTGTGTTATACACGGGTGAAATAGTTATTTGTTATACAAGGGTGCAAAGTTGTATTTTAACCGCGAGTGTGGAATTGAAACACGAGCTAGCGAATGGATTCTAGGGTTGAACCACGAGCTAGCGAACGGATTCTATGGTTGAACCACGAGCGAAGCGAGTGGTTCAAAAATAGAATCCTGAGCGAAGCGAGTGGTTCAAAAATAGAATCCTGAGCGTAGCGAGTGTTGCAACACACGAGACGTCAAAATAACTTGCACCCGTGTGTAACACAAATCTTTTCACCTCACTAAAGCGAGGAAAAAAAACAAACAAGTAAAGTAAGGAAAATTTTGAAAAAAATATTAAAAAGGGGGAAAAGACATTAAAAATGAGAAAAAAAAATTAAAAAACATGTAAAAAGAAACAAAATATTACAAAATTAAAAAAAAAAAACATTTAATGAAGAGGAAAAGAGAAAAAACATTGAGAAACAAAAAAAAGGCAAAAATAATTTCAAAAAACATTAAAAAAGACTGATAAAAGAAAAACGAAGAAATAAAATAGAGAAAAAACATATAAAAAAGAAAAAGTTACAAAAAACATAACATTAAGAAAAAAAACGTAAAAAAAAGACAAAAAAAGACAAAAGAAACATGTAAAAAGAGAACAGTGGAAACAAATAAAATAAAAAATATGGTAAAAGAAAAAAACCTTGAAAAAACACATATAAATCAAATAAAAAAAACATTAAAATATGGCAAAAACATCAAAAAAATATAAGAGAATTTCAAAAAAAAAGGAAAAAACGTATAAAAAAAAGTAAAAAACCCAAAAAACATAAAAAAAGAAAAAAAAACATTCAAAAAGAAACAAAACATTTATAAAAAGGAGAAAAAAGCAAAAAACATTGAAAACAGAAAAACAGCAATCAAATAGAGACAAAAACATAATAAAAGAAAAAAAAGTTACAAAAAACATTAAAATAAGATAAAAAACGTAAAAAAAAGATAAAAAAAGACAAAAAACAAAAAAAAAACATTTAAAAAGATAAAAAAAGTGGAAAAACCACAAAAATAAATCAAAAAGAAACAAAACATTAAATTTTTTTTTTTTTTTTTAAAGTTGAAAAAATAAAAAAAACCTTGAATAAACACATTTAAATCAATAAAATATAAAAAAAATCATTTAAATGTAGACGAAAACATCAAAAAAATAAATAGAATTTCAAAAAACATTAAAAAAAGAAAAGATTAAAAAAAAAAGAAAAAAACGTATAAAAAAGACCAAAAAAACATTAAAAAGAGAAAAAAAATACAGAAAAACATTCAAAAAGAAACAAAACATTTAAAAAGAGAAACAACATTTTTAAAAGAAGAAAAAGAAAAAAGATTAAAAAAACAAAAAATCATTTAAAAAATAAAAAAAGAATTAAAAACATTAAAAAAAAGAATAAAACATTCAAAAAAAGGTACCTAAATAAAATAAATCTGATGGGCGCTACGCTCAGGATTCTATTATTGAACCACTCGCTTCGCTCGTGGTCAATCATAGAATCCTTTCGCTAGCTCGTGTTTCAAATGAACACTCGCAGGTAAAATACAACTTTCCCCCCTTGTATAACAAATAACTATTTTCGAAACATTTGACCTCATTGAATATTTAATTTCTTTTTCTTGAGGGAAATCGCCGCCACATCTGTCAGCTTTATGAACGTCAAAATGGCGGAATTGCTTTTCCATAATTTCACCTATTAATAATTTAAATCCCGTCTACGATAGACCTTCACGTAACACATACCAAGAAATAAAGCATAAGAAATTAATCGATTCTGATATGAGAACTTATATGCGCAAATGTCGTATTAAGGCGTAATTTCAATAAATGAATCAACAAATTCGAACAATATCAATTTAATATACGTAACACAAATTTGTTTATTTTTTAATGGCACGCGCGCGCTCTTTGCGCATTCAGCCAAACCATGAAAACCGAAACTCGAAGTTCGTATATCTGCATTCCTCTCACTCGAGTTATGTTAGAGCGATAGAGATAAAGATATTCGAATATTTTCGAATTCTGAAGTTCGTGGTTTAAAAGAAATTATTTTGCCAAAGTTATAGTGTTATCGACACTCCGCGTCAAAAGTATCGCACCTTTCCTAAAATTAGTTTCAAACGATTATTAGTCCTAATAAGATACTTATTGTACCCTGTCGATATTAGTATCATTTGAAAGCTAAAGCCTAGGGGGTTTTATTACCTTTCAAATGATACTATTTAATATCGACAGGGTAATAAGGCTTAGGAATAATAATCGCTTGAAAATAATTTTAGGAAAGGTGCGATACTTTTGACGCCGAGTGTATGTCTGTGTTTTATAATTGATAATTTTTACGGCCCATAGTGTTTTATGAACCCTGTTTTTGTCTCATCTAGTTTTTTTTACAGAATTGAATTATATCATCCTAGGGTTATTCCCGGTTGTGCCCCTAAAGGAGCCCGGGGTCCGCTTTGACACGGAATTGAATAGCTTTTGTTATTTAAATCAAATTTCAAATTTAAATATTTACTTATTCGTGACACACAATTTACACATACAAAAGAAATAATATAATACACATTTTGCCACGAAATGGACCCTGCTCATCATGTTGCTAGCTTTGCAGCCAGCGCTGGTCTTCCGCAGGGTCCATTCGGCGAGAGCACGGTGGGCAACAACAACAGATACCTACACATGCAATATCATAAAAAAATATATACATATATAAAAATTAACTAATAATAACTAAAATACACACTTAATAATAAGAATGAACTATTTTGAAAAAACTAAGAGCAAAAAGTTGCATCCCACAAACCACTACGTGTGTGTGGGCCTATACTATACGGTAACAGTGAACGCAGCAAATCACTAGACTGAAATTCCCACATTGATATATCTTCTAGTTTATTTAAAAAAAATCGCAAAGTTTGGCTTTATCCGGCTTACCCGAAACACAAAAACAATTTTAAAAAATAAACTATGAAATATAATTCAATTTTAATTTCATGGGTAGAATTCACATATAAAGACATGTATTTGTACCAATTTTCGTACATCAACAATAGACAGATACTGAAATATTCTAATTTTTCACACTTTTCGTTTTTATCTTTTTATTCCCGAACACTTAATCCCGTATTAGATCGATTTTTTTTTGTGTATAGGTAAATCAGACACTCTTCTATCATCAGTTAAAAAAATAGAGTCTAATACCGCGTTATTTAGAAGTTATCATTAAATGTTTGTTCGTTGTCAGGGTTGTCACTCAGAATCCGGATATAAAAAATTGCGGTTGAGAAAATAATTGAACTGACTATACGTTGTAAAGATTTGTTAATTATAATTATAATTAAACAAAAAGTATGTAGTAGTGGTATCAGCGTGCGGTACTACGCAGCGATCACGGGATCAATCCTCGGCTCATACCAATGAGTTTGTCGGAACTTGCGAGTATGTACGAAATATCATTTGATATTTTACAAGTAGCTTTTCGGTGAAGGAAAAACATCGTGAGGAAACCTGCATACATCCGCGAAGAAATTCGAAGGTGTATGTGAAGTTCCCAATCCAGCCTGGACAAGCATGGAGACTATACCTAGCCTTAATCCTCTCACACAAGAGAGGAGGCCTGTGCCCAGCAGTGGGATGTTTATATGAATAAAATGGAAATAGCTAAAATGTTTTATTTTAAAAGCTATTTGACTTGCAAAGCATTTTACTTGTAAATGTGAGTATTGGTTTACGTAAAATCTTTGAAACCAATTCCCAAACGGTTAGCCTTATATGGTTTAGTTCAAATTTGCTAAGCAAGGTTGGTATATTGCAATTTTCGGTATCATCGAGCTGAACTGAAAAAAAGATGTAAAAGATGACAAATAACGTGTTAAGAGAATTAGGCATTTAGCGACTTATAATTTTGCATATACAATGATCATCCACTCACATTCAATTTGGAACTTGATTGCAAATGAAAGGTTATCTTCATTAGCAGAAACGAGATTTTTTTCATGTTCGTCCCAAATGCTGAAAACATCATGGCTCTAGCACTGATAAATCTTTTTTGTACTCGACGATTAAAATATGTGTATTAAGATTTCATAGAAAATACTGCAACGTCACTCTTTTCATAGTTGTAGTCCATGTTACTGTCGAGACAATCGAAATAACTACTTTTCGATACGCTCCAGACAACTAAAATAAATTCGACCAATCACGTGGCTGCTTTACTGAACTGTAATGAATTGGACCAATAGAATCGCTTTGATGTCGTACGCTCGTTGATGTCTTTTAAGATATCAACAAGCGTACGAGCGATGAGCTGCACTTCGTTTCAACAGTATCGAGTTTGTTTAATTAGTTCAGTTGACTCGTAGAAAATTAATTTTAATGAACTCGTACAAAAAGTATTGTTCACAATAGTGTTATAATCAAGCTTTTTAATCTCGTACCTTACTTAGGCCACTCAGCAAGCTTCGTGGCCTAAACACGGTACTCGACTAAAAAGCTCTCTATTATAACACGATTGTGAAAAATACTATTACTTACTAACGTAAGACGGTATGCCTCATTCCATCTCATACCGAATTTAAAGAATTTTCACCTCAAGATACAAAATACAATAAATGGAAAGAACTACGGTTTTTATGTATAAATTACCACACCTTGTCAAGAGACAAAAGATAATAGCCGGATATAAAATATTATATTCAAATAAGTGACAAACCCAGGTCAAAGAAATCCGGATATCAATTTATTTGCTTATTATTTCTGAATAACGCGGTATTAGACTCTATTTTTTTAACTGATGATAGAAGAGTGTCTGATTTACCTATACACAAAAATTTCGATCTAATACGGGATTATTCGGGAATAAAAAAATAAAAACGAAAAGTGTGAAAAATTAGAATATTTCAGTATCTGTTTATTGTTGATGTACGAAAATTGGTACAAATACATGTCTTTATATGTGCATTCTACCTATAAAATTAAAATTGAATTATATTTCGTAGTTTATTTTTAAAATTGTTTTTGTGTTTCGGGTAACCCAGATAAAGCCAAACTTTGCGATTTTTTAAAAATAAACTGGAAGAGATTTCAATGTGGGACTTTCAGTCTAGTGATTTAAATAACAAAAGCTATTCAATTCTGTAAAAAAACTAGATGAGACAAAAACAGGGTTCATAAAACACTGTGCGCCCTTACTCAGCTACTTCACTAGTTCCAAGAGTACAATTATTTTAATTTAGGGGGTGGGGGGGAGGGAACCCCCCAGGTTTATTAGTTTTAATACCTACCTAAGACTTTTATAAAAGTAAGAATGTTGGCCAACAAGCGTGCGGGGGCCCACATGCCGCACGCACACGCTAACACGTCACCCACGTCCCCACGTACCCACGTGTGCCATTGTATCAGTGACGTCATTTCGTGCGTAATAAGTAGCGTGCTCGTACACTGCTGTGGAAGTGTCTACCTACTGATACGAAGCGTTTTTGTACCCACGTGCGTAGCTCGACCGTGCGCAGTGGTGGGGGGCTTAAAGGTGCCTTTCCACCAAAGATCTGCTATGCCATGCTATGCTATGTTTTCATACATTTGACACGTAGCTCCAGCTACAGCTACGTTTAAAATGTGTGATAACATAACATAGCATGGCATAGGTAGCACATCTCTGGTGGAAAGGTACGCTAATGGTATGATGTCCAGGCCCCGTAGCATGGATCACGCGACAAGTGACAGGATAGAGCATCCGTCCCTGGCTGACACCGTTCGATAGAACGAGACGACGCGCTTATCCTATCACTTATCGCGTGATAACGCCATCCATGCTACGGGGCCAGGAAGCATATGCGCGTTGCCGACTCTATAAATGTATCAGAGTACTTAACACTACCAAACACTACTTACCAAGTCACTTTTAATCCTCTGGAACTGTGGCGAACTTATTCACCAATAGCATCTTTGTATCTTTATATACTGTTTATTAGTTTTATTATCTACTATATAATGGCGTATAGTGCGTTTTTCCACTAAGAACGTGTACAATATAAGACACCAAAGAGACACTCAAAACAACTTTAGAACGAAGATAAGCATACCTACAATTGTCGATTTTATATTTAATGCAGTAAGACGAATAATTGCATATACCTAGCAGTGGCGGCGCGTGAGAATTGTCACTGGACAACCCGGAGCATTAAAAAGGGCTGTTTTGTGATGATTTACTAGTTTGTTAATATATAGCAATAAATTTTAGGCTAGCCGGTGGAAGTCGGCTTGTATGGGCGCTCCGCCACGGATACCTAGATACCTACATATTTGTGGAACAGTATTAGTCCGTTCTATGAGTACCTTTATTATTATTAAATGATAAAGATTGCACAATATTTTGTATGTTGTTTGAATTACTACGTGACTAGCGACAAAGACTTCGTAGCAAACTTCGTAGGCACCTATAAACAGGAATAGTCCTAATATCGTCGGGTGACAAGCAAAAGTCACTAGGTCACTACCAAAACTGTCACTGCTCCTCAAAACCTCGTCAACTTATAACCTTGCTTATTAGACCAATCAAATTAGCTTACCCTGGACATAATTCGTAAACTCGTTGTTTTTATTATTTTATCGGATTTTACTATTCAGTATGAAATATTAATGACATATATTAAGTAAAAAATCCGCGATCGTAACCGTATTTAAAAAAAACACGAGTTAACGTACACTACCTAACTTTTTCCGAAAAGTAAAAAAGGTAACCAAATACCTTGTTAGTATAACTTTGAGGTTCATTCAAATGCGATCACTTAATAGCAAAATTAAACTGAAATCAAATTCGCTTGTCCGTTTTTTTTAACAGTTTTCATCTGATCTCAATATCTAGACAAGCCAAAATGGTAACTATGATGTTTTTATCTGTTTTAGCTATATTGCGTCTTTTTAGACATTTAAGTCAAAAATTAAACATGTATTTTGAACGTTTTAATAATAATGTATTTCTCAGTAGTTATAAATAGTAACTATGAAATTTTTGTTTACTAATACCTTTTTGTGTACGATAATCAAGTTTTCATTAAAATTAAGCATGTTAATTTCACGCTTAAGAAATTGAAAATTTAATTGAAAATACTCGCGACCTTGTCGTGGAGCTAGATGCATGCGGTGGGTGCGAGGCGGGGAGAGAGTGGGGCGCCAGCGGGCGAGCGGACGGCGAACCCGTCATAACGAGTTTATTTCAATTATGTGTTTTGCACCGACCGCGCCGTGTACAAATAAAACAAATACAATGGAATATCCTAATTGTAGGATATTTAGCTCTAATGAAAAATTCACAGTTTGTCCCTTACGCCCTTTGAAAACCCTGGTCCAAAGGGCGTAAGGGACGATTGATTTCCTTTTATTATCGTAAACATAAGTAAACTCTTATGAACACACTGTTAAGTAAATGAAAGAGATGATGGCATGATCGTGGTTAGCTTTAAAACACTGGTTAAGTGCGAGTCAGACTCGCGCACCGAGGGTTCTGGACCATCCCGTACAATAGAAAAAATTCCACATAAAATTTTCAGTGATGTAATTAAACATTTACGGTTTTCGAGATTTTTCCTTTATTTGTGCTATAAGACGTTGCTTCGTACCAAATTTCAAGATTCAGAGTTCACGGGAAGTACCCTGTAGGTTTTGATTCCCTTGCGAGTTTCGAAAATTTGCGGAAATTTGCGGCTTAAACGGCTGTATCTTTTGATTTCGTTGGCTTAGAAGTTTGTTTTTTTCACAGCTCCAAGAGACAGTAGACTTGAGTATTTGGTATAAATTTCAGCTGGATACCCTTCCACGCGTTCCTGAGAAACAGGGTCTTGACAGACGGATGAACGGACGGACGGACAACAAAGTGATCCTATAAGGGTTCCGTTTTTTTTCTTTCGAGGTACGGAACCCTAATAAGTGAAAGCTAAGAATTATTCGATTTATGAAATTACAAATTACTACTTATTTAATATTTAAAGCAAGAGTATTTTGGCGTAACAGACACATTTGTGTAAAAGTTCACAATGCAAAATCAGGTATCGTAGAATGAACTGAGAGTTACGACAAAATGTATCAGAGACATTCCTTCTATACCAACCGATAGAGAGAAAAAAACTGAGTATGACTGCATTTTAACTCATTTTCGATATTTAGTCCCATACGCCCTTTGAAACTACGGTAGTCGATATGCTTATTGTCACCCACCCAGAGATGGACCAAATTTATTCGAATACGATTAACGAATAAGAATAAATAGGATTATTCGCGACTGACGAACAAATATTTTAAATAATTATTCGCCAATATTTATTCGCGAATAACTTAATCATTCACATAATCCTTCGTAATGCTTTTAGGGAATAATATCTTGAACGAATATTGTAGGAATGCTTTTTAATGGAATATATCTCAAAAACGTCATATTTTTCTACAGACAGAACAGTGATACCTAGTTTCAAAATTTGTTAGAAAGAGGTGACCGCTTCATCAAGGATACCAATTAACATCGCCGTGCAAGGTGAAACGGATATTAATTGTAATTATTTCACCCGTTTTATTTTTTATGTTTCGGCTTTTTTTTTTTTTTTTTTTCTTTATTTGAAGAGCTTTGTCACTGAGTGACGATGTCGCTCTGTATATACATCTATACATAGCTCTATCTTCTACTTAAACCTATTCTTACTAGCTTATAAATAAGGAGTGCTGAATCTGAAATTGGGTGAGCCAGAATGTAGTTACATCCACCAATTTCGTGAAAGGCTTCATCCACGATCTGTCTACGGGCCGATTCATTGCGGACACATTCCATTAAAATATGATACACATCTTCCTCAACATCACACTCGGTACAATTCGGTGATGGAACTTTTCTCATCAGATAAGCAAATTTGTTTAAAGGCATGTGTCGGCAGCGAAGCCTCATAGCGAGTACTGTGTCTGCGCGGTTTAGGCTGCATTCATCAAACCATGGAGACCGCGGGAGTTGTGGCTGAACCGTTCTGTACCATATACCCTTTTCCTTTGATCGTAAATCAAAAAATTCGCGCCACGACTATGTTTCGGCTTTACCACGGGTGACAAAAAAACCGGTCAAGTCCAAGTCAGACTCACGCACCGAGGGTTCTGGACCACCCCGTACAATAGAAACAAGTCCACTATAAACTGACACTCACTAAGTATGTATTCACATACTTAGTGCGTGTCAGTGTATACTGGACATTACATTTTCAGTGTGTAACAAAAAAATTACGGTTTTCGCAATTTTTCCTTTATCTGTGCTACAACAAGGCGTTGCTTCTTACCAAATTTCAAGTTTCTGAGTTCACGGGAAGTACCCTGTAGGTTTTGATTCCCTTGCGGGTTTCGAATACTTACGGAAATTTGCGGCATAAACGGCTGTATCTTTTGATTGCGTTGGCTTGGAAGTTTGATTTTTTTACTGCTTCAAGAAACAGTAATCTTGAGTATTTGATATAAATTTCAGGTTGATATCTCTACGCGTTCCTGACAAAAAGGGTCTTGACAGACGGACGGATGGACAACAAATTCAGCTTGATACGTTACTGAGAAAAAGGGTATTGACAGACGGACAACAAAGTGATCCTATAAGGTTTCCGTTTTTTTCCTTTCGGTCTACGGAACCCTAAATACACACATATAATATAACATGATTAAGTACATACAATGTACAATTAAAGGTATATAATTGAACAATCTTACATGCGTATTTGCCTCTAATAACATAACATTGATGCAATTACACACAGTGGCTGTCCATATATTACGTCATTTCAAAACAGGGGGGGTGGGGGGGGGGGGGGGGGGGGGCTATTAGATGACGGTAGTCATTTTATGAGGCGGGGAGAGTCCATTTAAGGAATTAACAGGATAATGATAGGGGGGGGGTCAAGAATTGACAAAAAAAAACCGGCCAAGTGCGGTTTGTTGTATGGGGGCTCCCAACCTGGGACAACCAAACCCTGTAGCCTAGTTGGTAGTGACTCTGCCTACGTAGCCGGAGGTCCCAGGTTCGAATCCCGGTAAGGGCATTTATTTGTTTGATGAGCACAAATGTTTGTTCCTGAGTCATGGATGTTTTCTATGTATGAATATTTATTACGTGGGTAGGCCCCCCACAAGGTGGACTGATGACCTGGTAAAGCTCGCGGGAGTCCGCTGGATGCAGGTGGTGCAAGACCGGCCATTGTGGCACTCTTTGGGGGAGGCCTATGTCCAGCAGTGGACGTCTTACGGCTGATATGATGAAGTAATTATTTATTTATCTATGTTCGGGCCGATCGTCTGCACACCCCTTAAACGCCTCTCGTGTACGCCCTTTTAGTCTGTGGTTTTGAAGGTGACACTTGGCTGTCACTTTTTTGCTTGTCATAAATTTTCACTGTGAACACGTTCGTGCGGAAAACGTGGTTCTTTGGTAATATCGCTCGCTTTGTAGGCACACGGGTGTCCGAGTGTTTTGTTTGTGTATTGGTAGACAGTACTTTGAGACTCGCGTTTGGTGGCCTGAAGGCCCGAGTCGTTTTGGTGGAAACAGTGACATTTGGTGATATGTGCTTGGTGGACCGCGTATTGACGGCCCGGCCGCCCGTGGTAAGACACGGCGCTTCCCTTGACCCCGGAGACCAGCTTGGGAGACTTGATAAAACTTGACTTTGACTGGACCTTGACGGAAGCTACACAGAATTTACAAATACCGTGTCGCCGGGAATCCATTAAAATAATCATATTTTGACACTTTTGATAGCCATTACTGGCAAGAATTAGACCCACGGATAGTGAGGCGCGCTCAGTTCCTAGCATTAGGCGAGGACTGAACAATCTATATAAGATGTTTATCGTCGTCTAGTACCCATAGTACAAGCTCTGCTTAGTCTGGGACTAGATCGATTTGATCGATCTTACGATTGTAAAAGAAATAAAACAAGTTAAAAAATATTTATTTAGTTTTTAAGTATTTTTTGTTATAGCGGCAATAGAAATACATCACCTGTTAACATTACAACTGTCTAACTATCACGGTTCGTGAGATATAGCCTGGTGACAGACGGACAGACAGACCGGCGAAGGACAGTTTTAGTCAGAGTACCACTCTGATTGTGATTCTAGGGAATAGTGTGGGCCTCCAGAGATCTCTGATGGGGTCGCTTATTCGGACCCTATCGGAAATTGAGGGGCGTGGAATTAAAAAAATATTTTTGTGTGCCCTCCCATATTCAAAATCTATGCCTTATGAGCATAATATTAAAGTATCGGGCTTGAATTTGATGCTGTACAATGTGACATGCTATAATAGTAACTATCAGTTTTTTGATACGAACAAATTTGTCAAATCGTTTAAACTGTTTCATGTTCGTATGAATATATCGAATAAATGTAAAATGACAAAGGCTAAGCTTCTAGCTTATAATATTGAACCTGGGCACTTTGACTCGACATACAGTAGCAGCGATGACGGTAGTGCTCACGCGCCCTCTCCCGGGGCCCGGCTGCAGCATTTAAACTGACAGCCGCGACAGCGGAGAAGCACCAGAAATTGAGTTTGGTTCACCAAAAGATTCAAGTCTTCAATTGCAGTAAGATGATAATAGTATGTGGTGATTTTAATGTTAATCTTTTAGACACTGCACATGCACACACAGTCAGAATTTTAAATTTATTTAGGTCCTTCGACTTGTTTCCATTATTTAATGATCCTACCAGAATAACGGCCACCACGGCGACTTGTCTGGACAATATATTCTGCAATTGTGAGGCGACGAATCAAATTATATTTAACTGTTTTAACTCGGATCACTGTGGTCAAAAAGCTTATTTTAGAGTAGATATCCAAAAACAAAATATCATATGTAGACCCATCACAACAAGAAGTCGGATGGACAATTTTAGAGATAATATTATTCACAAGTTACCGGCTCTCCCTACAGACAACAGCAACAGTGACCCGAACACGCTGTATAAAGATTTGTCAAATGTAATTTATGGTGTACACAAGAATATATTTAAGTCAAAAACATTAAAGAATGCAACAGTTAAAGCAAGGTTTAGTGACTGGGCGACGATGGGCATTCATAAGAGCAGAAATAGATTATATGAGCTGTATGAAATGAAAAATCATGTTAAAGATGATTCTTTCACAGAATATGTAAGGAAGTATTCTAAAATGTTCAAGAAAGTTTGTGCTGCTGCCAAGTCTACTTATATAGGTAACAAAGTCAAGTCGGCAGACAATAAAGTAAAAGCGACCTGGAATGTAATAAACACCGAAACTGGTAAAAAGAAACCCCGTGAAGGCCGCTACAGACTAAAAATAGAGGATAAAATCTTGACTACGGACCTGGATGTCGCTGGCGCTTTTCAACATTTCTTTACTAACATAGCAACAGATACAACAAAAAAATTAAACTCTTCTGTTGCAAAGGCTAGTTTTTACCTGGGTTCAATAAAAAACAAACAATGTGACAAGGAACTTCATTTTCAATATACTGACCCCCATGAGATCATTAAAACATTCAAATCCTTGAAAATAAAGAACTCCGAGGACCTATGGGGCATCTCTGTGAAAGTCATGCAATCCATTATTGATATTGTGGCACCGTATTTAGCAGTTGTGTTTAACGCCTGTATCAGTGAGTGTGTGTTACCCGACTTAATGAAATACAGCAAAGTTATTCCATTATTTAAATCTGGAAGTAAGGAGGAGCTTGGAAATTTCCGGCCAATTTCTATATTACCTGTCCTCAGTAAGGTGTTTGAAAAAATTATACTGAACCAATTGCTTCGACATTTTAATAAACATGAACTACTTCACACTCAGCAATTTGGTTTTACAAGAGGCCGTTCGACAACAGATGCTGCCTCTGTGCTCATCAAGCACATTTATGATGCTTGGGAACACTCACATGATGCTATAGGCGTTTTCTGCGATCTCTCCAAAGCATTTGATTGTGTGGAGCATGATACGCTGTTACACAAGCTAAAGCACTACGGACTGTCAGCTGAAGCCCTAAACCTTATAATGTCTTACTTAGGCCAAAGAACTCAAAAAGTGGTCGTTAATGGGAGTGTGTCAAGTGGCACGACTGTGAAACTAGTGTACCTCAAGGTTCAATTCTGGGACCTTTTCTCTTTCTTGTGTATATAAACGACCTGCCGTATTTTATAAGCAATAAATGTGAGATAGTTTTATTTGCTGATGACACCTCACTAATTTTCAAAGTTGATAGGAAACTACGTGACTTTGACCATATTAATGTAATTTTGAAAGAAGTGCTTGAATGGTTTACGGCAAATAATTTACTTCTAAATGCCACGAAAACAAAATGTGTGAAGTTCACGTTGCCAAATGTAAGGCAGGTTGACACAGCTATAATGTTAAACGGAGAGAAGCTGGACCTTGTCGAAAAAACGCTTTTCCTGGGACTCACCTTGGACTCTAACTTACAATGGGCCCCCCACATTTCTGCGTTGGCAAATAGACTAAGCTCTGCCGCGTATGCAGTGAGGAGAATTAGGCAATTCACAGACATGGAGACTGCTCGCCTAGTTTACTTTAGTTATTTCCACAGTATCATGTCATATGGCTTATTGATCTGGGGGAAAGCAGCTGATATAGAAACTATCGTTGTCCTTCAAAAGAGGGCGATCCGATCGATTTATAATCTTGGCTCTCGAGACTCTCTGAGAGCACGCTTTAAGGAAATAGGTATCCTCACAGTGGCTTCACAGTACATACTGGGCGTGATTATGTATACACACAAAAACATAAAGTCGTTCAAGAAGCAGTCTGATGTCCATAATATAAATACACGAAACAGACATAAATTAGTTATCCCAATGTTTCGTTTGCAGAAAGTCAAAAAATCGTTTTTGGGTAACTGTATAAGGTTTTACAACAAAGTACCCAAAGATGTATGGGATCTTCCTTATAATTCATTCAAAGAATATATAAAAAAATGCTCTTTTGAAGAGAGGATACTACAAGATCGAAGAATATATGGAAGACAAAGATACATGGTAAATCCTTCAATCTCAAAAGCCGTCGTAATTTGTTATTGTGTCCTGGAGTGAGTCGCTTGCTGCTTGGGTCGCCGCTGTTACTGGCTGTCTCATTTTTATTAATTTTTAATTTGTATGTTTGATCTTGACATGTTGGTTACATTCCAGTTCTGTAGCATTAGATTATTTGACCAGGGACTCTTTACATCTCCGTTAATTTATTTTATCTGACGCTCGAGACTTTACATCTCCATTATTATTATTTTTTTTTTTGTTTCATTTTGACATTTTATTATAGAATAAGATTATTGTGATATAATTGACCCGGAGACTCTGTACATCTCTCGGCTAATGTATTCAATTCAAGTCATTTAATGTTAATTAATTGTATTTGTAAGCTCTGACATGTGAAAGAGCCCTTGAGTGAGGCCTACTTACAGAATAAATATTTGAAAAACAGGGAGACAGACAGACAGCGGAGTCTTAGTAATAGGGCACCGTTTTACTCTTTGAGTACGGAACCCTAAAAACGATGACGTAATTATATAAGCAAGCCCACACACATGGCATAATGAAACAAACCTGTTAAATGCCCCATGAAGCGATTCACCTAACTCACAAAAATATTGTTAATTAGTAGAAAAGGGTATTAATACTTGAAAATGGGTACACTTGTAGTGATCGTGTTAAATTCGTGTATGGTACGTGTTGTATTGTAAGTAACGAGCAACCGCATCCTTAATTATTATTCGTGGATTGTTCGAGGATTTATTCGAATGAAATGAGTATAAATCATTCGTCATTCGAAAGTGTAGACGAATAAATTATTCGCGAATAAATAAGTGACGAATAAATGTTTATTCGAATAATTATTTGAATAAAGAATGATTCGAATAACGCCCCTTTCTGCACCCACTTAAGTAATACTTTTTATTTAAATAATTGTGTACAGAAAACTGAGCGCTTATAAATAGGTAATCGAGATTCCACGACAATTATGTCTCATGCTGAACAATTTAGTTATTATCGATCTAATGAACACAATATTTCAATAAATATCCAGCCTAGCCGAACCGTGGTGCACGCCAGATTCGTGTTCATAAATGTTTGACAATCATTGACCTACCCATAATAAATGAAGGCTGAAACCCATTGACAGCGGTGGCGAAGCGTCGCGGCGCAGCGTGGAGGTGGTACTGGCTGTAATGATCGAACTACGATCTAATACGAAAAGGTTCGCACAGAATACTGGCCGGGAAAAAAGAAAGAAAGAAAGAAAGAAAGAAACATGTATTCGAGACAAACAACACACAGCGTTTGTCACGAAACGGTTCTATCTCAGCATAAAAGCGTGCGGATCCTTTCATATTAGCTCGAACATTACAAGTACCGCCTCCACGCCGCCCCGCGCCGCTTCGCCACCGCTGTCAGTGCGTTTCGGCCTTGAATGCCTGCGACTCGCGACAGCCCGGTCGGGAGTTGAGGCACAAAGCAATGACGGCCTTATACTGCAAGAGATAACGTTCATATTAAAACACAAGTATTAAAAATATTTGAATTAATTAATAACCGTGAATATTTTTTGTTTTATTTGTTTCTTATAGTACTAATAATAGGTTAACAGCATAAATCAAACACTTTACAAGTAGTTATGTATTTTGGTTTTCCAAAAACGCCCAATATTTGTGATTTTAGAAATCCGCAAGGAGAATCTGTTTAATTTTTAATAATTTATCAACACACATAATATACTATTCAGAATAAATTGTTAAATTGCAGTTATCTATAATTTCTGGTAAGATAAGCCAGAAAATGTGTAACTTACTGAACTTTCTTTATTAATGATAGTCCCGGTTGATTAATTAGTTTAATTTTGATTTCTTTAACTGGAATGCAAGCGTCATATCATAATAGAGGCACTTTTACAAAGTTACATATTATGCTGCACTTTTGAAATCAGAATTAGTAAAAAATTTAGATTTTTGCTTTTTTTACAATGACGCGGAACCCTAAAATGTTTAATTCTTTTTATTTTAACTATAACTAACAATACTTCATAGAAAATAGTATTTTTCACAATCGTGTTATAATAGAGAGCTTTTTAGTCGAGTACCGTGTTTAGGCCACGAAGCTTGCTGAGTGGCCTAAGTAAGGTACGAGATTAAAAAGCTTGATTATAACACTATTGTGAACAATACTTTTTGTACGAGTTCATTAAAATTAATTTTCTACGAGTCAACTGAACTAATTAAACAAACTCGATACTGTTGAAACGAAGTGCAGCTCATCGCTCGTACGCTTGTTGATATCTTAAAAGACATCAACGAGCGTACGACATCAAAGCGATTCTATTGGTCCAATTCATTACAGTTCAGTAAAGCAGCCACGTGATTGGTCGAATTTATTTTAGTTGTCTGGAGCGTATCGAAAAGTAGTTATTTCAATTGTTTCGACAGTAACATGGACTACAACTATGAAAAGAGTGACGTTGCAGTATTCTCTATGAAATCTTAATACACATATTTTAATAGTCGAGTACAAAAAGAAAATTACAGTTATCGAATTATGTCCGGGTTTAGCTAATTTGATTGGTCTATATCACCCGACGATGGTAGAACGTAGTACCTAAGTCGGCAAGGAAAGAAAATGGTAGGATATTGCCGGCGGCTAATTTTGTTTTCCTTAGTTAGTAATTAGGATTACCTAATGCAAAAGTTCAAAGGTCTGGGTATAAATATTAATAATAGTGGGGCAGTTCCAGGTGATAATGTGGACACCCTTGAATTCCTTGGCTCCAAATATGTATATTTAGACACCAAGTTTGTGATTCTAAGTGATTTAGAACTCGAGATATTAATAATAAGGTACCGTCGCCTAATAAGGCCCACCTTATTTTCAAAGCCTTGTAAAATAATTACAGTATGATTAATAATTAATAAAGAAAAGCCATTCATAGGACTGCTAATGATTTATTTAACAAACAAAATATTTAAAAAACCTTTAATTTTATTTGCGTTAGAACAGAAAAAACCCATTAAAAAAAATGTTGCTAGTGGGTCATCTTAGGCACCCGGTCGCCTAATAAGGTCCGTTATAAATTATTTAAAACATAATCTATGTTCAAACATTATACTATCGCCTAGAACTAGTCGTAAACTACATTTTTTGATTAAATTAATTTGATAAAATATTGAACCTATTCCAAAATTATATCTTAGGAGTATGAAACAGAAAAAATGCTATAAAACGACAATAACTTTTAAAATTAGAATATAAACACATGTGTGAGATTCTTTATATCAGCCTGTATCATGATATTTATAAATCGGTTCTTTATTCTAACATTATTTTTTGACGTATGTACTTTTAGTTAAGGATACATAACAGTGGGTCTTATTAGGGGACTTTTACTTAAGTTCAATTAAGTGTCGTAAAAATACGTAGGTAAATAAATTTTAAATAATAGTGTTTACCTATAATTGGATGTTAAACAAATGAAACACCTAATTTCACTAAAAATACAATACAAAATTGCGTTATTTAAAAAAAAATTGATGGTTTGTTACAGCAAAACTGTATTTTTTTTATAAAATGGCAGCACGCTTGAGCAAAAACTTAAATGCACGTTTGTTTGTGATTATAAACGCATGTGCTAACGAAATTTGAAGTAGTTTGGAAAACCATAACTGGGCGTTTTTCAAAAAAAGTGTACAAAACTTCCTTTTTTTCAGAATTCGAAATTTTTTGGTTTTTCTTACTCAGAATCGTTGATACTATCGATCCTCATACAAGAAAAAAAGTGTCCCAGATTTTACTATGTAAATTTTTTCTTCCAGTGCGTCACGACCATATAAATAAAAGAAGACTGCATACAAAAATGTGACGATCTGGAATGTAATATTTAGGACACTTTTTTTCTTGTATGAGGATCGATAGTATCAAAGATTCTGAGTAAGAAAAACAAAAAAAAAAGAATTTTGAAAAAAAAGTTGTTTTGTACACTTTTTTTGAAAAACGCTCAACTACGAGTTTTTAAAGGTCTTAGGAACCGGGCCATCCTTGGTGCACCTACCTTATACCTATAATTCAAAATGGCCGCCATAAAATTAAAGATGGCCGACTGAGGAGTTGGTTCCTATCAAAAACTTAAAGCTATACGGACCTAGCAAGTATTATATTATATTATATCGAGCCCGTTATGTCCCACTGCTGAGCAAAGGCCTCCCCTCTCCCCTTCCATTCATCGCGGTCTTGAGCAATAACTGGCCAGTCTTTTAAAAACCTACCTAGGTAATAGGTAGGTTTTTAAAAGCTTGCTAGGTAGCAAGTACTTACCTGAAAAAATTTGGTGCAGTTGTCCATCATTTACGACAATTTGTTCTAGCATTCTGCCCTACAGTGATCAGTGATATCAGTGATCGCGTACTCATTGCTCATTGGTCGTCGTATACCTAGTAACAAGAAACCCCGCGCCTGACGTCATGATATGCTAATTTATTTAGGTCAGACTAGCAAGCACGATCCCTTTACAGCCGACATAAAGCAGTGGCCCTTCTCGCACTTATACCTATTATGCACAATACGGCATTTAACAATAGTCAAAAATATATGCATTATCAATAAAAAAGCTTGCGAAATGACTCGGAAAACATCAAGTTCCGACTTGTGTGAAATTGTGACGTCATCGCTCGTATTTTTTCCCTACGCCAGTACCATCGCCAACCGCCAACACAGTTAACTGACCATCCGTGCACTTTATGGGCATTGTAATAAGGTTCAATATAAATACAGAATGGTCAGTTAACTGTGTTGGCGTTTGGATATTAACATTGCGTTTTTTTTTTTTTTAATTTGCTGATTTGTGTATCACTCAAATAGGCCTTATTTATGATGGGTCGTGGACTCGTGGGTCTTGGTCAATTTGTGAGATTAGGTAAACCATATGTGGCGTGGTTGGGTTGGCATATTGACTGTTACTTCAGTGTAAAGGTACATTAAATCCCACCAAAAACATAAATGTAAAAAAGGAGAGCCAAGTTCAATACAAAAAGTATGCTTGGCTGTGGGCTTCGCCGCAAAAAGAATGGAGATCTAAATGAGTGCCAAGTTATATGCAGAATCCAAATATGTATTTATAGGAACAAAATAACATTATGAACAAATATTACACTCTATTTCTTTGCTTTATTGAATACCTATAATAATTGTTGTTATTAAAAAATGTGAGATCTTAAAGAAGGTTAGATTTGATTGGATTTTGCATATAACTTGGCACTCATTTAGATCTCCATTCTTTTTGCGGCGAAGCCCACAGCCAAGCATAATTTTTGTATTGAACTTGGCTCTCCTTTTTTACATTTATGTTTTTGGTGGGATATCATTACTTTTTGTAAAGAAAACTAGGCAGGTATTGAGATTTAATTGGCTGGGGCGACGGTGGTGGGTGGACCGACAACATAAGTTTGCTGCTGTCAAATGACGTCTGTATAGCGTTTTCTCACTGGAAATAAAACTGGGTGAGTGAGACAACGCTAAACGCGTGACAGCATAATTATGTGGTGCCGCGCGCCGCGCGCCGCCGACGACACACCGTTTGTTTAGCGCGTATTTAAGTTTTGTTGTATGGGGACACCACTTATTTTTTGACTTAACTTTATTTTTATATTTCTGTTATATAGCAAATATAATAATACATACATATATTGGGATATTTTCAAATATCTGCTTGTAACGGTTCCAACGGTACAATTTAAAAAAAATGTTTGTATGGGGACCCCCCCTATTTTTTAACTTTATTTTATTTTTAGTCCGATTTATTTTTAGATTTACCGAGCTGGATTCCAAATTTCATCCTTCTAGGTCATCTGTAAGTAAGTTAGGTTTAGGTACTACATACATATTATGTCAGTCAGTCAGTCAGTCAGTGCTAAAATTTAAGACTTTTTGACATTTTCATGAAATTTGGGCTCCTAGATGTCCTTATGGATATAATTAAACACACGTAGTTTTATGTGTTTACGTTAAAGAGGTTTTGAGTTATGGACGGGTCAAAAGTGGCACCAAGTGGTTCGTGTAATATTACACTCGGCGCTGGCTAGCCAGTTCCTTTGCTTGAACTTGGCTTGACACGCTGCCGCGTGTCTAGATATTTGAATGTTGTATTTATATTGCATAGAATCACGAGCTCTTCCAACCTACTCAATTTATCAAATTCTGACGCAAAATGAAGATCGACAAAAAAAAATCGGGTCAGGTAGGTACAGTCATCAATATATGATGGAACAAAGACCGCAAAAATATCTGATGACAACTCTATTCCTAGAGCCGTTAGAGCGTGTCAGACATTTTTGCGGCGTTTGATTCATCATATATTGATGCCGGTACATAATGCGTCTAATCTGATGCGCCGTGTGCGAGGCAGCGACAACAGCCTCCTGAACACCATTGTTGATGGCTGGAATGCCCGATGGTGGAGCACTGTAACTCCTTACATGTGGTAGCTAATATTTTTTTTTTTTTTCTTAAAAATAAATAAATAAATATTACGAGACAATCTTACACAAATCAACCTAGGCCCACGGTAAGCTCAATAAGGCTTGTGTTGTGGGTACTAGGCGACGATATATATAATAGATAAATACATATAGATACTTATATACATATATAACATCCATAACTCAGGAACAAATTGTATTGTCTTATTTTATTTTTAATGTGTACTTTATTTTAATGATTGTATATGAACTAAATGTGGTTCGAAATAAACAAATTAAAATAAAAAATAATACATATACGGTATAACTAGACGATAGTTACAGTCGACAACAAAGAGAAAGACACGCCTTGACTGCCTTTTTGCCCGACGACGGCAGAGCCGAACGGAAGGGATATGTTTTTATTAGCAGTCTATGTTTGTATGTTCCACTGTAGCGTTTTAAATACTGAACCGATTTTGATAAATGGGGTGTCAATCGATTCGAAATTATGCTCCGGGTAACAAAGGCTACCTTTTGTATGAAAAAGCGAAATATGATGGCTGTCACATACAAATAAGTGACTGACTTTGAAAAAAATATTTTGCTATCATAGCGTGTGAGGGATCAGATGAAAGAGGAGAAAATTTTGAGTTCAAATATATTAAAACATTACTAAACTAAAGTATAACAAGCGATAGGAAGACGATTAAAGTTTATATCAGCCTGTAAGAATACTACTAGCGCTATCTATCGGCAATTCTGCAAATCATTTTGTTTGACAGGCATTTTTGCCCGACGACGGCAGAGCCGAACGGAAGGGATATGTTTTTAGCAGTCTATGTTTGTATGTTTGTATGTTCCACTGTAGCGTTTTAAATACAGAACCGATTTTGATAAATGGGGTGTCAATCGATTCGAAATTATGCTCCGGGTAACAAAGGCTACCTTTTGTATGAAAAAGAGAAATATGATGGCTGTCACATACAAATAAGTGACTGACTTTGAAAAAAATATTTTGCTATCATAGCGTGTGGGGGATCAGATGAAAGAGGAGAAAATTTTGAGTTCAAATATATTAAAACATTATTAAACTAAAGTATAACAAGCGATAGGAAGACGATTAAAGTTTATATCAGCCTGTAAGAATACTACTAGCGCTATCTATCGGCAATTCTGCAAATCATTTTGTTTGACAGGCATTTTGTTTGAATATCATCGAAATCGCTGAGGAAGAAGTAAATACTGAGACTCATTACCATGAAATATCGAACTCATCTCCAATTCTCTTCATTCTTACAGGTTCTTTCTATCAAGGCAGTGATATTTTCAGTTCGACTACCAGAGGCAAGCAATGCACAGCCAACGCAACATCCGAAATCGCACATTCATCCTCAAATCCCCTACAGGGCTGGAAACCTTCAGATATTGACCGTGTGTTGATGTTTGGTGACAAATATCATAAGGTTTGCCTCGAAAATCTAGCTATACAGCTGACCATCTCGTTATCGATGAGTTGTTGCCTTGTATTATATTACCATTGCTACCAAAATCCAAAAGTTATACACTGGATATTGGAAGCGACGCCGCAGTAGGCTTAGTGAATCCTACAGCGACTGTACTTGGTGGCTATTACACTAGTATTAAAGCAGGACTGGAAGAGCTGTCACGATGTCACATCTTGCATTGTTACTTGCAATGATATTTCCGTGGCAGTAATTTCACAAAATCAAAAATTTTACTTTATTTGACTCTCACTCTCGGGGTCCAAAAGGCCGCGTCGCACCTAGCGCTGGTCGTGCAATGGTTATGATTTTTCCAATACTACATACCTTATCAAAACACCTACATTTCGTTCTGGCAGTGGGGTCGAGTAGAGATATTCAATTTTCTCTCACAATAGTGAAGTCTCATTTAACTGAAGAAGACAGCGCAGCATTAATTGAAGGGAACCAATTAAATGAAGCCAGTTCGAACGAACTTCATGACGGAATAATAAGCACTACTTACTCTGTTAATGCCAAATGAGATTCCAGTACCGAACATCGCGGAGGCAATATGTCAAAACATTTATGATAATGACACCGTCTTACCGATCCGTGAAATACAGCGCAAAACCGCACCACCAGTCAGTGTTCTCATAGAGCGGAGGGTTGAAGAGCTAGCCTGGGTTCAACTATTTCCGGATGGGAAAAATGGGCTAAATGAAATTAGACCTGTCCATTAGACTATTTTCAATCACGTGTGATGGGAAGTAACACACGATTTCAGAGCACAGAATATATATTTTACGCTCTCTCAGTGGTAGAGCTTCTGAAAGCGAGACAAAATGTTTCCGTTTGCGGAAGGTTGCGGCAAGATGGTGTGGCGTCACTCCTGTCAAATCTGACGAGTTCTGCATCGCACTATCGAAGTTTCTTAAATCAGTTGCATAAATATAACATCCAAACAACTCTCATTGGACTTCGGTCCCTGAGAGATCTCTCTATTGTCGTATCTTCTACATTGGTGACCCCCGACAATGGACATAAGCGCAACTCTAAAGATACTGACTGACGCCCAACTATTCTCAGCAAGCCAGACTCACTCTCTCTCTCTCTCTCTCTCCGCTCGCCACCCTGGCTCTGAGCACTGGCAAGCTGCACTCTACTCTTCATACATCCTTGACCCCTCCGTCTCAAAGGGGGGCTGATGTGGCGTCACTCCTGTCAAATTTGACGAGTTCTGCATCGCACTATCGAAGTTTCTTAAATCAGTTGCATAAATATAACATCTAAACAACTCTCATTGGACTTCGGTCCCTGAGAGATCTCTCTATTGTCGTATCTTCTACAATGGCGTCCAAGTTAGTGATTTAGTCCAAAACATACACCTATGCATGAGAAATATTCGAGGCACTTCCTCATACTGGCACAGGGCATATTCTGAGCAAATGGCCATGGTGCGTAACCTTGGACCAGCACACTGGTACGTTACTCTGTCATGCAATGACCTGAATTGGCCAGATATGCTACATGTGCTATTAGTGGCGGATGGAAGACCTTATGTTCGTGTGGAAGATCTCAGTTTTGATGAAAAAGTACAGTTAGTGGAGTCTTATCGTGTTACTTTATCGCGGCAATTCATGTTCCGGTTGAATGCTGAAAACCCCATCAGCCGATCTCATCAAGTATATAGCAAAATCAGAACCTGCACAAATACAAAAAGCAGTGAGTGACTGAAGCATTGACGAGAATTAGCGAACGAGGTTATTTATTTATCGTATGACGGTTACACACTGGAACATAAGTATATGTATTCGTATCGATGTCGCTGATAGAGTTCTTGTGTGCGCTGCGAGGTTCAGAAGGAACAGTGATAAGTAGATACCTAATTGTCCTCTATACATTTGATAGTAATTTTGTAATATAAATATCAACAACCAGTTTCAGTCAAACAGTTTTATAATATATATTACATATCAAGATTGTAACATGATTAAAAAAAGGAAAAATATGAAATAAACAGTCAATTAAGTTTAATATTTATTTAAATTACCCCATTGTTACCCTCACATATCAGTCATATCACCAATATTTTTTTTAATAAAATAGGATTTCAAATAATACCCGTCTACAGAACACATCTAAAAAGTATAAAATAAAATAAAATTTAAAAAAATAATACCCGACTCCGGACATGCGATCTGAAAAGTATTAAATAAGAAAACAATTTACTTCTGAAATCAAAACCTGACATTCAACTCTCTCATATTTGGATGAAGCCGTGGTCGCATGCCTTTGGAGCCTGAATATATGTTGATGCATGCGACCACGTCTTTATCCAAATATGAGAGAGTTGAATGTCAGGTTTTGACTTCAGAAGTAAATTGTTTTCTTATTTAATACTTTTCAGATCGCATGTCCGGAGTCGGGTATTATTTTTTTAAATTTTATTTTATGTTTGAATATCATCGAAATCGCTGAGGAAGAAGTAAATACTGAGACTCATTACCATGAAATATCGAACTCATCTCCAATTCTCTTCATTCTTACAGGTTCTTTCTATCAAGGCAGTGATATTTTCAGTTCGACTACCAGAGGCAAGCAATGCACGGCCAACGCAACATCCGAAATCGCACATTCATCCTCAAATCCCCTACAGGGCTGGAAACCTTCAGATATTGACCGTGTGTTGATGTTTGGTGACAAATATCATAAGGTTTGCCTCGAAAATCTAGCTATACAGCTGACCATCTCGTTATCGATGAGTTGTTGCCTTGTATTATATTACCATTGCTACCAAAATCCAAAAGTTATACACTGGATATTGGAAGCGACGCCGCAGTAGGCTTAGTGAATCCTACAGCGACTGTACTTGGTGGCTATTACACTAGTATTAAAGCAGGACTGGAAGAGCTGTCACGATGTCACATCTTGCATTGTTACTTGCAATGATATTTCCGTGGCAGTAATTTCACAAAATCAAAAATTTTACTTTATTTGACTCTCACTCTCGGGGTCCAAAAGGCCGCGTCGCACCTAGCGCTGGTCGTGCAATGGTTATGATTTTTCCAATACTACATACCTTATCAAAACACCTACATTTCGTTCTGGCAGTGGGGTCGAGTAGAGATATTCAATTTTCTCTCACAATAGTGAAGTCACAATTAACTGAAGAAGACAGCGCAGCATTTATTGAAGGGAACCAATTAAATGAAGCCAGTTCGAACGAACTTCATGACGGAATAATAAGCACTACTTACTCTGTTAATACCAAATGAGATTCCAGTACCGAACATCGCGGAGGCAATATGTCAAAACATTTATGATAATGACACCGTCTTACCGATCCGTGAAATACAGCGCAAAACCGCACCACCAGTCAGTGTTCTCATAGAGCGGAGGGTTGAAGAGCTAGCCTGGGTTCAACTATTTCCGGATGGGAAAAATGGGCTAAATGAAATTAGACCTGTCCATTAGACTATTTTCAATCACGTGTGATGGGAAGTAACACACGATTTCAGAGCACAGAATATATATTTTACGCTCTCTCAGTGGTAGAGCTTCTGAAAGCGAGACAAAATGTTTCCGTTTGCGGAAGGTTGCGGCAAGATGGTGTGGCGTCACTCCTGTCAAATCTGACGAGTTCTGCATCGCACTATCGAAGTTTCTTAAATCAGTTGCATAAATATAACATCCAAACAACTCTCATTGGACTTCGGTCCCTGAGAGATCTCTCTATTGTCGTATCTTCTACATTGGTGACCCCCGACAATGGACATAAGCGCAACTCTAAAGATACTGACTGACGCCCAACTATTCTCAGCAAGCCAGACTCACTCTCTCTCTCTCTCTCTCTCTCTCCGCTCGCCACCCTGGCTCTGAGCACTGGCAAGCTGCACTCTACTCTTCATACATCCTTGACCCCTCCGTCTCAAAGGGGGGCTGATGTGGCGTCACTCCTGTCAAATTTGACGAGTTCTGCATCGCACTATCGAAGTTTCTTAAATCAGTTGCATAAATATAACATCTAAACAACTCTCATTGGACTTCGGTCCCTGAGAGATCTCTCTATTGTCGTATCTTCTACAATGGCGTCCAAATTAGTGATTTAGTCCAAAACATACACCTATGCATGAGAAATATTCGAGGCACTTCCTCATACTGGCACAGGGCATATTCTGAGCAAATGGCCATGGTGCGTAACCTTGGACCAGCACACTGGTACGTTACTCTGTCATGCAATGACCTGAATTGGCCAGATATGCTACATGTGCTATTAGTGGCGGATGGAAGACCTTATGTTCGTGTGGAAGATCTCAGTTTTGATGAAAAAGTACAGTTAGTGGAGTCGTATCGTGTTACTTTATCGCGGCAATTCATGTTCCGGTTGAATGCTGAAAACCCCATCAGCCGATCTCATCAAGTATATAGCAAAATCAGAACCTGCACAAATACAAAAAGCAGTGAGTGACTGAAGCATTGACGAGAATTAGCGAACGAGGTTATTTATTTATCGCATGACGGTTACACACTGGAACATAAGTATATGTATTCGTATCGATGTCACTGATAGAGTTCTTGTGTGCGCTGCGAGGTTCAGAAGGAACAGTGATAAGTAGATACCTAATTGTCCTCTATACATTTGATAGTAATTTTGTAATATAAATATCAACAACCAGTTTCAGTCAAACAGTTTTATAATATATATTACATATCAAGATTGTAACATGATTAAAAAAAGGAAAAATATGAAATAAACAGTCAATTAAGTTTAATATTATTTAAATTACCCCATTGTTACCCTCACATAATAGTCATATCACTAATATTTTTTTGAATAAAATAGGATTTCAAATAATACCCGTCTACAGAACACATCTAAAAAGTATAAAATAAAATAAAATTTAAAAAAATAATGCCCGACTCCGGACCTGCGATCTGAAAAGTATTAAATAAGAAAACAATTTACTTCTGAAATCAAAACCTGACATTCAACTCTCTCATATTTGGATGAAGCCGTGGTCGCATGCCTTTGGAGCCTGAATATAATGTTGATGCATGCGACCACGGCTTTATCCAAATATGAGAGAGTTGAATGTCAGGTTTTGATTTCAGAAGTAAATTGTTTTCTTATTTAATACTTTTCAGATCGCAGGTCCGGAGTCGGGCATTATTTTTTTAAATTTTATTTTATTAACATTAAGGTCGTGTATATATATTTTTGTAACTTTGGTAAAAATTAAAGTAGCAGTATTTAGCCTTTATCGCCCATGAAATAAGAACAGGTGCCTTCTCAAGAAGCATGCATACTATCAAGGACAATTAAGTTTTTTTCTGCGTTAATTTAAAATCGAATATGTGAATCAGCTCTTATTTGCTCAGTAATAGAGTCTGAATTCGAGAACGTCAATGGATTGTGTCCTTGTCTAAGTTAAGGTCAATGTGAGTTTCCCTAAGAGTTATCCCGACTCCCAGACAAACTTGGTTCGCCGTGTCTCGAGAGAAATAAGTAGTCTTTGTTAACTTAATAAATAAGGTTAGTCTTGCTCTAGCAAGACTTAAGACAATTCTCAAATTGTTACTAGGCAAGTAGGCAGGTGGAATTAAAATTCAGGTAATATTTTTCTTAATTATTTATTCCCTCTATCATTCGTTCTTTTTTGATAATCCTCATGATATCTTAGGTCTATTTACAGTTTGTATAAATTAAGAAGTAATAGTAATATTTTATTTTACAGAGTAACACTACTATTGTACAAAACTTTCAAATGAAAGACAAAAACAGTTACGCTTTCGACAATGAAAGATAACAAACCAGAAGTGAAAGGAAAATGAAGATTTAACAAAAATTACAAAATGTAACAATTTAAAGATTGGTAACACTGATTTTTGATTTGGAACTTTCGATTTGGAACAAATCAATAATAACTAAAATTGATCTCAAAATTTACAATCAAAATAAAAAACTCAACACCAAGTACCAAAAAGGAAATAATTTAGTTTAGGAAGAGAGTGCCCGACGAGTTGTCGATGTTAAATAAGTATACTATTCATTAAATACATGGCACAGACCAAATACAAACGCCTTCGGTACGAGGTGGTGGGAATATACTTTAACAATTTCACTCGATATAATAAAATAAATTTCCGCATGTCGATTTGCCGAATAATTACGATTCAATAACCAAATAATATAATCAAAATAACACTATGATGGAAGCAACTGATTGTTGTGCAACAAAAGAATTATCACTTCTGAATAACAACGTAATGGCAATCATATATCGCTAAATAACATCGGTGGAGATCACAATACACGAAACTTTATATAAATACAAAATATACATAATTTACCTAACATTAGCGCAACAACTTCAATGCAATATATCATCTATATTGATGTGAAATCGTTTTGAATGCATTACGCTGAGAGGAATTAACGTAATAGTTAACATTTAACAGAATGCTTGTTTATAAATATGCGCGGCGGCGGCGCCGGGCCCCGGAGTACCTCCCGGGCCGGCGCCGGAGCGCCTCTCCATAGATCACAAGAACGCGATATCAGTCTCACTTATTCTGTCATTACGAACGCTACGACTACAGCTCGAGGCTGCCTCGCCCAGCTGACAGGCGCCTCGTCCTAGGCGGCCCGCGGCGCCCGCAGCGGCCGGGCTGCCTCGCCAAGTATAACTTAGTGCGCGGAGCGGACCAGCCGCCCGCGACTGCTTAACTAACTAACATCTCCACGGAGACCTATATCGCTCGGGCTTACTTACTGAATATTTTCAGTGAGGCAACCGCGAGCTAGCGCGACAATTTAGGCCGGAATAACTTATTTAAATTCATAAATAACTTTGACATTTTCACTAGTTTACTCTTGTGGTTATATACATGCCCGACGCCAGCACCGGGTTAGCTGGTCTCGGGCTAGAAGTCGTCGTGTGCCAGCTGATGCAGGTCGGGCACGAGCCGGTCCTGTGCGGCGGCGGCGCGCGGAGGCAGCTCGTTCCGCGGGTCCCGCGCCAGCCAGGGGTGGCGCAGCACGTCCGCCGCGCTCAGCCGCTCGCCCGCCTCGCGGCGCAGCAGCGACCGGATCAGGCACTTGCCGCGCGACGAGAGGCACTCCGGCACCACGAAGTATCCCCGCGATATCTTCGCGAACAGGGACGCGTGCTCGGAATCGTTGAACGGATACCTGCAACAACAAACATTCTAACGTTACTTTGTGTATAGGGCTGTCATTCGCTACGCGTTAATGCGGGGCTCACTCGTTACGAAACTAGACCTCTACCTTACCTACGCTTAATTACGAGTACTACGCATCGCGGTGTCAAGGTACATTTGTGGGTGAGCGTTGAGGTGAGCTTAAAACAAGTTACAGAATAGGGCTGCGCAGTGGCGGCGAGTGAAAATTTTCGATGGGCAACCCGGAACAAAAAAAGATATGAAAGAGTTTTGAGTATATAACTATAGGCTTGTCTAAAAATAAATTTTAGGCAAGGCTGTGGGAATCGGCTTGTATGAACGCTCCACCACTGGACTGCGTACGACTGTATACGTGATTAATTCATCATCCGATAAGAATTTTTCACTGCCTATCCATATCAGCACTAATGCGGCGATCGATTTTAATCGGAGCGGTAACAAAAAAGTTATCGCGTTTTGAAAATCGTTAACATCGACATTAGGCCGGCTCCACAAATTGTTACGTTTTTACTAATCCCATCTCCAATTAATTGTGGCGATCCGATTGTCATTTGGAGGCAGATGCGAAACAAAAACGCAGGTAGAACCCTTCCGGCGACAGGTGGAGCCGATTGCGGCGAAATCCCGATTCTCGAATTTAAATTACGGGTGCGGGGGAAAAAAGTAGAAGACAAAGGTTGGCGAACGGCAGGTGCGGGAATGAAGGCAGGGCTTTCGGAGGTACAACGTCTTCGCCACATGACGGCAGGTGGGGAAGATTTCACTGCGTATATGTGGGTGATATAATGGCTGGCCGTTGGGGCGTAACGGCCGACAGGTGCCGTGCCAACGGTCGGCAGTCGGGGACACTATGTCCACGGCAGGTGATCTGTGTTTACTAATAATCTTAAGAGTTCGCGTTGATTGGGGCAATTTAAATCAAGTGCATGAAGCCGGTTTGAGCGGGCGATCGATTATCTCCTTACAAAGTTGCTACAAGTAGGTGTCTTTATTATTATACACAACCTCGGAAAAACGCGCATTTAAGTGGAACTGCAGGGCGCGATACCATTATTTAACTACAGCAATGCCAAACATGGCTCAAGTCAAAATACAACAATGGGGTGAAGACACCAAATAAATTAACCAATAATGATGAATTTTCTCAAAAAAGCTTTAAAATATTGTCAAATGGAGAAAAAAGTAAAGCAGGGGATTAAATAATCACAAAGTTGTAAGTGTTCAAAGTTTTAAGAGGGGGTATATTCTGTCCCTTTTCCGCAAAATGCACCTTTATATGAAAGTGATTGTCATTTACTATGACGCTCGTAGATCGTGACGTCACAATCCCCTAGCGTTTTCTCTCTCTAACAAGCAATATTAAAACGGTTGTAGCTTCGTAATGTTTTGAGATATCTAAATGGGATTTTCGTCCCTAGGCATATTTATTGGCTTCTTTCTTGTTTATTATTATATAGTTATTTTATGTTCTTTATTTTGAGTCTACACCCCTATTGAAGGTATGCCAAAACTGGTGCGTTTGTCAAGCTACATAGTTAAGAGTATGCTTACCTCCCAACGAGCATGGTGTACAATATGACCCCTAACGACCACATGTCCGCGGCCCGGCCGGAGTACGTCCGGTGCGCGCGAAGGATCTCCGGCGACACGTACGCGGGGCAGCCTCGCTTGTCCTGCAGCAAGTCTTCCTCGGGATCATCAAGGACTACGGCATCTTCTAATGACTCTAGCTTTAACGTTGTCCTGGAACAAAGGAAAGTCAACTTTAGTCACATCGTTTTGAGAATCAAAATCATGAATACATTTTTTTGCGATGTTTTTATATAGTGTTGGATGTCATGTGGAATCGGTGACCCATTAAACGCGTTTTCGATACAAGCTATAGGCGTGAAGTGCGATCCACGCGACCATAATGGCTCCCTTTGAGCTCAAAGCGTTTAGCGCGCGTATTAACCAATTCCACGCACGGGTAATTAGCTTTGAATAAAGTCACATTGATAGGACGCGCAAAAAGCCATTGCTAAATTCGCAAGTGATGTGACCCTGTTCGGGCGTCAATTCTGTTGTCACAAAAGTAGATTACTATAAGCTGTTTTAGCGCTCGTTATACAAGTTCATACAACAATCGCGACGCAACGCTTACTTCATTTGTCGCGTATATTATTTTTATTAATTTATGTGGTTTCGTCACGTTACGGGATTCGGCGCGGTGCGCGACGCGACCTCGTATTTCACAGCGGCGTTTCGAAATGCATTAAATGCACAGTTATTCGAAACCGTACGCAGCGTCTCGATCGAATGTAAAGTAACTCATCGTACAATTCACTAAACGTGGGAGACGGTTTCCACACACATTGAACCTTTCATTTTACTACGGCTTAATAAGACTAATTTCCTGTGATTATCTTATTGAAGAAGTCTCCTCTGCATTCGTAGTCCGTCGCGTTGATTTAAGCCCCGATTATTTTTATCGATATTGCAGTTGCATTTAATGAAGGTTGGATGCAAAATCGACGCAATTATTAAAAGAATAACAAGCGAGCAAAAATGCATAGGTGGAGGCAGGTGTGCGGGGGGGGGGGGGGGGGGGGGGGGGCGGGCTTCACATCGACTTGTATTAATGCATGGAGTATTTTTAGCCTGTTTAATAATAAGCTGGATAGGGCGAGCTGAAACTTAAAAGGGGATCTATTTTTACGCTAATTGCCTAATACAAATGCCTTTATAAATAGAAAGTTAACGTTTCCCGAACCTTGTAGTACCTAACAGTTTGCTCCAAAGTTACAAAACACGCGCGGTTTCTGGTTAAAGGTTTGAACGCAAGTACAGAACGGCTAGTTTAGTAAATCTTGATATTTTTAAGGATTTTCGTCGTAACCCTGAGTTATATTGGACGTTGATTAGCTCACGTTAACGCAATGCAGTTGCAACTATAATTCGCCTTGAGATAAACGAAACTATTTATTAACGAGTGATCGGTCGTGACAATATGGAGCGTAAGCAAAGGTTACTCTCGTTAGGTGTCGCAAGCGCTTCTCATGTACTGGCCGGTTGGTTTGCTAATTTAATATCATCAATTTGAGTCTTGAGAATAGGTACCCTTATAGTTAGGGTTGCCAACTTAGGTCACTTTGTTCATTGTGCTCATATGCTGGCTAATAAAGCTAATAATACCTAGGTTACGCCTTGTTGCGTTATCTTATCGCAGCAAAACCCTACGATAATTTCAAAAACAAAGTCCTGATTCCAGGGGTATTATCAAAACTATTACCGCCGTAATTTCCCGTGTAGTACAATGGCTAAGCGTTCGTGCGTGTAGTGGCACGTGTCAGTACATCTGTGTGGCAAGCTGTGGGAACTGGCTGACGAAATGCAACATTACACAGATTAACAACACTACGTTTTGCTCAACGCGGCAACCCTGAGGAGGTCGATTGTGTGTCCTAGGATTGTCGAAAGAGTTTAGTGCATTGTTTATTTATCCTTGACTATGCTTAGCTTAGAGTATGATGTTTTTAGGGTTCCGTACTCAAAGAGTAAAACGGGACCCTATTACTAAGACTTCGCTGTCCGTCCGGTCCGTCCGTCCGTCTGTCTGTCACCAGGCTGTATTTCACTGATACCGTGATAGTTCCAGCTGAAATTTTCCCAGATTATGTTTTTCTGTTGCCGCTATAACAACAAATACTTAAAACAAAACAAAATAAATATTTTTATTGATAATGGTGGGAACCCTTCGTGCGCGAGTCCGACTCGCACTTGGCCGGTTTTTTATTCAATGATGGTTGCCAACAAGTGTACAGCCTGCTGGATGGTAGACGGTGATCAGCCTACGCTTTCAACTTAGTCCCTCGGGAAAACATCAGCTTACAGAAAGTTCGCATCTCTATCGGCTGATAAACAGGATAAACTCATTCATCTCCATCTAACACCGCTTGCCAGATAGAGACATCATGATATGCTGTGGCGCTACGTCAAGCCCCTGCCCTTTTTTGTAATCCATCAGTGAGCGGGTGCTGGAGGGCGTCCTCGTGTCCATTTTAGTGCGCAAGCGCAACTGATCCTAATTAAATCCCTACAGCGAGGCTGAAGCTTGCAATCGATACGTTTCGCAACTGGCTAACAACGCTTGTGAGTTATCGTTTTGAATTTCGACCCGGGAAAAAAAACAGTTTTTTGATGCGGTCTTTATGGTCTCATTTCGGTATAGCCGTTGAGATTGGATGCGAATCATTTTCATTGGTGCGCTTGTTTGTCTGCAAAAATCACACTATAATATATATAGTATACATAGATCGTAATCCATTAAGACACGTCACATCTACCAATGCTATGGACAGAACACAACCTTGCGGATTATCTCTATTCAATAATTTATTTTTAAGGATGACATAAAAAAGGACTTTCGGCATTGACACGACAGTGTTGCAAGCTATAGGAAGGTTGGCCGGATTTCCGAGCTTGTTCCGATCGCCGGCCATGGAGCGCCGTGTCTCGGCCATCTGTCGCAACTGGCAACACTTTACGCAATTCGCATTACGCATGCGCTGTGCCAGTCGAATTCGATCTTCGAAATTCGGTTTAGTTTGATTTAGATTAGGAAAAGTGTTTATGCACTGTTTATAAATATATGTCTTTTGTGTAAGCATGGAATAAGGACATAATCCGATAAGTGTAAGAAGGTATTAGATATCACTTTTCTAGAATACAATCTTTTATAGTTTTGTATTGACGATATTAAATTTACCGTATGGGAACAAGTAGAAATGTCGTGAAACTTGAAATGAATATGGAGAAAATTATTGAATGACTATGACTCACCAAATCGATATTAGATTGGAAAGGAACTTTACTGCATGCTGTTAATACCTACTGTTTATTATGAATCGTACGACATTCCAGTACTCTTAAATATCTATGTAAATATAGTCGTGACGTTTATTATTGAATTGACTCATGACCACAACGTCCGAAATGCCTTAACAGTTAATATATCGTTTCTATTGCAAGAACGGTTCGCACTTGGCGTTCCCTTACTAAATCAATCAAAAGCACTAACTCGCTAAACAATCGCATTGCAAACGCAAACTTATTACCAGCGCATGGAGTTCAAAATCGAAACCACGTCTGTTAATTGTGAATTGAACTTTAAGTAGAAATGTTGGGAAATGCGTTAATTGCTGTGACTGTAATGAATGGATCCCCAATTACATGTGTCGTCCAATAACAATAGTTATCGTGAGAATCTATTGTTGTGACGCATGTACAGTTAGAAAACTTTTTAATGGTTACATGCAATGAAGTCTATTAGCTAGTAGAAATGGAATGTCAGAGTAAGTGTTGCAGACGTCTAGCGTTGTCGGCGCCTCGCGACATGTTTATACCTAGTGTCCTCTCTGTTTTCATTACGCGGGCATGTGAGATGGACAATTAGCGGGATGTTTCGCAACGCGTTGCTCAACTCAACCCTGACAGTTTCGCAACAAACAATGGCAAACGCCGGTTCGCCCCAGATGCAGTGCACGCGTGCATTTCCTGCTCTGTATCAACATGACATGTTGCGCAATCCGTGATGATACATTCAGCAAAAGGTTAAATTTAATCACGCCACTCAATTTACTTGCAACATGTATACGTAGGTTTATTAGGCGGTGACATTCATAAATAACGTTTATAGACACTACTAAGTTTCGTTCAAGTTTATGTGCATATTGTTGTTTCTGAGCAATATAATAATAAACCTTTTCATAATAAGCTGAATATTGCGAGCGGCTCGCCCTGCAGTGTCAGTTAGTCATAGGTTTTCGTAATTCGTATTGTAGTTGTAGGGACGCGATGGCGCAAGCCGTTGCCTCACCGACGCGCCGGGATCGTTGGGACACCTTCCCCAGCCTCGATTATATGTACGAGCATGCATGGACCAGCTTGCGCAACATTAACACCGGATGCACATTCAACCAATTCAACAAACCGAGCATCCAATGACTCAGCTAATGTCAACAGTGAGCTTGTGAAATAACCCCATGACAGAGCGCCTCACAGTCCTGAATTTAGGTCTCAAAACCGCAAGGGCGCACGCTTTATCGGGCTGCGATAACGCAAGTCGAACTCCGTTTTGAAACAGCGCTGGGCCGCTTGCGAAAACACTAATGTGAACATCGATTGCAAAATTGTTTTAGTTTTAAATCGAATGCACCGACAATGGGAACGGCGTGGGATGACACATCGGCGACATTTGTCAGCGGGCAGGATCGAGTGGCTGGCCGTATTCGGAGGCCGGTGGTGCCGTGTCACAATGGCGCGGATTATGAGCGTTGCGATATGGCATGTTGCAAGTCCGGGCGGCGGTCCAACGGCGGCCGCAGAAATAATCCCGTGTTGCAACGCGCGGACTGCGGAACGGGCGCCACTCCAGGACGGCCCGTTGCGCAAGCACCACTGCCGCACGCAATCGGCCAATTGCGCCGAGTGCACCGCGACGTTTACGAAGCGGGCGGTACCGTTCGATGACCCGAGCGTTACGCGACAATTGCGTAATAGAAAGAAAGCGCCCGGAATTGGCTGTCCGCGAAATGTGCCAGAATCTCATCGATCTCCGTCTCGAATCGTTGCAATCGCACCGTTACGTGTGTTAAATCCGGTGAGCGGTCGACTTTCTAACGGGAGGTCGGTGTACGCGGCGGCGTGGCGCAACAATTTCTCCGTCGCGAACGAAGAAAGCGCGACCTCAGAGGGGTTTTGCAATCGCACGGCCGGGAAAGAGCGCCGTAGAAAGCGTACATCGACCCGGGCGCGGGCTGCCCGCAATCGGCAAACCGCAGCTTGCGACAGATGCACCGGCGGATCCCTGCTGGCATCCAGCGCGGATGCCGCGGGTTCCGCGGGATTGAGCAAGTGGGCCCGGTATTATGCAAGCCCGATAAACGCGGGCGCATGTCACTGCCGCCTGAACATTTCCGTTCGTTGACTCTTCCCCGATATAACTAACGTCTTGCGACATACTTTCGCCGGCGCGCACACACGTGTGCAAAGCCGCACAAATGTGCGCTATGACGATCTTTACCCTTGATCTTTCAGGGCCATTGGGTGGACACGCTAGAGATGTAGGGCTAAAAAAGTTGGCGCCGGCGACACCGTGAGCGGGCGCCACATGGCGGAGGGATAACTGGCAAATGGTAGGTACCCACTGATACTACTGCCGCAATCGCGTAACTTAGGAAAGGAATTCTGTCGTGCTGGATTGCTGGTAACGTTAGCGTATGCACTTTCATAACTCGATGTTACGTTTTCAACCGACTTTTCCACATGTTGGGAAACGGTTTGGTAAAAAGCTTGCGCTCCCACCTCGTCAGGTAATCATCGTGATTACACAAACTGGTAGAAAAAGGCATCGTGTGACAGCGATCCGCCGCGAAGATAACTTTCACGCTAACGATGACACGCAACAGCATAAGAAGTGAAATTATCTGTGAAACAATGTAGCTGGTAAGGCTCGGGGCGGCAGGTGCGCGTGCGACCCAGTCCGGCCTGTTTGCGCAGAACAGGACGCCGATAACCGTAGAAGGGCAGCTGTAGACGCGTCGCCCGACAGATGCGTTCTAGATCGGCCGATAATAAAAAGAGTAAATCCACATCCGTGTGCGCCCGCGCTGTTTCCGCCGCGGCGGCTGCGCGCCCGGAATCGACGATTGTTTCGCTCTGCAATAGCTTCCTCCTCATTATGCCCGGTCGGAAGTGCGAAACGGCCAGATGATTGTCTAGCGCGGCCTTCTGCTGCTGCCGACTCGAGACCATGTCTCAGTGCCATAGTGTCGCGGTCGTGTTGGCGACCGGGGGGTTGCAATACATAACGAAATTAGAGCAACGATTAATCATTAAAGCTGTTTGTCGCGCGACGCAAGAGCTTGCGATATGTAGGGAGCCGACTCAGAAATATTGCGAACTCGCCTCGAGCCGGTGTGGCACCGCATTACTAACAGTTAGTTAACAGTATTGGATCATGCGGATGACGCAAATGTTTGTAAAACTCGCGCTGGCAGCGTTCACCGATTTTCACAGCCTATTCAAATTTATGGCGAAGCGACAACAAGGTCCTCGAGAACAACGGAACGTAAACCTTAAGAAATCCTTGTGCGTTTTGTAATCGTTTCGTTCAGCGGATTTGCAAAACATTTCGCGTACAGCGTATCGCGTATTAAATCGTCGGGTCCTTACGCTCCATTTCATAATATAGTTTGCACAAGAGCAGAATAAGCGAGCGTTTGTCTCTGACACCAGTAGGTGTGGTGTGGACTAGCGGAGCGGACTCATGGCGTAACGAACGCGGACGTAACCAATAGTTCGCTACGTAATTGCTCTGCGGCTGACATGGGTGTGCTTGTGAAACAAAACACGTCGATGCTGACAACAATTACCTCCGCTAAGCGAATCCGCACTTTACCCCAATCCAGTATCATCATAACAAACCATCAGTTGCGCTGATTGTAACTTCGTTTCATAACTCATTAGTTACCAAATCGAACTCGTAAGACAATAACCGCAATGTACTTGTGCATTAAGTAGTAAAGGCTAAAGGAATGACTGACGAAGGATGGTTTCGAAAACGAGAAATAAGCGATGTTGCGATTTCGCCTTACGAAACACGCAGTACTGGAGGTTGCAGAAACGCGTGGGACTACAAATAGGATTAATCTTGCCCGATTCGCAATACCAACTAGATATCTGTTATGTGATTAAATTAGTTCAATCTGCCGAACGTTGACTTTAATTGGAAGAGGAGCCGAGCTTATTTGGAGCTAGGAAAAGATCAAGCTATACTTTGGGGATTTTCCTTATTTTCCTGGTGAAATTAAATTACAACTGTTCTATTAATACTCCTGCCTACGTCATTTAGACCTTGTCCTTTATGAACTTTGGTATTTAGGGAAGGTTCAAATAAAATTACTTGGTTTACAAAGAAAGCATCGACTGAATGTAAGTGCAAGAGATGGCTTTAACGCGTTATCGAAGATATATTTATCGCAATTCTTATCGGCATTTCACCATTATCTTATCAGTAATAAAAAATCTTTTAATATTTTCACCAGTTGTTTATTTGTTTAACCGGTGCGCCGATATGATAAGCAAATATTTTGTAATGTAGCGCTGTGGGTAAGGTGATGTTTGTCCAAGTTACACAATCTCCATACTTACTTCGCTTCGTACTAAGTGTGTATTAAAGGTTCGTAGTTGCGAAAATGTGTTACACATTGTGGAGATGTCATTCAGATGTAAATTGGGCCGACATTTCGCTGCGACCGCCGCCGCATTCATTATTTATGCGTCGTCAACTAGGCACCCATTTAAATAATAAATAACATATCCTCAGTGTAAATAACTATTATAAATTATACAATCGCGGTCATAAAATTTTTATAAGAGTTCTTAAACAATCGAGATCCGATTCTATAGCTCCGTGAAGCTTTGTTGTGAAAATTTATTTCGAGTAAAAAAACATTGTTTTCTAAACCGAGTACCGCTAAAGTGCTCGACTCAAGTACATCACAATACATGGAACATTATCAAGAACTCCATCGAATCAGGAACAATAGTTTTATAGTACTGGTACAAACTGGGTCCGTAGCGTAGCGTAGTGAGGAGGCAGGTAGCGATCGAGTCGCTGCGATAAGTCACGCAAAAACACGCACGACTCGGCAAGCGTAGCGGCTTTAATACACCCATTGTGCGATATGCATTGCTGGCTAAATTCCTGCACAACTTATCGGTCAGGTGTCAAAGCAGCAATGGATGACGTAGGTATTGCGTTACTCACTCAAGAGGAATTATTTTAATGCTGTGTTACTATACTACAGATTATATAATGGTTTTACTATAACAAAAGAGCGGCAAAACGTGTGCCCAGCGTAAACAATACTCAGGAAATCCTACGACGATTCGTTTATTTACATTTTCTATCGGGTTTTGAACAATATATTTATCGTATCCAGAAAATCTTGACGACGAAATAATTCGTATAAAAAGTTGTTTATATATCAGAGTTTGTAAATATCCGTGCGAATAAAAAGGCGAATAACGCGAGGAAGAACGAGTTTGTGCCGTTAAGTTCTTTGAAGAGGTAGTACTGGACCAGTCCGACCAGTTCCCGTTCGCAAAATACCTAGTCACCGAAGGATTTACATTGCCGTGATTAAGGCCGTATTCATATTAGCATTAACCTTCACTTAGGACATTCTGAGCTACCGATCCATTTCAACACAAAGTTATGAAGGAATTATTTGAACCATATACCAACCATTAAAATAGAGTCGAAAACTCGAAACCCTCGCTTTCAGAGACTATTCACAAGAGGGCATGTAAAGCATGTTATAATCTAAGTTACCTAACATAAATGGCCAAAATCTTATCGAAGTCAATTAGGATTCCATTGCCAAAAGACAAGCTTCAAATTGAACTCCTCTTATGAGTATACCAGAATAGTTTTGAGAAACAATTTTCTAAGGAAGCTTCCTGGCTAGATCCTATAATCCCTAGTCCAACAAAAGTTCACGGCTGGCATTCCGAACACCGTGTTGTGTGAATCGCGGACGTGCATCGAATGTTTCCGAGGATCGTGGTTGATAAATAAGCCTCCGGACAATGCCCCGTCATTTACAAGCGAAACCAGGAGCTTGACAACTCAATTATAACCTACATCCAGGTTTCATACCTTTGTAAAACAGGATTAACATGGAAAAGATACGACAAGTCACGTAGTTTATGTGAATAGCACGACTAAGCAGCGGTACTTATTAGCACTTCCTCGACGAAGTACCGTTTCCCTCACCTTTCACCGCATGAGAGCATTGAGAGCATCGATGTCTCATGATGTCATGGGAAAAGAGCAATGTCTTAAACGTTACACTTTTTATTAAGGTCCACTCACTACGATGAGATCATAAAAGGATCAACGACTTGGAATACCGAAGCAATGAACAACAAGCCCAACCCGGGCGTTAACCCGCGAATACTTTTTCTAGACTCAATGATGTAACTTGGAAAGTGCGGAAACAGTAATTCCAAACGCAATTTCATAAACGAGACTCTGTGATCGGATCTCGGATGCACGGGGGTCAGTGAACTCGCGAATTCACCTGTCATAGTCGAGGGGAGCGAACAAAGGGTGACGCAACGAAGAAAGCACGGAAACAAGTGAGCCGCCAATTAGAACGGCGCTACGCAACGTCGCTAGATGAAACAAAGAATTTGATTTTGAAATTGGAACTAGGTACTCTTTAATTTATTCCGTTGGGTACGGGCGCTGCGCTTGCACAACCCAACGGAAGAAGGAGAGTGCGGCGTTTCGCCGTGATGCAATAAAGAAAGTGCGGAACTGAAGCAGTTTTTGTAATGCGGTGAATGTACTCTGGCTATTAGCGTTGTATCATAGCAGAGGCTCTACAGGCGGGCGTCGACCCCGGTGATGTCAGAGGCCCATGGATTTCGCGAACATTGTATCAAGCTTAATACCCTCACGGAAAATTACGTCTTTAAGCTGGGCACGATACGCGTTACATCAAGCAGTTTGCAACTGACGTTAAGTAACTACTGTTGTCACACTAGTCCGCTGCAATTACAGAGTTGATGTAACCCGCGATGCAACGAGGAACTAGTGCAACCTTTGACAGATTGATTTGATTGGCAGTGACCTCAATAAATTGGCAGAAAAATTGCGATATGTCAAGTTCAGTAGGTGGTTGTGGTGCGAGGCCGGTGCGCGGGCGCGGGAGCGGCGACAATGAATGACACAGCACTGTACTTGACCCAGTTAGCCGTCACGCCCCGCCGCAGCCACCAAACACCTGATTCTTTGAGTTTTAAACTCGCTCATTAAACACCAGATCGCGCCAACAACGGCTATATGGCCGTCATAACATTGGCATGTTGACCCAGTTGGCAGGCAGACGCGCGCACGTCAATCATTTTTTAAATCTGATGTCATCTGATAGATAATCGCTTTAGTAAACATTTCAAAACAAAAATATGTATGATATATGCATTTTGCTGGTAAGGTTTCGTCGTACAAAATAAATGACGAAACGCAAACAAAGTATCTCGCAAGCGGTTTCCGATATATGTCGGCGGGTAAACGAGTAGGTACATATATGTGCCATTGCGCAAGGTCGCCGCGCAGGTGCGCGCGCGCCTCCACCGCCCCTCACTGCAGCGACCGTTGCAGCTCCCACGACAGAACACATCAATTATTCATTAACTCCAGAACGCAAGGGTAGCTTAGGAATTCGTCGCACCTGCTAGACGACCTTTAGCTACCCTTTGAGTTTTCGAAATATTAATGTGGTCGCGGGGAAAAATAAATAGCACAACGGCTGTGTGTCGGCAGCGCAGCGCGGGCGCGCGGTGGCGGCCGCCTGAGGCGAGTGCGCTTGTAACCATCCAAGTGGGTTAAGGTTCCATCAAGGATTTATTGCGGCAAGCCTCCGCTCCAAAACGCCGATCGGTTACTATGAGCTAACTTCGCTAGTTCCGATGCATTTGTAATGCTAACCTTTTCACTAATATTCCCTCTTCATCATCAGCGACGTCCAGTCTGTCAATGTCCGAATGACGGAGCACCATTGTCCGTGTGAGACAATTTAAAATATTTCGCCCGCTCCAGGACAATTACAACAGTTATGTGGACAGTTGGACACAAAGAGAGCTTGTACATCTTTTGTTTAATTGGCGTCGGACAAACAAAAGTAACTTGATCGTTAGAGGCGTCCCTTTGTCACGAGTGTCGCCAGACTCGGGAATAATGAAATGAAAATGTCCTCTAAGAGGCTTTTGAAACTAAAGTGCGCGCAATATAAACAGGTTAATGAGTTTCAAAACGATCCAGATGTATTACAAAATTACAAAAGCGGCAGCACACAACTGTTTGGTAATGTTCGCCCGATTCGTTTCACAACGCAGCGTCCGGACCACTCGATTGTTTCTATCGAGCGACTATTCGACGCTTTGTTTTATAAATACGTCATCGTGCATTGTGGAGACGCGCGGGGGTGCAGTTAAGAGCGAATGAATGGAACCATCGAATGAAAGCTTCCAATCGCTGAACGATGCTCGAGCTAATGTTTTGGCAACCTTTGTCCTCGCGCGTTATGTAACCGCTGACCTCGCGTTTAATAGACTAACCTAAGTCTATACATTTGATTACTGTTCGAATGGTTGAGTAAACGTTAGCCTCGCGCAGGAATTGCAAAGTCAGTCGGTTTGAATGAACGTGACGGGTGGTGGTAGGTGGAGCTTTGGGCTGACACGTAGTCGGGAGCGGGCGGCAGATGCGCGCGCGCACGCATTGTCCCGGGAACAAAGGCAGGTAGACCCAGCGCCATGTGCAACATGTCACTTTTTCTACCCATGTTTTACGTAAAAATCCAAAAAAGGTTTCTAATCTCAATGAAACGGCAGATGGGCCAGCGCAAGCTCCACTGAAAAAACATCACATCAATAATATTTTTTACTAGCTTTTGCCCGCGACTTCGTCCGCGTAGAACTCGTTTATATCGTAGCTCAATACAAACTTTCACTCTCCATCTCCCTTTTAGGGGTAGATTTCCGATATAAAAACTATCCTATGTCCTTCCCCGAGACTCAAACTATTTTTATCATCATCATAATATCAGCCGAAAGACGTCCACTGCTGGACATAGGCCTCCCCCAAAGAGTTCCAAAGTGACCAATCCTGCACCACCCGCATCCAGCGGCCTCCCTTTACCAGGTCATCAGTCCACCTAGTGGGGGGCCTACCAACACCGCGCCTACTAAATACCTCTAGATTTAGATAAAATGTTGTAATGGGTTGTATTGCTCCATACGAATACGCACCCCCCATTTCACCCCCTTAAGAGATCATTTCCGGGATAAAAACTATCCTCTGTCCTTTTCCGGAACTCAAACTATCTGTAAACCAAATTTCATCTAAATGGGTCACTCAAATCCAAATTTTCAACCCTTAGGGGAGGATTTTCGGGATAAAACTATCCTATGTCCTTCCCCAGGACTTCCAACTATCGCTATACCGTAAATGGGTTCCATCCAAATTTTCACCCCCTTTTCACCCCCTTAGGGGATGATCTGCGGAATAAAAACTACCATATTTCCTTTCCCAGGACTCGAACTATCTCTTAACCAGATTTCATCTGAATGAGTTCCATCCATATCTTCACCCTCATTTCATCCTCTCAGGCGATGATTTTCGTTACAAAAACTATGCGTCTTCCTTTCCCGGAACTCCAACTATCTCTATACCGAATTTCACCTAAATGGGTTCTATACTAATTTTCACCCCTCATTTCACCCCCTCAGGAGATGATTTTTCAGTATAAAAACTATGAATTGTCTTTCCCTGGGACTCCCACTATCTCTATACCATATTTCACTTAAATGGATTTTATCCAAATTTTCACCCTCTATTTCATCCCTTTAGTTTAGGAGATGATTATCGGGATTGAACATATCCGTTGTCATTATCCGGGACTCAAGTTAACTCTAAACCAAATTTCATCTAAATGGGTTCCATCCAAATTTCACTCCTCATTTCACCTTCTTAGATGATTTTCGGGATTAAAACTATACATTGTCCTTCCCCTATATATTCCCCTATAATTTTCGGGATAAAAACTATCCGTTGTCATTCTCCGGGACTCAATCTATCTCTATACCAAATTTCATCTAAATGGGCTACATCCAAATTTTTACCACCATTTCACCCCCTTATGATGATTTCCGGAATAGAAACCTCAAACTATCTTTCAACCAAATTTTATCAAAATGTGTCACAAACGAATCTCCAACCCCAATTACACCCCCGTAGGGGATGATTTTCGGGATAAAACTATCCTATGTCCTTCCCCAGGACTCCAACTATCGCTATACCGTAAATGGGTTCAATCCAAATTTTCATCCACCATTTTTCACCCCCTTAGGGGATGATTTGCTCCTTTCATGTGTTCCGGAATAGAAATTATTCTATGTCTTTTCCTAGGAATCTACCTCTCTCTATACCAAGTTTCATCTAAATGGGTTCTTTCCAAATCTTCAACCCTCATTTCACCACCTCAGGAAATGATTTTTCGGGATAAAAACTATGTATTGTCCTTCCCTGGGAGTCCTGGGACTCCTTCTATCACTTTACCAAATTTCATCTAAATGGGTCTTATCCAAATTTTCACCCCCTATTTCATCCCTGAGGGGATGACTTTCGGGATTAAAACTATCCGGTGTCATACTCCGGGACTCAAACTATCTTTATACCAAATTTCATCTAAATGGGTTACATCTAAATTTTCACCCCAATTTCACGCCATTAGGGGATGCTTTCTGGAATTTTAAACTATCATATGTCCTTTCCCAGGACTCAAACTATCTTTAAACCAAATTTCATCAAAATGGGTCACAAACAAATGTTCACCCCCAATTACACCCCCTTAGGGCATCCCATAAGGGGGTTTAATTGGGGGTATAATTTCCGGCATAAAACTATCTTATGTCCTTCCCCAATACTCCAACTCGCTATACCGTAAATGGGTTCTATCCAAATTTTCACCCCTCATTACACCCCCTCAGGAGATGATTTTTCAGGATAAAAACAATGCATCTGCAATCTTCCCTGGGATTCCTTCTATCTCTATACCAAATTTTAACTATATGGGATTTATCCACATTTTTATCCCTATTTCATCCCCTTGGGGGATGATTTTCAGGATTCAAATTATCCATTGTCATTCTCCGGGACTCAAACTATATCTATACCAAATTTGATCTAAACGGAGTCCATCCAAAATTTCACTTCCCATTTCACCCCCTCAGGGAAAGATTTCCGGAATAAAAACTATCCAATGTCCTTCCCCAGAACTTAAACTACCTCTTAACCAAATTTCATCAAAATGGGTTACATCCAATTTTTCACCCCCCCATTTTACCCCCTAAAGGGAAGATTTTCAGAATGAAACCTATCCTATAACATTCTCCGGGACTCAAACTAATCATACACCAAATTTCATCCAAATCGGTGCAGCGGTTTAAGTAGCTCCATACAAATTTCCACCCCCCATTTCATCCCCTTAGGGGTTGATTTCCAGGATAAAAACTACCCTAAGTCCTTCCCCTGGACTCAAACTATCTCGATACCAAACTTCATCTTTATCGGTTCAGCCGTTTTCACGTGATGCGCGGTCACATAAACAGACAAACAGATAAACAGACAAACAGATAAACAGACAAACAGACAAAAATTCTAAAAACTGTTGGAACGTGTTCTGTTATCGATTCTAAGTATCCCTAGCCATTTTTTTTTCGAATATCTTCCATGTACAGACTTTCGACCCTCTTCAGCTTTATTATATGTATAGATTCAGTCCCTTGTCCAGATCCATAGATCTCCATGTTCCATTAACGAGAATTAATTATTTCGTAAACAAAATATACACGTGAATTTTCAATTCTGTTTTCAATATAACATTTGTTTTCACATCGAAACTACAGTAAATGAATTACAATGGTTTTCCTTTGTTACAAAAGCGAAACGAATCGAATCCCAGTTATCAAAATTAATAACGGCCAAACCAATTTACTCCGAGTCCGAATCGTGTAATATCCTGCATTTATTCGGCTCCACAAGAGTTTTCCATTGTTTTCCGAACCAATATGCTTATACACGTAACATTTTAATTAGTATTCGGATTTATATGCGATAAACCCATGTACTTATTTGATATATAAAACCTTTGAGTCAAATACGAACGGCCTGTTATGTACAAGCTGATCATGAATTCAAAACAAAAGACAATCCGAGGCAGGGGACGTAAAGAAAGGAGCTTTAGAAAAAACAGCAAATATTTACCTCGTATAGTATGTGGCCAGCAGATGTCGAAAATCAAACATAGTGACTGGTTATAGGAGCATTTGAATAAACACGGTTAGCTGATAGTAACGAAACTATGTTGACCTTACGTTGTATCGGATGTCGGGATGTGTGCTGCCCGATAGAGTTCTCAGGTGTCTAAACACAACGCTCTCTCGGACTCTCGAACCAAATCGACATTGTCTCGATTTTAAAATATCGCTACACTTGGATGCAACAATGTGCCAGCAAAACTCAATGGCACTATAAATAAAACCCCGGCTAGTAAATTATGTATGCAAGTAACGACCACTCCAATGAGAGGACACTGGAGCCTTATACAATATAAAAATAACATATTGGACCCAAAATAGACTCATCGCTATAAACTCGAGAAATTGTTGGTCGTAAAGTTCTTTTACGAGATGCGAGATTAGCAGACGTTGCATTTATTCCTAGGCGAGGGAAAGTATACCTTCAGCTTATTGTTGTGGAGTTTGATTTGGTGTGATTGATCGGGCCGAATAAACTGATTTAATGCCTGCACGGTATGCGAATGCCGAACACGTGCGTGCAGCGTGCAGGTAGACAAGACATTGCATGTGCAATTCATTGTGTCGCCAGAAAGGTGTTTTTCTTAGCGTTGAATATAAGTTTGCACAATGGTCGGATTTCTATGAGGCATCATCGTTTCGGCGGAGAGTAGACCGAGCAATAAATCATGCGTAGGAGTTTAACAAAAGCCGCTGTATGTTTACTGGAACATCTGTGCAAGCTGGCCGGGTGAAGAGGGTCCCTTAGAATTGGCAAGGTATAAAAGCGTTGATTCAGTATTGTTGGAAGATTAACCCGACTCAACTTTATAATGCAAGTAGAACACCTTGAACTATTTCCAAAACCTTTGAAACGTCAAAGATCGTTTTTATTATGAAGTTAATTGTAACGCGGAGCACATTGCGGCATTCGACCTTAGCGGCGTTATCTCGACAGATAAGAGATAAAGTTGTGACCTTTAAAGTGTTGACTGAGTCTCTTACCATGTAAAGATAAGTCCAATGACCGGGTTTACAATACAATACAATACAATACTACATCCTAGAGCATGTTTAAATTAATTCAGTCAATCAGGAATCAGTTCCCAGGGTTTTTAGAGGGGAGCTGAAGTGCTCTCGAAGACCGGATGTTAGCGGGGCCGGAAACGGACATACGTCGGGATAGAAAAATGTAGCAGATGGCCGAACATATCCAGACAAAGGAAAAATAAAAGAGAATAAAACGGCGAACTCTGGCGCATGTATGGCATAATTGTCTGCAAGAGGGTATTTAAATTGGTGGCTCTGAGTCAAAATAGACGGTCTGTAATTACTTTGGGGCGTTTATTAAGTGGAGCTGTGCCTGGTTTAAAGGTGTTCGCATACAATAACCGGTACTCAAAGTTTACCGCAAATTCGGGGGCTGGAATCTTCTTTATATACATGGTGAGTTTTCATGTTGATGTATTTATCATCTACCACGTGATTATATAACGATGATGCGATTCAGATAATTTTAACGATGTCCGCTATGGTTACATCAGTACGTGATTTTCACGCGGGATCAGTCGAGAACCACCGCATTCGTCATTCGTTGACATAAGAACAGTGTAAAGTCTAAATAGAATAGGTGAGCATTAAGCGTGTATGCAGTCACGTACCCGCTTACGTCATAATGATGACATTTTATAGAAATGCCGCGTTATGTACTGACTTTGGATTTAGATTTTTTATCTTAAGTCTTTATTGAATTCTAATATCCTTATCTAAAGTCGCAAACTTTTCACGTTACCTAAGAGATTGCTATTGCTAGCTTCTAGCTTGTTGTTTACGTAGATTGACACCTGTTAAGGTTCTTATCATAACTACATGTAGTAGGTCGGTACATGTGGCAAAAAAGTGATTAAACATTCGTGGAATTCGAAATTTGAAGCAATTAATGTTCGTCTTTTGTTTTCTAGTGTATCACCAGCCGGTTGGCAATAAAAACGTTAATAAATTCGACTTTGGAACGTTCGTTCCTGGTGCGGCGCGGGCGCAGCGCGAGGCGGAAGCGTTGCGCAACTGACATTGAACCGCGGTCCTCGCGCGGAGGCCGTGCCGGATTCTTGCTCATGTTAATTCAACGTCTACAACAATATCACAGAAATATACCGGTTACGATTTCCTCGTATTGGCCACGATATAGAATTATCGCGTCGAGAACAAAAGCGGAGATAACTTCTGTTATCGAGTAACCATGCCTTGTTTTACTTGTTTATCTCTAGGGATGGATGTGAGCATCGATTTCCTAGTATCGAGCCATCGCGGAAGCTAAGCATTCCGATGACGCGTATTCCAGTCCATACGTCACAAACATCAATTAAGTGGAAAATGATTACCAGATAAGGTTACATACGTCAAGGTACTTTACCCGTTGAGACATACGAGTACGTTACGTCGGTATTGATTCGCAAACGTGGGTGTTCATTTCATCAGAGAAGCCACAATGTCACCCTCTAACATTGTAGGTACCTAAGTTTGAAGGAGTATTCGAGACACTCGGCCTGTAGGGAGCATCCTTTTAGATAGCCTTTTAGACCTCTATCGAGTGATATAGCTACATAGTTGTACAAGATTATATATTTGACGTTTAAGACCCTTTGGAGTTTCTAATCGATATGTAGGGTAATGCGAAACTGGTTTACTAATGTTTAAAGTACTAATAACTAAATAGGTATTTAAGGCGCTTACGAAGGTGGCGCCATACACAATATTTTTTGCGTTTGCGTCAGCCTCCGCATTTTATGTTGTTTACGTCGCAAGACAGTAATACGCTGTAACGACTGCCGTGTCCTTCTCATTTTAACTGAATTAAATACTACAGAAATCGGTTACACATCACGTCAGTAAAGAGTGTCGCAAGGGCCCCGGCCTATCGACATTTCCCCGTGCCTATGTCAACGCAAACAACTCGTTACATTTTGACAATCGATATCGCTCCATGCTTACGCACGTCACGGGCCGATGACGTCATCGCTACGAGCTACGCCGTAGCAACCGCGTGGGTGACTTGTGCCTTTAATGAAAACCTGCGTCAAAAGCTGAGGGCTGAATTACCAACGAGTAGGCGCACGAATCCCTGAAACAATTACTTCCGACAAATTCGAACCTTTTGTTCGTATACAACAAAATATGTTAAGGAAAACCATCAAGTGCTTCAAAATTTGACTTTATTGACACGTGACTCGATACAGATTGAAACGGACCCGTAATTGGACTTAATGAACTTTAGTTAGTATTGATTATTATGTATTTATAGCGCGTGAGTGCGGACGTACGGAGTATGTACTAGTTAATAACACGGCTTGATTACATCACCATCGCGAATCCTCCAAGCGACAACTGCGCAAATTGCCGGCGAATCTGTACAAATACATCGATTGTACACTATAGAAAAACAAGAGTGGAATGTTCAACAAGTTTATTAATGACGCGAGTGTATTGTCGTGCTTATATCGATGACTTCATGGAAAGGGATCATCAACCAGCTATGTCAACTGCGACCCCTATTTACACAACACATTCAACTTTTATTTTTCTGCTGTTTTTTTTTAAAACAAGCTTTTACTGAATGGTATTGTGGCAGCGGTGAAACAATTACATTAATAAGAAGTAAGAACCATTTGTCAAATGTCAATCAAGCACAAACTTGACGTTACGTCAATGTCGTCAATGCATGGTATATATTGTTTGTCGTTCGGTTCGGTTACGCAACGCGACCGCGAACGGAGGTCGAAAACGTTCTCATATTTATTATACGTATTCTTCAATCTCGACCGCGAGGCCGAAACCACGAAAAGAGTATCGTTTCGCAACGCGCATTTCAATGTCGCTTAGTGTTCCCGATTGCCGCTCGCGGTCTTAAATTGTGCTTAAAAATACGCGTCAATGTCGACGACGAGCCTTGGGCGCGCACGATCGCGAATCCGTAGCCATGGTAACGCGTGAAACAACTGACGTCGCAACCGGAGAACGAAGGCATACAAAGAGTCGGCGTTTTTAAGAATGGCCGAATGTTTGGCGGTCACGTGAATTGTTTTGGCGACTACGGGCGTGTTGTAACGCTGTGTGCAACGCTTGCGTCATTTCCTCTCGGCGACCGTGAACTGGGTTACGTCAGCGTTTCGGCGAGATTAGGATAGGATGCGCCCACGTAGAGGACAGTAGCCCCAGCAGGGATAACATCTGTCACTGTCACATTACAGACCATACCTACTTCACATCGCCGGCTAAGGCATCTTGCCATAACAAAGCTAAATAAAATTAGCAGGGCGCCCGAATATTTGGAGTTGTGCCACTATTGCACTCGGCAAGCAGTTTGTTATACTATAGTGTATTAAGTCATTAATAATCACTCTTAACTACTTCATACTTTAGCACGTTCAACGGTCAATTTGTTCGTAATGCTCCTATATGCGTCCGTCATAATAATGCCCATAGCTGACACAAAACATTTGTTTATAGAGCGAAAACAATGACATCACTACGCTTAATTACGTCTCACATTAGTCTGTTCATCCGAACTTTACCGAGAATGGTCGCAATACTGGGACACAAGTAGCGCACTAGGATAACAAGTTGTATGTACAAGTCAACAGGAAAACGATACTGGAATTTTACGCATTAATCATTGATAGTGTGACATTGATGCGCTCGGGCGTCATTAAAAAAGGAAACATCGACTAAAGTTAAGCAGAGCCGTCTTCATATTACATTCCCCGTCAAACTATCAAAATATAATGTAAATTATTTTGGACAAACTGTTACATAACCAGTGTTGTTTTCAAATAGATACATCGTCAAGGAATGTGATAATTTGAAGGCAAAGGGGAAATGGTATAATTTACTTTAAAAACAAAGTTTAATCCGACTTCAATTCAGTACTCCGCCAAGCCACATGAACATTTCCACATTTAATTTCCAATTTACCACATGAACAGATTTCCGAGAGCAAATACGTTTATTATTAGAGAAAAAAACCAAATCGCTGTATATGGGCCGATAATATTTGAGGTCAATTCCTTAAGGATCTCAGAATCACCTTTGGCACTTCTTTGTTTGCTATTTCAACTGAATGATATCAGAATCGGTGACGTACTTTTATAGTTTGAAGTACATCATTGACAAGTTCCACAAGCCATCTGTGGTCTTCATCATCACTTTCACTACACCAAATTTATGATTTCCGGGTGTAAATACACGAGTTATAATAGAAAACACCGAAATTACTACACGCGTGCCTTATACATATATTTGAGGAGTTCCCTCAATTCCTCATGGTTTCCATCATTCAACTGGAGTTTTGAAAACAATGGGACCAACCTGGAAGCATATACTTTCAATTAAAAAAAGAATAGTACGAATCGGTTCATAAATGACGGAGTTCTGAGGTAACACACATAAAAAAAAATAAAAAAACATACAACCGAATTGAGAACCTCCTCCTTTTTTTGAAGTCGGTTTAAAAGGATGACAAACAGGAAACTGTCCACTCACTAATAAGCATAATCACCATTGTCTATTGAATTACACACACACAGTACGTATTATAATTGCAATACGGGTCAGCCCATTACTATACGAGTATTGAAGTGTGTGTGATTTAGGATTAATCGTAATTCTGGACGAGTCAGACCGGTTCCATAATATTTTGCAGCCGGGAGAGGTAAACGCTCGATGCAAGCGGTGTGATAAAATAACACATCTGCCTTTGAAATGCAAGGCACATGAGCTGTTTTGAACAGGTAAATACCTACAGCAGTAAATCATAGGAGCGCCCTATTCTTAAGTCCGAATGGAGTACTAGATCTTCTTCACAATAAAGTTCAGCGGAACAAATTTATCTGCACTGTAAACAGCGTCGTTGCTATCGAGTATTACATTTATTTGTATCTCAGCACGATTTTTGTTACCTTAGTACCAACGTTTTTTCCAAGTTCATATTGGTCCTTCGACGATATTTGCGACAAATAGCGTGGGTGAGCATGAGAAGAGCGTTTACTGGAACAAAGACGTAGGTACTTACGGTACGCCCCCATTTAGCTGGCGGAACGGTTATATTTGTGATATGGATCATACATCGGGAATGTAGTACGCAAATCGCCCACGGTTGCAGCGCACTTAAATATAGGTAATAGCTCCAGACATATACGATATTAAGTATGCGAAATAAATGCGTACGTGGCTCAGAACAGGAAAAAGGATCGCGTCTCGGATTTACGGGAGCGATCGCTCAGGTCAGTCGCCTCCTCGTAAAACTTTTAACAAGAGACTTAAAAGGTTTTTTTATTTATATTACTAATGAAACTCCAGCTTCTTGGGTCTGCATAAATTCAAAGTAGTTGGCGTTTTAGTACTCGCCTCATTAATTTTGCGGTATAATTCCAAGATGTGCTTTAGTTTGTTGCTTTTGTGCACTGGAAGCAAATCTAGGTTCTCAGTTTTCCATTTACTCAGGATGACTCTCGAAGAAAAAAATGTCGTACCCTACTCCTCACACATTTCTCGATAAGATATCAGTAGGTACATTGAGGATTCATAATCTAAATTAGATACGTAACATCAACATTGAGGGATGTCGAAACGACTTCGTGTAGGAGGTAACATTTAACTTTATCCCGTATAAATTTAGCCGTCCATAAATAGGTATTGAGGGTCCGTGCGGGGGTAGTGACCCGGGTTCTATGATTCATCCCTGCACCCTATATATATCGCCCTTCGTTTCACTTCCCTTGCTTATGACGTCACGATGCACTGACGCATTCTGTGGAATCCATCACAGCCTGTCACTGATTCATTTTTACTTTGTTACTGTACTTAGTAAGCCACAGTAAGTACTACTTACTGTGGCTCATTATTGCGACGGTAGGCCGCAGCAACATACTTAAATATTCTTTCTGCGCAAGAGGCTTCTTTACTCACAACCCAGACAGGTCAACGGACGCCCGTTAAAGTGACTTGATAACACTTTTATCATAAACAATAGTTTTTAATTAACCTTTGCCAGTAAGTCTGCGAAGTTTAAAGTGGATTTTAGAGGTGGTGCTGCGCAAAACTAGTCAAATTGAAATAGTTAACTCAGAAAATAGATTACAATGGCTCTTTGATACGTCACGAATAACTTGTGTAAGTATTGACTCATCAGAAGTCATAAAATATTAGTGTATGATATGAAGCGTTTAGAAATCTTAGTTGAATCACTCACTAGTCCGAGTATGGGTCGTCCTGTCCTCTTTGAGTCATTTAAGTTGAATATGACTAGGCCAGTCGAGTGACGAGACCGTCTGCAATACACGACAACTGAGTTTAGTGTTCATAATTCTACGAACAATAAAGGCAAACGCTTGGAAATCACAAAGCACCCTCCTACACAACTATAGTAAGTATGGTTGTTAATGTAATCGATTCCGCTTCGTTCTCTTCCAATACTTGAACATTCTATTTATAAAAAGTCACGAACAGTGATTATTGGTATTCGGCTACTGTTTCCTCGCCGAGGCTTATTTGGTTACATCATAGTTGTTTATTTTGTTCTCATGTTAGGATTGTTTACGCCGGGTGGTTTTCGGCGGTCAGCGACCTTCGGTCGCGGATGCAGCGACCAATCCGTAACGTCACAACCGACGGCAGGTTTCAAGACGGCAAAGTGCAAAGCGAAATAAAAAGCATCAGAATATTAAGTCGCGTCTGTTGCTAGGCGTGATAGCAGGCGAGATGGAACGGTATGGAACGGCGTAAAATGGAAATGGGTGGCGTGTGTCGACGGTCAGTGATTCCTTAGTTGGTTCTCGTTGGGCAACCACGTGGAACGAAGAGGGCGCAATAATGGCGTCTTGGAGACTTGTCCCGGGTTAATTGTTGGCACGTGCATGCTTTTTGCTCGCGGGGTGATGTGAATGCACCGCGAAAGGGCCGCGTGCGACGGCCCATAAAACCTTTTTTGCGCTGTTTTAATGAGCGTGCCTTATGCTTGACCTCACAGGCGAAGTAAGTACCTCAGCGTCTTCGTCTCGCTCGAGCGATGACTCACGCCATGATATCATGACATGACACCGCTCCAAGTCCGTGTGGTAGGCGAGAGCGTCGCATTCGAATGTAGATTTAGCACAATAACTGCATAGGGCAAGGCATTCGGCCTTATTTGGTAAGGCAATGCAAGCGAGGACAATTTAAAGCGAGTTCGCAATTTACGACGACAAAGATTTAAGGCAGAATACTCATCAAATTGATGCATCATTTTAAAACGGGCTCTTATTCTCATTGAAGGTTTGCGAGTTTCAGTTTCATGATTGGGCGGTCGGCACTGGCAAATACGCCCCCTTATTTCGATATCGAGTTTGTTGTAGGTTTAGCGCACACGGGTGGCATATCAGCGGATAAGTGCGCGTTACGCAAATCTGCAGATATGTCGGCGCGGGCGCGGGCGCGCCGCTTGCACAAGGTTCCGCAGACCTTTGTTTTACGCAACCAGATCGATTTAATAGCGAGTCGTGCGTTTTCTCAGCTGTGAGCTCCTGACACAACGGATTTAATGCGACAATGTAGAAATTCTATGAACACGGGATGTTAGAAAAAATTCTATAAGTTTATTGTAACAGTGAGGAAACCGGAACGCCCTTCCGATGTGACAATAAACATTTAACGTGTTGTTCGATGCAAGGTGTAGGTAAACATGAGCCCATTATCGCTTTGGATTCCGTTCACAATCGGATCTGCTTTTGTATGTGTGACACCGATGTCCGGCAATTTATTTCATCGAATGTCTGGCAGCCCGTTTAGCTCTTCCTGTACGGGTGACATTCGCCTGACTCTCTCGGCGTCCGGTAGCCGCGTCCGGTGTTTTCGAACCACCAAAAAAGGTGCGAACACACGTTATTTATAGTCGTGACGAATGCTCGCGTTGGACGTACCATTTATTTTCAGGTTGAGGGGAGGCGTAGGTGTGATTGAGCCGCGTTACTAACATATCTAAAATCGTAGCCGTTAACCTTCCATAGTATCGGATTCAAGGTGAATGACGAGTCTAGATTAACAGCATAGCGGTCGATTACCGATTTGTCTGGTTTCGGAGTGCGCTTGTAGCATCGGTTCCGCACGATCGAGGAGGCGCGGGCGCAGCGGGCAGCGACGACATTGGCACACTTCGGGTGGCCTCACCACGCCGCGAACGAGGTCGCGAAAACGCCCCGAAAACGCAGCGGATGCCCGTCTGAATCATTCCCCACAGCGATTGTTTAATCGCGCTTGCGTCTGTGCCAAACGCGGTCCGAATGGGAAAACTGCACAGATTGCAAATTTGTAACCAAAGGTGCATTATACAAGAGCAATAACTCTCACGATGGCCGATGTTATACAATTGTCGAGAAACTAAGACGTACAGGATTACCGAGCGCCCAGTATTATGCAAATACGTCGTTGTAATGTTGCTTGCACCACGGCTTTGCCAACTGGGTTTCAAAACGTTTTCAAAAGATGTAGGCGCCGCGTTCGGGCCGCCGCGGGCGGCGATCGTCGCAGATACGATGTGTGTTTACAAAACTTAAAGTGGCAGTGTAGACTGAATATAGACGGTGTCTAAATTAGAAGGAAATGCGGTGTCAGCCGGTGGCCGGGCTGGCATGCAGCGTCTGCCGCGAGTGCCGCGACGCGCCGCATTTCTATCGCGAACCAATTTGGCACATCCGCCGGCGAGTGCCAGCAGGCCCGTAAATATACCGTCCCGTTAAAACAGACAGTGCGAATACACATATCGCGTCGAACCCGACTCGAATTTCCGCATACAACCGGTTATTTATTCAGTATAAACATCTTGTAGGTACATTGCCAGGTAGCAGGATCATCGGCCGATTTAAAGCAGAGTCGGCTGTATACGCGGCATATCGCGTTGCGTAATCAAACGACGCTCACCATCATTGTTTGCAGTGCATTCGATCACTCGATCCGGCTTCTGAACACGTTACGCAAAAAACCCGGGTTTTGTTTTGTTACCTGGATGCACCAGGCTATTATTATTTTGGCGTGGAGTGGGCGGGATGGGCCCAACAATGCGCCGGGGACAATTTTATACCTGGCCTTGTTTGCAAAGGCTTATGTATCTACGGCGAGACGTGGGCTCCGCTCTGTCTGGTGTAGATTTGCCTAATTCCGTATAGTGAAATAAAAACTAGCGTAGAAAATGCCTTGTTTCTATACAGATTACAAGGTGGACAAAGACCATCTCGCGTTGCATGAATGTATTTCCGCTCCATCGTTTCCTGTCCGTCATCGTCATGCCGAAATTATGGATGCATTATTCCGTATCGGCAAATGTAGTTTACAGCCAAACATCCGGCTTTCCTGCGTCAAATCCGCAGTCACGTCACCGCTGAGAATAGCCGCGGTAATTGCTTGTTTGGTTTAACAATGCAGCCTTTCCTGTGTAAGATTAGTTGAATCTTTCGTGTTTAATAAGCGGGATCGTATTTATGAGATAATCCGGAGGCTCGCTAGTCTCGCTACCTGCGTTATCGGCCCTACGTCGACCTCGATTTCCTCCCCAAGGCCCGCGTCCGGATACGCACAAGATTTCTCTTGATAGTTTCTAGTTTCATATGATGAAGCTCCCATTCCATACCGACACAAAAGCAACATGTGGCGCTCAGTGAAAGCAAGTTCCGATTTGCGACAGCGATTAAGTTTACAACGACAGCTTTCTTTGACGCGGCACTAACGGAAACTTAACCCAGATTCTGGCAAAGGCCACATGCCTCAGCACCGCCAAACCACTAGACGAAACCCTCTTTAGCCAGTTTAGCACAGTAATGCTATTCCGTCCTTTTATCGCCTCAAAACTCAATTTCGATGCAAATTCTATTTAGTTGAGGAACGGGACGAACACTAGAAACTTTCAGTACACATTGTAGGAGTAACTCAAAAGGAGGTGGTTCAATACTTCTTCATTTTCATGTCAAAGAACCGTCTTCGCGAGCACCCCGAGAGTGCTTACTCTCGGGGTGCTCGGTGAAAAAAGTCCGTTTTCATCTCAAAGGACATGAAAAACTACGGGCGAGTGTTAAGAAAATCCACTTCAAAGCGTCAAAGAGAGTTCGAAATCAATATTAATGTTCTTGTTTACCTTTGAGACGGGTCGGGATGTTGATCGTGGCGTCCCGGCCCGCGTTCCGGATGGCTCGAATTTATAATCAGGGGTGCCTTTATATCGCGACAACGCAAGACGTGAGAACGGATTCGCGGGGCGGGCACTTGCTCACCTCGCACCTCACTCGCCATACGACAATTCTCACGATTGCAAACACCAGCTGTATATTTCAAGTGGTCACCACCATGATAACCATTAGATTTTTTTAGGGCTAAACAAGGGCAGCTGCTCTTTATTATTAATAAGGCGCGGTCACGCTGGCCATCTGAATAATCACACAAAAAAGACTTTGGGAACAGCGATTAGGCATCTGCCCCGCGGGAGATGATGATCCCGGCTAATGGACGTCGGTTACCTGACCTAGAGCCGAAGGTCCGTTAGAAACAAAAACGTTTCCGTTCCAAAATCACACATGCCAAAACTGGAAGCGCATATGCAATATCCTGTCTAAATACTTTAATAGTTAGACAAACAGACTTCGACCGGCAAGGTTGCGTCCCGTTTGCCTAACAACTGTTGTGTTAGTTTAGTACAGACATTTTCATCTTTTCGTGAAACGACGTGCGCTTATCGCAACAAGCCGCGAGCTCCTTCAATCTAACTTTTATCTTTGACTTTGAGCTCGTGTCTAATAACCAAATGTATGTAAAGCATTCCAGCTTTGAGCAGCAACTTTGGCAAAGGCTTCTCAAGGCGCACTCGCTTCTGCTATTACATAAAGGGTAAAGCAAAAGTTTTTACATTTGAGGCACACGGTCGCGGTGCTTCCAGTTCCGCTTTTGACAACGCCGGCTTTGATGACGCGCCGCTCAAAAGAGTATTAAATTTTACCTTTTCTCTCTGTCTGTCCACTCAAAGCGGACTGAATTATTACTGTTGCGTAAATATGTAGATGGGATTCGTTTTATCCATTTTCGCGGGGAGGCTGCGTCTGGCGCGCTAAGCCTATTTTACAACTCGAGTTGTCTGCGGCTTGGCGGTCGCGTCAAAGGCATGCTCGGCGAATGTCAGCAGGGACGCCAGCGCGACAAAGGTCAAAGGAACCATTACGGTCAGCTCCCGAGTGCGGAGGCGTAACGAGAATTGTCTCAGCGGGGACGGCAAGGATAACTCAATGCGTACACAAAAAGCTGGTTGTTGCCCTGCGTGGGAGGGTGACCGGGGGCGGTTTGGATTTATTTGTGTCAACCGCATTTAAGGATCGGACATTTTTGAAACAGTAGCTCGTTCGTAAAAAACCTCAATTTTTTACCGACATTAATCTCAACAAAATGAAGGGATCTCATCTCATTAAATCAACAATGGATCGGCATTGGGATGCGGGCAGGTGAATGGTGGAATTTTATTTGAAGGAATGCGTTTGTTAATTTCGTGTTAAGGGGTGCATAATAATCTGGTATTCGAGGGGTTCGGGAGCACCTGACCGGGCCAGGGCGGTGCGGTGCGGCACAGGTACAGTGCAGAGGGAACTGCGCGAGCGCACGGCACCGCGCGGACCCTTGACCCGCTTGCGGCGCGCGCGGTATTGTACGCAGCAATGACACCGCTCGCCTTGAGCCGCTAGCATTGCCGGAGATATTCGCAACAATGGAGGCCAGATAACATTTCAAAAGTTCGAAAATCCGCGGGCTACCGTTCGGCGCCGTAATTAAAATAGTCGTTGAGTAATCCCCTATGTGTGATTGTCTTATTGTAACGTATTTGTCGAATAATGCTTTTTAGAAGTTTGGGCAATGTGTCATTAGATTATAGATAAGATTGATCACGTATTCTGTGCCATGACACATTTTCTGTGAAGTTTGCATCGTGGAACGGAGCCGGTGCAGGGACCGGTCTGGCGCCGACGGCCGTGGTGGCGACGGCACTTGGTTATCGAGAACGCCTGCTATCATAATTAAGGCGACATGCGCCGCATACACATCGTTGGTAATGAATGACTTGATAACCATTTATCGCTGTCGCGAGGCGCTATCGGCGAAGAAAGGAAATGACGCGCTACTTAAATACAACAGCGTTTCCGTTTCCATTTCGAACTTCTTGTTCGACCAATATTCTCACGATCGATCGTCTAATAAAAAATGAGGATGTAATCGATTGATCGATCTCGGGTGGATTGCACCGGCCGAGATATCAGTACTTGCGTCAGTCAGTTTCGTTGGCAGAATTTAGCACAGCGGCAATCGGAACCGCGGCCGGCCGAGTTTGTTTCTGTTGCGCTGTTTCGAGGGATACTAATGTCGTATTACAAACTATTGCAGGCTGAGGTGAGATTTCTTAAACTTGCGAAAAGGTTTCACATAACATGATTTGCACATATCTTACTCACGACTTAGCATTGCAAGTGAAGAGTAAAGACTCACCTTTGTGGGTCCGCGAAGACGAACTTCCTGAGCTTGAGGTCTCGCAGCACGATGCCCTGCTCATGGCAGGCGGCCACAGTCTCGGCCATCTGCCTGAACAGGCGACGAGCTTCGTGCTCGCGGAGCCGTTTTCGCGCTCGCACGTACGAGTGGAGATCAGAATGCGACCGAGGGAATATTAGGTACACTCTCTTGTCGCCGACTAGAACTTCGTGGATTGGGTTGACGTGCGGGTGTCCGTCAAGACGGTAGTGCGCTTGCAGCAAACTGCTGCAGTCCCGGGACACCACCTACGAAAACATACGGAATAAGTAAAATACCGCAACCAAACTTCTGTAGGGGTGTGGAAATGTTTTGGTAAACATCACTTAAAAGGCATGAGGCCGTGGTTTTCTTTGACCCAGATAAGTTCGGTTGCGTGATGGGTCTTACTACTAACAACGTGCTCGATTCAATTCAAATTTACATCAAGCGAATCTTGGAATTTTGTAAAGGAACCAACAGTTATAAAGTACAGAGGGATGCGCACTCATGGATCTTTGACTAGGTAGTAACCATTTATTAGATTCAAAAGGGTTCGTTTCAAAGAGACTGAAATTTAAAAGGGCTAAGTCTAACGTGAATAACGAGGTTGAAACATTTGAATAGAGCTGACCCTTTGCAAATATCGGACCCCGTTGGCTTCAAACGGAATTCCTGGTGACTAGTATCTAGTTTAGAAATCAAAGAAACGGTAATTCTTGTTTATAATAGGCTATGTAGGTATGTCTGGAGTGTTCCTTGGGAACTTATTATTAACGTGAGATCACTGGGAGTACGCTTATGGCTTGGGCCGAGATGCCCTGCCACCGACAGTTATTCCCGGCTAACGACTGCAGTCACAATTTATTTTCGAACGAGCACGAAAATGTCAACGACATTGTGGACGCGAATTCCAAATCTGATTTCCCGACTCACGAATGATGAATCACGTCGCGTCGCGTGCGTCGAACAATTTCTTTTTCCGACGCAAATATTTATTTATAGGGGTACAGTTTTAAATAGTTAAAATATTTTCGAATATTATCGCTAGACGCGCCGACGCTACGTTCTAGATAAAAACTGGGCGTTACGAAAATATACATGACCCATTTGTCGAGGTGTTTGCTAACTAGAGATATTGATAAAATTCGCAATGTTGACAGAGCACTTGATAATATTTGGCATCGAATGCGTTTACGGGAGCTAACCTAGTTACGACGGCTATCTTTATTTGATGGTGGCTTGCAGAATACGTTCTGCATTTGGCCTTAGCAACAGTGCCGTGTCTGTATTGAACTCGGGGCATATCCGTTCTTAAACGGTACTATTGTTCTTGGAATTTCGATCGAATCGCCCTGGCTTCGATTGTCTTGTAGGTACTACAAAATACGCTGCGATGGCGAGGCGATGGTCTACTAAGTACAACTTTTTGGAACTTCGGGCTCCGTTATGTCTGCGTGCTATCGCCACGACGGCCTTTGTTCTGTGGGAGGGGGATGGGAGGGGCCCGCTAGCCTCGCTTTGACATTCGATGCGTTATCATTATCAACAGACTATTTCACAATGTCAATGAGAAGGTCTCGTTTATTTTAGGCGCGGCGTACCACGTGTACGTTTGATTAAAAAAGCCATAGACTTTTCGCAGCGTTTTAGAATGCACACTGGCAAGTTCGAGGAGCCGCGTCGTATGAGGCATGTATACAAATGTGTCAGTCGTGTTGGTAAGATTGTGTTGTAAATACGTTTAGCAACGTTGCCTCATGCAACCTTGCCGGGTTCTCACGAAGGAAGTGGCTATTCTGCGCCTTGACAATACCGTATGGGCCTTTGTCTAGATCCATGTTATCCTGCATTGCCTAAAATGACTGTGGAAGGCTATCATACGTGACGCTAGTGTGATGATTATCAACAGCGATGATTCATGGAGGCTTTTCGGGGAGAGGCATCAATTACGTGCCATATGATATCATTTAATGCTAAAACAAAGGAGAGGCGTTCGTTCGTGTGATGTTATTATGATAAAATTGATAATGTGTATTGTTTGAATTGAACTACGTAAGAAATCTTGATGCTCACGTAAAGTTCCGAACGCGCGTTAGGACAATTTAACTGTCATTTTTCCATATCAAAAGTGACATTTAGTTCTACCTGACGTTCGTACAATGCGTTACGTGATCGACCTGCTGGATTACCTACGAAGGGTTAGCTCCAACTATCATTTTAATATTTTTTATTAAAGTGTTAAGGAGGTTATTGTTAACACGATCGATTGCGAAAAAGACACATGACATTGTTTGGTACAGCGGCCTACAATACCGATCGAGCAGCGCGGGCCATGACATATAAAGCTACATCGCTTACCCATTAATAATGCATTTAATGATTAATCATTTGTTTTTAATTAACGGACTTTTTTATGCAAGTGTAATCAAAAGGACGTGTCAAGTAACTAAAACAATTAAATTTGCTTCGATTTATTTTTAAAGTTGGCAAATGGCTCTTGGCTGTTCTTTAATTGGAATTGCAACCAGAGACTTTAATTTTATTAGCGTGTGAAAGCATAGACAAGCGGATATATATTTGCAAGGAGTATTCAATTGAGTAATTGCATAGAAAGGGCGCGGTATGTGGGTATATTATTGGGATATGGGCTTATCTCTCCATGGGGTCGCTATCCCGTGGGATAGAAGGAACCCTTTTCCCCTTTTACGGGATTTGTCATCAAAGAAACTTACGAACTCGGTATAGGTAGGTGTAGACTTTGAAGTTTGGTAGGTAATTACAAATAAGTGAACCACAGTGAAAACTAACGCAGTCTCCAATTGTAACAAACTTATGTTTTTGACCAATAAATATTTTTTACTAGATTTAATACTATTTAGTACCTAAGTATGTAATTAAAATACTATGCCAATTTTTTTACGATAACAATAAATAGATATGTAGGTAATTGTTGCCGAGTAGACTTTAAAACGATAGTTTGTGGACACTGAAGTAAGTATTTTTTAATTAGCTAATCATAGATACATTAAAAACACTAGGACAGTAGATACTTAGGTAGGTAATTTGGACTATGAACCAGGACACGTTTATTGCATTTTGAAATATTTTTAATTGTACTTAATCAATCTTTAACCACTAACTTTAAAAAAACAAAGCAAAAGAAGTTTTACGGGCATGTTTCCTCAAAACGTGTACCTACATAGGTATTCCTACAAGTACTGCCATTTTAACAAATATAAGGAGTTTTATTTGATGTGTGTATAAATTTCTCAAACAAAGGTTGTGCCATTTAGCCTATTAAATGGACCAGAGGTCGATTGAAAGCCAGATTACGCACTAATATCAATCAAACAAAGCTACGCAACGCAACTGTTCTGTTGAAACCAGCCAGTTTCGAAACTCAACATGTTACACTCTCATATATCCTAGGTTCTCTATGGCATTGGCATTAGGATTGGGACACAGCATTTGACAAATTAAAAAGTATTCGATGACATTCAGAAAAGTTTTTGGCATTGATGGATACTATGGCTAGTGTCTTTGATAGTAGAGAAATTAAAAAGTAAGACGACAGTGACACATATCAAATTAGCGTGTTGAGTAATTTGTTTTGAACGCCTATATAATTGCGATTGTTAGTTGTAGATAATACCAATATTTGCTACCTACTATACCTAACGATAATTGGTTAACTATAGGGTATCGTAACATCCTGTTGACGATCTTAGAAACTTAATTATTCCGACATGACGAGATTATTTACATCGATTGCCATATCAATACATCGATATGCTAATGCTACGTTAGCACTACAAAAGGATTGTTTACCTACCTACGTTAATCGCGATTAGTAATCGATATAATCGTGTCGTACGATATGATCCAATTAACATGAACTTACCTTGCATACATATTCCTCTTGCGTCCGCACGTCCACACACCGACATAGAGAGGAACCCTCTACCTGTTCCAACAGGAGGTATTTCTCGGCTACCAGGGCCGCTTGGAACTGGTGCTGAGGAGGCTGGGGGCTTGGGGGCGCCGGGCTGGCGGCGGGCGAGGCCAGCCGCTCCGCCACCGGCGACTGCGCCCGCTCCTCCTTGCTCGCCTGAGGCTCCCCCGGCACCGGCTTGCTCAGGCGCAGCGGCCACAGAAGCGACGGCGATCCCGGATCCATCACAACACAAACACTGTCACTTATACACTTATATTCACAAAACACAAACACTCAGCAGGAACTACGATGATATGGACATGATCTGCAACAAAACAAATGAGCGGTGTTAAAGCCGAATCGCAAACTGAATAGCGAACCGTTACAACATTTAAAACGAAACTAGGAGACAATCGCCGATTTAGTAACATAGTTATTTAGCAAGAAATTACGCTAAAATAAAAGGTACGAACCTTGAAATGATTTGCCCGGAGTGGATATCGTACCAAAATTTGACTGTCCGTGGTGGCGGTTAGTTCGCTTTGTTATGACCGGAATTACAGGAAGCGTTTCCGAGTAATTCGAGCACGAATAGACAGGCCAATATTTTGGGCCGGTGTCCGCTCGGGTTGTTGTGTAATCAAACGAACACACGACCGACGCGCACTAACGCCATTGCGAGACTGACGGACCTGACGGTGCCGACCGCCTGTGCCGAGTTTGACGCGCCGCTCGGCTCGTTCGGATTTCGGAGCCGGCAGCCGAGCCGACCCAACGTCCAATGTCGACACACCGTCAACTTGCGTAGTACGCAAGCATACGCCATGCGGTCCGCAGCCGCAACGACTGCTAGCTAGCTGTCTCTTTCTAACTAACCATCTGCCGCTCTTCAGAGATAAGGAAAGACTATAGCCATTCATTTACGTTTGGCAATGCAATGTAGATGCCAAAATGTGCACATTATCTCCTGCTCACTAAATAGGTACCTGTGTCAATTTTATATTTTCATAACGTTACATGTTATAAATGAAACAAATACCAAAATAAACTTTTTAAAGTGTAATTAAGTTGAAATGTTGCGCTGTGTGATGTTACGTTCTCTTGGTTAGGTAAACCAAACGTTGTAACATCCACCTTTTTAGGTGTTTGGAAAAGTTTCACAAGTTGAGGAAAAACTTATAAATGCAAAGAGCTGAAAATTTCCAACCCATCGGCATAACGTGTAATGTAATTAATTATAAGTATTTATAGGTAGGTAGGCATGCAAATATAACTTTATCCTCGTAAGACCCGTCGTCGTCAGTCTAATTTTAGGACCAACAATTTCAGGCTAACTTCCCAATTCCTTAACTTTTTGTAAGTAATCAGATTTTAACCATATTTTGATTCATATAATAAATCAAAATACTTAGATACTAATTATTTATAACCCATTTATTTTTATACTTAGGTACTAGGTACTACAATACTCCACATGCCTATTGGAAAAATGGAATAGGCTGCTTTTTTTCTCGATGTCCATGGAACCAGTATTTAGAGAGAAGATTAAGTAGGTGTGCCTGTATTGGGCCATCATCAATTAGAGCACCAAAAGATAATAAAACTTAATCAAATAGTATATTTTCATAATATTAAGTCATTAACTAAGTACTTATAAGTAAAAAAAAACCTATCACTGCGATATCACGTTTTTGCTAAAAGTGGCACTGGAACCTAAGTTTCATGTGCTCTGCCTTCCCCTTTTGGAAATAAAGGCGTGAATCTATTATTACTTAACTAACTGTCGTGAAAATTTTAGAAGTGCCTGGTTACTTTTTTGGTGAGCATCGGAAAAAAGTTGCAGACTTTTCAGCTGCGTCAATTATTTTTGAAAAATTTCCTCACGGGGAACCTCCATTTCCCTTAAGGGGGTTCGATTGCCATACAAAGCGTTATTTGACATTCGCAGGCTAACGGCGTGATATTTTAAGAAACTTATGTAACAAACTTTCATCAGTTGGCTTCCCATTTGCGCCAAATTCCCCCTTTCCTAGAATAAACTTGTATAAACTAGATTAATTTGAGAAAGATAGTTTTCCCAAAATATCACGTGACAAACCAATTTCTCAAATTAATCTAGTTTATACAAGTTTATTCTAGGAAAGGGGGAATTTGGCGCAAATGGGAAGCCAATTTATGAAAGTTTGTTACATAAGTTTCTTAAAATATCACGCCGTTAGCCTACGAATGTCAAATAACGTTTTGTATGGCAATCGAACCACCTTAAGTACTTACACTTACTTCGTATGTCTGGCGTCTGTCCGGCTGTTCTCCTCTACATCGCTGTTATTCTTTAAGTACGTGCTCATGAGCCTCACTTTACCCCATACTTGTACTATTAATTATTCTGTCATCTGGAGCTGGAATTTTTTTTTGCCCTCATTGCGTGATTCTTGGCGTGACAGCCCTAGCGCTACACGTGCCGTGTGTGAATGAATACAAGTTATACGATAGACAGAGTAGGCACGTTTCTTATGCCTAAACACCGTTTTTGCTTAGGAAGTGCAATTTCTGTACGTGTACTATTACTATTACTTATTCTGTGTCCATAACTACGTCACGCCTAACGAAGCTAGACCTAACTGTACCTACGCTTAGTTACTAAGTACGAATCGCGGCGTCAAGATATACAGGGTGGGGCCTGTAATATGAGCAAATATTCAAAAGGACGCTTCCTTAGACCATTTTCAGTATCCCCTTGTGTCCCATTAATTTTATTTATTTTTGGATTAGGGGAAATTTTGATCTAAAGTTATGACCTCCCAGTAATGTATCTTGGCACCGGAACATCATAGCACAGCAGTCAATGCAGATTTTGAGGTAACACCATGTAGTGAGTCATAATAGTTTTTGTATTTTTGTTTTCAAAAGATATTTTTGTATTTTTTTTATTTTTTTTTTGTGTTTTTAAAATAAAACGTTAATTATAGCACTTCAGAAGAGTAAAAGAATACAAGTAAACTTATTTAGAAGAAAAAAAAATTCAAAAAAACATATTTTTTTCCAATTATTATTTACACGTGGTTTTACCACGTAGCTTAATAATCTACCGTTTAATTTTTTGCTCCTATTACAGGCCACACCCTGTATTTGTGGGTGAGTGTTGAGGAGGTGAGCTTAAAACGAGTTACAGAATCACTATTCTGCAACTCGTTTTTCGTGCGTCAAATACCAAAAATCTTATGTTCTACTGGCGTGGAAGCCGTCTACATGGGCGTCCGCGAACATGCCTGACGCGCTGAAGGCGCGCGGCAGACGCAACAGCACCCTGAAGGCGTTATTATATTGGACCCGTAGGCCGTAGGGCGCTGATCGATTTCTTCAAATAGTTAGCCCATAGGCTGCAAGTATACAGAAGATGTACAGTAAGTACGCTCTAAAAAGTGTGACCTTAACGTACAACCTCTGAACCTAACTATGTGCTATCATATTCGCCCTTATCGCCAGCGCCTTACGTTCCCGTTCAGCCGTACGGGGGGCAGCTCGCTAAAAAACTTTTAGGGTTCGCTCAAGGAAATGTCACGTGTCATGTCGAGCGTCACACCTTTCTTGCTTCACAAATAAAATAATACCCAAATATAACTTCATGCTTACGTAAACTTGACGTCTACACATCGTCGTCGTCGTAAACATGACGCAGAATCTACCAAAGTGCCTTTTTGACGCAAAGGGACTCCATTTACGAAAGCCTTCAAGCCCGGGGAAGGTCCATCCATACAGAGTTGGGCATTCAAGAATAAAATCATGAATAGAATAAGAATGACGCGTGAATAAAATCACGTTGATTTTATCCCCGTCAAAGTTATTCCAAACAAATTTCGTCGGGAATAATTCTTGGGAATGAAAATTGAATGAAGATAACTTATTCTTATTCAAATAAAACTAATCCTGATTTTTTATTTTAAATAATATTCCATGAATACGAATGTAGTTCGGATCGGATTCGGATACTCGGGCGGGGCCCTTGGGGGTAAACACAGCGCATTTGGTATCGGTATAGAGGCACTCGGTTGATGTATAGAACATAACACTTGGTGACGATGGTCTGATGATGGAGTCAGGAGGTGGATAGTGGAACTCCTCAACGGCAACTTGTATACCCTCATTTTGTTTGTTTTGATGAGTTCTATACATTATACTTGGTGACGATGGTCTGATGATGGAGTCAGGAGGTGGATAGTGGAACTCCTCAACGGCTACTTGTATATCCTCGAGTGTGGGCTCATTTGGTTTATTTTGATGAGTTCTATACATTATACTTGGTGACGATGGTCTGATGATGGAGTCAGGAGGTGGATAGTGGAACTCCTCAACGGCTACTTGTATATCCTCGAGTGTGGGCTCATTTGGTTTGTTTTGATGAGTTCTATAATATATATTTGGTGACGATGGTCTGATGATGGAGTCAGGAGGTGGATAGTGGAACTCCTCAACGGCTACTTGCATATACTTGAGTGAGGGCACATTTGGTTTGTTTTGATAAGTTATATACATTAAACTTGGTGACTATGGTGTGATGATGGAGTCAGGAGGTGGATAGTGGAACTCCTCAACGGCTTCTTGTATATCCTCGAGTGTGGGCTCATTTGGTTTGTTTTAATGAGTTCTATACATTATACTTGGTGACGATGGTCTGATGATGGAGTCAGGAGGTAGATAGTGGAATTCCTCAACGGCTACTTGTATATTCTCGAGTGTGGGCTCATTTGGTTTGTTTTGACGAGTTCTATACATTATACTTGGTGACGATGGTCTGATGATGGAGCCAGGAGGTGGATAGTGGAACTCCTCAACGGTTACTTGTATATCCTCGAGTGTGGGCTCTTTTGGTGAGTTCTATACATTATACTTGGTGACGATGGTCTGATGATGGAGTCAGGAGGTGGGTAGTGGAACTTCCCAATGGCTACTTGAATACCCCTTGAGTTTGGGTTCATTTGGTTTGTTTTGACGAGTTCTATACTTTAAACTTGGTGACAATGGACTGATGGTGGAGTCAGGAGACGGATAGTGGGACTCCTCAACGGCTACTGGTATACCCCTCGAGTTAGGGTTCATTTGGTTTCATTTAACGAGTTCTATACATTATTATTGGTGACGATGGACTGATGATGGAGTCAGGAGGTGGATAGTGGAACTCCTCAACGGCTACTAGTATTGTTACATATGGACGTAAGTAAAACAACCGTATAGTTCCGATGCTGATTTATTACTGACAAACAGCGCTGCTCATTGAGGTAGGCATATCTATGTAGGTGCGTACACATCATCCCACCCACATTAGTCTTGAACCCTGTTAACAATTAAATAACTTATTAATAAATAAATAGGTACATAAAAGTAATTTACACAATTACCAATCCTTATAATTTACTGGTCGTCTCGGACGCAACCGGTTCCGTCCTGATGCGGGCTGCTCGGCCGCGAGCGGCTCCACAGCCGCAGGCGCAACCGGATCCGGGTCCGGCGCCGGCGCCCGCGCCTGCGCGCCGACCGCGGCGGCGTCCGCCGGCGCGGGGGCTCGCGGCCCGTTCTCGCCGACGTCGCCGTCGCTGTCGGCCCTCACCTCGTCCTCGCCCTGGACTACATTCCCCTCTCCCTCTATGCGAGCGCTCTGGAGCTTGCGAAGCTACTACTACTATATCAGGTTCAGTTGTAGCTGGAGACGAGAATGCTGGCCCTCGATTCGCGGACATTGTGTCAACAGGCGGCCTGTTATTAAATGTAACACCTCCCTTATACTTAAGTAACTGATCCGTATGCCTTATGCAATAAGAATCAAAATTAACCATATGCACTTTAAACATTTTATTACCAATTTTACTCTTAACTATGCCTTGTTCCCACGTTTCTTTCCTCGCACTGAACCAGCGGGCCAAAACAACGTTACCGATCTCAAAGTTCCTCCGATGAGGCGGAAGCTCGGAATTATTCTGTTTTACCGCCGGTAGAATCAAATCGAGACGAGTTCTGAGTTTCCTCCCAAACATTAATGTAGCCGGTGTTTCGCCCGTGGTACACTGCATGGTGTTTCTGTACTCAAATAAATAGCCTAACAATTTTTAATTTAAACATTTTTTTACATATTTTAACGGACGATTCCGCCATTCCGTTACTATTGGCGTGATAAACTGGTGATGTTATATAGTTAATATTGTTACTGGAACAAAATGTAATGAATTCATGGCAATTTATTTTGGCGTCATTGTCAGAAACTAATGTATTTGGTAAACCGAAGGTAGCTATCATATTTTTTAGCTGTTTAATTAATTCTTGCGTAGTCGTCCCGTTATTCATATATACTTGTTACGCTTGTTGACGAATTAAAAGTGTTTCAAAACTCCTTACGCGTAGGTACGTCAATATTTTAAGCGACGTAAGGAGTTGCCAAATCGAGTTTCCTCACATTTTTCCTTGCGACCAACGTGCCCCGTTGCGTACATATATATACCCCCATATTGCGTATACTACGACAGTACGAGTACTACGAGTGGCGCAGGACTGGCCATTGTGGCACTCTTTGGGGGAGGCCTATGTCCAGCAGTGGACGTCTTTCGGCTGATATGATGATGATGATGATGATGACATAGATGTTCGAGGCGATTCGATACGTAGGTACGACACATTGCATCGATTATTGTTAAATTATTTGGTATGCATGGAATGGAACCAATAACCGACCTAGCAGGACCTAAGTTATGGATGATGGATGTTTTCTCATTAAGCTAGAATTGTTCGATCAATAAGGTATTGCCATTTTTCGTTTAAACATCATTGCTAGAGCCCGCAGTTTATCTGGTTTCGCCCTGAGTTGTAAATAAATTTCCATGTAAAGCGCGATTAACCTGTGGCCCAATTTAGGAACACGTTTTTGGCATAAAGAAACGATATGTGATTCGTATTGACGCATGCGCAACCTTTTGCGTAAGTGCATAGCCGAGTGCGTGTGAGGAAGACGCAGAGATATTGAAATGGAGTTGGAATTAAATTGTTAGTTGCATATGGAGGCCCTGCTGTTAGAAGTACGCTCCGAGCACAATGGGTTGTAAAACGCATATTACACTGGGGCTACGCGAAATGCCTTGCCTGATCGATTTGTGTTTTTTTCCATTTTGTCCCCGGCACGAGTCCCTCGAGGAAGTAAAAATAAGCATAGAATTAATTTCGCCATTAAAACATCCATCGCAATATCAGCGCGGCGCGCTCACATATGTACACTTTAAGTAGCTATGTGATTTAAAAACATGTCAGAAACGAACCGATGCATGTGGGCTCCTGCTTTTAGCAACAGTCAATTTATCAATGGTTGCCAATAGGTAACGACACATCGACACGACATATCGTGCTCTACCACACATTTCTACGCAAGTGATAGCAGCAACCAATTACATAGATTCCAACTTAATTGCAATCAGAAGCGCTTTCTAGAATTGAGTCCACGTTGGCGTACCTATTGTTCTGTGCCCATTCTTACAAGAAATAAAGTAATGTAAAGCAACCCGTACAAAACAACCATTCTTTAGAATTGCAACTTTTTTGAAACCCACGTAGGCTTGTTGTTTCATTTCAATAAAATTCGGTTTCTATAAATTATTTTTAAATACATTCCTTCCTAAGGCTTCTATGAAGAAAATAATCAGTGATTCTGAAATTGTTAGCAAGCTAGTAGCTACAGTAAGTATGGATTTGTATTTTAGAAAAATTTTTAGGAAACTTGCATTTTCCGAAGAAATTCAAAGGTAGGTACATGTGAGTCACACATGATGTGATGTGACGTCTCTAACCAGCACTATTAGGCCAGCATGGGGAATACGGAGTCTACGGACAAACAAAACTCGAGTCTAGTAGCTCTTTAATCCCTCGTAGCCTCGTAGCAAATTTTCCATTCGTGTTTTCCCCCACTCGGATCTTTATTATCATTTATCATTCGCTTAGTTTCACTGGCGCGTTATTCCCCGGTTGTGTATGTTTCCCCTACATCAGTATGCATCTTAACAGATTCGACGTCTATTATTACCAACTTCAAAAAAAAGGAGGAGGTTCTCAATTCGGTTGTATTTTTTTTTTAATGTGTGTTGCCTCTGATCTCCGTCATTTATGTACTGATTCGTACCTACCATTCTTTTTTTAATTGAAAGTGTATGCTTCCAGGTTGGTCCCATTGTTTTCAAAACTCCAGTTGAATGATGGGAACCATGAGGAATTGAGGGAAGTCCTCAAATATATAAGGCACGCGTGTAGTAATTTCGGTGTTTTCTATTATAACTCGTGTATTTACATCCGGAAATCATAAATTTGGTGAAGTGGAAGTGATGATGAAGACCACAGATGGCTTGTGGAACTTGTCAATGATGTACTTTAAACTATAAAAGTACGTCACCGATTCTGATATCATTCCGTTGAAATAGCAAACAAAGAAGTGCCAAAGGTGATTCTGAGATCCTTGAGGAATTGACGGAAGTCCTCAAATATTATCGGCCCACATACAACGATGTGGTTGATTTTCTCTAATAATCAACGTTTTTGCGCTCGGAAATCAGTTCATGTGGTAAATTGGAAAATAAACGTGGAAATATTCATGTGGCTTGGCGGGGTGCTGAATTGAAGTCGGTTAAAACTTTGTTTTTAAAGTAAATTATTGCACTTCGGGTCGCAGCAAAACCAACATAATCTTAACTAATTGTTCTATCGACAATATTTTTGTTCATGCCCTCCTATTTCCGCAGTCCAAGTGGGCTCAGTACGGGTTGCAAAGGCCGGTTCCACAACACTTCAGGAGCTCAAATACCGCGAGCCATCTGCTTGCCTCTTGGATACTGCAACTACGCGTCATTGCTTTAACTAACTCTTTTCAAATGTCAAAAATATCAGAAATACTCTCTCTGCTAATAACACACCACCCACCCACCTATAGGTGACATGTTAAATAGAAACGATTATATCGCATTGTATTAAGTAGCTCGGTAAAGTTTTTTCATGGAGAAAACTTACCATCGGAGGATGACTGGGTTATGTGATATTTCTACACTTCTGAGCTCTCATGTGGAGGGCTTTAGGGTCTCATATTGAGCGCACTGGAGTCCTCTTCTCTCGTCTCGCTACATCAGGCTCGTCCTATGGCGTTTGTCACCTTTTCTGGGTTAGATGAGTGGCGTGAGCCCTGTCCTAGAAGACTGAAACCCTGATGACCTTCTTGGCCAAGTCTAAACTAGGCTGCTAAAACTGGCCGAAATCGGAGGTCCAACCGCCAGACGCAGAAATTGTCTCGAGATCACTTTGTCTCGTACACTCTACCACAACGATGTCTACATCCAGGGCCGATTGCATAACAATTGACAACTTATATTACAAGCGGAAGTCTCTTTCTAATGCGAGGAGTTGAAAAGAGGTTTCCGCTTGTAATATAAATTACAAGTTGTTATGCAATAGTTTTTATCTACGCACATATCATTAGTGCTCTAAAATGCGTTCAGAAACCGTCGGAAATGACCAGCATTATTACAACCAATCTTACTATGACAACTTTCTTGTTTGTGGTAGTAGGTAAAATCTGTACTGTAATGTTATTACAGTACAGATTTTTGTATCGTTATGAGCTTAAATTTGGAACAGCTATCAAAACTCAAGTCGTTCTCTATTCTAGTATATAAAGATATTAAAACAGTTGATACAAAACGTAAATTGATCATGTTTTTTTTTAATATAAACCTCACGACATTTGATCTCGAGTGGCATGAGAATAGGGACTTCATACGTTTACTCTATGATTTAAAAAAAAAACATTCCTCTTGACGGATCGAATTGCCGCCATTAGGTACTGTTGTAATTTGTTTGTACGTTTTTTGCTGTTACGAAAGTAGAATTGTGAAAAGTTCTTTGTAATTTACATTTTAGTTGAACATATGAGTAATAGTGACTCCGAGAACGATATGAACACTCGCTTACGCTCGTTTCATAAAACCACACTCATATTTTAAGGCCTCTCATTATGTATCAGTAGCATAAACTACTATAATTAATAATTACTTTAAAAAAAAAGTTTAAACCGACTTCAATTCAGTGCTTCGCCAAGCCACATAGGTACATGAACATTTCCACATACCCTTTCCAATTTACCACATGAGCTGCTTTCAGAGAGCAAATGCGTTGATTATTAAAGAAAGAACCCAAGTCGCTATCTGTGGGCTGATAATATTGGAGGAGTTCCGTCGATTCCGAAAGGATTTTAACGGCCTCCGTAGCCCAGTGGGTAGGTAGAGACTCTGCCTACGAAGCAGGAGGTCCCGGGTTCGAATCCCGGTCAGGGCATTTATTTGTGTATTTATCACAAATATTTGTTCCTGAGTTATGGATGTTATGTATGTATATAAGTATCTATATGTATGTATCTATTATATATATCATCGCCTAGTACCCACAACACAAGCCTTACTGAGCTTACCGTGGGCCTGGCAGATTGTCCCGTAATATTTATTTATTATTTATTTATTTTATTATCTGAGAATTACCACTTCATGAGTTGCTACTTCGACGGAATCATGTCAGAATCTTTGACGAACTTTACATCTTTGAGGAGTTCCATAAGTCATCTGTGGGTCTTCCTTCAGTATCAGTTCCACTTCACCAAAATTGCGATTTCCGAAGATAAATACACGAATTATAATACTAAATACCGAAATCACTACATGCGTGCCTATAAAATTTGAGGGTTGCCCTCAGTTTCCCTGGGATCCCATCATCAGATCCTGATTTGGTGACAATGGGACCACCTCGGAAGTATACTTTTTCGAATAAAAAAAGAATTTTGGAAATCGGTCCACAATTGACGGAGAAATCGGCAAACATACATAAAAAAAAACATACATACAGTGGAACATATAACCTCCTCCTTTTTAGAAGTCTGTTAAAAATAAACTTACCCGCAGAACAATAATTCTCAAAGCACGCCCGTCTTCTATACCGTGCTGATAGCAAATTCACAATCAGCCTGTGACATGATGCTAAACAAAAAATTGCACAACATTAATTATATTGTGCAAGGGCTCTGAAATACAGCAGCTACCTGGTCATGTCATGACAATGGCGGTCTTCATCGGAAAATGATGGCGCATAGCCAGTCATGGAGTGCCATGAATTTTGTTCAAAGTAAATGACGCAGAGAGTACGAGTAAACTAGGTTATTTACAAATTCACTTTGCCACTTGTGTCTGGCAAAACTTGACACATAAATCTATGTGATGATAATTATGCGTGACCTGGGATCTGAATATACTGGTTGTTTGTAAGCTTAGTGAATATCAGCACAGAGTCACTTAGTTTCTAGATAACATTAATTGGTTGTTATGCAATTTCAAGGAATACCATTTTGAAACGCAAAAACGTTGGTGTTGTTATGTTTGAAAAGCTCGATTCTCCACACAAACGTTAGTTAATACGCTCTCATTTTAAAACGACTTGGCTAGTTTGCTCTGAAACTTTGTACTTATAATAAGTTAAGTACTATCCAGGTCTGTAATTAGTTTATGTACCTAGCTTCAGATACCATAGTAAAAAAATACAGCTAAGTTTTTGATACAACACTTGTTTTTGCTGTATTTCGTTTGTTTTATAAACTGGAGCCATATAAACTAATTACAATTACAGTCCAGGGATATATATTTATTTTCTATAGTAAATACAAGATGATAATTAACATAAACTAAATTAAATGAATGAATGTAACACCTTAATTGGAATGTACATGGCTTTACAAATGAATAAAGAATAAATAAAAACTACGTTAAATCTAAAAAAAGGCCCTCAAGACATTGTACCGAGGTTGCTGGCGGCATTTCCTCGTTGAATTGCAATGCTGATGCGTTGCGCAAGAAAGCCGCCAGCTCTTCGGTCACCAGTTACATTAACCAGACGTTTCGCGATTTCCGCAAATAACTTATGCGCACTGGGACTCCACGGATCACGCAAAATAGGCACAATGGATGTCGACTTGCGGAAAACGCCCAGTATAACTAACTAACTAACTGGGACCCCACGGACCGAGGGTCTCGACGCCAAAGGGTACAAAGTTGTACTCTCTGCCGAGGCCGCTATATTTATTACATTTTAGAAATTCGGCGTTTATCGCCGCTGCACCCGCTTTAGAAGTAGTCCGTTGGAGGTGGGACGGTGCCAGAGTGTCTACACAGGTAGCGTCCCACACTAGCATCCATCCCAAACTCTAAGGAACCAGAGACACACCATCAGGTCTCTTGCCATCATTTCTGACAATGCCAGGCGGGTCAAGAAGAGCAGGCACATTGATGGTGGCAAGAGACCGGCGGATTATGTCATTAAGTGTCGCATGTCTTGAAAAGCGGCCTGCACTTTTTTGACAACAAAGTCCGTGGTGACCCAGTCGGTCCACGTCCGTGCCACAAGGGCATACGTGTGGAGTGCATACCGTCACCCCAAGCCGCAGACCAGTCTCCAGGCGAAGGGAGGTCGGATCCAGGAAGGTGCCAGTATTTGGAGAGGGGTGGGCATGTAGCCAGTGACCGGCCTCTCTGGCTCCAACCGCCAAAAGCCTTGCGCGATCTGGACCTGAACTGCGGCTCAGACCTAGATTTAATTCATGTAATTGTATATGCAAAGTTTCGTTACAATCCAACACGTAGTTTTAAAATGTAAACGAACCTCCATTTGTATGGGAATGTGAAATTCGGCCGAGCTTACTGCGAAATAAATAAAACTAGTACAATATTTCCCTTTGATACTTATCCTTGATAAACGAAGAAACGTCAGACGAATTCGTCTGTTAAAATTCTATTTGATGTTATATACCTACTTATATGGAATGCGGTATAGTAGGATATTGTATCCCACCAAAAACATTACATGTAAAGTGACTGCCAAGACTCCCTAGCTTTCAGCGTTAAAAAGATATCAGATCACAAGGAGCGCCAAGCTTCCTACTCCACACGGCGTAACCTACCACTATTTACCAGCCACGCTCTAAAAATTCTACATCTTAGCTAAAAAGTATAGCTTTGTTGGGCAACGTAGGTATTGTTGCTGCATTTACTTTTTACTTCCCGTGTCAAATATACTTCTTTAATATTTATTTAGGTACATCTAAACTAACCCTCTTATTCATAAAACTTAAACTGCGTCTGCTTGATAATATGTTCTTATTCCCTTTTTTTACGAACACAAATGTCAATGTGACGGATAAGAACCAACGAAATTTAGCGCCATTTTAGTTAAAATAGGTTTGTAGAATGTTTATTAATACGGCCGTAGGTCTAATAGGTAGGCATAGTATAGGTAATATTGGATTTATATTAATTACTAAGTACCTACCCACAGTAGATTAGTGCGTTTAAACTAACGCCAACTTTCGCCATCAAACTGCGGCAGTTTTACTATAGTTTGTAGTATGTCGATTTTATTTTGTGACCAATAAATAAAATAAAAAAAATCTGGTCTGGGATGATGAAGTGGCGAATAAAAACAGAGATTGAGAATGATTTACATTATATTTTCAGCGCGGACTCGGTAAATACTTCATTTTGTAGCCGTATTTTCGGTTTTCATGGATGTATTTTAAGGATCCGTAATATCCGATAAATCCGGATCCAGGAGCTTGTCAGATCCGGATCCGAAATTTCGCGGATATCCGGATCTTTCGGATATCCGGATATCCGGATTGCAAACCCTAGTTGGGCACATCCCGGACGCCGCATAGACTCTCGCGCTGAATGAATTTATAAGCGACATATTATAAGCGACGGGTCTATACTTTTTAGCCAAGATATAGAATTTTTAGAGCGTGGCTGGTAGTGGTAGGTTACGCCGTGTGGAGTAGGAAGCTTGGCGCTCCTTATGATCTGATATCTTTTTAACGCTGAAAGCTAGGGAGTCTTGGCAGTCACTTTACATATAATGTTTTTGGTGGGATCTCATTCCTTGTGTATAGGACAACCCATACAAACTTCCATCCCCTAATTTTAAGGGTGGTGGGGTGATTTACTAAAAATCCTGAAATACGTATTTTATTATTTATAATAAGGAGTCCCTATTTCAATTTTCAGACCTCTAGCATCAAAATTTGCGGAAGTCTCATACAAAATTGCATCCCCTAGTTTTAGGGGTTGGGGGGTAAAATTCAATTTTTTTGAATTTTTTGGTGAATGTGTACTAATACTAGCTTACATACCAAATTTCAGCTTTCTCAGGAAGTACCCTAGAGGTTTTGATGATCAACGTGAGTCGACGAAATCGGCGTTTTTTAAATGTCAATAAAATCTAAAGTATAAGAGCTATGCAATTGAAACTTTATATGTTTAATAAGTTCACTATTGACATCATATCCCGATAATTTTGTTTATCTGGTATAATCCAAACACAAGTTATGAGGGTTCAAAAAAACGACGAAGCACTTCGAGAACAGGTAGGCAGTGCCTGCCCTTGCACTTCGCTTGGCTCGTCTTGGCGGGGGCACTACCGTGCCCCCAGATCTACTAACTGCACGGTAAAAAGACAACTACAATAGTAATACGTAACTGTACATTATTGCAGAGGCCGGTACCGGGACACAGCAATTCGTGGATGAGTTCATTTAATAGTTACGAATTGCCATTCCCGCCGAAGCAGATATAGTGCTTATCTCCAAAAATGCGAGGAAATCAAACATCTAGCTAGGCATAATCTTAAAACAGCGAGTATGTCAAAAACATACCAAGTTCCCGCCCAGCTTTTTAAAATACGGCATGCACGAGGCACAGATTATATACAGTTTCCATTGACATACCTACATAAAAATTAAAAACATAAAAATCGATTACAATATTAAATGTTTAAGCTACCTATTATTAAATTAAAATAAATAAAACTAAACCTTAAACATAGAAAAAATAAAATAAAATAACTAATTAAATAAGAGGCCTGGGCCTCTTGGCAGGGTGCCCATCACGCAGGCAGCATTCCCGCGCTAAACTGCGATTGCGATTCTTTGCGCGAGAATTAAATGTTTTTCTACTCCTGTACCGTTATCTGTCCTTTATATATGCTGTAGCTCAAATACAATGACACCACTGCCACTAATAAGTCGTCGAAAAACTCTATGCTCTATGGCCTAAAACGCACTGTTTAGCGTACTTTTTTGGTTCATAATACATTTTACATAAAAGCACTGTTTAACTTTTTTTTAATCGGCCGCTATATTGCAGTGGTGCCAACTTCATAAACTAATATTTTGAAATAAAAGTATTTATTTACGATTTAACATTTGTATATTATAAATTATTCACTACAATAATAATAAATCATCATCTATTGTGTGTTAAATTACATGTTTTATAAATTCTTGGTATTATTTATGAATATAAACAGTTCGAATTCGGTCCGGTTCCGGATTCGGTTTGGTTCGGATGGCAAGTGCAAACAAATTAAAAACAAAACAAACCATAAACAAGAAGTGTCACATTTCCGATTTCCCACCAAAATATATACAGTTCAAAATGAAAAAATTAAAGATGATAAACTATATTAGTCCTAGACTATTAAGATTTTATTCGTGTTTGTGAAGACAACAGTGTACGTTACTCTTAAAATGGTCGAAAAAATTAATAACTGCACTCCTGAAGAAATTGCGTGAGTAGGTACTAGTAGCAAAAGTACGAATAGAAAACTTGCTGCCCGAAACGGCTAACTATTTTGTAGTCTGCTATTTATTTAAAATTTGTCGTAGAAAAAGTATTGTATGCAACAGTGTATAACTGGTCTAAAAACGCTCGTGGCGTCTTTCATTGCGATGCTCGCCAAGGCTCGCATCGCAACCCACGCCACTCGTGTTTTAACACGTTCGTTGCCAAGCCGAAAATGCAGAATTTATATGGATGGCCACACAAACAACACACCCGCACAGTACGGCTGCGGCGAGCAAATGTCAAGTGCTCGTAAAACATGGCTACCCACAGGCCACGCCCCCTAGTAAATAGTTCGAGCCTTCGGCCCTTCCCTAGTGGCCAAAGGAAAAATCAGAAGCCAATACGCAACGGCCGCAATTTTGTGGCTCGGACAATATTGTATTCGATCATCACGCGAACTCGCGTGAGCGGCCACTACGTATACAGCCGCTTCACGCGAGTTCGCGTGATATGGCAACCAACGTGTTAAGACCCTTCTTATACAACAGTTGCATAAAATACTATTGTGTAATAGGGAAGATGCAGATTTAATATTTACCATTATTTTGTTATCAAAATGTTGAAAAAACATAAAATAATTGCTACTGAAAAGTTTTTACTTTAGCTTGTACTAATTTCAAACAATAATCTCGATTTGAAGTAATGTGAAACGGAACGTGTTTTGTATCCACCGATCAGCGACTGGTGACGTCACTCCTGTTATGACAACTAGTGAAAGGAAGTGAAATATTTTCCTTTACAATTATAGTAAAGGAAAATATTGTTTGATTTAAATAATTGAAAATTTTGAAAAAAAATGGAAGTAACTAGGTAGGCTTTATTAAAGCAAACTCTAGAAACCTTCCAAAAGTTAGTGTCGACATAGTTGTAAATTATGGCGAATGACAAATACGAGTGACGTCACAGGAACTGTAGATCCGTTTAGCCACTCGCTTCACTACGGGTAATCTATTACCCAACCTCAAAAAACGCTCGCTTCACCCGTGCTAGAATTCACCGCGGTTTTTGGCAGTCGAAATCAGGCGGTGACCCATTATTGTATAATATTTTTTTGACGCGTTTTTCAATTGAGACATATTCTCTTACGTTTTTTTTTGTTTGTAATGAAATAGGCTATTTATATAAACTATTTAATTACAGTAAATAAGTAATTTTAATACTTAAAATAGGGAACAAAATCCAAAAACATCTAAATTTAACGATCATTTCGTTAAAAACGGTTGTACAAAAATATGGTTGCATTAAAAGTAATGATTGTGATACCAAAATTTTCTTTTAGTAGTTTAAACTTAAAATCACAATATAAAATGTAATTTTTGGGATTTGATTATAGCACCGACTTCGCTTGCGCGCAGGTGTCGCGCCATATTTGAATCGTGAACTTTGATTGGTATCTGTACTCTTAATATAAACCTGGACTAAAAATATTGACTTTACAAGAAATATTGGTCTTATTTTAAAGTTAAACTTCCAAAACATAACTCATAGACTCTATCTACATCATTAAAAAATGCTTTAAACAATATCTGCTCCTTTCACTTGAAACTGCACCTGTAATGCAGTTGTTTCGAGCTTCACTACGAAACATTTTAGTATGGAGGTAGTATGAAATTTTGGGTTTTTCTGTGAAGTAATAATATGTTTTTCTCGTTGCTTAATTGTTTAAAACCTACCTTAATAAACGTTAAAATAGCAAAAATGTTAAAATGTGCACACTAATAAACTGGACATTGTAGTGTCCAAGGTTAATTTGATTCATTAAAGTATAAGGCAAGAGGCACACCGGCTCGATTGTACCGTGACATCAAAATGTATGCAATCGAGTAGAATTGAAACGTCTATCTGTGATTCTAAAATATCTAACAATATCTAAGCAAATAGGCTATACAATCAATTAATGACAAAAATAACATTCCATGGTGGCGCATCTCCTTAGCATGATAGGAGTCCAGTTTATAGTATTTATTCTAAGAAAGTCTGTTACTGTTGTCTCTTGGCTTACCGGGACAGAATAACAACAATAAAAAGTTGATTGACCCATGTAAGTAAGATATCGAACAATATGATAGTTGGATCCGACTCTAGTTTGTCTCTGAATTAAAAAAACTATGACAGCTGCCAGAAAACAACGCCGCGATGAGACGGTCATAATATGCGGCTCCTGAATGCATCATGGAGGCTTATGATTATGATATGTGGTTAGATAAAGTAGCGTATGTAAATAACTGTACATAATTAGGCATTAAAACACTCGTGTGTTTCATAAACGCACACTCTTGTTTAATGCCCTTAATTTTATACAGTCACATAAACTACGAAATCGGGATTTAAATCTAAACGCATTTTTTACAAACGTCACTTCGTCCGCTTACAAAAGTAAGGGTTTTTGTCTATGACAATTAAGAAAAGGGAAAACTAATTGTCATAGACAAAACGGAAAACGCTTACTTTTGTAAGCGGACGAAATGACGTTTTCAAAAAATGCGTTTAGATTTAAATCCCGTTTAATTCTTTAATAGTTTTTTATTACATAAAACATTTCATATTGTAATCGATTTAAATGTTTTAATTTTTTATGTGAAAAATGGAAAACTCTAAAAGCACACTAAAAACGGGTGCAATTTGTCACACCAACTAGCAATAGTTGGAAAGAGACAGCCATATATCTGTAACTACCACCTATGAATTCCGTCCGAAATAAATTATTTATTATAATTATTATATTATAACTAACTAGCCAGTCTAAACACTCTAAACTATTGCAATTTGTTGTGATAAAATTGCTCTAGGCCGAGTATTTGGCTGTTTGTAGTAATTTGTCTTAGTCAAAACATAAGGTTAAAAGGTAAAAAAGTATACAGTTATGGAATTTTATACCCTTTCCTGACTTTGAACTTTTGAAATTTGCGCTCGTTAGTAACGAACGATTCACGTCCTTCACGTTATTTTTGCTACAGTAAGGCGAACATTTCCGAGCACATTGGAGAAAATATTTTTTTCCAGACGACTTATAAATGGAATATACATCCATTCACTAATATTCCTTACTCCTCCTACTCCCTATTTGTTTGGGGAATATTCCCAGCTCGGGAATACCCGTCGCGAATAAAACACCAGTTACTTTAGATATATACATGATGGAAAAAAAAGTCGGGCCCTGAAGGGAAACTACCTTAAATCCTTAAGTTGGCTCATTTTACTTAAACGAGACATTCCTTTATTTTTTAAAAGAAACAAAATTGCATTCAAAGATTTTCAAAAAAGCCTCACTCACGGCCGGGAATCGAACCCGGTCGAATCTGTCTAAAAATCTGAGTTCGTTTTTTGCTGTATATTAAGCAACATCGTTGTGAACATCTACGGGAAATATTTAATCCACTTCAAGGTTGGAACACATCCAAGATACATCGGATGTGACGTACACGATAATGTTATTGCCACACCATTTGTTTATTATTTATAAAGGCGAGGCGGAAACTGTGACGACACACACTAATGTGATGACTCATGTGGATTACTATTTAGTGTCAATTATGATACAGAGTCGTGATAATTGGACGAGTGAGCGAACCGAACGAAGTTCTCCTCTTCAGCTTGGGTCAAAATTCTTTCGTATGTCCGGATGTCCCGCTGTTTGGCTGTCCAGCTCCTCTACAGGTCGCATTTCCTAACCGATTCTAGTGAAATTTTGTGAGCAGGTTCATTAATAGGGAACTATATAAAGTTTTTTGTTTGTCTTTTCAGTTTTTGGAAATTTATCAAAGAAAAATTTTTTTTCGCAAAAATACTTCTAAGTTCTAAAGCTCACAGAGGTACTAATAAACTAGAGCTCCAGAATGGACATCATTCCGAAGAATCATTTTGTCCGAACATTTTACCGATGTTTAGGTACCCACGTATTACGAAAATTGGTAAAATTTTCGGAAATCATGTTCCGCTGAAGGAGTTTCAGATTTTTCGGGATAGGTATAACACTAACCTAACCCATGTTAGGTTACTGCCATGGTAAACCGCCATTAGCTGGTCACCCTTCAATAGCTGATTATAGGTACTAAAAAAGCAGCCAAGTGCGAGCTTATTTTAGAAGTTACAGGGGGGGGGGGGGGGCGCAAACATTTTACCACTTTGGAAGTGTCTCTCGCGCAAACTATTCAGTTTAGAAAAAATATACAGGGTGGAATTTCATAAACTGTACATAATAAAAGGAGAAAAATTTCAGCCAATTTCATCGGTGAAATAGTGTTTTTTTTTTTTTCTAGTCATTAGTTTTTTTTTTTACAGAATTTTGAAAATTTTTGTAAAAACTCGGGTAATACACCTAATTCAGACGGTATAACTTTTGATCCAATGGTCCTAAAATGAAAATAAAAAATGCAGAGTATTACCAAGGGACAGGTTAATAATTCTTAATAACAATAGAAAACCAACTAGAAGAGAAAATCCGCAAAAAAAAATATTGTTTTTGAAAAATGGCTACAAAAATTACGAATTTTAAAAGAAAAACACAATTTTCTGAAAAAAAACGCAGATTTAGTTACCATTTTTTTTGCTTAGTATTAAACCTCACTTAATGCCGATTCTAAAACCGTTTTTAAACTGTCTCAGACTTTGAAAAATACCACGCAAATGGGTACGTAAATCAAACCATAATTTTATTAATTTTAATCCTCTTAAAATCCTTAATGACCGTTTGTTCACAGGTAGTTGAAGGGTGTTATTGGGTTTTAGGTGGAAATAACAAATTACGTACTTAGTATTAATCCTCACTTAATGCCGATTCTAAAACCGTTTTTAAACTGTCTCAGACTTTGAAAAATACCACGCTAATGGGTACGTAAATCAAACCATAATTTTATTAATTTTAATCCTCTTAAAATCCTTAATGACCGCTTGTTCCCAGGTAGTTGAAGGGTGTTATCGGGTTTTAGGTGGACATAAAAAATTACGTACTTAGTATTAATCCTCACTTAATGCCGATTCTAAAACCGTTTTTAAACTGTCTCAGACTTTGAAAAATACCACGCTAATGGGTACGTAAATCAAACCATAATTTTATTAATTTTAATCTTCTTAAAATCCTTAATGACCGCTTGTTCCCAGGTAGTTGAAGGGTGTTATCGGGTTTTAGGTAGAGAAAACAATAGGAAGAAAAGTAGTCCTAAAAATTGCGTAAATAAAATCATGTATTTTAATTAAAAGTCATAAATTCGATTGATAAACCTTTATTAAAGAAAAAACTTATTCTAGTGTTGCAAAGGGCGTTCCCTGTATGGTATTAATTGTTCAAAATGACCTCCTCTTTCTTGAAGGCACAATGTGGCCCGAGCTTGAATTTGTTGCGTAGCCCGTCGAATCATTCCCGGATTATTTTTTATTTCTTGTGCTGCATTTAAAATTCTGTCGTGCAATTCTGCTTCGGTATTGACGATTCTGTGATATACCCGTTGCTTCATATCACCCCAAAGAAAATAATCCAACGGCGTCATATCAGGCGATCTTGCAGGCCATCCAACGGGGCCGTCTCGGCCGATCCACCTATTGGGATATTGCTCATTTAAAAAATGTCGAACTCTTAATGCCCAATGAGCTGGGCATCCATCCATTTGGAGAAACAGGCGTTGTCTCACATCTAACATCACATCTTCCAAAAGCTCTGGGAGCTCGTCTCTCAGTAACAGTAAAAATCTGTCGGCGTTCAAAGTATTCGGTAAGAAGACTGGTCCAATCAATTGATCGTCGAGTACCGCTGCCCAAACGTTTATGGAGAATTGGTCTTGAAAATTAGATGGTCTTACTAGGTTTGGATTATCGTGAGCCCATGTGTGTAAATTTCTGAAGTTAGTTATTCCCGTATGAGTAAATCTTGCTTCGTCCATCCATAAAATTCTTCTAGTAAATTCCGGATCCCTTCTGATATTGCCAAGTATCCAAGTCGACATAACACACCTAACGCGGGCATCGCCAATTTGCAAATTTTGTACCCGTTGATAATGAAATGGATGCAGTCCTTCCTTCTTCAAAATTTTCCAGACAGAGAATTTTGAGATTCCGTGCCTCAATGCCAAGCGTCTTAGACTCGTGGTTGGGTCCGCGTACAAGTCTCTGAGAACTGCTTCTTCTATGGCAACATCAATTATGTTTCCTGGCTCTCGGCGATCTCGGCCACCGTATCCCAGGCCAATATTGCACAACCGGCGATGAACTTCTTGAAAGTGGCGAGCAGCAGGTCTTGGAACGTCATAAGGATACTGCTCCAAATAGGCGATACACGCAGCTCTTGCAGATCCATGGCACAATCCATAATAATAGTGCATGTTGGCTATTTGTAACGGCGAAAACTCTCGTAAGCGGGGCATGATGATTCAAACTGAACAAGTACTGGAGTAATCAAAGAAGTGGCGAGCAAAGACAAGCAATTGCGATTTGCGAGCGACTGAATAGTTGACCTATTGCCCAATGCCTTTATACCCCTCATGTTATCTCCACCTTCAACCCAAAAACACCCTTCAACTACCTGGGAACAAGCGGTCATTAAGGATTTTAAGAGGATTAAAATTAATAAAATTATGGTTTGATTTACGTACCCATTAGCGTGGTATTTTTCAAAGTCTGAGACAGTTTAAAAACGGTTTTAGAATCGGCATTAAGTGAGAATTAATACTAAGTACGTAATTTGTTATTTCCACCTAAAACCCAATAACACCCTTCAACTACCTGTGAACAAACGGTCATTAAGGATTTTAAGAGGATTAAAATTAATAAAATTATGGTTTGATTTACGTACCCATTTGCGTGGTATTTTTCAAAGTCTGAGACAGTTGAAAAACGGTTTTAGAATCGGCATTAAGTGAGGTTTAATACTGAGCAAAAAAAATGGTAACTAAATCTGCGTTTTTTTCAGAAAATTGTGTTTTTCTTCTAAAATTCGTAATTTTTGTAGCCATTTTTCAAAAACAATAATTTTTTTTGCGGATTTTCTCTTCTAGTTGGTTTTTTATTGTTATTAAGAATTATTAACCTGTCCCTTGGTAATACTCTGCATTTTTTATTTTCATTTTAGGACCATTGGATCAAAAGTTATACCGTCTGAATTAGGTGTATTACCCGAGTTTTTACAAAAATTTTCAAAATTCTGTAAAAAAAAAACTAATGACTAGAAAAAAAAAAAAACACCGTTTCACCGATGAAATTGGCTGAAATTTGTCTCCTTTTATTATGTACAGTTTATGAAATTCCACCCTGTATATTAGAAACCTCAATATAATTTTTGAAGACCTATCCATAATTTTTTGAGTTTCAGTTCTAAGTATATATAATTCCCAAAATGTATTGTTTTTTTTTCTATTTTTGTGTGAAAATCTTAATGCGGTTCACAGAATACATCTACTTACCAAGTTTCAACAGTATAGTACTTATAGTTTCGGAAAAAAGTGGCTGTGACATACGGACGGACACACAGACATGACGAAACCGAGTTCCGTTTTTTGCCATTTGGCTACGGAACCCTAAAAATTAACTGTGTTCCCCTACAAACAGAACCCAATTTAGTATGATGTGGCCAGTTATTGAAGGGTGGCCAATAACTGAAACCTTATACTGTGCTGGATACATACAGATAAAATAAAATACTCCAGGCATTGAATGTAAGTAGGAGTTTTAAAGATGGAAAAATGTGATGTGATGGCGCAGTGACAGACGACCAGCCGACCAAAACACACTTTAACTCTATTCCCATCAATTCTTCTGACTCACACCGGAAGAAGAAAACACGGACAAGTGCGAGTCGGACTCACCCACCGAGGACTCCGTACAAAGTTACACATGTATAGTTTTCAGATTTTTCCCTGTACTTTTATTTACAAAAGTAACACATACAATATATTAAAACACACAAAATAACAAAAATCACACAAACAACATAAAGAAAAAACACACACACGCACACAAACAAAACATTCACTTATGACAACTAGCCCCCTACCCCTACCTACCTACCAAGTCTACTCAAACAAGCCCCCGCGAGTTGTACCCGGTGCAGAGGTGCCCATCACACTTGCCGCGTTACCACGTTGGATGGCGATTGACAATCTTTGCACCAGGTAAAAAAAAACCCGCGCGAGCATCGGACGTTCTGTCTTTTATTCGACGCCCTACATCCTTAAATGAAGGCTAAACCTCAAAAGGCCTCAGACCCTCAGCACCCTGTCGTCTCAAAAGCTAGAGGTACAACATAATAATTATTTCCCTTTACTTTTACCTAGTATAAGACGATATTACCTACTTGCCAAATTTCATAGTTATAGTTCAAAGGGAAGTATAATTTTTATTATACTTCCCGTTGAACTATAATTAAATTTTTTTTTTTTTTAATAATGTTTGTTACTATAATTTTTTATTCCTTCGAGTGTTTCAAAATATACGTTTTTTGCGCCGTTTAAACGGCCGTAATTTTTTTTGACATTAACTTTGAAGTTTGATTTTTTCACAGCTTCAAGGGACAGTAGACTACAGTAGATAGGTATATGGTTTTAATGTCAACTCGATAGCTCCACGCGTACCCGAGATAAAGGATCTTGACAGACAGACAAGACAGACAAAGTGATCCTTTAAATAAGGGTTCCGTTGTTTCCCGTTTGAGGTACGGAACCCTAAAAACAAGTAGCACTGAAAACTAAATTGCATTTGCTCAGTGTATCCCTTTTGGAAATATAGGCGTAAGTGCATGTAGGTATTAATTAACGTAAAATCACCCGGAACTGAATACCAGGGGAAAAACTATGCTAACCTATTATTGTACGCTTAATCGTTTATAATTAAGTGTTTAAAAAGGCCTATTCGTGGCGCTATTGATTGACCTCAGTAGGTATCAATGAATGTCGTCATGGTTGAGGACTTTCCAGTGGAAGACTGGTAGTTACCATTGGTTGATCTTCTAATTCTAAAGTGGTTCAATTACTTACTCTTGAGAACGGAATCGCGTGCGGAAAGTTACGTATAGGTATTGTAAACTACTATCAATAGAGTGTTGACACCAAATAAAATAACCAATAACGTTGAATTTTCTCGAAAAAGGATCAAAACTGTTGTCAAACGGAGAAAAAAGTAAAGCATTATAATCACAAAGTTATAAGTATTATATTATATTTAAGTGTCTAAAGTTTAGTGGGGGTATATTCGGTAAAATGCTCCGGTCGCGTGCGCGGGTCGGGCGCGGGCCCGCGCAAGTTGTATAACATTGAAACTACACTTCAAACACACATCGAACGCGGGCGTAATTTGAAGTTTATTTTCAATGTTTTACAACTTGCGCGGGCCCGCGCCCGATCCGCGCCCTTGTTATTCTTATTTGTGAAGACAAAAGACAAAACTTGCTGCCTGAAAAGTCTAACTATTCTGTAGTCTACTATTTATTTAAAATTTGTCGTAGAAAAAGTATTGTATGCAACGGTGTATAACTGGTCTAAAAACACTCGTGGCGTCTTTAACTGTGGTCTAACCCACGCCACTCGCGTTTTAAGACCCTTCTTATACAACAGTTGCATAAAATACTATTATCTATATACACCCATATCATAAATCCTCTAGAATGTGTTCAGGAACCAAATATATAATGACCACCATTACCTATTGCAACCAGTGTCAGTTTCAGTTCTTTATTTGCTCATAAGTTATAGACTATAGTCATATATACATTTCATAACAGACACAGTGAACAAGAGCTAAAAATTCAGCCAAATTTATTTAGTGGTTGTTCACGATAAAATATACAGGAATAATTTAGAGACACTTATACTTACATACTTTAGAATCAGTCATTGAAAACGTAAAATAACATACCACAAATTCATAACCATGTCAACAGAGCTAAAGATAAAATTAAGAGTATAACGTAACTTTATGTCAATCAGGAAATATTAAAAGCAATGCACAGAAGTCAACAAAAATAAATAAATAATAAAAATTAACCGGAAAAGTACAGTGAGAATGTCAGTAAGATAAAAAAAAAGTCACATCAGTGTTTTATATGTGCCAGTGTTATTATAATGTATGAAAAATCATAATAACATCGATAATCGATGTTATTGTCGTGATGTGTTTGTCGTCCCCGACGAAAGCCCTCAAATCTCCTCTGGTAAAGCAAGCGTCCAAAGTGTCTTACCATCAGGCGGGCAGTATCCTTGTTCGCCACCGTTATAAATAGGCCAGGCTCTAGTATAAGTTGTATCGATACAATACGTTCTCGAACGCGTTTGCGTTTAGTTTCAATTTGTATGGCACCGGGAACAGCGCCTCTGGTGGTAACTATTAGGAACTACGCGTTGCCATACAAATTGAAACTAAACGCAAACGCGTTCGAAAACGTATATGTATCGATAAAACTTATACATGAGCTACTTGTAACTCGCTCCACGGAATATGATTTCCTGTTAAAGATAGGTATCCGCCTCGAGAGAGTTTCCTCACATTTTCATATATTTATTATTCCGCTGCATTACTTCCTATCCTAATGTAGCGGAAATAGGATGGAAAGAATAAGTTACCTTTTCGCATTTCAGTCGTTCACTCACTTTTTAGGGTTCCGTGCCTCATAAGGAAAAAAACGGAACCCTTATAGGATCACTTTGTTGTCCGTATGCCTGTCCCTTTAGTTTGAGGATTACTTGGGTGGAGAGAAAGAGAGTATAGACACTCGTATGATGACTTGTAATAGATATCTTTATCATCTAAGGACGAGTTTCCACAACCGAATTGCAACATGTGTATATTTATTCACTTACGAAACACAAATACCTATTGCATTAAGTTGTACAATGTAGACGGACCTCAAATCAGATACACCATGAAAGGACTTCAAGCGAAGGCCCGTCAAGCTTCGATTACGTTGACATTTAAGTCGATAAACCATTATTTTGTATGGAAACTGCATCCTGGTGTAATTGAAAGAAACCAATTACGATGGTTTTAACCATCACTCATTTGTCAGGCAAACTACCAGTTTTATAGATTGCTTTATTGTATGCAATTAAATGTTAATCGGTACGCAGTAGCACGTGTTACGATGTTAAGGCGAAAAATGGCGGAAATACTTTTAATTTTTGCTAGCCCGCTATGTTTGCAGTAAGTATTAGAAGAAATCTCTGTGTATTTGACCTACCCGACTAGTAGAAAATTTAGTGCCTCTAGAAACGACTATATAAGCACTACAAAGAAATCTCGAAATCGATTGATCGTCGATCTAGCTAGCAATTTTGAATAGGTCGGTCGATTCGACGTCGATGTCGTCGATCGAAGGCTTTGGAGAGTAGAGTAACTTCCACCTGATTTAGAGTTAAAAATCTTTCCACATTCGTGTAACAAGGAAAATGAAACCAATTATAAACTTGTTACCAATAAGGAAGTTAGAACGTTTCGCTTTTCATGAACGTAGGTACTGTGACGTTTCCACGAAGACTGACGATTGCGGAAAACGCGATTTTCGAGAACAAACCTCTTTTTGTGTTACATGAAAATGACGCAATGATTCTATTGATTTTTTCAGCAATGTTTCTTGAACACGCGTAAAACGAGTTGCAAAATACTTGGTTAGTGCCGCGACCTCGACTGTGACCTAAATTTCGATATTTTCACATAAATATTTTATTAGTATAACATATTGTGCAAGTGTTGATTGATGTTTAGTTGTAATATTGGTTTTGTTACAAAATATTTATATCGCCTACTACGCTAAAACACGAATATGACATTATTTTTAAAACTGATATCGCTTACGAATTATCCTTGTTTAAGTACACACATATTCAAGAGTTTGAATGGGCGAATTTAATGTCGACCTAAAAAAAAAAAATTAGTCCGTCAGTTAGATTTTACCCAGGAAAGTACCCAATCCAGATTCAAAGAGGTTGCCCAAGAAAGAAAGACAGAGTTTATTTAAACAGGCCATATTTGTGTATTTTTTGATAGCGTTCTCGATGACGACCCTAAAGATTTCGTCGAAATTTACAATACCGTCATACATGCCTACTTTGCCACCAGGGGGAACTTTGCCCAAGAAGCAAATTTTAAAATTTTCCTCTTGGGCAAAGTTCCCCCTGGTGTCAAAGCAGGCATGTATGACGGTAATATAGGAGCTTGCGACAGATATTCTTGGGACAATTCTTCTTCACATATTTAGGTCGGGTTTGACCAAAATGGAATCAGGAGTGCAGGACAGCAAACCTCACCTCAAGATGTAGGTAATCCTAATTCTAATCACCTACCGTCAAACATGCCTACTTTGCCACCAGGGGGAACTTTGCCCAAAAGGAAAATTTTAAAATTTGCTTCTTGGGCAAAGTTCCCCCTTGGTGGCAAAGTAAGCATGTTTGACTGTACTCTCTGAAAAAGCTCGATACATGTTTGTTCGAGTTGATACTTTGAATAATATAAATACCCACACTGGACAATCTAAATGTTGAATTTAAAAAAAAACCGGCTAAACGCGAGTCGGACTCGCGCAAGAAGGGTTCCGTACCATTATCTATAAAACGGCAAAAAAATCACGTTTGTTGTATGGGAGCCCCCTTAAATATTGATTTTATTCTGTTTTTTAGTAAGTATTTGTTGTTAATAGCGACATCAGAAATACATCATCTGTGAAAATTTCAACTATCTAACTATCACGGTTCATGAGATACAGCCTAGTGACAGACGGACAGACAGACAGACGGACGGACGGACAGACGGAGTCTTAGTTATAGGGTCCCGTTTTACCCTTTGGGCACGGAACCCTAAAAACTGTGCTAGATGTTCCAGGAAACTCCTCTTAAATGCAAGCATTGAAAAAAGATCATGTCTGTTATATGGGAGCCCCTTAAATATTTGTTTTATTTTAATTCAATTATTTATTTTAAACTGAACTAAATATTCTGTGAATATTTCAAGCGTCTACCTGTTGCCGTTATCAATATCGAGCAAAAAATCACGTTTGTTGTATGGGAAGCTGGGAGCCCCCTTCAATCTTTATTTTATTCTGTTTTTTAGTATTTGTTGTTATAGCGGCAACAACAATACATCATCTGTGAAAATTTCAACCATCTAACTATCACGGTTCATGAGATACAACCTCGTGACAAACGGACAGACTGACAGAGTCTTACGTTTTACCCTTTGGGTACGGAACGGAACCCTAAAAACCATCCCGGCCACGTAATTCAGTAATACGCCATATTTTGTAACTCGTCTGCATTTTGAGGAGCCACCTTATAATTCTCATTGTGACGTCCATCAAATGCATCATTTACGATTAATATTGATCTGACTATATCTGTATTGCCAATTAGATTTAGGGTTTTTTTACTGACTCGTTTGTTTGTCCGATAAAACTATTTAATGGTTTAGATACTTGAATGATTTTAATCGGCATGGCATTAATTGACTTCATTAATGATGATGACATTGAAAACAGAATCATCATCGTTCGTATATTTATTGAGCGCATGGTTTGTACAAATTAATCGCTATCTTTTTGTACGCTTACAACTCCAAACTTTCATGATAATTACACGATAAATATCATCGTGTTCGGAAATTTCTTATTTGAGAATAATTAAATTACATTTACTGATTAATACACTGTAGTAAATGCAAGCATCAGATACTACCCCGTCGTATTTGGGTATACTTATAATAAGTGCTTCTTTATCAGTATTTCACAATTTCGTCAAGCCTTTGATATGACTACTCCAAGTTGGATGTTTTGGTTATTTCAACTACACATCTAATTTCAGTATACCTAAATAATATAACAATATTAATAATATTTTCACAATATATACACTCCATGTCGACACATAGTTACACTTTATATTTTGTCATTTTTACTACTCACCTATCACACAGACCTATTTTATTTCATCATCATAAATTTAAGAGTTAGACTCTTGTCGGTGTAGTTCCCTCCATCTGACTCTATCTAGGGCCGCCTCCTTGACCTCTTCATACGACGTGACTGCTACTTTTTCGTTTATTTGTTTCATGTAACTTATCCTATTTTATTTATTCAATACAATTTGCAAGCTTTATTTATGTATTATAATTTTTCTTTTAATATTTCACCTGCATCGTAACCTGAGGTACTTACTAGCAGAATACAGAAATATAGAGACTTTATAGAAAAGAGCTTATTTGTCCAAGTCCAATAGGACAGTTCACCTGAGGACAGTTCACCTGTATGTCTGTTAACCTTATTTATCTTTTATTTTGTTTCATGAAATGATGAAATAGCTGAATCAGAATCAGCTATTTCATCATCTCATGAAACAAAACCAGGTGCAGGTATTACTTTGAAATGTATCATAGTCATCTACTTCTAGCTACACTTGGTCGTAAGTAATTATTTATTTGCCAGTGATTAACTAATCTTCATCGTCATTTTTAAAAAACCTTTTCAGTCGCCTTGTGAAACAAGGGAACTCTTTAGACAATAGTTATTTGTTGTATAATGTAAATGTAAATAGAAAGTTGTATTTTACCTGTGAGTGTTTTAACACACGGGACGTAAAATTACTTTTCCCCCGTGTATAACACAAATATTTTTACCTCACTACAGCGAGAAAAAAAAGGGTGAAAAAAAGGGTTTTTTTTTAGTTTAAAATTATTTAAAAAAAATTAAAAAAAAAGTTAAAATAAAAATATGACAAAATATACAAAAAACAAAAATAAACATTTAACGTTCTACGTCATAGTACTTTTAACGTTCTACGTCTACTTTCTGCACATGTGGATAAAAAGCGATTTTCTCAATAGATATCAAACATACAAAAAGGCCTTTCCGAGCTAGTGAGGTGAAAAATAAAAAAAACTGCTTGTCCGATGATTTCAGAAATAGCATGCTCTTTGCATTTTTCAGTACCCGTATTTTAAGCCATTACTTAAATTATTTCATCATCTGCAGATATCACACACAAAAATGTTAAAGGTTATTAATTTAAGTTATGCAATTACTTATCTATCATTATCATGTTCAATTGTTCAACATCCTCAAATATATCATCATCTTTGAAATATAAATTCAATTGCGTAGTAATTCCAGAACAAACAGTCAGTCCTTATTCCTTCCGTTTTTTAAGTAGCTGGATTCCTATTAACTTCGGCTGAATAGGTCATAGTGAAAACAGTCTAAAAATAAACAAACCTCTTCAACCCCAACAGAATTCCCGAAAGTGCTTCGTCATCGTTGGCTCACGGATGATTCAACGGTGCCGCACGCGTGAGATGCTTTGTTCTCCCGACTTTGGGGTATTACTCAGGGTTCCTGAGCATTCCAGGGTGAGGTATAAAAGATTTTTTAAGTGGCTCCTATTAGGAGGTTGTTTAACTTTAAATTGAATCTTAGATTCGATTGAGTTTGATTTTCTGGGTTGTATTATAACATTCTAAATTGATTAAATAAACTGGCTTAGACACTGGGTGTCCTGATATGACTGCTAGAGCTAGGTGTTGTGCGATATTATCATTTTATTGACACTGAATTAGCGCTATTATTTAAGTGTAAGTAGTACACTAGAGACAGATAGTGGGATCGTGATGTTATCTACATCTACACTTATAATAAATCTCTAAATTAAAAAAAAGAATCAGCCAGTAACATTTCAAACTTTTTTGTTACGAATGATCTCTGCTTCCCATGAACGGAAGAACATGTAACATTTTTTATAGGTAGATTATTATCCTGACTGCGACTTACTTAGGATAGTTTTTATCCGACTGCGACAATGAATACATTTTTCGAAACATTTGACCTCATTGAATATTTAATTACTTTTTCTTGAGGGAAATCGCTGCCACATCTGTCAGCTTTATGAAGGTCAAAATGGTGGAATTACTTTTCCTTAATTTCAACTATTAATAATTTAAAGCCCGTCTACTATAGACCTTCACGTGACACATATCAAGAATTAAAGCATAATAAATTAATCGATTCTGATATGAGAACTTATATGCGCAAATGTCGTATTAAGGCGTAATTTCAATAAATGTTTCAACAAATTCGAACAATATACGTAACACAAATTTGATTATTTTTGAATGGCACGCGCGCGCTCTTTGCGCATTTAGCCAAACCATGAAAACCGAAACTCGAAGTTCGCATATCTGCATTCCTCTCACTCGAGTAATTTCAGTGCGATAGAGATAGAGATACCCGAATATTTTCGAATTCTGAAGTTCGCGGTTTAAATGAAAATACGGATGTCGGATAGATCGAAAATAGGGGTGTAGACACTAAATTAAATAATCATAATGTTGTATTTTCTCGAAAAAGGACTTAAAATTCAAAAAGTCAAACGGAGAAAAAAAACGCAAGAGGTTTTATAGGTAATCAATAAGTTATAAGACGTGTCCAAAGTTTTAAAAGGGGGTATGTTCTGTCCCTTTTCCGCAAAACGCACCTTCATATGAAACGACTGTTTTTATGGTCGCACCGCACCACACTTGGGGGGGTGTATGCCCAAATATTCGTGTTGCATCTTTTTCCTTCCTACGGCAAATGAAAGAGAGGCAACGACGCAACGCGAACACGAACCCCCAAGTGTGGCGCGATTACTATGACGCTCGAGGATCGTGACGTCACGGTCTCCGATCGTTTTCTCACTCTAACAAGCGATAATAAAACGGTTGTAGCTTCGTCATTTTTTGAGATATTTGAATGGGTTTTACGTTTCTTCTTTCTTTTGAAGTAATAATAAATTTTGAGTCTACTCCCCTATTTGAAAGACAAGCGGAAAGAGTAATCTATATATTAAAAATGAGTCATGTGAAGAAATAGATACCTACAGGAAAAAGAACTGTACAGGATTGACAGCAAAAAGTATACTTATTAACTATATTATGGAAACAAAAATACAAATGCCTATGTCCTGACTCACTCACTTACTCATCAACGCACAGCCGAAACTACTGAGGCTAGAGAGTTGAAATGTACACCAGAACTACCTTTTACAACGTAGGCAACGGATAAGAAGGTATTTTTGGAAATTCCACCCCAAAGGGGTCAAGAGGATTGTGAACCGGGAAATTTTCATACAAAAAGCGATAACGTTTTTCACCCCGCAAACATAGTTCGATTTTTATAATTTTTGAACATGTTGTAGATATAATGAAAAACTAGGTCTGTACGTTTTTATTTATAAGAAATATTGCTTACGTTATAAGTTATTAGCATCTAAAAATCTGTATTTTTGGCTTAAAAACTTTGTCTACCGTTTTATTTTTTTTAAATGAATCTAAACTGATTTACTAAAAAAGGAAAACGTACAGACATAGATTAAAGTATACTCAATCTAATTATACCAAAATTGTTTCATTTCATAAAGGTTTAGGGGGGTAAAAACGTTATCACCCGAAACAATATTTCAACAAGAAATTGTAGGCAATTACCTGCAGGTCTGGTAACTCTCTCTATCGCACGATACGGGTGATGCACAGAGCGGTATGAAACAGATAGCATTTTTTTAAATACCTACTCGCGCTGCGTATGGACACTTCACAATCCTCTTAAATAGGGGTGCAAAGTTTGTATGGGGGAAAGTTTATTTTATGAGCTAGAGACTTAAAACTTTGTATAAAGCTTACTTATTAGAATATACATAAAGTTCTTTCAACGTTTACAGAATTTTCGTAAAGAGGGTTAAAAAGGGGTGCAAATTTTGTATGGGGGAATTTTTTTTTTTTTAGTAAGAGATTTAAAAAATTATAAAAAGATTACTTATTAGAATACAAATAAAGTACTTACAGCGTTTTGAAAAATTCCACCCTAAGGGTGTTAAAAAGGGTTGCAACGATTGTATTAAGGAACTTTTATTTTAGCGAGCGACTTAAAACTTTTTGAAATATTACTTATTACAATACAAATAAAGTACTTTTAGCGTTTTGGAAAATTCCACCCCTAAGGGTGATAAAATGGGGTGTAAATTTGTGTGGAGGAAATTTTGTTTTGAGCGAGAGACTTGTTATTGTTTAGAAAGATTATTTATTAGAGTACAAATATAGGTAAATTACTTTCAGTGGTTTGAAAAGTTGCACCCGCTAAGAGGGGGATAAAGAGGTGCAATGTTTGTATGGGCGAAACTTTTCTTTAAGTAGAAACTTAAAACTCTGTAGAAAGATTAAGTACTTATTAAAATACAAAAAAGTTCTGTCAGTGTTTTGGAAAATTCCACCCCTTAAGGGGTTAATAAGGGATGCAAGTTTCGTATGGGAAACACTTTTGTTTAGCTAGAGACTTGATAGTTTACAGAAAAAATACTTACCTATTACAATAACAAAAAACTTAGTTTTATTTTTTATTTTTCCCTGAAAAGCGTTAATTGAGGAATAGGGGAATAAAGTTTGTATGGAGAGCAAATTTTAAAGATATTCAAATTTCAAATTCAAATATTTATTCGAGACACACAATTTACACATACAAAAGAAATAATATAAGACACATTTTGTCACGAAATGGACCCTGCTCAGAATGTTGCTAGCTTTGCAGCCAGCGCTTAAATGATATTTGTAACTTCGATCTTAGGCTGTTTAGACTACCAAAATTATTTCAGCGTTTTTTTTTAATTCATCCCCTAACGGGGATTATAAGGGCGTTCAAAATTTGTATGGAGAGCAAGACATTTTTAAAGTAAGGGATTTGTAACTTCGGTTTTAGACAAAACAAACATGCTAAAATACTACAAAACTTATTTCAGCGTTTTTTTTAATTCATCGCCTAAGAAGGTTTAAAGGAGTATGAAATTTGTAACTACGGTTTCAGACTGTTTACTATGAGGGTTCAAAGGGGGTTCTAAGTTTGTATAAAGAGCAAGACATTTTTAAAGTATGAGATTTGTAACTTGTTTTAGACTGTTTACTAAAAGACGGACGAAGTCGCGGGCAACAGCTAGTTTCTTATAAATATTTAAGTTAGTTTAAGATTTACTGATAGGTGCCAACTGGTGCCAACATAAGAAAATATTTGAAATGTTTCTTCAAGGATTTTAGAAAATCGCTCGAGGCGTACCGTACAGACGTTGTCTTCATAAAAGTTTGCAAGTATTTGCAGCAGGGCGTTTTTCAAAAAAAGTGTACAAAACTTCTTTTTTTTCAGAATTCGAAATTTTTTGGTTTTTCTTACTCAGAATCGTTGATACTATCGATCCTCATACAAGAAAAAAAGTGTCCCAGATTTTACTATGTAATTTTTTTCTTCCAGTGCGTCACGACCATATAAATAAAAAAAGACTGCTTACAAAAATGTGACGATCTGGAATGGAATATTTAGGACACATTTTTTCTTGTATGAGGATCGATAGTATCAAAGATTCTGAGTAAGAAAAACAAAAAAAAATAATTTTGAAAAAAAAGTTGTTTTGTACACTTTTTTTGAAAAACGCTCAGCAGCAAAATATCGTATTATGAAATATACATGTTAAAATATTTCAACTTGTTAGTATTAAGAAAACACGCCACATGTTAGAAAGTAATTAGATACTTAGATACACCCTATTTTTACCTCTGAATAAAGGTATCCGAAATGTATCTTCTTACCTTTAGTCCACAATTATTTTTACATTGCTTAAGTCACTCTGATTTTTTAATGCTGATTTTCCTTTGTCTTCAAATTCAGCGATCCATCTCTTGCATTACTCATTGCAGACACACAAACCCTTTGTATTAATTTAAATCAAGTGTTACTCATGCAGTTTTTGCATAAAAAACCCGGGGTCAGATGCAAATGAGATGTTACAGCATTACGAGTGCACGCGTGCATGTTAAAATTAAACTGAAATGAGGTTTGGTCCTCGCGAATCGAGTAAGTAAAAGAGGAAAGTGCAAACAGTCAGCCATACGTATCACTCAAGCGTAGAAACTAATAAGTATTATCTTTTTCTAATGCTGAGGGCCTACCGCGAACGGCATTCGAAGTTTTCCCTCTCTGTCGCACTTACGTACGAACTCGTAAGTATGACAGAGAGGGGTAGCTTCGAATGCCTTTCGCGGTAGGCCCTCTGATACCTCAAAGAATGCGATGGGTAGCTAATGTAGCTAAAGGTAGGTAGGTATCAGTGGAGGCGCGTGAAAATTTTCGACGGGCAACCCGGAACAAAGAAAGTTATAAAAGTTTAGAGTATATAACTATAGGCTTGCCTAAAAATAAATTTTAGGCAAGCCGATGGGAATCGGGTTGTATGGGCGCTCTGCCACTGGTAGGTATATGTTTTCAAATGGGTTTCAATTTGATTAAGTGAATATATAGTCGGATTAAATTCACAAAAAGTGTACCCCCCCTATTTTCCAACAATGTATTAAAAAAAACGGTAAATAGTGCTTATCACAGAAAATTATTTTGATCAAGATCGGTTCAATAAGGTTTTCGAGATATTGCTGAAAACCTGCCTTTCCTATAGAAAAGGACGTATAGTGCCGTAAGATTTCTGTGACGATACGACCTTTTTAATAGGCACGGAAATCTTCGTTGTGCGTGGTCCGACACGCACTTGGCCGTTTTTTATTGTGGACTTGGATTTTTGTGTCGTGCTCGTGCGTTATCAGCCCGGACAAAGATGGCTTCCAATATTGCCCCGGAACAAGTTTGCTCAAGGTGATAATGCGGCCCGATTAAACACACACACACACACTTTTATTAAAGAAAATACACAATGAAAACAATACAAACAATGGGTAGGTAAGTACTACAAACTAAAACTTATTACTAAGTAACCTAAACCTAAAACTAATCATGAAACAACCCTCCTCGAACCACTCCTGGGGGCCGATTTTTGACTTTCGAGCGAAAATTAAATAATAATAAATACGATTCTAATGTCTAACTTGCAGGGACTTACATTCTACCGATAGAATAAAATCCCATAAAAAACATTCCATGTAAAAAATAGGCCAAGTCTCGAAACTCTTTCACAGTAAAAAGTGGTGAGATATTTCGTAGAGCCAAGTCAGGCATTCCTATTAATCTTTATTTGCTTGCTAAATAAAATTCTGCAACTTGGGAATCACACAACTTTACTGCATTTACTAATTTTTGCAAGTCACAACTTTTTATTTAGCAAGCAAATAAAGATTAATAAGAATGCCTGACTTGGCTCTACGAAATATCTCACCACTTTTTACTGTGAAAGAGTTTCTAGACTTGGCCTATTTTTTACATGGAATGTTTTTTATGGGATCTCATTTCTTTTTGTAGACTTTGTGTTGGAATGTTATTTTACCAACCGCAAATAACGTTTGTATAGTTTTGCAGGAAATAACTGCAAAAGTAACTTTGTAATCGTATGTATTTGTATAGGATTACAAACTTACTTATGCAGTTTGTATATCTCTGAAACGTGACTGAAATTGCAATATTTATAGGTTTTTTATGAGTTATTAGGCTAAAAACAAATAACGTTTGAAATTTGAAGCTTGTGGGTCTGCTAGAAGTACCTTAGAATTAGCGTGATCATTATATAAGTGAGTATGTCAGTGACAAAACTAACGAACTTTGACGGACAATAGTTCTTAAACTAAAAGCTCAAATTGAATATTATTGATATTATATGTTAGCCATATTATGCCCTACATGTTCCTGAAAAGCAAAAAATTACAGGATGTTGAAAATGGCCTGAATGGCTTCGAGAAAAGGATGGTACGGCCGTGCCTCTTTGTTTTGCTCGACTTGGCGGGGGCACTACCGTGCCCCCAGATACGAGTGGTCACCACTCATTTTTAAATTTTATATCGCTATTTCTAAATAGAATTTCATAATTTTTGACAGTTTTCGAGTGAAAGAGTCGCGCGCTCGAAAGTCAAAAATCGATCCCCAGGTGCAAATAAGGTTCCCATCACACACTGGCTGCATTGCCGCGGTGAACAGCTATGGTTAACCTTTGCCTTTGCCTTTGGCCCTATAATGTCATCATCATCATATCAGCCGAAAGACGTCCACTGCTGGACATATACCTCCCCCAAAGAGTGCCAAAATGAGCGGTCCTGCGCCACCCGCATCCAGCGCACTCCCGCGACCTTTACCAGGTCATCAGTCCACCTTGTGGGGGGGCCTACCCACGCCTCGCCTTCCGGTACGTGGTCGCCACTCGAGAACCTTTCCGCCCCAACAGCCATCGGTTCTACGTGCAATGTGCCCCGCCCACTGCCACTTAAGTTTAGCGATTCGGAGGGCTATATCGGTTACCTTGGTACAGCCCTATTATGTACAGCCAAATAATCCGCGTCCATTATTTTGGCCGTATTTTGGCGGCACCTTTAAAATTCTACGTTGTATTTAAAGTGGCTTCTTTCTATTGCGCATTCAGCCAGAAAACGATGAAAAACTTAAGCTTAAACGCCCAAATATAAGCAGGTTTAAGGCCAAAATTTACGTACTAACTTAGAAACAAACTTAATCTTGTTTGTTGACTAACTTAGGAACAAACTTAATCTTAATCGACATGTAGCCTTAACTTTTTTTTTAATTAATGATACCGATTTTTACACGTTTTACACAAATAGTAATTTTAAATGTTAATGTTAATCTTATCTCAATGTATACTTTTAATGAAACAGGAATTAGAGTTTTGTACTGCAAAATGGTAATATTTTAAGTAAGTTCGTGTTAATCGCACTCGCAGGCGGCCAAGATACATAACAGGCTCAGCCTAGTTTGGCGTCTGACGGATATAACGTTTATAATTTAAGTGTGTTTTTGTTAAATAAATAAATTTTATTAATTTTATTATTTATTTTAAAATGTATTCAGTTATTCATTCAGCCCAGAATGTGAAAATCCCCTTGCCTTACTATTGAATTGACATGATTGGCTGGTGAGACTATACAATGCAACAAATATTACACAAGAAAATGTAAATGATTACACAAGATTATTAATTTATTTGCAATTTTTTAAATTGGTTAATTCCGAATGGCTGTAATCATTACAAATTGCTCAACAATAAATGATGACTTACCTACAAACAAACTTGAACATGTTTTTATAAGTTACTGCAAGTACCTACCTACCACCGCAATGATACCAACATCTATTTGCGGGTTACCTTTTTGACATTGCGGTCACAGTGACTCGATACCACAGTAAATTTTGTTCTGTGTCTGTGTACGGCACCATATTGTTATCATGACGGGAAATGACAATGGTAATTTGAGTCAATCAAACACTTATCAGTCAGTTATCATTGCTTGATTGCAGCCAACTTGTGGGTGTTTACCTGCTTTTATGGGTACGGGATTACTTATTCTGTGGTACGCTGGTACGGGTAAGTATACCTACTTACATACACGCTACAGAATATACGCAACATTATATTTAGTGTTCTACGGGGGCGACCACGTACCGGAAGACGCAGAGTGGGTATTACCATCCACAGAGTGGACTGATGACCCGGTAAAGGTCGCGGGAGTCCGCTGGATGCGGGTGGCGCAGGGCCGGTAATTGTGGCACTCTTTGGGGGAGGACTATGTCCAGCAGTAGAGATATTTCAGCTGATATGATGATGATGATGATGATTTAGCGTTCATAGCCTAGCGGCGCTCGTGGATGGACCCGAGCAACGCCTGCAGCCGCGGTATTTATAGACGGGCGACTTTGCTAAATAACAGAGCGATTTGGTGCTTTGAGACGCACGTTCAAACGTTTTTCCAACTTTAGTTGTTCATTGAGCTAGATAAAGGCCAGCGGCGCTACCACGAACTTCGAACTTCGTATATCTCCGTCTCTATCGCACTTATAGTTAAAGGTACTGGAGCGACAGAGACGGAGATATACGAATTTCGAGATTCGAAGTTCGTGGTAGCGCCGCGCCGCTGGCCCGTTTCACGATGCTACAATAAGGCGCATCCGCACACTGCCACCGTATCCCGTTGAAGCGTGCGGAGCGACCATCCGCAAGTGAGACAGCGCTTTACATGTGTAGAGCGACGTCCCGTTCCCACCTGTCATTCCGTACGGAAACCGAATGAATATTGCGTGTGTCTGTCGCCAGCCTTACAAATTTTACAAGTCTAAACAGGCAAACTCTATAGGCTCATGACCAAGGCCTCTCACAGACTGGAACGGCCTGGCCGCGGCGGTCAATAGTAAACTGTCGTTAGCTGTCAAATTTACTACTGACCGCCACCGCAGGCCGCGCCAGTGTGTTGCAGGACTTGCAGGCTTAACGACTGGCTATTAGACGAGTGTTGCCTGATTGAATTGAATAAATAAGTGGGGACAATAATCTTACACAAATCGACCTAGTCCCAAACTAAGCAAAGCTTGTACTGTGGGTACTAGACGACGATATACATACTTACTATATAGATAAATGAATACTATATATATATATAAGGTGGGCCAAAATAAGTCATCCGAAGTTGTATTGCTCGCCACATAAAAAACATCCACGACTCAGAAACAAATATTCGTGCTTATCACACAAATAAATGCCCTTACCGGGATTCGAACCCAGGACCTCCAGCTTCGTAGGCAGGGTCACAACCAGACTAAACCGGTCGTCAATCAATATTAATTGCTATGCCAATTCTTGGTCTAAGGTACCTAACTAGCGCACCTTGTGCATGATACAACCGGGATAGGTATAAGTATTATATTTGTTGAGGAATACTACGTTTATAAATCATCCTTTTATCTCATAATAGTCATTATAAAAGTTTAAATGACGTCACGACTATTTTGAGTCTAGTATTTCGTCGTAAACGTACACGGCGATTAGGCAACCAACGCAGTTGCATTGGCAAGCGTTTGCAAAAATTTTACTGCATAGGCTCTTGCATTGAAACAAGGTCACTTAAAGTCAACAGGCAAGCCTAAATAGCCAAGGAAAACTTGTTGGTTGAATTAGAGAGGAACGGAGTTTATTTGGTAGCTAAGTCGAGCAATGTTAATTGAATAACGTAGGCGATTAATTATTGGATTATTAGACAGTCTGATTATTTAACCGAGATTGGGCTTACAGTCATCAGAGTTAAGTGTAAGCACTCATTGTTCCATAATAGGTTGCGGTGGTGATCTCGAGGAAAAAGGACATTTTGCGGTGGGGTTCTTGGGAGGTGGAAATTATGAGTGTAATTTACGAGCATCCTTATTATACGCGGGAAGGAGATTGAGTTGACATTCTATTTATAGTTGTGATTTAAGTATTTTTACGTCATACCTGGCCATAAAGTAGGAATTACCGCACGCTATGCGTGCGGAAAATCCCACTTCCTGGCCAGATAGAGACGTAAAATGTTGTACTCACCACGGGCGGTAATAAAGAAAGCCTCAGAGCGCATATTTATCGCCCTTGCCTTCGGCTCGGGCGTCAAATACCTGCGATCTGAGACATTCTTTGTTTAACCGCCCTAGGTAAGTAATGTACTATTATATCTCTATCAAACTAAGTATAATGTAAGTTTCTACTGATATTATCTACGTTATATGTCTATGGCAACCGTTTGATTCGATTTATGGGTTAAGTTAAATCGTATTAACGTTTCGTTGACAGTACCATCAATTAAGCGTTGTTAAGCCTACATATATGGCCCGCCTGTCGACGTACTGTTCACGAAAGTGTTAATTCAGTGCTCAATACAATTGAATTATCTAGTTATTTAACTATAGTACCGATTATTGGCCCTCTACAACTTGTTTCATTGAATATATATTATGTGATTTGATTACAGGATTCTGGTTTAAGTAATTTAAATATTGTATTTTTATCAATAAACTATAATAGAGTTACCTACATACCTATTACCTACTGTTACACTTAGGTACAGGAAGGGAAATGTATTCACGTACCACAGTAGAATAGAAACCCTATTGCAATAAGGTGACATATGTATAATATCACTCAAGTTTGAGTGACCGCGGCCTGTCGATTGCGACAGAGGTCTCTACACGGTGGTAGGTACGTAAATACATTTCCCTTACTGTACACCGACATTATGAAACAATGTCAAAATAGGTAACTATCTAGGTACATTTTCAAACAACTATGTCCATTCACTGCAAAAATACTACAAAAAGAATACCAACATAATCGTAGTTTAATAAAGTGAAACATCATGGGAGACCGTCATAAGACCGAGCATTAGGTTATACTCAAGGTGTTTCGAGTTTTTCTCGGAAATAAGACCGTTAGATTTTTCGCCGCTGTAAATCCTTTCTATTGCTTTCGAAAACCCAATTACAAACTAATAAATAGAATAAATGTTGCTCGCACCCATTCGGCGCAAATCACGACACACATGGCGCAGCGCTACGGGTGATCTTCGCTACATACGGACATCAAGCTGCTACGGAGCGCTAAAAGCGTAGCGTAACGGAGAATGGGTCAATGGTACAAAATACGAAGATGCAATAGTGTGCGTTTCAACCTTGACAGTCGGTAAGTTGGCATTGCCATTCGTTATTACGAATTTCACTCTTATGAAATGTTGCGTCGACTGAAACTAAAATGAACTATGTTATTGCCAAACGTTACTGGTTCGAGCTCGAATTTCGAATTCCGCAATGCGATTTGACATTTCAGAGTTGCATTGCGCGCAAATGTGTAGAATGCGTTTTTTGGGGTTAATGTGTTTGAAACAATTACATTAATTTATCTTCTTGTGCGAACTTCTTTTGGCAATTTGATCGATAATTTCTGCCTGACATACCGGCTGGAGTATGGAGAGCAGTAGAAAAAAAAACCGGTCAAGTACGAGTCTGACTCGCGCACCGAAGTTTCCGTACAAACTTTCATACGAAACCATCACCATACCCGTAATGTCAGGACCCCATTCATTCTTGAACAATCTAAACAGCTCATAGTAGAAGTTACCTGCATTTTGGTACTATAACAACTTACAACTGTTAGTTTATCAGCGATATTTATTATCACGCGTTCGATTTTTTATTAGAGGAGGGACTTTAAATATTATCTCATAGGAATTTGAAGACATAAAATTACATACAAAAGTATAGTTATTTGTTATGCAAGGCTGCAAAGTTGTTGTTTGGCGCAAGTGCTTGTCTTGAAAGCCGAGCTAGCGAAGGATTGTTAGATTGAACCATGAGCTAAGCAGTTAAAATTATATTTTAAAACCCTCAATTTACCGATGAAAAGTAAAAAAAAAAAGTGATTCCTGTGCTTTTACTATAGTTGTGTTTGTTGTTGGTGCAATAGCGCAATGCACAAATAGTACATTACATCAGAGGCCGGGAAAACACATAAAGATACGAGGGGAATAGAGATACGAGGCCGGGAATCCGTTTTCACGCCGAGGCATATGTACCTATACCTAGTGCTTTTCTCAAACATGCAATGAAATAAAAAAATAAAAATCCTCAAATCAAACTATTTTTCATGGCTGAATGCCGTGATGCTGTGCCACAAATTGTGGAATGAAAATTAAAAAGTTACTTTGCAGGCCTAGGCCTGAAAAGTTGTATGAAATCCCATTTCAGGCCACCTCGAGATGCTGCGCCCGAAAAATGATACTTCCGAGTCTATTATAAGGAACATAAAGAGAATATTTCATTGCATGTTTCAGAAATAGGATTTTTCACAATCGTGTTATTTTATAATAGAGAGCTTTTTAGTCGAGTACCGTGTTTAGGCCACGAAGCTTGCTGAGTGGTTTAAGTAAGGTGCGAGATTAAAAAGCTTGATTATGAATGACACTATAGTGAACAATACTTTTTGTACGAGTTCATTAAAATTAATAATTTAAGTTTTTAATACGAGTATATAAGAAAAAGAAATATCGTAAGTACTACGAGTATAATATTGTCTAGTTCTATCACACAACCGGCGTCCGTAATGTTGCAGTACTGTGGCTGTGATTGGCTAAATACTAGCCAATCACAAAGTGTAGTTTTTTTTTTTTTTTATGCCCTGAATATAGCAGCCAGTTTAAGTAGATTTTTGACAGATGACGCGACGCTGCTACGTTTCGAAACACCATAGATTGGCAACTTTTTATCGGATCAAGTCTCCTTTTGAAATACGAAGTTCTATTTTCAAATATTATTCGATTGTCTAGAGCGTATCGAAACAGTCATTTCAATTGTTTCGGAAGTAACATAGACTATTCAACGATGAAAAGAGTGACGTTGCAGTATAGATTTTAATCGACGAGTACAAAAAAGGCATTTGTAAAAATTCTAAGTCCAACTAACGACCTAAACGACCGCTATCAGTGCTCGCCACAGACTAAACCAAGATACGCTCATAAGCGTATGTGACGTCAGCTCTAGTAATATACCTCAATGCTCGACACGAAGAAGGAGAAGAATGGAGAATAAATTATTTGAGTATTCCAGCAGTGTTAAATCCGCCTGATCGTGTCGGAGGTTCGCTCTGGATTGTCCTCGAAGGCTACTCTCCCACCATGCACGGAGCACTTTACCGGGCTTATATTAGGCGAAGAATACAGGGTGGAATTTCATAAACTGTACATAATAAAAGGAGAAAAATTTCAGCCAATTTCATCGGTGAAACGGTGTTTTTTTTTTTTTCTAGTCATTAGTTTTTTTTTTACAGAATTTTGAAAATTTTTGTAAAAACTCGGGTAATACACCTAATTCAGACGGTATAACTTTTGATCCAATGGTCCTAAAATGAAAATAAAAAATGCAGAGTATTACCAAGGGACAGGTTATTAATTCTTAATAACAATAAAAAAAACAACTAGAAGAGAAAATCCGCAAAAAAAAATATTGTTTTTGAAAAATGGCTACAAAAATTACGAATTTTAAAAGAAAAACACAATTTTCTGAAAAAAACGCAGATTTAGTTACCATTTTTTTTGCTTAGTATTAAACCTCACTTAATGCCGATTCTAAAACCGTTTTTAAACTGTCTCAGACTTCGAAAAATACCACGCAAATGGGTACGTAAATCAAACCATAATTTTATTAATTTTAATCCTCTTAAAATCCTAAAACGCCGCGGTACCGGTGTTGTGTTTGACTTTATTATTCAAAATCTGCCTGTATTTTTTTGGTTTTTGTATATCCAAGGAAAAGGAAAGTGAAATTCCGCTATGGGAAGGGAAAAGCGGAGGGTATTTTTTGTCAGAGAGATCGCGCACTCGATGCGGGGGGTGTGTGTCCGCGTGGGCTCGCCCTTCTGGCCTTCGGCCCTCAGGCTCGCGTAGAGAGCGTGTTCTGAAGGGACGCTTCGGGCTTTCGGCCCTACGCGGAGCTCGGCCTTCGGCCTTCGCGTACCTGGAAGCTCACCTTCGGGCCTTCGGCCCTCAGGTTCGCTTAAAGACACTTGGGGGGCGTAGGGTTTCCGCAAGCGCGCTTTGAAGGGACGCTTCGGGCCTTCGGCCCTACGCGGAGCTCGGCCTTCGGCCTTCGCCTGCCACGAAGCTCACCTTCGGGCCTTCGGCCCTCAGGTTCGCTTTTAACACACTCGGGGGTTAGTGAGTGGTAGCACAACCTTAAACTCCCGCAGCTCGGCCTTCGGCTTTCGCGTTGCTCGGCCTTCGGCCTTCGCCTACTACGAAAGACACTCGGGGGCATAGACGCACAGTCCTATACTCCCGCAGCTCGGCCTACGGCCTTGCTGGACGCTTCGGGCCTTCGGCCCTACGCGGAGCTTGGCCTTCGGCCTTCGCGTGCCTCGAAGCTCACCTTCGGGCCTTCGGCCCTCAGGTTCGCTTGTAAGACACTCGGGCCAAGGAATAGAAGCCAAGCCTTAAGCTCCCGCAGCTCGGCCTACGGCCTCTTGGGCCCCTCAAGTCCCCGCATGCCAAATCTCGGCGCGCTGCGACCAATTTGAAATTTCAAAAAAAAAAGTTTTTTTTTTCGGCCAAAAAAAAATGCGGTTGTACTTCCCTTGGGAACCTATATGACATTTGGTCGAGACCCCTATTCAAAAGTCGAGCGGTTTGGCCGGAAAAAAAAAACGAAAAAAATCCCCATACAAAATTTTTTTTTAGAGCTAAAAAAAAAAAAAATATTTTCAGAATCTAGAGCCCTACGGAATCCCGCTAGCTAAATTTCAAAGCTCTAGGACCATTTTGAAAAAAAAATAAAAAAAAAAATTCGTTTTTTTTTAATTTTTTTTCCGCCAACAAAAACTGCACGCAGTTCTCTATGACATTTGGTCGAGCACCCCTAACCTAGCTGTTACCGTTTAGCCGGGCAGTAGAGCAATTTTTTACTTAGAGCCAAATCCGAAGAAGTCAGATTTTTCTGGTGGTAACCTCGCCGACCTCTATACACCTATATCAAAACCTAACCCCCACCATGACTCCTTCCCGGAGATCAATTGTGTCAGGAGAAAACGAGGCACGCGAAGGCCGTAGGCCGAGCTGCGGGAGTATAGGACTGTGCGTCTATGCCCCCGAGTGTCTTTCGTAGTAGGCGAAGGCCGAAGGCCGAGCTCCGCGTAGGGCCGAAGGCCCGAAGCGTCCTGCGAGGCCGTAGGCCGAGCTGCGGGAGTTTAAGGTTGTGCTACCACTCACTAACCCCCGAGTGTGTTAAAAGCGAACCTGAGGGCCGAAGGCCCGAAGGTGAGCTTCGTGGCAGGCGAAGGCCGAAGGCCGAGCTCCGCGTAGGGCCGAAGGCCCGAAGCGTCCCTTCAAAGCGCGCTTGCGGAAACCCTACGCCCCCCAAGTGTCTTTAAGCGAACCTGAGGGCCGAAGGCCCGAAGGTGAGCTTCCAGGTACGCGAAGGCCGAAGGCCGAGCTCCGCGTAGGGCCGAAGGCCCGAAGCGTCCCTTCAGAGCACGCTCTCTACGCGAGCCCGAGGGCCGAAGGCCAGATGGGCGAGCCCACGCGGACACACACCCCCCGCATCGAGTGCGCGATCTCTCTGACAAAAAATACCCTCCGCTTTTCCCTTCCCATAGCGGAATTTCACTTTCCTTTTCCTTGGATATACAAAAACCAAAAAAATACAGGCAGATTTTGAATAATAAAATCAAAAACAGCACCGGTACCGCGGCGTTTTAGGATTTTAAGAGGATTAAAATTAATAAAATTATGGTTTGATTTACGTACCCATTAGCGTGGTATTTTTCAAAGTCTGAGACAGTTTAAAAACGGTTTTAGAATCGGCATTAAGTGAGGATTAATACTAAGTACGTAATTTGTTATTTCCACCTAAAACCCAATAACACCCTTCAACTACCTGTGAACAAACGGTCATTAAGGATTTTAAGAGGATTAAAATTAATAAAATTATGGTTTGATTTACGTACCCATTTGCGTGGTATTTTTCAAAGTCTGAGACAGTTTAAAAACGGTTTTAGAATCGGCATTAAGTGAGGTTTAATACTAAGCAAAAAAAATGGTAACTAAATCTGCGTTTTTTTCAGAAAATTGTGTTTTTCTTTTAAAATTCGTAATTTTTGTAGCCATTTTTCAAAAACAATAATTTTTTTTGCGGATTTTCTCTTCTAGTTGGTTTTTTATTGTTATTAAGAATTATTAACCTGTCCCTTGGTAATACTCTGCATTTTTTATTTTCATTTTAGGACCATTGGATCAAAAGTTATACCGTCTGAATTAGGTGTATTACCCGAGTTTTTACAAAAATTTTCAAAATTCTGTAAAAAAAAAACTAATGACTAGAAAAAAAAAAAAACACCGTTTCACCGATGAAATTGGCTGAAATTTTTCTCCTTTTATTATGTACAGTTTATGAAATTCCACCCTGTATAATAGAGGGAGTCTCACACACATGAGTGACAAAGATGTAATAACACAAGTGGGAAAGAGATACAATGTCATATTTCCTGTCCCTCATCGCGTATACATAGGAATTGTTTGTTTGTCACCAGCTGTTATAAACATTGTACTGGAACTGACGTCACGGATATACCTAATACGACTATTGTCTGCGATCTGTAAGAATGGTCTTTTGACAGTTATGTATTGACCCTTATACAAGTATATATGAAGCTAAGACCTATCGTTTAACTGGTAGCCTTAGCTTCATACATATCAAGGTCAATTCATAACTGTCAAAAGACTATTCTTACAGATCGCAGACTATAATAGTAGTTTATGTGACTGTACATAATAAAGGGCATTAAACACGAGTGTGGGTTTATGAAACAAGCCGCAGGCGAGTTTCATAATAGCATCACACGAGTGTGTTAATGCCTAATTATGTACAGTTACATACAATACTTTATCTATCCACATATCATAAGCCTCCATGATGCATTCAGGAGCCGCATATTATGACCGCCATCGCGGCGTTGTTTTCTGGCAGCTGTCATAGTATTTTTTTAAATTTAGAGACAAACTAGAGTCAGCGCCAACTGTCATATCGTTCGATATCTTACTTACGTGCGACATTTGTCAAATGTGTATGCAAATTGACAATTCATTTCGACTGTCATCCACTTTCCCGCCTTTTTTTCATAACGTTTGTAAATGTCATGTGATTGTCTGTGATGTCCATAATTTTTATTTGTTTTAGGTTTCCGGATCCTTCCCCCAAAGACCGTCAAAATTTTACCGAACATTCTCCTCGTGTATAAACTAAACTGATATTGGCAAATCCACCTTGCTAACACTGCAAGGAGTATAAGCCATCTTAAAAAAAAAAAAATCATTTCGAACTAAACGTCATCTCGACTGATATTAGAATAGAGGTCAAATCAAATTGCTTTGTTTTTCAGAGGTGTTCGAAATTTGAATGTAATAATAGCATCGAAATCGATGTTATTATTTAGCAATAATAACATTTTCACAGATAAGAAATTTGTTCTAACAAAACAGTCTGTTTTTATGGTGGTCATAATGTGCGGTTCTTGAACGCATCATGGAGGGTTTATGATATTTGGATAGATAAAGTGTTTTAAACAATCAGGCTATAAAATTGTCTAAAGAAGGTACTAAACAAGATGATAATTAACATTAACAAAATTAAATTAAAACTACGTTAAATGTAAAAAAAACCGGCCAAGTGCGAGTCGGACTCGCGCACGAAGGGTTCCGTACCATTATCTATAAAAACAGCAAAAAAATTACGTTTGTTGTATGGGAGCCTCCTGTAGCCTAGTTGGTAGTGACCCTGCCTACAAAGCCGGAGGTCCCGGGTTCGAATCCTGGTAATGCGATGAGTAAATTTATTTGTTCCTGAGTCATCTGTATATAAGTATTTATTTATCTATATAAGTATGTTTATCGTCGTCTAGTACCCAATACCCATAGTACAAGCGTTGCTTAGTTTGGGACTAAGCCGATTTGTGTAAGATTGTAAAATAAAAAAATACCTATATAAAAAAATATTTATATATTCTGTTTTTTAGTATTTGTTGTTATAGCGGCAACAGAAATACATCATCTGTGAAAATTTCAACTGTCTTACTATCACGGTTGTTGAGATACAGCCTGGTGACAGACGGACAGACGGACAGACAGACAGACAGGCAGACAGACAGACACACAGACAGACAGCGGAGTCTTAGTAATATGGTCCCGTCTTACTATTTGAGTACGGAACCCTAAAAAGGCCCTCGAGGTATTGTACCGAGGACGCTGGCGGCATTTACACCATTTTACCACAGAATAAGTAATAGATTTTTCAACACACCTGCTCGTAAAGTAGGTCTTATTACAGCGTATTTACACTGATAATGCAGAATATTACCCATGCCGTGCCTTTTACATTACATTATCGCACTAGTGCCTTTTCATTACATATCTTTTTAAATATTAGCAAAATAATGCAGAATATTACCCATGCCGTGACTTTTACATTACATTATCGCACTAGTGCCTTTTCATTACATATCTTTTAACATTTTCATTTTTTATTTTTTTTTCCTCGCAAATGTGTTGAAAAATGTCGTATGAAACACGTGAGCATTGGTCATTACACTTCTCGTCTCCATTAACCGACTCGAGTGTAATGACCAACATAGCACACTTGTATCATAATGTACTATTACATCAACCAGCAAACGTTTCGCGATTTTCGCAAATACTCGTAACTTATGAGCACTGGGACCCCACGGACCGAGCGTCTCGACGCCAAAGAGAAGTTGTACTCTCTGCCGAGGCCTTATACTTATTACGTTTCATGTAGGTACATTTAATGATTTCAAAGTCTATATGTATGGCCTCTGGGTCATTCGATGCAGTCACCAATAACGGTTTGTATCCAGTCATCGCTTTTTAACGGGCACTACAAACACAGTTCACCGTAATAGTTAGTATTGTCTAATTAAACTTCCCCCATAAAAAACATGGTTGATGTGATGACTCAAATGCCCTAGTATGACGCATTCTACATTATCAATGATTAATAAGATTAGTTATCCAACAGTATGAAATACATTAATACAGGATAAAAAGATATACATATGTATGTACCTACCTAATTGTATTTATTGGCTTTAAAACTTTTATATTATCTATCAACGTATTTGAGTCACCCACCAAAGTTTTTGCCTACCAAAAGAATCCAAAGTAGCCTCAAAATTGATTTCCAAATCGGAATTGAATTGAATTTAAATAAAATTCAATAGGTATGGGGCATTTTCATTGAATGGTGTAGTTTTTAGGGTTCCGTACCCAAAAAGGGTAAACGGGACCCTATTACTAAGACTCCGCTGTCCGTCCGTCCGTCTGTTATTCGCTACGCGTTAATACGGCTCACCCCGCCGGTCACCCGTTACGAAACTAGACCTCTACCTTTACTTAATTACTACGCATCGCGGTGTCAAGGTATGATTGTGGGTGAGCATTAAGGTGAGCTTAAAACAAGTTACAGGCTGTATCTCATGAACCGTGATAGTTAGACAGTTGAAATTTTCACAGAAATTGTATTTCTATCGAATCTCGAATATTTTTTTTTCTAAACTGAATAGTTTGCGCGAGAGACACTTCCATAGTGGCAAAATGTGTGTCCCCCCGCCCCCCCCCTCCTGTAACTTCTAAAATAAGAGAATGATAAATCTAAAAAAAATATATGATGTACATTACCATGCAAACTTCCAACGAAAATTGGTTTGAACGAGATCTAGTAAGTAGTTTTTTTTAATACGTCATAAATCGTAAAAAGCAATTTATTTAACGGAACCCTTCATGTGCGAGTCCGACTCGCACTTGGCCGCTTTTCTTTTTTCTCACACAAAGATAATTATGGATTTTAATCTGAAATAAATATACTTAATTCATTTATCCATTCTGGGAAAGTCGGGGTTTACTCCAAATCATAAGTAGACCAATCAAATTAGCTTACCCTGAGGCTCTAGTATAAGTTTTTTCGATACAATACGTTTTCGAACGCGTTTGCGTTTAGTTTCAATTTATATGGCAACGCGTAGTTCCTCATAGTTACCACCAGAGGCGCTGTTCCCGGTGCCATACAAATTGAAACTAAACGCAAACGCGTTCGAGAAAGTATTGTATGGATAAAACGTATACTAGAGCCTCTGGACATAATTCGTAAACTCGTTGTTTTTATTGTTTTATCGGATATTACTATTCGGTATCAAATATTAATGAAAAATCTGCGATCGTAACCGTATTTAAAAAAAAACACGAGTTAACGTAGGTACACTACCTAACTTTTTCCTAAAAGTAAAAAAGGTAACCAATAGTAGATTGTTAACCAAGGGTTGAAAGTGACCTATTTAACCCGAGATATTTCTGGCGCTCGAACGAAGTGAGAGCGCCAATTGTTCGAGGGTTAAATGGGTAATTTCACCCGAGTTAAACACTCTACTTTTCATTTCGACAGTGAGGAAATAGTAGATTGTTAACCAAGGGTTGAAAGTGACCCATTTAACCCGAGATATTTCTGGCGCTCGAACGAAGTGAGAGCGCCAATTGTTCGAGGGTTAAATGGGTAATTTCACCCGAGTTAAACACTCTACTTTTCATTTCGACTGTGAGGAAATAGTATTTTTCACAATCGTGTTATAATAGAGAGCTTTTTAGTCGAGTACCGTGTTTAGGCCACGAAGCTTGCTGAGTGGCCTAAGTAAGGTACGAGATTAAAAAGCTTGATTATAACACTATTGTGAACAATACTTTTTGTACGAGTTCATTAAAATTAATTTTCTACGAGTCAACTGAACTAATTAAACAAACTCGATACTGTTGAAACGAAGTGCAGCTCATCGCTCGTACGCTTGTTGATATCTTAAAAGACATCAACGAGCGTACGACATCAAAGCGATTCTATTGGTCCAATTCATTACAGTTCAGTAAAGCAGCCACGTAATTGGTCGAATTTATTTTAGTTGTCTGGAGCGTATCGAAAAGTAGTTACTTCGATTGTTTCGACAGTAACATGGACTACAACTATGAAAAGAGTGACGTTGCAGTATTCTCTATGAAATCTTAATACACATTTTTTAATCGTCGAGTACAAAAAATAATTTAATATCAACCTATAATCGTAATAAACAACTCGTTAATGCAGGTACCTATAGCTGAGTGTCGATTTGTGAAAAGTTTTTATTTTAATGATTTGACGTAACTCTATTATCTTTGACTCCGTGGCTGACCGTAACAATAAAAAAAAAATACTTTCCACCCTAGGGGAGAAAAAGCTATTTTCCACCCGGCTATATGCCCATGAAAAATCAACTTTCAGAGCAGGAGAGATGAAAAATAATTTAATATCAACCTATAATCGTAATAAACAACTCGTTAATGCAGGTATAGTTATATAATAGCTGAGTGTCGATTTGTGAAAAGTTTTTATTTTAATGATTTGACGTAACTCTATTATCTTCGACTCCGTGGCTGACCGTAACAATAAAAAAAAATACTTTCCACCCTAGGGGAGAAAAAGCTATTTTCCACCCGGCTATATGCCCATGAAAAATCAACTTTCAGAGCAGGAGAGATGAAAATACTTTGTTAGTATAACTTTGAGGTGCATTCAAATGCGATCACTTAATAGCAAAATTAAACTGAAATCAAATTCGCATATACGTTTTTTTTCACAGTTTTCCTCTGATCTCATTATCTAGACAAGCCAAAATGGTAACTATGATGTTTTTATCTGTTTAAGCTATATTGCGTCTTTTTAGACATTTAAGACAAAAATTAAACATTTATTTTTAACGTTTTAATAATAATGTATTTCTCAGTAGTTATAAATAGTAACTATGAAATTTTTGTTTACTAATAGCTTTTTGTGTACGATAATCATGTTTTCATCAAAATTAACCATGTTAATTTCACGCTTAAGAAATTTAAAATTTAATTGAAAATACTCGCGACCTTGTCGTGTCTTTAACTGGAATGCAAGCGTCATATCATAATAAAGGCACTTTTACAAAGTTACATATTATGCTGCACTTATGAAATCAGAATTTGTTAAAAATTTAGATTTTTGGTTTTTTTACAATGACGCGGAACCCTAAAATGTTTAATTCTTTTTATTATAACTATAACTAACAATACTTTACATCATAGAAAAAGAAAATGACAGTTATCGAATTATGTCCGGGTTTAGCTAATTTGATTGGTCTAAAGTGCTCATGATTTGGAGTAAGAAAAACCCTGATAAAGAAAAAAAGTTACCCAATTTAATATTCCACTACTCGCAGGTGACGTTATTTCACACATTTTGTTTGGGCCGACGCTTAGAGTTAGAGGAAACCTACCTATAAAATGTAATGAAATTTGAGGACAATTGTTTCCTGTGTCAGTGACACATGATACTAAATATTAGTAGTAGATAAACAGTATAGTTTAAAATGCAAAATCCCTATGATTAATTCATCGTCACCAACAAACAGTTATGCATTTTGGTGAGAACTTAGACTAAGTTTATCGTTATTTTTGTTGAGTAAGAAAATAAAAAATAATAATTAAGCCCTATGATTTATTGAACAAGCGAGCGAAGCGAACGAAGTTCTCCATTTCAGCTTATAGAAAAAAAAAATCGTATGTCCGGCGTCTCTCCGGCTCTTCTCCTATACAATTGCCTCTACAGGTCGCATTTCTCAACCGATTATCATGAGATTTTAATCATTGTTACTTATAGAATATTTTAATGTCTATTCAGGTTTTTCGAAATCCGAATGTTTTTTAGGGTTCCGTACTCAAAGAGTAAAACGGGAACCTATTACTGAGACTTCGCTGTCCGTCCGTCTGTCTGTCACCAGGCTGTATCTCAAGAACCGTGATAGCTAGAGAGATGGAATTTTCACAGATTATGTATTTCTGTTGCCCCTTTAACAAAAAATACTTAAAACAAAAAAAAAATTAAGGGGGGCTTTCATACAAAAACGTGATTTTTTTGCCGTTTTTATAGATAATCTGTCACCAGGCCGTGTCTCAAGAACCGTGATAGCTAGAGAGTTGAAATTTTCACAGATTATGTATTTCTGTTGCCGCTATAACCTCCTAGCGCCCATGGGCCTACTGGAAGGACATATTCTCTTAAAGGAATTTAAACAATTTTGGGTTGGAATAGAGTTAGAGTTGCATTTGTTTTGTTTTGGTCTTCTTTTGAAACAAAAGAAATTCAACTCTATTTCTTTTATTAGTTTGATTCAAATTTCAATGTCATTTTGTGCCGTGGTGGGCGCCACGAGGATAACAACAAATACTAAAAACAAAATAAAACATTTTTTTAAGGGGGCCTCCCATACAACAAACGTGATTTTTTTTCCGTTTTTATAGATAATGGTACGGAACCCTTCGTGCGCGAGTCCAACTCGCACTTGGCCGGTTTTTAATGATATTGCGAGTTCCACATCTCACAGAATTGCTACAAGGTATCTAAGCCCTCGACGCAATGAGTTGTAGAAAAATAGCATAGTAAGTATATCGTTTATCGTCATTCAATGATTCATTTCATTACTCAATCATGTTTATCTAAACACGCACTTGTTATCTCTACCGACATTCAAAATCGCCAAATCATAACCACTTAACTTTGACCTCCAAGCACGCATAATTGATACGCATAGGGGGTTGAAGCAACACTGGACATTGGTCATGTTCTAGACAGGTTATGAATCGCGTAACTGAAGACGTCATGATAAATATGCTAATTTTCTAACACGTGTCGCTCACTGTTACACCATCCGTCAATGCGTTAGTCGAATATGGACTTTAATTTAGAGCGGTTAAGGTACAAATTCGAATGTTATTGCTGTCGCTAATCAGGGCATGTGGTTTCTGTTGTTCTTGGAAAAAAGGGAAAATTGTGTGATTAAATTTTATAACAGAAAGCACTGTTTTTCCTGAACAGCAATTCTAGTTCAAAAACAACTACTAACCGCATTAATCACATGTAGCCATTGCAGTATAAGGGCTTGTGCACAAATCACGCGAGGTTCGATAGGGGAGGGGGGGATATAAGGATACCTCACGTGTATTTTTCTACAGAGAACGAAACTAAGAAAAAATATCTACCACACGAGTAGATACTTTTTCTCGGCTTCGTTAAACATAAATCTTTACTTAGCACTTCAAAATAGCGAGTCTATTTTATTAAGATAGAAATAAATACAAGATATTATATATTATATATATTATGTAGCCAAGAACCTCACCAAATATCACCAAGGGGGAGGGGCAGGGGGGTCAAAAAGTAGCCGAAAAAACCTCGCGTGATTTGTGCACAAGCCCTAACGTAACGTAAAGTTAAAATCACCAATAGATTTTACGAGTTTTGTAGATGGGCAAAAACTCGTAAAATTTACATATTGGGATTTAACTTTATACTGCAAGAATATTTATTTATTACAGACAATCACAGAAAATAAACATATTAAAAGTTAACCTAGAGGTACCTATACTGCAATGGTTATTATGAATTAAGGGGATCCCATACGCCAATGACCTTCGATCTGAATCCCTTAGTTTTCTAATGTTTTTTGTAGCTTATCATATTAACAACAACAGCTTTAAGCAATATAGTATCCCATATTTACTTCAAACATCACTGTCTTCGAGATATTTGGCATCAAAGTTGAATAATTTTAGACCAAAAAACAGGTTCTCTGGCCATAACTTTTGTGTTAATTAGTTTAAAACGAAAACCGTACACACGTTTATAGAGACATCAGAGACGAACCCAAATATGTAGATTTTGTATATGTTAGATCTTTAACAGCGATTTTATAACAAAAAAGGTGTTTTATTAGACAATGTTTAAAAAATCATAAAAAAATAACTATCCATTTCTTTCAAAATATGGTACACCAAAGTGGAGATTAAAGATTGAAGAATCGATAGCCGCTTGCCTATCTGTAGTGCAAAAGTATTTGTATCGATTCAAAACTAGTCAAAAATCGATGAAAACCTCGGGTAGCCCCTTAATGGTCATCAAGAAAAATATGCATAAAATTACACTAATAGGTATTCAGGTTAATGTAATAAATATTTTGAACACTTCGGGGGTCTGAAGTCTGAACCCCCAATATCCCCCCCTTACATAGGATCTTTTAAATTTGGTCTAAACGTCTGTAGCAGATACTTAGGTTTTGATATGGGGCTGCCGACAGTGGGTGGCTATGATGGCTGATGATGATCATGATGATGAATTGATGATGAATGCTTTACGCCCGACAAACGCGATCACGCAGATTCACTCTACACAGGTCTTACCTATTCAATTTCGCGTAGTATGTCGTAAGTCGTAGGTAACTCGAATCATAATACGCAGTAGCCCAAATAATAATATTAGTTATCAATTACCTACGCAGAATTTTCATGGAATATTTACCTAATTCGCCCTTAAATAAACCTTATTATGCTAGATATCCAAAAACGTATGCAATTCATATGATTATCTAACTTGTTGATTTTTATGATGATTCGAGGATGATTCATGGAAAGTTCGCGCCCAATGGAAGAAGCCAGCATAATTGGTAGGTACTAAGTAAGTAAATAGTAAGTACCTACTTGTAGTAAGTAGCTGCGACCGACGAACGGTGGCAAAAACCATTATACGTAAGTGTATCAATCTTATCGTGCAGTAGCTATAGGTACCGTACCGCCAATTGTAAAATCTTCTCATCCAATTTGTAAGAGAGTCAGTGTCAAGATCTTAGCTCCGCTCGCGAAAGAGCTGGTCGCACTGGCATACAATTTTTTATCTCCTGTGTGTGATTTTTAATGATAAACTGTGGCTAGAAACATGAAAGCAGTGTACCTATCAGGTTTCTTTTATAATATGTAAATCTATACAGAAATATATTTTTTTAAACTTGCCACTTCTTAGGGGTGAAATAGGAGTTGTACCGAGAAGACGTTCATTTAAAAACTTAGAATTTTGAAAGTTCGTTTATACGTTCTTTATTTATAAACCAGATAATTGACATAGCGCTTTCATCAAAATGCATTCACTAGGTAGGGGGTGGAAAGGCCATATGGAAAACCTAATATGAGAGTTGAAACATTGCGCACAGGCTCCTTTTACATATATAGTCAAACATGCTGAATACCTACGGCGATTTCTGAGATTCATCCCCTAAAAGCGTTAATCTATATAAGTATAAAGTACGGAACCCTAAAAAAACTACAACTTACTAGATCTCGTTCAAACCAATTTTCGGTGGAAGTTTGCATGGTAATTAATGTACATCATATATTTTTTTCAGTTTTATCATTCTCTTATTTTAGAAGGGGTGGGGGGGGGGGGACACTCATTTTACCACTTTGGAAGTGTCTCTCGCGTAAACTATTCAGTTTAGAAAAAAAATATATTAGAAACCTTAATATAATTTTTGAAGACCTATACACACATATGGGATTGATGTAAAAAAAATTTTTTGAGTTTGCGTTCTGTGTATGGCCCATACACAGAACGCAATACAGTATGGGGAACCCCTATAACTTAATTTTTGTGTGATAATCTTAATGCGGTTCACATAATACATCTACTTACCAAGTTTCAACAGTATAGCTCTTATAGTTTCGGAAAGAAGTGGCTGTGACATACGGACGGACAGACAGACAGACAGACATGACGATATAAGGGTTCCGTTTTTTGCCATTTGGCTGCGGAACCCTAAAAACGTAGATGTTCATTTTCTAGTTTGTGAACAAACAGTCTAAAACCGAAATTAAAAATCTCATACTTTAAAAATGTCTTGAAAGAGTAAAACGAGACCCTATTACTAAGACTCCGCTGTCCGTCCGTCCGTCCGTCCGTCCGTCTGTCTGTCACCAGGCTGTATCTCACTGATGCCGTGATAGTTCCACTTGAAATTTTCACAGATGATGTATTTCTGTTGCCGCTATAACAACAAATACTAAAAACAAAATAAAATAAATATTTTTATTGATAATGGTCCGACTCGGACTTGGCCGGTTTTTTTTTAATTTATCCCCTAAAAGAGGATTCAAAGTTTGTATTGAGAGAAATCATTTTCTAAGACGATAACCAGTTCTACGCGGACGAAGTCGCGTGCAACAGCTAGTAAGGGTGTATAGTTTTCATCGTTTAGTGTAGAATGTGTAGAATGTATAGTCTGGATCTTCTCAGGTGAATTTTTCGCTCCGAGCCCTAATCTTTCAAACAAATCCCATTGTCTCTATTATCGCATAGCCGCCAGCTACCGAGTAAGCACGTGCTACTACAACATTCATGTTGAGAAACAAACGGTATCGTCATAGTATTAAGGTTCAAATTGAATGTCACTGATATTCTAGATATTACGTTTTGGTAGTGTAGGACGATAGACTGCCCCGAAGCAATACGGCACTCACATTATTTTGATACTTTTTGGTGTTAAAAATGAAACACGGTTATTTCCCCCTCGCACTTACGTGCTTGCTTGTACACTCGCGAGCAAAAGTATCGAATCACATTGCATTTTTTCATGTGCACACAATATCTTTGTAAATCGGACTTTTCAAAATTACTTAAAAATGTAATTGTGTTACTTGAAATATTAGCTTTATAAAAAGCTATGAAACATGAAAATTGGCCCAGAATTTTTCAGATTATGGGCAATTTCCCGGTTTGTGAGCCTTGACGCGTTATACGACGTGCATGAGTTGCACTACCCTTGACCCCTATATAACGGAGGTAGAGGTGGGGTTTTTATCTGTCACTTATCAGAAATCGAACGGTACACCTCTCCGCATATTATCCTGTGAAGAACACCTGGAAAAATACGGAAGCCACTGAAGCTCAAGTCGCCGTAGTCATCCAGCTCCTGCAAGAAGGGGGTAATCAACGTTCAGTAGCTGCCGAGGTGAATGTGAGCCAATCTACTATTTGTAAACTTTACCAGAGATTTCAGCAACCTGAAGTTATTACTTCAAGACCAAGAAGCGATCGCAGAAGGTGCACATCGGACAGGAACGACCGCTTCATTGTCTCAACATCTCTCCGAGATGACGACCAGACAGGAGTTACCATCCAGCAGCATCTGCGTGAGGTGTGAGGAGTGGCTGCCAGCGAGTGGACAGTGAGAAGAAGACTCAAGGCAGCGAATTTGATACCCAGGAGGCCTGCGATGGGGCTCAGGTTGCTGGTGCGGTACCGTACAGCCCGAAAAGCATTTGCAGAAATTCATAAGAATTGGACCCTTGAGCAATGGACCCCAATTCTCTTCTTGGACGAGTGCAGAATGTGTCTGAATGGCTGCGTCCGAAAGGGAAGAGTCTACAGGAGACCAGCAGAACGATATACTCAGTGTTGCTACTCCGAAAGAGTCGCCTACGAAGGTGGCTCTGTTATGTTTTGGGGCGGCATCTCGTACGACGCGCGGACTGAGCTGGTTTTTGTGCCTGGCGGTGGTCGTGTGGCGGTGGATTGCCAGGTACAACACGGATACTCTGGAAGAGCATGTCGTCCCTTATGCTGGTATTTTTGATGAGGGAATCATGCTTATGCAGGATAATGCCCCTTGTCATACCGCAAGGGTCACCGCTGCCTACCTCCGCGAGGTGGGCATTGAGACCATGAACTGGCCAGCGATGAGTCCGGACCTCAACCCTATTGAACACATGTGGGAGTTGTGGGACTACCTGAAGAGAAAGGTTCGGGCTCGGGATCCTGCCCCGGCCACTCTTGAAGAGTTGAAGATAGCTTTGCTGGAGGAGTGGGACGGTATTCCTCAAGACTACGTTAGAAAATTAATAAGGTCGATGAAAAATCGCTTTAACTGTGTCAGCAGGGTTAGGGGTAGGGGGCAAGTCTAGGGGTGCTAGGTCGGGTAACCTCCTCGAGTGTCTGGACTCTACCGATTCCTCTTGATTCGGTTGATCCGCAAGAATGGGTAGTGTCTTGGCCGGTGCGCTCTGGAGACAACGGCAAGTGATAATTTAGTGAACCCTAAGTTATCGCTTGCTGGTGTTACCAATAACCCGACACGGGGGGTCGGGGGTTTCCGCCCAGGGAATCGCAAGATTCCCCAGGTGCGGCTTGAGGGAGAGGCCATTGCCGTTTGCCTCTATAATAAATTAATAAATAACGGACCCGGAACCCTGACAAATCCTCTGCTATCAGAGGATTCATGTTAGGCGCGGGGGCTGCAACCGTCAGGCCGGGGCCGAGTTGTGGCTGCGAGGGAGAAAACCTCTATAAAAAGTTACAAGGGAACCCGAGAGGGTGAATCCGAGGTCTATCACCCTCTCCCGGCGCAGAGGTCCCTTTGGTTGGGTCGGAAAGCGTGTGGTGTCGCCCTGCACGCTTACGACGGGAGGGGGGGCTTTTGCCTCAGTAGTGAGGGCAGCTGCGGCTGTTGCCGAGGGGCGTCGTGGTGAAATGTTCGCGATCCCATGACGCCCCTACTACACGGCAGAGAGGGCATACCTTGGTGGTTTTAGACGGTAGTCCGGGGGGTTCCCGGGAGCCGGTCATACCCATCCTAGTTCCTCGGCTAGGTGGGATGCGTAAAGGCATTTCCCCAAAAAAAAAAAGGGGGGCAAGTCCAGGGGGGCAATACTTGATACTAATTTAATAATAATAAATCGTATTGTATGTTAAATAAGCCTTTGTTTCCAAGTTTGCCTTGTTTATTTTTAGAGCATTTTCAGGCTTCTTCCGTTATTTGGGCTTTTTTTCAGCCTTTGGACCTTGAATATTATTAAATTAGCACATTTTTCAATGCGCTACATTATTAGCTTTTATTTAGTACCATAATTTTCAGATTCGGATGGAAAATTACAAAGATATTGGATGCACATGAAAACATGCAAAGTGATTCGATACTTTTGCTCGCGAGTGTAAGGGACGAATGCTGTAGTCCGACATATACCTACGCGATCATGCTAGCTAAGCAGTGATTGTATCATCATCATCATCATATCAGCCGAAAGACGTCCACTGCTGGACATCGGCCTCCCCCAAAGAGTGCCAAAAAGACCGGTCCTGCGCCACCCGCATCCAGCGGACTCCCGCGACCTTTACCAGGTCATCAGTCCACCTTATGGGGGGCCTACCAACGCCGCGCCTTCGTGGTCGCCACACGAGAACGTTTCCGCCCCAACGGCCATCGGTTCTACGTGCAATGTGCCCCGCCCACTGCCACTTAAGTTTAGCGATTCGGAGGGCTATATCGGTTACCTTGGTTCTGCTGCGGATAGCCTCATTTCTGATGCGATGGACAACCCTAACTTCATAGTAGGCAAACAAGATGATTGGCGACCTATACCTACCCACCTCAATCAGCTCAAGGTGGTTTATACTCAACTATTTGAAGTGTATCTAATACTTGTCGCCGGTGCACCAAGGGCAGCCAGGTCCGATCTAGGCTTAAAAATTAACTATGTCCCACCTTAACCTCGTAACCTGTACTGCCATTTAAATATGAACTTTATTTGGTGGTGTTTAAATTACTTTTAGTTATACCTTTAGGATGTGGTAAGAGGTTCGGAAGTTAACATGCGAAATATGTATGCCCTTAATCGAATCCATTCGGCATTAATTGAGAGGTTTATCAAATATCAAGATCGTGTACTGTATTACCTGTGGTATTTACCTATAAGTATTTGGCGGGAACATGAGAGCTCTAGGAATACATGTTTAAAAATGGAATCCTGTTACAATACTTAGGCTAGGGTACCTACCTACTTTCTAATAAAGAAGATAAATGTTCCAAAGTATTCATTATTTTACGAAAATACATAATAACAAGCATTATCAGTTCAAAAAACTGTAACCCGAGTACGGAACAGTAACGGAAAAAAAATAGTTTTTTCATCACACTTGCTCATAAATGGTGTTATTCCATGCCTCCATACAGAAGAACAATGGCCTAAATTGTTCCCGCGGGAAATAATGGTCCCAAGGGAGTAATGAGCTTGTGTGTGATCTGATTGGTTAAGCAAATCTGGACGGCCGCGTACGACAAGAATTCTGCTCTGTGATTGGTTGGAAAATAAAATCGAGCAGGCCATGCCCTGCAAGAACCACATGCTCCATGCTCTGTGATTGGTTGAAATATTGAATCTACGCACTGATCTGGAAGTTCTCAATTTCGTCAATGAAATGAAATGATATATGATGAAATAGCCCCTTTATATGGTTCAACATAAACACGGGAAGTGGTCGATGCCAGCACGGCGGCGCAAGGCAGGACCTGCCCGTGCGGGAATGGATTTCAGGCCAAAATTCCCGCATACTGTGCGATAATGAGATTAAGATTTCGTGACAATTAAAATTTCACCTTTTATGCATTTTTTTTCCTCGCATAATGCATTGTATGTACCTACATCATAATTTATGATACAAGTGGGAATTACCTATCCGCACGTGTACCTATCATTCTCAATTTCTCAAGAGATTCTCTTGAGAATTCCTCAATCAAGCAAATAAAGATTAATAATAATGCCTGACTGGCTCAACGAAATATTTCACCATTGTACTGTGAAAGAGTTTCGAGGCTTGGCCTATTTTTTACATGGAATGTTTTTTATGGGATCTCATTTCTTTTTGTAGACTTTGTATGGGAATGTTATTTTACCAACCGCAAATAATGTAATGTGGTGTTATTTTGGCTGTCAATAAATTCATTTCTCTCTTTCTTTCTTCAATAACGTTTGTATAGTTTTGCAGGAAGGAACTGCCTAAGTAACTTTGTAATCGCATGTATTTGTATAGGATTACAAACTTACGTATGTAGTTTGCATATCTGACTGGATACTGGGACTCAAACGTGACTGGAATTGCAATATTTTTAGATTTTTTATGAATTATTAGGCTAAAAACTAATTACGTTTGAAATTTGGAGCTTGTGGGTCTGCTAGAAGTACCTTAGAATTATCGTGATCATTATCAGTATATAAGTGAGTATGTCAGTGACAAAACTAACGAAGTTTGACGGACAATAGTTCTTAAACTTAATGTTCAAGTTGAATGAAATTGATATTATATGTAAGCCATATTATGCCCTACATGTTCCTGAAAATTCAGGGTTCTAGCTATAGCCAGCACAAAATTACAGGATGTTGAAAATGGCCTGGATGGCTTCGAGAAAAGGATGGTACGGCCGTGCCTCTTTGTTTTGTTATGCTCGACTTGGCGGGGGCACTGCCGTGCCCCCAGATTTGCATTGAGTGTCATACTGGCATGAGATTACGTCATCGTATCTTATGTCACTCCTCATGGTCGAGAGTAGTAAAACGATACTTTACTACGCACTCTGGATTCCGTGTGAACTTGCTACATGGTATACATACATAGATTCACGCCTTTACTTCCGAACGGGGTAGGTAAACAGATCACATTTAGTAACACTTCATTTAGTGCAATTCTCGGTACAAAGATGGAGGAAAGGTGATATGGTAGCTCAGAGCATAGAATACTAGAGAGAGGACAAGCCGCCGGCGGCCGTGTCGCAGCTGTATGCTCAATGGGCATACACTGCCATACTGTGCACGCGTGCTGATCGCAGAGAATATTACGTTTTTTTCCAAAATGCCTGATATGATGCGCGTTTATTGTCAAATAAGCGTGTAGGTATACAAGAGTGTGTGTTATAGATGTGTGCGTGCTTTGTCTTGTCAATTACTTGGGCGTTGTGTGGGTTAATGTACTTGCGACAGGCTCACTCTATACAAATCGGCCGCCATGTCCGATCTCCTTATATTCATACATCTGTGTATGGTAGTGATTGGTTGCTAGCTGATCGCCCACAACACACCTCAACGCTATTTCAATAGTCGACTCTTACAACACCCATGGGAAGAAAGGGGGTGGTGCTAAGTAATTTAACCCGACACCACACGGGTAATATAGTTAGGGTATCATATTCAATTTCCGGCATTCATTTTAAGTACCCAATTAAGTTAAGAAAGATTTGGTAGATAACTATATAAGTATGCCACGCAAATGGACTTATTGCCAATCTTAGCACAGGCTTACACTTAACACTATGGGCACTAGACTCGAGAACAATAGTCGTGACTATCATCACCCAAATAAAGGCCCTTGCCGGGTTTCAAACCCGGGACCTCCAGCTTCATGGGCTAAACGGTCGTCAAAAGTTTGACATACATATTACTGGCTTTTGTCCGCGACTCCGTCCGCGTTAAACTAGTTTATATCGTAGCTCCAAACAAACTTTCATCGCCCATTTCACCGCCTTAGGGGATGATTTCCGGGATAAAAACTATCCTATCTCCTTCCCCGGGACTCATACTATCACTATATCAAACAGCACAACACACTTTCGCATTTATAATATTATAGTATAGATGGATGTATATAGCATATATTAGCCTATATAGTTATATACCCAGATCGTTCACAATACCACCCTCGCGTTATCGTGATGACTGACGTGACAGTTTCAGTTCAGTTTCAGATCTAACTCGTTGCCACGTAAATACCTACCTACACGGATGTTTCCTGTATAAATTAAGTAAACATATTTGGGTAATTCCTACTTTTTAACCGACTTCAAAAAAGGAGGTTATACTCGTATGTTCCACTGTACTTTTTTTTTATGTACCTAGGTATATTCGCCGATTTCTCCGTCAATTGTCGACCGATTTCCAAAATTCTTTTTTTATTCGATAGACATACTCCCGAGGTGGTCCTAATTGTCTCCAATTTAGGATCTGATTATGGGATCCCAGGGAAATTGAGGGCAACCCTCAAATTTTATAGGCACGCGTGTAGTGATTTCGGTATTTTCTATTATAACTCGTGTATTTACTCTCGGAAATCGTAATTTTGGTGAAGTGGAATTGATGATGAAGACCACAGATAACAGTAAGTGTGGAAATAAATAAAATAAAAAAAAATAAAAAAAAAATAAAAAATAACTTATGGAACTTTGGAACTCCTCAAATATGTAAAGTACGTCAAAGATTCTGCCATGATTCCGTTGAAGTAGCAACTAATGAAGTGTTAATTCTGAGATCCTTGAGGAATCGACGGGACTCCTCAAATATTATCAGCCCACATATAGCGACTTGGGTTTTTTCTGTAATAATCAACGCATTTGCTCTCGAAAAGCAGTTCATGTGGTAAATTGGAAAGGAAATGAGGAAATTTTCATGTACCACGTGACTTGGCGAAGTACTGAATTGAAGTCAGCTTAAACTTTGTTTTAAAAATAATTATTATTCGAACATCCAAGCGAAAACTGATATGCAAATTGGCCCAAGTTTTCGTGTATGTTTACGCCATATAATAATAAGAACGAAACTCCGTTTGTATGGAGAACCGAGCTCTTTACCATCACGGCTAGCACAATATGATGATGAATAAATAAATAATAGTACATTACTTACCTAGGGCGGTTAAACAAAGAATGTCTCAGATCGCAGGTATTTGACGCCCGAGCCGAAGGCAAGGGCGATAAATATGCGCTCTGAGGCTTTCTTTATTACCGCCCGTGGTAAGTACAAAATTTTACGTCTCTATCTGGCCAGGAAGTGGGGTTTTCCGCACGCATAGCGTGCGGTAATTCCTACTTTATGGCCAGGTATGACGTAAATGAAATAAATAGACACATGACGGCGCGCGAGCTCTCTCGATTATTCTCGCACTATCCGTCTCTCTCTTATTAGAAAACTTAGAAAGAGAGGTACGAGTATAGTGCGAGAAAAATCGAGAGAGCTCGCGGGCCGTGTTGTGATACCCGTGGCACGGTCATTGTGATTCTCAGCTGCTAACTATTATCAGTGTCATAATCGAGGCACGTGCAAAGATGCCTGAAGACCTGTTTAGTGTCGGTACGTTTACAAAGAAACAATTAAATGCATAACTAGTTAATTAAACGATTAATTGAGTGAACTGGATTTTAACATTTTTAACTGACAATCACTGACCTTACAGAGTCTTCAAAAGTTCGTCGTTTTTAGGCTCGGAGTTCGTGGATCTGGTAATGGCTGCCCCTTGCCCCTTTGAACAATGTTGTTTATTTATTACCTACTAGCTGCCCTCGCGGCTTCGCCTGAGTATTGCAAAGAACTCAGGCAAACCCGCGGGATATAACATAGCCTATAACCAACCAGAAAGTCCATTCGACAGGCAGGGGAAAGAATTTTTGAAATCGGATAAGCGGTTTCAGATATTACCCGAAACATACAAACTTAGGTACAAAGCTAACTTAAAGTTAATTCTTAAAGGGTCGGCAACGCGCATGTAACACTCCTGGAGTTGCAAGCGTCCATAGGCTACGGTAACCGCTTACCATCAGGTGGGCCGTAAGCTTGTTTGCCACCGACGTGGTATAAAAAATAAATAAAACAAACCTACAATCTCACAGACTTTTCCCCTTAATAATATTAGTACCTATGGATTATTTATTTAAACTTTATTGCACAATACAAGAAAAAGAACAAATGGCGGAAAAAAATGCCATAGGTAAGGCGTTCTCTACCAATAAACCATTGGGCTAAAACATTAAATGCCTGATAAACTATTGGGTTGATTTAAGAGGACGTTCATGTGCACACTAGCGCCACTGATAAATAATTGTGATTATTTAAATTTAACGATATGCTGTTGGTAGGTATATATTTAAAAAAAGGAGGCCGCTATACACTGTATGTCGTATTTAAATACCTTGTGAATACATCAAACTATTTAGTTTATACAGTACCGGTCAAAAGTTTAAGTTCACTCTTTGGTTTATGTACAAATGAGTATTTTTGGACAATAATTTTTTGCAGTTCGGAAGCCGAAAATTGTTTCCAACTGTTTCGTTATTGTTTACAGGGATGTGTTTGATTAGTCAGACACAATTTACGTAGATTTCTAAACAACTGATTCCCTAAAAACCAACATTGTATCTGATCATTGTACGTTTTAAGTGGCAAGGCCATGTGGCCCAGCCTTTGCCGTCATTCCTATAAGATTTTAGGGAATGGGTTGTTTAGAAATATACGTAAATTGTGTCTGACTAATCAAACACATCCCTGTAAACAATAACGAAACAGTTGGAAACAATTTTCGGCTTCCGAACTGCAAAAAATTATTGTCCAAAAGTACTCATTTGTATCTAAAACAAAGAGTGAACTTAAACTTTTGACCGGTACTGTATGTTGCTGGATTCGTCGATCAATGAACTCAAAAGAAAAACGGCCGTTTTAACTTTCTGGACGCATAGATTGAAAGAATCCAGGAACGTAAAAACTATTATGATGTTTTCAAAAGATACTTAAATACAAAATACAGTGCATAGCGGCCTCCTTTTTTAAATATCTATCGTTCAATTTAATAATCACAATTATTTACCAGTGGCGCTAGTGAGCACATGAACGCCCTCTTAAGGCGCATTAGTGCGTTCCAAATAACAGCCCAGATACTTAGGTATTAGGTACTTAGTATTGTTTGGACAAGTGTTAATTGGCCCAAAATGTGTTGCAAGTGTATCTACCTACCCACCCTAGTCTTTTGCCAGACGATCTTTCATACACCCTGTATATCTAAACCAAAACTGTATCTACTTACGGGAATACGTTTCAAAACCTTTCCATTTAGCTGCACCTAACTTACTGAAATCTTACATAAAATTTACATAGTATATTTACTCTCCGCAAAATCAAGGATCTCATCATACAACTAAGGTCTAACCAAAATAATGTCAGGGTCAGCCATTTTGCGAATCGCATATCGTATCGACTGAGTGATAGGCACACTGATAGTTGCCATAGTAATCACAAAACAGCGCCCCCTATGACAAACCTCACATAAGTAGATAGGTACCTAATTCTGCTAACTTTACAACCACTCTTCGACAAATGTATGAATTGGAATCGGTTTTGTATTTATAGCGCCTGCGGCGCTACCACGAACTTCGTATCCCGGACTTCGTATATCTCCGTTTCGGTCGCTCGAATACCATAAACCATAAGTGCGATAGAGACGGAGATATACGAAGTTCGAGATTCGAAATTCGTGGTAGCGCCGCTGTGCGTGCTGACTGCTGACGCTTAACCGAATATATCGACTATCGTATACGCTAGCGCCATCTAACGAAAAACAGCGAAACAAATGAAACCGATTACCTTCCGTTCGACGCAAGCTATTACTTGCGTTCTTTCCAAACTACACCTCCAATTTTACTAGTCAAGGTCGATTATGGCCCAGCACAATGAACAAGTTAAGAGATTGCGTAAATAACCGATCGCGCCGCGCCGGCGAAATCAAACGATGAATGAAACTCAAGCAAGGAGGTCAATGTTGATTACTGAAATCGATCACCGTTGTCGTCTCCACGCGAGCTGTCATGTCATGATCGCGACGGACCTTGACCCTCATACGGATTGTAAAGCCTGACACACCCGCTGTGTTGGCAAGAACCCCCAGAACAATTGATGGCATAGGTAGGATAATAATAGGTTGCAAAAATTAGGGCGCCGCAGGGGGTAAGTAATACGAGATATAAGAACTCATCATATAACATTCATAATATATACGCTCACTTTGTATAAGCTTGTTGAGTATAACATTCACTGGATATAATGAACGAAATATATAATTTCAAAATATCTACTTTTGTAAAGTATAACGTTATTAAGATATAATACCAATTGATATAACGATTAAAGTGTATAATGTTCATAACTCGCATAAAGATTGAAAACATATATTATTCAATTAATCTAACATCAAAAAGCATAATGCTCGTATAGTATAAACGCACACAATTATTTTAATAGCAATCGCTGAATATACTGAATGTGACTTTCTTAGAGCGATAGCCTCAAATTTGTGTTTGAAGAAAAGTAAACATTGAAGATATGCATGTTACCTATGTTGGTTAAAATAAAATATTTTTTTATGTGTTGTGTGGTCTTCCTAATTTAAAATCAACCTTACCTTACTTATTAATCCTGAACTTTAGTTAAAATAAATTGTCTCCTTGTCCTTGACCTTAAAACTAACCTAACCGAACTTTTTTTTTTTGAGAAACGCATGGCAATTATTTTAAACTAACCTCAACCTAACCTAACCGCCAGCGTGTCGACGTCACCCCGCTTCGCGGGGTGCCTATTTCCGCTCTAAGGGACACAAGATAACCATAACCTAAACCTACCAAAAATACAATCGTTGATTTGTTTTTTACTACGCCCCCCGAGCCCCCCTTTTTCTAGCTGCCTTAACCTAATTCCGCGGGCTCTGATTTATATCTTATGTCTCTTATATATTATAATGCTTATACTAAAAGATATTATGTATTATGATCGTTATACGTTTTGCATGTTATACCAACTGAAATTAGTAAATTTGAGTGTTATGTAAAAAAACGTTATATAAAATGAATATTATGGCAACTGACCATTATTCCTCATAATTTTATTGATTTTGTTATTATAGCTAACGTTCATTATATCTTGTCAACGTTATTAATATGAAATTATATATTATGTTGTTGTATTTCGTGAGACGCACCCCGCCGCAGGTTCATGGTCTTCTCTCCCTCTCACTGAGCATAAGCGTGAGCGAGATGGAAGTGCGTGTTCGGAAGCGCGGATATCATGTTTTTTTATTTTAATTTTTTGTACGTTTTAATAAATAAAAAGTAATCACTAAGTTCCCTCAAAGATGATGTTGCCGATTTTTAGAACCAATTTTAATATGTTTCGCTTTTGTGCATAATTTGTTACGAATGTTTTAAGTGTATTTTAGACCTGTTTGTGATTTTTATCTATCGAGCGAAAGTTGCTTAAGTAATCATGTTTCGAATCACTGATCTCGCTGCAGAAAAGCCTCAAGATTACTATTCGTATTTTTTTGAAACCATATTTTTATTATAAACAGACGCATTATATTGTTTCAAAAACTCTGTTCGCTTAATTTCGCTGAACCTACGGCGCTTGAAATCGCCGCTTTCATTCAATACTTATAAAAAAATGTGTTCAAATAGGAGCGCTTTGGGCAATGAATTGAGTTTAGTCCTGATTGTAAAATCATCTGGTAAGTAATTCAGCTTTATCCGCCACCATTTATTCTAATACTTACTTTTTTTGTGAATAACTCGTTCAATTATCGACGTTACGGTTAACGTGGGTAGGTTCCATTCCAATCGTAAGCTTTTTAGTATAGGAACCTACATAGAAGCACAGAATAAGTAATAGTACTATGTACAGAAGGTTCTCTGTTAACAAATTCCCTGTTTAGGTACGCCAAACGTGCCTAAATAATGTGGCCATCCCGTTCTATCGCATGCGACGCGCTGCGACCCGAGCGAGCGTCCTGTACCAGCACTGGAGCCTGGCAGCCACTGAATAGAGCCCTTCGAAGGGGCGACCGGCATGTACTTGTAGCGATAAACACAAATCGCGAGTGAGCCGCGCCTGATAGAAGATAGATATTGAAGTTTTCGTTCATTGAGATGATGAAAATTGGCGGCTGAACGGATTTAGGTGAAGTTTTGCATTTTCATAACCTAGATTAACAAAGGGTACCTACCTACTTTTTTATCCCGAAAATCATCACTTAAAATTGGTGAAATCGGGGATGAAAGTTGATATGGAAGTCATGCTGACGAAATCTCAGGTAATTGTTGTCTTTACTGAAAACCGCAACACGAAACACGCGACAAAATACCACATTATGCGGTAAAATAATTCAAACATTTCCATATAAAATATTTCATTTTATTTACATACTTAAGCACTAATAATACACTTAAACTTACTATTTACAGTATTTACGTGGGGTTTATTTGATAAGCGTTATCATTATTTTGTTTCTGTACCCCTTTCAGTGACCCTCAAATGCGGTTCTGTTCGAAAAACAAGATAAATACAGAGAAACATCAGAGGGCCTACCGCGAAAGGCATTCGAAGTTTCCCCTCTCTGTCGCACTGACGTACGAACTCTTAAGTATGACAGAGAGGGGAAACTTCGAATGCCTTTCGCGGTAGGCCCTCAGTACTGCTTCAGTGAGCCGAAATGAACCTTATTGCAAAGGAGTAAGGTACAACAGTTTAGGCGACATTTCTAGACTACACACACCTTATAAGTGGGTAGAGGTACATATTTAATTTATATATTGCACAAAATAAACATCACGTTCAACGCGGGCTTACTACCATATGGGATTTTATGCCAACTAATCCTGGGGCAAAAAAAAATTGTACAGTCGAAGTCTCAAGACAGCCTTTCTAATATATCTATGCACAGTCTTTATTGTTTCTGATCATAAGACGCATGTGTAGATATTTTTGATAGGTTGTCTGTATAGATATTGGAGAACTCAACTGTAACACTGTACATGATACCAAAATATGAACATAAAGGAATGTTCAAAAGTTAATGTTAGTCTAAAACTTTCTTATAAAGAATAGCATACACAATCTCTTATTTTGTTCAATTGTAAGTTTTTATACATTTTCAGCCAGTCTCAGAAACCTATAATAGCCTCTAACTTTTTCACAAGACTGTGTTTACAGCACCCTAAATGTATGAACTACTAGGTCCTATAAGGTCGGGGTCTCTCGGCCCTAATTTCCATTTTCCATGTTGGTATTATTAAAAGGGGTCCAGTTAGGGCCCTTACAGACGAGCGACCATCGGCGACCGTCGCCAGCTGCGGGGCGAACGCCCGCGACGGTCGCCGACGGTCGCCGACACGCCGGCGCCGCGGCGACCGTCGCCAGCTGCGGGGCGAACGCCCGCGACGGTCGCCGACACGCCGGCGCCGCGGCGACCGTCGGCGACCGTCGCCAGCTGCGGGGCGAACGCCCGCGACGGTCGCCGACACGCCGGCGCCGCGGCGACCGTCGGCGACCGTCGCCAGCTGCGGGGCGAACGCCCGCGACGGTCGCCGACACGCCGGCGCCGCGGCGACCGTCGGCGACCGTCGCCAGCTGCGGGGCGAACGCCCGCGACGGTCGCCGACACGCCGGCGCCGCGGCGACCGTCGGCGACCGTCGCCAGCTGCGGGGCGAACGCCCGCGACGGTCGCCGACACGCCGGCGCCGCGGCGATCGCTGTCGTGTCGCAGCGCGCACTCGTCGATGTGTAGTCCAAAGACTACAATATACATACTGAACTGAACTGAAACTACAATATACGCGGGTGAAAACTAGTAGATAAATAAATACTTAAATACATAGAAAACATAATCCCCGTTCACTGTATCTCAGTCTCTCTTTTTTAACCCATGCTTAAAGAGAGAGAAAAATATATGTGGACGCGGATTATTAGGCAGCATAGTTTATATTATTGAACATGGCCGAATTTATATAAAACTGTCACAGGAATTTGAATCTTCTACCATGGGCAAAGATAATTAAGACAAGGAAGATTGCTCACTCCATACAATGCTACTAGTCACACGTAATAGTACATTACTGAAGAGGCCGTGAAGTAAGGGATTGCTGGACGAGTTTGGGGTAGACGGCCGAGTCGTAGACGAGGCCGGATACAACGAGTCCAGCAATCCCTGTTCCGGCCGAGGCTTGTATAGTGCTTTTCTCAAACGATGTGAGGAAATAATAAATAGTTATTTGTTATACAAGGGTGCAGTTATATTTTAACCGCGAGTGTGGAATTAAAACACGAGCTAGCGAATGTGAGTGGTTCAAAAATAGAATCCTTTTCACCTCACTAAATTGAGGAAAATTCTACATAAAAAAATCAAAGAAATAAAAAAACATTAAAACAGAAAGAAAGTATTAAAAAAAAGAGAAAAAAAAATAAAAACATTTAAAAAAGAAAAGAATTAACATACATAAAGGGAAACAAACATTTAAAAAGGGAAAAAAACTTGAAAAATAACATTTAAAGACCATACAACATTTTCAACATTAACAAATAGACTAAACATCAAGAAAAGGAAAAGAAAACAGCTCATTATAAAAAAACGTTAAAAAACAAAAAAAAAACAAAAAAAAAACGAGAAAAAAAAAACAGCTCATTAAAAAACATTAAAAAAACCAAAAAAAAAACGTTTAAAAAAAGAAAAAAAAAGGGAACAGCTAAAACCTTTAAAAAAACATAAAAAACATTGAAAAAAGAAAAAAAGAAAAAAAAAACATTAAAAAAGGGGAAAAAAACATTTAAAAAGGGAAAAGATAGAAAAAACTTGAAAAATAACATAAAAGACCATATAAAAATTTCAACATTTAAAAATAGACGGCAAAACAAGAAAAAAAACATTTAAAAATCATTAAAAAACGATAAAAACAAAAAAAAACAGGAAAAAAGAAAAACAACAGCTCATTATAAAAAAACGTTAAAAAACATTGAAAAAAAGAAAAAACATTTAAAAAAACAAAAAAAAACGAGAAAAAAAAACAGCTCATTTAAAAAACAAAAAAAACCGTTAAAAAACATTAAAAAACAAAAAAAACGTTAAAAAAAAGATGAAAAAAAAGGGAACAGGTAAAACCTTTAAAAAAACATAAAAAACGTTAAAAAACATTGAAAAAAGAAAAAAAAACATTAAAAAAGTGGAAAAAAACATTTTAAAAGGGAAAAGATAGAAAAAACTTGAAAAATAACATAAAAGACCATACAAAAATTTCAACATTCAAAAATAGACGGCAAAACAAGGAAAAAATACATTTAAAAATTATTAAAAAACGAGAGAAACTAAAAAAAAAACAAAAAAAAGAAAAAAACAACTCATTAAAAAAAAAACAAAAAAAAGGTAAAAAAACATTGAAAAAACAATAAAACATTTAAAAAAAGAAAAGTAAAACATACAAAAAGGAAAAAAAATAGAAAAACTTGAAAAATAACATAAAAGACCATACAAAATTTTAAACATTAAAAATTAGACATAAACATCAAAAAAAGAAAAACACTTTTTAAAATGATTATAAACGATCACTAAAATCACGAACATTAAAAAAACAAAAACAATTAAAAAAGAGCACCTACCTAGTAGTGGTTGGCAGTATGTAATTTTCCCTTTGTCTGTTTAATATTAGTAAGCAAATTTAAAAAGTTAGAGTAGCGGCCAATAATGTTTTTAGTTAGGGTTTTCATACATTACTTCTTGGCCTAGGCCAAGAGGTAATGTAGGGAGCCATAAACATGAAACTTCATGTCTTGATTTCGTGACATTAACGCATACATTTCCGAGCATGTTTGAGAAAATCTTATTATCGTCGCCGGTACCTCGTAGTTCCCCTTATTATTTTAGATGGCGTTGTTTTCAATGTAAGCGGTGAAGCAGGCTGTTAAGTAGTCACCCCTAACATAAGATTCAAAATTTCGGGCCGGGCGGCCATTTGATTTTGGTCGAGTGGTTCGGGTGTTTGACTCACAAGTCTGAGTACGTCGGTTCGCGTCCCAACTCCTGTAACCTGTTTTTGTATTTTTTCTTGCCACGAGACACGTCGCGGCGTCAGTTTAGCGTTTTTCAAAAAAAGTGTACAAAACTTTTTTTTCAGAATACGCATTTTTTTGGTTTATCTTACTCGGAATCTTTGATACTATCGATCCTCATACAAGAAAAAAAGTGTCTTAAATATTCCATTCCAGACGTCCCATTTTTGAATGCAGTCTTTTTTTATTTACATGGTCGTGACGCACGGGAAGAAAAACCTTACAAAAAATCTGGGACACTTTTTTTCTTGTATGAGGATCGATTGTAATAACGATTCTGAGTAATAATATAAACAAAAAAAAACAAATTCTGAAAAAAAAAAGTTTTGAAAACTTTTTTTGAAAAACGCCCAGTTGTGCTAGTCCCGCTAGATAAGTATACTAGAATCAAGCAGAGTACAATAGTTTTAATTTTATTCAAATTTTTCCGAATTATATTTGTCATTTTAACTATTAACTTATTTATTATTTTAACCTTAATAATTTTTGATTTTAAGCAAACGCCTTTAATTAAAGATTCAGATTTTTTTCGTTGAGTAGTCTGTGTGAAAAATAATTTATAGTAAACCTAGTCCCGAAATCGCGTCGACTTAACGTAATTATCACAGCGGCGCTACCACGAAGTCCGAATCTCGAATGTCGTATATCTCCGTCTCTGTCGCTCGAGTACTATAAACCATAAGTGCGATAGAGACGCAGATATACGAAGTTCGAGATTCTAAGTTCGTGTTTATAGCTTTATAATATTATCATCCCGAAATCCACTTTTTCCCTAACAATTTTTCTCAAATGTTTTTGACTATTTCGTGTATGTACATCTAAATAAATATAGTTTTCACCTCACTAGCTCGGAAAGCCCATTTTTATTCTTTAAAAACAGATAGCAAAACTGCATTTTATCCACAAGAGTGCAAAGAATATTTGAAATCCGAACGTGTTATTAGTTACTTTTTTAAACATAATAACATGTAAAGGTCAGTCCAGACAGGACATTTTTCGCCCATCAGATTTTTGATTTTATTTAGGTACCTTTTTTGAATGTTTTATTCTTTTTTTTAATGTTTTTAATTCTTTTTTTGTTTTTTAAATGTTTTTTTTGTTTTTTAAATGTTTTTTCTTTTTCTCCTTTTTATAAATGTTGTTTCTCTTTTTAAATGTTTTGTTTCTTTTTGAATGTTTTTCTGTTTTTTTTTATTTTTAATGTTTTTTTGGTATTTTTATAAGTTTTTTTCTTTTTTTTAAAACTTTTTTTAATGTTGTTTGAAATTCTATTTATTTCTTTGATGTTTTCGTCTAAATTTTAATGTTTTTTTTTATATTTTATTGATTTAAATGTGTTTATTCAAGGTTTTTTTTTCCACTAAATATTTTGTTTTAATGTTTTGTTTCTTTTTGATTTATTTTTGTGGTTTTTCCACTTTTTTCTCTTTTTAAATGTTTTTTTTTTAAGTTTTTTGTCTTTTTTTATTTTTTTTTACGTTTTTTCTCTTATTTTAATGTTTTTTGTAACTTTTTTTACTTTTAATATGTTTTTGTCCCTATTTTAATGCTTTGTTTTTCTTTTTTTAATGTTTGTTGCATTTTTCTCCTTTTCATAAATGTTTTGTTTCTTTTTGAATGTTTTTGGTTTTTTTTCTTTTTTATGTTTTTTTGGTCTTTTTTCTCTTTTGTATGCGTTTTTTCCTTTTTTTAATGTTTATTTTTCATTATTTTAAGGTTGTTTGAAATCCTCTTTTATTTTTTTGATGTTTTTGCCATATTTTAATGTTTTTTTTCATTTTTTATTGATTTATGTGTGTTTTTCCGAGGTTTTTTTCTTTTTCCATTTTTTTTTTCCACTGTTCTCTTTTTTCATGTTTTTTTGTCCTTTTTTGTCTTTTTTTACCTTTTTTCTCTTTATTTAATGTTTTTTGTTACTTTTTTCTTAGTACATGTTTTTTTTAGTTTTTCTTTTTTTACGTTTTTTTTCTTAATATTATGTTTTTTGTAACTTTTTCCTTTTTTATATGTTTTTGTCTCTATTTTATTGCTTCGCTTTTCTTTTATCAGTCTTTTTTAATGTTTTTTGAAATTATTTTTGCCTTTATTAAGTTTTTCTTTATTTTAATGTTATTTTTTTTGTTTCTCAATGTTTTTTCTCTTTCCCTCTTTATTAAATGTTTTTTTTAATTTTGTAATATTTTGTTTCTTTTTAAATGTTTTTTTATATTTTTTTCCCCTTTTTAATATTTAATAAAAAAACTTACTTTACTTTTTTGTTTTTTTCCTCGCTTTAGTGAGGTGAAAGATTTGTGTTACACACGGGTGCAAGTTATTTTGACGTCTCGTGTGTTGCAACACTCGCTACGCTCAGGATTCTATTTTTGAACCATAGAATCCATTCGCTAGCTCGTGGTTCAACCCTAGAATCCATTCGCTAGCTCGTGTTTCAATTCCACACTCGCGGTTAAAATACAACTTTGCACCCTTGTATAACAAATAACTATTGTAAGTATCAGGTTTTCAAAGGCCTTAAGGCGCTGTCAACACCAAAAACGCGCACACTGTCTATTTGTATCGGAGTAAGCGAGAGCGAGTGTTACTTGAGCGGCCAGGTTTTAGACGAAAATAACGAATAAATATTGAAATAAAAAAAAATGTGGAGTATTTGTGAAATATGGCTCGTCTACGGTTTAGGTATGAATATGTGGACTTCGTGTTTTTAATTGCAGACCCATACGTCAAAAACATAAGGACATAGAACCGTTTAAGATGATTTTAAGACCAATCTTTGCGATTATTTTCTATCGAGCCGATTTCATCCAATTATGTTTCAAGTCCGTCTACGGTCTTGGAAATATGATGAATATTAACTTATATTTTTTTTGATGTGCTAGAACAAATAGTTTTTTTTCTTATACAACTGCTCAAATAATATCAATTTCAACAAAGTCTTGTCAGCCTCTTAAACATCGTATGTAGCGACAACGAGTAGGTAAATATTTTAGTGTGCTTTGGCCTTGACCTTACTTGCCCACCATGTTGAATGCCATATTAGATTTCTGTGATTTGATTATCGAACGAGCGAGCGAAGCGAACGAAGTTCTATGCTTCAGGGGCTACCTGAGGTTTTCATCGATTTTTGACTAGTTTTGAATCGATACAAATACTTTTGCACTACAGATAGAATTATAAGGTAAACGGTTATCGATTCTTCAATCTTTAATCTCCATTTTAGTGTACCATATTTTGAAAGTAATGAATAGTTATTTTTTTATGATTTTTTTAAACATTGTCTACAAAAACACCTTCTTTGTTATAAGATTGCTGTGAAAGATCTAACATATACGAAATTTACATATTTGAGTTCGTCTCTGGTGTCTCTATAAACATGTGTAGGGTTTTGATTTTAAACTAATTAAGACAAAAGTTATGGCCAGAAAACCTGTTTTTTGGTCTAAAATTGTTCAACTTTGATGCCAAATATCTCGAAGACAGTGATGTTTGAAGTATATATGGGATACTATATTGCTTAAAACTGTTGTTGTTAATATGATAAGCTACAAAAAACATTACAAAACTAAGGGATTCAGATTGAAGGTCATTGGCGTATGGGATCCCCTTCAGCTCGCTCAGCTTGTGTCGAAAATCATTCGTATGTCCTGTCACAGAATAAGTAATAGTACGTCCGGTGTCTGTCACGATGTCCGGTGTTCCGCTGTCCGGCTCAACCGATTCTAGTGAAAATTTGTTATACTTAATATTTTTGCCAAGTCAATTTTTCTAAATTAAAAAAGTGTTAAAAAAAGGACTAGACTCGCGCAAGATAGAAAATCGTGGACTTGCATGGAGGAGGACTGTGCCCAATCTTCCCAAAACTAATTTAAGTATTTAGCTTGTTTTTAATGTAACGAAATGTACCTACTTAATTCTTGTTCGAATGATTTTGTGGAAATAAAAGGCAATAATAATAATAATAATAAAAAACCAGCCAAGTGCGAGTTGGACTCGCGCACGAAGGGTTCCGTACCATTATCAATAAAAATATTTATTTTATTTTCTTTTTAGTATTTGTTGTTATAGCGGCAACAGAAATACATCACCTGTGAAAATTTCAACTGGAACTATCAAGGTATCAGTGAGATACAGCCTGGTTACAGACAGACGGACGGATGGACGGACAGCGGAGTCTTAGTAATAGGGTCCCGTTTTACTCTTTGAGTACGGAACCCTAAAAAACAGGCTCGCGGGGGGCTACTCCTAGTTAGAAAGAGACGGATAGTGTATCTCGCCGCGACACAGAGCTCGCGGGCCATCCTGTGATAACCGTGCTGCTCACAGGTTTGTTAATTAAATTGTTTTTTACCGCGATTTTTTTATAACTTTTTATCAATTTTAAACTTAATCGGCGCAATAAATAATAAATTCATCATCATTATCATCATATCAGCCGAAAGACGTCCACTGCTGAACATAGGCCTCCCCAAAAGAGTGCACGTGGAACCTATGGCCATTGGGGCGGAAAGGTTCTCGAGTGGTGACCACGTACCGGAAGGCGCGGCGTGGGTAGGCCCCCCACATGGTGGACTGATGACCTGGCCCCGTAGCATGGATGGCCCACGCGATAAGTGACAGGATAGAGTATCCGTCCCTGGCTGACACCGTTCGATAGAACGAGACGACGCGCTTATCCTATCACTTATCGCGTGATAACGCCATCCATGCTACGGGGCCAGCGGGGCTAGCACAACTGACACAACAAGCGCGACGCTAGTCGAGAGAATCCACCCGCCTCTTTCTAATTTGCACAATACGAGTGCGACAGGAGTCGCTGAGTCGCGCGCGACATGACTTAGCAGCAAGTTGTGCTAGACGTACTTTTCGTGGGTCCGCTGGATGCAGGTGGCGCAGGACCGGCCAATAAATAAATACTTTAAATAATTTCAAGATGTCGGAACGGCAACTTTTCCCATTCTGACCTCTGATTTGTTTTTGTGACCTATTAGATCCTCCCATATCAATTTTGAACACAATCCTTGTCAATGTAGGTTATTGTGTTATCAACTTTGTATGGAAATGTTATTTTACCAACCACAAATAACGTTTGTATAGTTTTGCGGGAAGCAACTGCAAAAGTAACTTTGTAAACGCATAAATTTGTATAGGATTACAAACTTACTTATGCAGTTCGTATATCTCAAAATCGTGACATTTTCATACAAAGTTGATAACAGAATAACCCACAAAAAGAAATGAGATCCCATAAAAACCTTCCATGTAAAAAATAGGCCAAGTCTCGGAACTCTTCCACAGTAAAAAGTGGTGAGATATTTCATAGAGCCAAGTTAGGCATTCTTATTAATCTTCATTTGCTTACTAAATAAAATTTTGTGACTTGGCAATCACACTTACATAGTTTAAGGTATGCAAAAAATAGTAAATGCAGTAAAGCTGTGTGATTCCCGTGTGGTTTTTATGGGATTTAGGTATTTAAAATTTAAACGAGTTCGAACGGGAGAATTGGTTATAATTATAATACCCTTCCATTCTAACTTCCAAAGGTTTGCAGGGCTGTTATTCGCTACGCGTTAATGCGGCTCACCCCGCCGGTCACCCGGTACAAAACTAGACCTCTACCTACGCTTAATTACTACGCATCGCGGTGTCAAGGTATATTTGTGGGCGAGCGTTGAGGTGAGCTTAAAACAAGTTACAGAATAGCGGGGCTGTAGTTGTGGTGTGTCTTTGTATGTTTATAGATTGTACTACGGGTTATGAGCAAAAATAGACCTTACGTTTTGGAAGTAAGGTTGCAAATTTATTGTGTGGTAGGCTGGTCGGTAATTGTAGCGTCAAGGAATTACCATTTTAGAGCATATCGCTAACTGTTTACATAGCTCAAAAGCTATCTGCCAGACTTACGTGCAGAAGGGACGAAGTTCAAATCTTATACATGTTAACAATATTTTGTTTGTCGATATTTGTAGTTTTAGAATTTAGTAGTTTAGAATAAGTTCGCGGGTTAGTTTAAAATCATTCGAAATCGAAATCTTACCGATGCTAGATTAAAATATGCAAATATGAATACTGAAAGTGTCAACAGCAAGTTTGTTGTAAGTAGGTATTTGTAAATGTTGTACTTATGGTTTATGGTACTCGAGCGACAGAGACGGAGATATACGAAGTTCGAGATTCGAAGTTCGTGGTAGCGCCGCAGCCTAGCCTAGCCCAGCACATGCTGAGTCTGGGGCCTATTGTCACAAATTCAGTTTTTTACTTAGGTACTGTTTGTTAGTTTGTAAGTTTATTTTATATTATTATATTTTTTCTTGTAATAAATACGTTTTCTGATTCTTATTATATGTTTCAGCAAGGGGTACGCTTTTTGGACGAAATGGTATTTTTGTATACGACTGAATTCATTAGAAAAATTACTAAACTCTAGTCGGAGTAACCATGTTTGTTTAGAGCAAAAACTATTGGATAGGGTTCGTTTTAGATTTCAATATTTTCAATCGAATAATAAAATTTAAATAGTGCTAAAGTAAATTTGAATTTGCTTTTAATTACTGATTTTAAATCAAAATCTCTGATTGTTTTAAATTTATTTAGTTATGCACGATTCTTAAATATGCGCCATCTAGCGGAATGCAATACCAGCGCGTAGCCATTCAGCTTAGAAAAACGTGCGATCGATGGATCTAGTCACCGATTAAAAATTGCTTTGTATTATTTTGCTATTTGCGTGTTATTTTGTGACAATGGTGTATTGTATGCCTTAAAATTTGTTAATGTGATGATTTAGGACACTAAAATGCAATATTTTGACGAATTCTACGCTACTTTTTTCATTGAGAGCCTAGTAGCGCCATCTCGGATTATTTTATGAACTACGGCGACGTTTCCACAGAGTTAGCAATCTTCCTTGTCTTATAATTATCTTTGACCATGGGCAGTAGAGTTGCTTTTTGATTGGACTACTTCGATGCAATTCGGCCAACTTGAACATTTTTTTTCAATTTATTTGGAACAAAAAACAGTAATCTCAAGGATTTTTATTTATTTATACAAGCCTTTGTTTCCATATTGATACAGAGTAGAGTTTATGTATAAAGCGTTTTGGATACATCATTTTATTTGATATGGATCCCTAATTATACATTATACAAACCCAAAAAAAGTAAGTTTCCGCACGCGTGACACTGACTTCATACAAACTCTCTTCCATCTATTTATATATCGAATCGTGAACTAAAACTGTAGAACCTTGTCCAAATAACAACCCACACTAAGTACCTATACCATATTTGTTCTAGCTTGATTATGACAGATGCCAAACTGACGTATATTACGTAGTGTTTTCAAGGCAGCTAGACCTTATATTAACTGATTTGTGATCAAATCTATACAAAATCCGCATATTAGACGTAATTTAACATTTACAAGCAATAATTGTCCCTTGAAAAAAATATGAATTTCGCTTACCGCCTTACAAAGTGACATGCTGTTGAAGTGACATCCATCATTCTAATCGAGCTAGAAAAAATATGGTATAATCGTCGCTGACTTATTGCGCCAAAGTCCCACGTTGAATCGTGTGTGAACGAATAATGTCACACATATCGCAATATGACCTTGATAATAACCATGGCTCCTTCATTGCAGTATATTGTGCTCTTGAACTTTTTCCTCTGTAATAAATAATCACCATTTAAACAAAACATTAATATGCTAATGAATGACGTATGTAATTAATTATTAATTCACCAAGTATTAAGTCACGATTTCGTCATCTGCAAATATGATTGTGACTATTGAATGGCCGCCTTTTTATAAAACTGTCATAGGAATTGGGACCTTATGCCTTGGACGGTAGAGTTGCTTTTGCAATGGGCTACTTTGACGCGATTCGGCAAACTCAAATAATCACAAGTTAATGTCAGGATGTGACGGATAAAGCACGGCATTGAATGGACGAAAACGGAACTTCCCGTGTGTCTAGTATGTAGTACAGTCAGTTGCAAAAAATATCCAATGTATGCTATTAAGGCGCTATAGGTTCAGCGAAGTGAAGTGAACATAGTTTTTGAAACAATATAATGCGTCTGTTTATAATAATATGGTTTCAAAAAAATACGAATAGTAATCTTGAGGCTTTTCTGCAGGGAAATCAGTGATTCGAAACACGATTAAGCAATTTTCGCTCGATAGAAAAAAATCACGAACATAGGTCTAAAACATATTAAAATTCACTTAAAACATTCGTAGCAAATTATGCACAATAGCTAAACATATTAACCACGGAATAAAGAATCCATTGGAAGTGGTGAGTGGGCGTTCCCGTGTCGCCGAACATGAGCGTAAATTCGCATACTTCTTGCACAGATTATTGTCAGTCACCTGGCAACCGCACACGGCGTATGACATGAGTAAATATTTGTTTATTGTAGGAAAATGCCGTATTGCTCTGTTAAAAGCTGCTCAAATAGCAGCACATTAAAAAACTTGTCTCATGGAGGTATTTCCTATCATCGGTAAGTATTGTTTTAGAATTCGTACATAAAAATATTAAATTTTCAATTTCACAGACACAATTTGCATCTGTTGTCAAGGAAATATCAATTCTATTTCTCTAACAATGAAGTTCATAATCCTGTGCATTTATTGTGCATAATTTCGCTACTCGGAACGAGGAATGCACGTCAAATGTCCAGAAGGTTCGCTACTCAAATGCTGTGGCTAAGGTCTATAACTATTATCGATAATACGATAACTCAAAATGAAAAGGATTAAATTTATTATTTATGTATATAATATCTGACTATTATGTCATATAAAATAAAATAACTATTATAATCTTATAGTTTTCCTAAATAAACAAATGCAAAGGAAAAAAGGACTGATGCCACGGGGAGAAAGGATTGGTTTCCGCAACGATTGAACACCATCTGTTCGGAACATTTTGTTGAAACAGATTTTTGGGTTTCGCCAAAAGGAAAACGCTTCATTCATGAAGCTTCAATTCCCACTTAAGTGGCAGTGGGCGGGGCACATTGCACGTAGAACCGATGGCCGTTGGGGTGAAAAGGTTCTTGAGTGGAAGCCGCGGCGTGGGTAGGCCCCCCACGAGATGGACTGATGACCTGGTAAAGGTCGCGGGAGTCCGCTGGATGCGGGTGGCGCACGACCGGTCATTTTGGCACTCTTTGGGGGAGGCCTATGTCCAGCAGTGGACGTCTTTCGGCTGATATGATGATGAACTATAAATCTCACCTACTAACTAACTATATTATTAACAAGATTTTATTGGAAACAATTTGTAACTAAGTCATTAGTAACCTAAGTCTAATTAGCTTTAATATTTAATGTATAAATATCATAAAAATATCGATATACAAAATTATACCCACATCCCTATTCCGTTATGGCAAAATAGTCGTGTCATCATACGCATTTCGCAGTACATGCGACTTTTTGGTTTCAAGCGTATAGTTTTGAAAACACTGCCATCTGGCGTCGAGTAGCCGAACCACCACGTCTCTTGCAAGTCTTGCAACGCAGGTGGTAACGGAAGTAAGAAATATTTACTTGACACTCTAAATTAGACCGTAAATTTATACCAGTTAAAGTACCTTTTGCATATAAAATTTGCTACCCTTTACAACTTATTGCCACAGTACATTTTAACAAATCAAAAGCGTATTGCAATTGTGTGTTCGTGTTTTATTGAAGTGCGGTTGTATGCGTTTGGCGACACTGGTTCTCTAGGAAAGTCAGTTGAATGCCACTTCCAATGGATTCTTTATTCCGTGATATTAACATTGGTTCTAAAAATCGGCAATATCATGTTTGAGGGAACTTAGTGATTACCTTTTTATTTATTTAAACGAACAAAAAATTAAAATTAAAAAACATGATATCCGCGCTTCCAAACACGCACTTCCATCTCGCTCACGCTTATGCTCAGTGAGAGCCTGAGAGGGAGAGAAGACCATGATACTATAGCGCCTTCATGTAAAACAAATCTTAAGACGACGTAGGCTCGTGGTCTTCTCTCCCTCTCACTGAGCATAAGCGTGAGCGAGATGGAAGTGCGTGTTCGGAAGCGCGGATATCATGTTTTTTAATTTAAATTTTTTGTGCGTTTTAATAAATAAAAAAGTAATAGCTAAGTTCCCTCAAACATGATATTGCCGATTTTTAAAACCAATTTTAATATGTTTAGCTGTTGTGCATAATTTGTTACGAATTTTTGAAGTGTATTTTAGACCTATGTTCGTGATTTTTTTCTATCGAGCGAAAGTCAAAATTAAATACGGCTGCCCTAAAACAGATATCTTCAACCAATTGAGCTGAAATTTTGGGTCAAGGTATAGTTTGGATGACAATTCAATGCTAGTACCCTAGTACCATCGAGCTGATATGATGATGGAGACAGAAGGTGGCCATGGGAATTCAATACTTAACCGACGTAACCCCATTGAGTTTGTGCTCGTTAGAATCGTCTCAATGAGTAGTTGATGACGGTATACAGAAAAGTACAGTTGGCAATAAAAGCTTGTACCGAAAATTAAATCTTTGACAGACCCCTTATTTCAATTATTTTTTATTAATCATAATAACATCAAATTTTGTTTAAATTTATATAAACACATTGTAGGCGAGATAATTTTTTTAATAGTTGTATGACAATGACAAACTGATGTTTTCAGAAATAGTGTACCTGCTTGCTTTTTAGGATTACGAAATTTTGTGTTTTTCTAACTACTGATTCAGATAACGAAATAAAGTTTTCGGAAATGAAATAGATAAAAAAATATATAGGTTTTACCCCAAATCTTCCCATCCTGTCCTCCAAACCTCTGCATCAGCTGCCACACCCCAGCCCCGAGGTTTTCCATGCTGGCCGCTATCCTATTCTGGGCCTCGGCCATCTGTGCCAGAGACTCAGCTATCTTGAAGAGTCCATCTGCTTTCAGTCGGTCTACCTCTATGCGGGACTCTTCTATCCTTTCTAACGTTTCTTTTGCTGAATTGATGGAACTGTCGGATGAACCTGAAATATAGAGTGTCGAAGTTAACATAGACACTAGACGGAGTAATAAATTATGGCACTTTTACACTAGTTAGCATGCCGGATTTTTTAAATACTCATACCCATTTATTTATAATGGATAAAGTACATTATACGTCAATAAAATACTAATACTACAAATAAATCTAATATTAAATAGTCTTACTTAGTATCTCAATTCAGTGCCAATTCCAAAATTTGTTTTGCTCAACAGAAGAAAAATAGGTAGCTTATTTAAAGATACTTCTATATAAGTATTAATATTACACATTTTTCAAAGCAGCTCCATACCGACATTCAAGATAAAAAAGAACTTACTAGATCTGCTCCTTCTTCTTTTAATTTTAATTTTCTTAGATTTAACTTTAGAACCATCTTTCTTTGTTTCTCGGGACAAGCTTAATGGGTTTGCTCTGGCCATAAGAAGGTCTTTGATGTTGTAACCGAGGATGTTGCAGAGCCGGGTCTCTAGAGAAGTCAGTTCTATTTCTGCTCCGGTTGCTGCTGTGGTTTCATTATTTCTCATAGCTCTTACTTTGTTGTTCAGCCGGGCTTTGTAGTCTGTATAAAACTGGAAACATATAAAAAATATAATACAAAGAGTTCATTCTCATTAAGAACAAATGTGTAGTGAACTTTTTTTACAAAACTTCAACTGCACTCCTTTCCTAACATTGGACGTTAGCGCGGATCTTTTTATTTATTTATTGACGGCCAAACAACCGAAAAAAAATAATGTTATAATATTTAAAGGTCAATATCCTAAACTAAAATCAAACATAAAACAGACATCTTTCTGTAAACTGTGGTGGTAAAATTACCTTCGCCCATTCTCTGCCATTCCTGAAGGATGAGCCAACATTTTCAACATTTAAGATGTCTGCGCACTCTGCCCACAACTTTTTGGACAAAGCGCGCCCTTCCTTCGACCTCAACCGGCCGAGCGCCAGGTTTCTATTCTTCTCTAAAAACTCCAACAACAATTTCATTTGACGCAACGACACAGTTTTTTTAAGAGTTCTCTCCATAATCAAAGGAACTTGTAAAAAACTGCAGCAGGATAGAGACTGTAAAGCAGAGTTATATAAATTCTTGAATGACACAGTAATTTGCAGGGCTTATTCTTATGTTTCGGAATATCTAAAATAAACCCTAAAATGATTTAAGGACTATTATAATGGCAAATACAGGCAATACAGCAGCACAATAGTTCTAACTTTTAATTGCGTTTTACTTCACGCTGTCATATCGTTGACGTTCGTTTGGCGTTTCTAGTTTCTACTTTTTTGCAATAATTATTGACATGTCTAGAATTTTTTTCGGATTATATCGTCATTTCATTTTTAAGGATAAAGTACTAATCTAGTTCAAATAAAGTTTTTATAAAGTTCGAGTACATTTTAAGCGCAGCTGCCCCGAATATATTTTGCGTTACTCTTTCTCGTCATTTTGTAGGTTACTCTTTTTTTACGGTTAATTTAATAGGAATAAAATATTGAAGATTGACGATATTCTGTTATTGATATATTATTAAACGACTGAGTGTCAAGTTTTATTTAAATACAATCTAATTTAAATTTGTTGCAATTTTCATTTAAAGTGACATCTATCGACAACGAATGAAACTTGTCAATGGGTTTTTGACGAGATTTTATTGATCAGATTAAAATTATAATATTCATAACATAACTGAATAAAATTATGAATTCTAGCCAATGTTTCTTATGGGATAGTTACAAATAAATATAAAATAAAATGTGGCAGAAAAAACAAGGATTTGAAGTTCTCCTCTATGCTTGCTAAGTAGATATTAAAAAAATACAACGTTGTCTATACAATACATACTACTTGACAATCATGGCGAGCACGTCAAGGTCTGTTTTTCTAATTTATTTTTATTCCCGTTTCCGTCGTATTGAAGTAATTTGTTTATATATTGTATAGCTGAATATTAATAATGTTGGCTAAGATTCTACGTAAGTTGTTGGCGATGATCAAGGCGTGGTACACATAGTCGCGGTGAAGTTTACCTGATGGTACATTTTGTAATTGCTGATGAACTTTCCTTTGTGGTTTTAGAATGGACACCAATAAGGTGGTCTGCTATGCTCATCCGGATGCGCCGCTTATTGAGGACTACCGGGCGGGGGACATGATATGTTCCGAATGCGGACTCGTTGTGGGAGACAGGTAACGTTATTCTGGATACTTGGCAATGTTACGAAATTCACTCAGCTTTCCATAGTTAAGTTTCTAAAGTTTCGGAATCAAATTAATTTTACAAATGTATTCAGTAGTCGATTCCTACACGGCGAGTTCGACAACAATTGATGCTAATTGTATGACTGCATGAATATTTGAATGATGTTGAGATATTCATGTTTACATTAAAATTTGGTCTATTTTTCTCTGTTCTGAATCTGCATGATTTGGTGAGGTTTTTTTGTTAGTTGAAACCTCCCAAAAGCAAAGAAACTACCTAGTTTTCTTGATCCACAGCTATAAAGACATTGCTAGTTCATATATTATAATAACTTTTCACATTTACAGAGTAATTGATGTGGGTTCCGAATGGCGTACATTCAGCAATGAGAAATCCGGGGTAGATCCCTCCCGTGTGGGTGGCCCCGAAAATCCACTTCTCTCAGGTGGTGACCTTTCCACAATAATCGGTCCTGGACGCGGTGATGCTTCATTTGACAGTTTCGGTGTATCAAAATATCAGAACAGACGTAATATAAGCAGCACAGACAGAGCCCTGATCAATGCGTTCAGAGAGATCAACACAATGGCTGACCGCATCAACCTTCCCAAAACGATTGTAGACAGGGCTAACAATTTGTTTAAACAGGTATGATTGATTCATTTAACCTTTCATGTACCCGATGCGGAGATATCCGCACTGTATTTTTTCCCCGCTACTTGTCAAAAGGTCGCCAAAACGTGCACCGTGATTGGTTGATGGGGAGAACGGGGCGCAATGGTGGGAAAGCAATAAACACAGTGGTCAAAATAGGGGTATAGACACTAAATAAAATAATCAATAATGTTGCATTTTCTCGAAAAAGGATTAAAAATGTAGTCAAATGGAGAAAAACGCAATGCAAGAGGTTAAATAAAATAATCACAAAGTTGTATTATAAGCGTCCAAAGTTTTAAGAAGGGGTATGTTCTGTCCCTTTTCTGCAAAACGCACCTTCATATGAAACAATTGTCATTTACTATGACGCTAGACGATAGTGACGTCACGATCCCGTAGCGCTTTCCCTCTCTAACAGGCAACATTAAAACGGTTGCAGCTTCGTAATTGTTTGAGATATTCGAATGGGATTTTCGTCATTAGGCATATTTATTTGCCTTCTTTCTTTTGAAGTTATAATAAATTTTGAGTCTACACCCCTAATTTGGCGGACATATCCGCGTGCAACAAACGACGGTGTCAAATTTCGTGATTCTATGGGCAACGAGAGGAGATATTGTACTTGCCTATGCAGACTAAGCTGATACTTAGTCACTATGACTGTAACTGAAACTAGGCTGACCATAGACAGTTCACAATTTATTAATCTGGGTCAATCAACTATTTCTCGTTGCTCGTTGCCATGGTTACGTCTCCTGGGTCACCCTTTAAAACTAATATTTTATGGGGTTTAAATCCACTAAAAACGTGTTTTTGTTATATTGGTAAACCCATTCCATGGTGGCGCATCTCCTTAGCATGATAGGAGTCCAGTTTATAGTATTTTTTATAAGAAAGTCTGTTACTGTTGTCTCTTGGCTTACCGGGACAGAATAACAACAAGAAAAAGTTGATTGACCCATCTATACTAATATTATAAAGAGAAAAAGTCAGTGAGATTGTAGTTTTGTAAGTTTGCATGTAATGGGTAAACTCTGGAACCCCTTATCTGATTTCAAAATTCTTTCACCTGCATGTAGAATAGACTTTCTGGATGATTATAGGCTATATTTAACCACGAGGGTTTGCCTGCATTCTTTTCAAAACGCGGGTGAAGCGGGGCAGGCAGCTACTAGTTAATAAAATAAAAAACTAAATAATATTTATTTATCAGGCAGGCAGTTGAAACAACTGATGATGCCTGTATCCAATTAACTTTAAGTGTATAATTGTTGAGCTATTTTGTACAAATGTGCTTGTCTAATTTATGATCTTAATATATGTGTTTTGTATATGATGATATGTATTGTATAAAATTACTATTAGGAATTTTTGTGGCACACAATGAAAACAAGTTTTTAGTAGTTTGCCAACGACATGGTATAAAAAAAAATTGGATTTTTCACTAAACATTACAAATTTTATCTTGTTTCTAGGTACATGATGGCAAAAACTTAAAAGGTCGTGCAAACGACGCCATCGCTTCAGCGTGTTTATATATCGCCTGTCGTCAGGAGGGAGTGCCACGTACATTCAAAGAGATCTGCGCTGTCAGCAAGATCAGCAAGAAGGAAATTGGCCGGTGTTTCAAACTCATTCTCAAGGCCCTCGAGACTTCTGTGGACCTCATCACTACAGCAGACTTCATGTCCCGGTTCTGCTCCAATCTTGGGCTTCCAAACTCCGTCCAGAGGGCAGCCACACATATCGCAAGGAAAGCTGGGGAGCTGGATATTGTGTCTGGACGCAGCCCTATCTCAGTTGCAGCTGCTGCTATTTACATGGCGTCTCAGGTAAGTCATTGCTCATTGATAAAAGATAAGTATACGGCTCAAGTATATGATAAGAAGCATATAGGTAAAAAACTCAAGTGAAGCACTTCTTGTATGTAGTTTTGACCTGTATAGACATTCATTATTAGCATTCATTTCAGACACACTTTCCATTCTTAGTTACTCTGATGAGCTAATATATCACTTTTTTAGATTCTTTGTGTCTATTTGCCAATCGGCAAATGCCTAACCTTCTCCATTTCTTCCTATATGGCCGTGGACTACACCACCGCATACCATGTGGCATCTTGTTGTGGTTGTTGTTGTTGTGTGTGTTGTGTTGTTGTCTTGTGACTCTGTTCCATATTACTCCAGCAACTTGAGATATGTCACCATCCCATTTTTTTATGTTTCATACATTTCTTTCATTTCCTCTAATGATGTATATTTGACATTGGATATTTAAAATTTGCAATAGAAACATAACATGTCACACTTACATACAAGAAGGGCTTTACTTCCGTTTTTTCCCTATATCCAGCGTGTCAAGCCAAGTTCAAGCAATATTATAAGTACATACTTTTCTCTTTGCCTGTTTCCATCCTTAGAATGGCCCCTCAATTATCTAGCTAATTTTAAACTCATTTGTAGTCATTTGGAAAGAATGCCGTTTGGATTTAGGTTAATACCCAGTCATCTATTACTAGGCCTATATCAAATCAAGTGAGTACAAGTAAATTGTTTGTGAAACTTGCTTCCCAAGGGAATAACTATATTCTGAAAGTAGGTATTTAAACAAAATTGGGGACTTAATAGAATACTGCAATGCAAAATTCCTATGTGTGTTCCATGAAGGGTTACATGTAAAAAAAAACTACAGTGGCGCATCGTTTGCTAGGTTTGCCCTTATTCCATCTGAATTGTTGCAGCTACTTACCTGGTCACTCATTTAATTCTTCATATTGTCTCTCATACAGTCCATCCCTTTGGCCTGCCTTGTTTTAATACAGATGACGTCAAAGATATACAATACAATACTCTTTATTGCATACCTCAATAGCAATACAGAACAGTAGTACAGAAAACAACGAATATATTTATACTTTTGGCATTTATACCATTGCGATAAGGCGGGAAATGTAATACATATCTTTGAAGTCGACTATACATCTCCACATTTATATGTATAATTAATTTAGAGATGCGCCGAATATGGGTTTTACCGAATACGAAGATTCGGCCGAATTTTCGGTCCAGCTTCTGCCGAACCGAATATTCGGCCGAATAATTCGGTTTAAAGGAATGCCTTATGCCTTAACCAGCCGTTCCAAAACAGACTCATTTTTCAGTGGTAAAAATCTTGTTGATTTTTAAGTGAAACATTTATACTAAAGGTAGTTAAATAACAATAAGAATCCTTTTTAGAATAATAATTTCACAGGACAATGACTATGTTACATTCTTACAACTTGCAGACAAAAAACCTGCAAAATTATTCGGTAAATATTAGGCATTTGAACCGAATAATTCGGCCGAATAACGAACATTGAAAAAAGTGCCGAATATGCCGAATACCGAATATTCGGCGCATCTCTAATAATTATTAATTCGATTTTTTAAAAGCCGATATTGGACAGTTGTCATCCCAGTACAATGTATGTCATCAATGTCATCATATTTCACATAATTACAACTGGTAACCAATATTCCTCCAACAGCAACAACCAAAAGTTTCTGTCAAAAAAAATCATTTTTGGTAGGGCAATTTCGCCGGTTACGCGACCACCTTCGGTTAGCAACCACTTGAAGAACATGGTTTTTTCAATTGAAGATAACATCAATTCTACAGACCCTATTGAAACAGTCAGCCGTATGCCTTATTGTTTGTAGTCATGGAATAGGAATTTACAAAAAAAAACTAGAAAATATGCTTTCAGTTCACCAAGTCAGCTAAGTGGTCGCTAACCAGCACAAGAAATTAGGTGGTCGCCAACCGGCGAAATGACCCTACAAGCTTTTATTGCGGGCTGTACTTTTCTGTATACCATCATCAACTATGTACTAATTGAGACGATTCTAACGAGCCCATACTCAACGGGGCAACATCGTTTAGGTACTGAATTCCCATAGCCACCTTCTGTCTCCATCATCAGATCAGCTCGATGGTACCATAATATTGAATTGTCACCTAAGCTATATCTTTACCCAAAATTTAAGGTTAATCGGTTGAAGATATCTGCTTCAAAATTGAGTTGCAAAAATTCCACCCGAACAAACCTATTTACACCCTTTTAGTACTAAGATTAAAAACATGTTTCTGTTTCTCAATAATGTCCTTTTTCTTCCTGATACTACAGGTATTGCATACTCAATAGGAAGTCCCTACCTTGTAATGAACATATAGACTGAGAGCTGAGGGACCAAAACTGCAGCAGTTTTATAAAGGCTGATTTTAATATTAGGTCATAAATAGCTCGAATATCAATAGCCTGCCGTCAGTCAGCCAGTTTTTGGGACAACTGGCGCGGGGGTGGTTCCGAACTTGTTAAAAAAACACCTACGTCGTAACTGTTTTATACAAAATGAAAATTTATCTGTGGATAGTAATACAACTAACAAACTATGCGGACATAGTCAGTCTGAAGAATATTGGAACAGTACGCGTCAGCAGCCCGCTAAACCCGTCAAAAAATTTGGTTGCAAAAAAAGTGTTTTATAAATCTAAAAAAAAATAGTGCAAGTAGTTCATAGTACCTAAAACCAGACTAACATAGTCATCCCAAAGTTTTATGGAACATACGCCGTCAGCAGTCAATAGAACGGCGCGCCGCACCGGCGTAGCGACGTAGGTGTTTTCTTAACAAGTTCGGAACCATCCCCGCGCCAGTTGTCCCAAAAACTGGCTGACTGACGGCAGGCTATTGATATTCAAGCTATTTATGACCTAATATTAAAATATCAGTCTTTATAAGACTGTTGGTCCCTCAGCTCTCCGTCTAATATCTCTGTTTTACGGAAACATTTTTTTTACATACATACCACATTCTTACATAGGCATTGCAAGACAAAGCTCGTTAAATTAGAAAAAAATAATGTTGAAACCTCCCGTCAACATTCCAGGCATCAGAAGACAAGCGCAGCCAGAAGGAGATCGGCGACATCGCGGGCGTGGCCGACGTCACCATCCGACAATCCTACAAGCTCATGTACCCCTTCGCGGCCAAACTGTTCCCCGAGGACTTCAAGTTCGCCACGCCCATCGAGTTCCTGCCGCAGATGTAGACTTGTCACCAGGGTTCCAAAGGATAATTATCACGATAATTATCACGATAAATATCACGATAAATATCAATAATGATTGTCATGATACATATCAATGATAAATATCAATGATAATTATCACGATATTTATGAATGATAACTATCACGATACATATCAATTATAATTATCACGCCAATTATCATGATAATTATCGTGATAATAACAGATGGATATTTATCGATTGATAATAAGTAATAACAAAAAATTGCAGTCGTGAAAGTGAACTGTATTAGAAGTAGGTATTCGAACGTGTATTTCCGCACTTGCGTCTATGCGAACGCACGAAGTGTCAACGTGACCAATCAAATTGATGGTTGGTGGATTTTGACACCTAGATCTCTCGCCACAGTAGCTGGTGACAATGCATTCTGGAAACCTTAATTAAAGGTATGATTCCACTCTCGACTGCAAGTCACAACTGTACAAGACGCGCGCGGCACACAGACTATAACTAACAACTTAGCAGTGGCGGAGCGCCCATACAAGCCGATTCCCACCGGCTTGCCTAAAATTTCTTGCTAAATGTTAACAAACACGTAAATCATCAAAAAACAGGCCTTTTTTTATGCTCCGGGTTGTCCAGTGACAATTCTCACGCACCGCCACTGCACTGCAACTTAGACAAGTTGAAAAACCCCCGACATTTTCATTTCAAAGTTCAATATCTCAAACGGCTGAACCGATTTTGATAAAACGTGACTAAGAACCATCTCGATCACGTCAGCTTTTGGATAAAAAAACCGCATTCAAATCGGTTTATTCGTTTAGGAGCTACGATGCCACAGACAGACACAAACAGACAAACAGAAAGATAGACAAACAGACAGACAGACACACACGTCAAATTTATAACACCCCTCTTTTTGCGTTGGGGGTTAAAATGTTGCTTGTCGTACAGCTTACTTTCCTCAATTCGAAAATGTGTTTTCTTTCTTAAATAGCAACATCGATTATTATCTATGTTTGTATATATGTGGTTGTCTATCAACTATGTAATTTAGACAAATGTTGTCGTTATTACTAATAAGTCCTTTTATTTAGATAATCCAGTAAACTTGCATAAATAATTTCACATTCGACTGGAGATAGAAACTGTAGGACTGATTAAGCTGACTGCAGCTGAAACTGTACCTTTAGGAAACTAGAACCTCTGTCCCAACTGACTGCGCCAGTTATTTTTAGTGTGAACTGAACCTTAATTAATTAGAAACAAAATATATGGACCTTGCCCAGTTGCAAGTTGAAATTTAAGAGACTTATCAAAGATTTGCTAGTATATTTTTTATGAGAAACTAATTTAAAAGGAACCTTTACGGATTTTTTTAGGCAATAGAACGAAATCAAGATTCATTTACATATCTACACACACACACACACACACACACGCACACATAAACTTACGAGTAATATGCCCGAAAGGGGTAGGCAGAAATAGGTTTTTTTTATGTGAAACTTCTAGCAAATGGACATAGAAAAGTGGCGTTTACTCCACCGACAAGAGCAAGGCTCTTAAGTAATGATGATGATGATGAAACTTCTAGCAATGTTATGTTTATTAAAAACAACACTTGTGTATTTATAATGCATGCATATTATTAGATGATACCTAACGAAAAGAGGACCTATCTACTGAATTTAGTTTGCCAATACACCTATGCCATATTAGGGTCAATCAACAATTCCTTGTTGCTCGTTGCCATGGTTACGTCTCCTGGGTCACTCTTTAAAGCTATTATTTTACGGGGTTTAAATCCACTAGAAACGTGTTTTTGTTATATTGGTAAACCCATTCCATGGTGGCGCATCTCCTTAGCATGATAGTCCAGTTTATAGTATTTTTTATAAGAAAGTCTGTCATTGTTGTCTCTTGGCTTACCGGGACAGAATAACAACAAGAAAAAGTTGATTGACCCATTAAACCCATGTTACACAAACCACGTACGATCTCTTATCAAACCTTTGAATAGAAAATGTTTTCTAAACAAAGCTCAATTGACTAAACTGTTTGCGAGGCTAACAATTGTGCTATTTCCTTGACACGATTCCTCGCAACTATACTTGAAACCGTATACGTGTCTCTGACTTTGGGGCTTAAAATTCAAATGTCGATTATGCTCCTGAAACGGAACTACTTTTGTTCTACAACTTTTCAAAAACACGTTCTTTTTGTATTTTCATTATTCCATAAAAATTAAATAAAATTTTCAATGTGACATCCATTAGTTAGTTTTCATACTTGTCAGTGTCATGGATGTCAAATAATGAGGCCGTGTTTGCAATACATTGATGGTACAGTTAAAGTTCAAACAAACACTAACAAATTATAGATTAACGGCCTCCGTAGCCCAGTGGGTACGACTCTGCCTACGAAGCTGGAGGTCCCGGGTTCGAATCTCGTCAGGGCATTTATTTGTGTATTTATCACGAATATTTGTTCCTGATGTTATATATGTATATAAGTATCTATATGTGTATGTATCTATTATATATATATATATATATATATATATATATATATATATATATATCATCGCCTAGTACCCACAACACAAGCCTTAATGAGCTTACCGTGGGCCTAGGTTGATTTGTGTAAGATTGTCCCGTAATATTTATTTATTTATTATTTTATTTATAGAATTGATAGTTATTTTACAAAATTGCGGAACAAAAGTGGTTCAGTTTCAGGACCATAATCGATATTTGCATTTAAAGCCCCAACGTCAGAGACACACTGTATAGATCCCAAAAAAATAACCACAAAATATTAAATTAAAATGAAACTAACTGACACCGGCAAATTCAAACCTCTCCAAATGATGGACGTAGCTAAAAATTAGCTATATCTATGTACGGTTTCAAGTTAAGTTGTGTGAGAGAGGCATGATAATCGAACTGTACTCTTATTCTCTGGTGTACTCTGTTATACACGGATATATTTAGTGTGATTAGTATATTGCCGAGTATCATATACAGTGTGACTGGTAATTCGACCTATTCCTTGAAAGGGGTTATACTAGAGCTAATTTGCAACAATTTATGTCCAGTCAACCAGGGGTCGAAACTCGCTGGTTTCCGAGATATTCGAGTTTTTAGTTTGTATGAAAAAAATTCTCCTTGCAGCAGTAAGCTGGTGATTGTGACAAAAGTACTTCCATTTGGATGGTAAAAAAACATTTTTGTCACAATCAGCACTTTAAGGCTGCAAGGCGATTTTTTTTCTAACAAACTTAAAACTCGAAAAATTAAAAAAAAATCGTGTTTTGACCCCTGGTTGACTGGACATAAATTGTTGCAAATTAGCTCTAGTATAACCCCTTTCAAGAAATAGGTCGAAATACCAGTCACCCTGTACACATGTAGTTGCATGACTATGGGACCTATTTATGATAAGCCTTAGGACTGGTGTAAGAGTTATTATAACTATTATAAGCCCCTCTATAACGGTGTCAAACTCAACCGTACCACAGATTCTTTATACTTTGCATTGGTGTAGAGGGCACAGAAATTCGTTGTAGATTAACTTAGATTTAAGTATTATTTTTGGGATTACCAGCCAACGCTGCGTTGGATTTTGTGATTTATTTTTGTATGTGGAAAAGGCGTGTTATACGTTATACAGTTTTGATTAACATAGTTTCCGTTAGTACCTATGATAGAATTCTACTATTTTACATATTTATTCCGCACACGTTGGTATCCCTATTATGAATACAACTGACGAACAATTTATAACAAAAGTCTTCCGGGAATAACTTGATGCCATCTTAACTTGATTTAAGGTATATATTTTGGTTAATACATTTCTGACGTTTAAAATTTAAATGACTTCGCATTTCGATTCTTAATTATTTAATGTGTAAGGTACTTAGATACTACGAATAACTGTTTCATTATATGTGTAAATGTCGAATATATGGGAATGACGAATTTAGTAGTGAATGAAAATTTGATAACTGTTTTAGAGATTGATATTTGAATATGTAACTAACAAAGTAATGCAAGGTAACGACACATTTCGGTGATTCTTTAGGTGCCAACAACCCTTTTAAATTATCCTAAAGGTGTGATACCGCAGGTGAGCGAATAGTCTGTGGTTTTTTGTGCTCGCCTGCGGAACCATAGCTTTAGGTGGTTCGATTGCCATACAAAACGTTATTTGACATTCGTAGGCTAACGGCGTGATATTTTAAGAAACTTATGTAACAAAGTTTCATAAATTGGCTTCCCATTTGCGCCAAATTCCCCCTTTCCTAGAATAAACTTGTATAAACTAGATTAATTTGAGAAATTGGTTTGGGTCGTGATATTTTGGGAAAACAATTTTTCTCAAATTAATCTAGTTTATACAAGTTTATTCTAGGAAAGGGGGAATTTGGCGCAAATGGGAAGCTAATTGATTTATTTATTTATCGTATGGCGGTTACACACTGGTACATATATGTATTCGTATCGATGTCGCTGATAGAGTTCCAGTGTGCGCTGAGAGGTTCAGAAGGAACAGTGCAGCTGCCGAGTTTGTGAACTTTAGCTGTTATTGATGAAAGTTTGTTACATAAGTTTCTTAAAATATCACGCCGTTAGCCTGCGAATGTCAAATAACCTCAGAGCATAGAATACTAGAGAGAGGACAAGCCGCCGGCGCCCGTGTCGCAGCTGTATGCTCAATGGGCATACACTGCCATACTGTGCACGCGTGCTGATCGCAGAGAATATTACGTTTTTTCCCAAAATGCCTGATATGATTCGCGTTTATTGTCCAATAAGCGTGTAGGTATACAAGTGTGTGTGTTTTAGATGTGTGCGTGCTTTGTCTTGTCAATTACTTGGGCGTTGTGTGGGTTACTGTACTTGCGACAGGCTCACTCTATACAAATCGGCCGCCATGTCCGATCTCCTTATATTCATACATCTGTGCAAATAACGCTTTGTATGGCAATCGAACCACCTTAAATAAACGTTCTTATATAAATAATAAGTTTATTTGAAGTTTTACTATGAGCTTGAAATGCATGTAAGTCACTCAATGTCGATTAGATTGGTCACACCACCACGTAAGATCGATAGTAGTTATGAAAAATGTCATGATAGTAGACATGAAACTACCTAAAACGAACTGCTTATTAGCATAATCGTGAATAGTAATTGCGTATTTGACAACAGTGAAAATAAATTGTTTTTTCATTAGCAACAGATAAACATTACGAAAATACTCGGAATTTTAAGATCTTTAAATTCGACGTTGTTTGTTTGTGGGTTGTTTTCAAAAAAAGTGTACCCTAGTTAAGGTAAAATTAAGAAACGTTAACTTTTTCAGGTGAGTCACGAAAATTTGCCATACATTTATACAGCTAATTTTCGTGACTCACCTGACAAAGTTAATGTTTCTTAATTTTACCTTAACTAGGGTACACTTTTTTTGAAAACAACCCTTGTGACGTCACAACATAGTAATCCCTACAAGTTCCATACTAAAGGAGCGTTTTTGACGTTTCATAAATAGAAGCTGATTTGACTTTTGTCTTTTGTCAAATACCGTATTCTACACCGTGTTTTTTTTTTATTTCCGTTAACTTTAAGGGAAGAATCCTCAGGTTAAATGGAACTAATTTCTCTAAGAAACTAGTGTCTTAACTCTTACTATTTTTCAGATAATCAATAAATCAATTTAATGACCGAACCAGTGTGAAGGGTCCTTTATTTTATTTACGTTTTAATTTTCGTTAAACGGAAAAGGTAATTATTGGGATTTGAACCTGGGACCCCTCACTCCATAAGTAAACTATTTACCACTGAGCCATGTATTGACAAGTGCTGTCGTAGGTGAAAATTTACTTTGTGTTAATTGAGATTAAGTGTTAGACACTGAGCCATGTATTGACAAGTGCTGTCGTAGGTGAAAATTTACTTTGTGTTAATTGAGATTAAGTGTTAGAGCCCTCCCACACTGTAATATTGATTTAGTTTGTATAAAAAATTAAAAAATTTTTTTTTTCTAATTTAACAAAAAGCAACATACCATGTAGCTTCTGTTAATGAACCGAATATCGTGTCGAAATTAACGGAAATCAAAAAATACACGGTGTATACTTACAAATTTAAAAGATCGAAAGTTTACATGTTTTAGATTTGTATTACAAAATAGATCCGTGTTGGCAACAGACTGCAAGCTGTATTAAAATGTGTATTATCGCCTTTGCCGTGTATGTAATGTTTAGCTAGTAATTATTATAAATAACGCCACAAATAAATGTATATTTTAAGTCTCAACCTGTTTTTATCAACCCATATACGCCACTCTCATGACCTATCTGCCGTTTCATGCTAACCGTGCAGTAAATTCTAATGACAGAGTACTTGACAGTAGGTAGGTATAGGTACTAGGTATATCGCGCTCATTTAAGTATGAGCCTGCAGTAGGCAGTTTCACTTTTACCGTAAAATGGGGTGAGTAGGGATTGAGGGGCAGATGGAACGTGAATATTTTCAGTTGCTACTTTGATTTCTGGCTCAGGTTGCCCTAAAAGTAATTTTATTATACTTTGAGACATATTTTCTTATCTTGCGGCAACACAGAAAAAACATTTTCCCAGCTCACTCCATTGCTATCCCCTCTAACGCCACTACGGGGTGAGGTGGGATTGCCCACTATTTGTGTTCATCGTTAAAAATATGAAAAAAATCAACGTGCTACATGTAAAAATACATTTTTATCGAGGTTTGATTGAATGTCTATTTTGGCCCAACTCATCCCTTATCCCATTTTACGGTACCATTAATTTTAAATGGCAATTAGAACTGCTTAATTAATACTAGCGCCATCTGTGAACTCATGAAAATACTCCTAATAGATGGCGCCAGCTGTTTTAAGCAGAGGACTTAGTGCCAACCACTCAGACGTCCAAGGCAACTATAATATCCAAAAAAAAATATTGGTTTGGAGCCGGACTTGTGAGTGGATAATACGAAATAAAAGGCACAGATGCCTCTCAATAGTGAAAGAAGCTATAGCAGGCCCTGTTTGAAACAATAAAGACTTAAAGCAAAATTAATATAGTTAATTTTTTAACTCGTAGGTTACGTTAGGTACGTTAGGTAATCATGCATAAAATAGTCGCCTAACAACTCAGTCTGTCATTACAACTCGACCAAGCTAAGAATGCACCTCGCGTCGGACTAGTTACACTGAGCGAGGTGCATTCTTAGCTTGGTGGAGTTGTGTAAGTAGGTATGGACTGCTAATGGACTGTGTTTATTTTATTCGCCATAATATTTTCTTCGCTAAAGTTAACGAAGTTGTGTGTCGATCATCACCATCATCATTATCATATCAGCCGGAAGACGTTCCCGTGGAAATGTTGAACCCTCAGAGCATAGAATACTAGAGAGAGGACAAGCCGCCGGCGGCCGTGTCGCAGCTGTATGCTCAATGGGCATACACTGCCATACTGTGCACACGCTGATCGCAGAGAATATTACGTTTTTCCCAAAATGCCTGACATGATGCGCGTTTATTGTCAAATAAGCGTGTAGGTATACAAGTGTGTGTGTTTTAGATGTGTGCGTGCTTTGTCTTGTCAATTACTTGGGCGTTGTGTGGGTTAATGTACTTGCGGCAGGCCGCCATGTCCGATCTCCTTCTATTCATACATCTGTGGTTGAACCATATAAAGGCGCACTTTCAGAGCAAGTGCATTATAAATAACTATTTCGATGCTCTCCCCCGCCGTCCGCTGGTATGCGCTAAAGCATTCCTCTTCCGAGGCCCCGCTACCCCGGAACACATTGGCGGAACACAGCGCATGCTGGTGGACGCCGTAGCATAGGTACCGGTGCCTACCGCAGCGGTATCCTCTTCAATGCTCTTCAATACCGCGGAGAGAAATCCTCTGCGATGCTCCGAGGTTGGTCTCAGAGCATTGAAATTTATATACTTACAAATATTTTGATTGAAATAGCCAAAAATATACACTGCCAAACCTAATATACTCTGCTCTGTCGTTCGGTTTGTGGTGTCCAAAATTAACCCTCACAGTGCAAACTTTAAGTGCGAAGCCGGCCGGCAGTCACTGTACATCAAACACTTAGTGGAACGAGGAAGCCGTCGCGTACCCTGGTATCGTGGAGATACCCAGAGGATCCAGCTCCAGCCTGTTCAGCCATCAAGGTCAGTGACTGCAGCGTATATAATAAGAATAAGAATAAGTTTATTTTGGAACAACACCAGGCATATATATACATCATATATAAGGCTAAGATCTAAAGAAGGAATCTAGTGTTGCTTCAAAAAAGGAGTCCACTCAGCATGAGTCGAGACACACAGTGCAACGACGCTGATTTTCAGTGGATCCGTTAAACTAACTATAGCCTAGTTCAGTTTGCATCGTTTCGCGTATAAGTCCATATTATCTTTAAAAATACCCATTTGTGGCAATCGAATTTTCTACATATTTTTCAAAGGCGGTAGCCCACTGCAGCACACGCTACGCATCGCACGCACTCGAGATGCTTGGGAATCTATAAAACATGGTCGAATCGTGCACCGAAGTCGGTTGACAGTGTTGACACATTTAGTTCCGAATTTCCCTTCATTGGCGACACACGAAAAATCTCAAAACGACAAAGGCGCTTGATAAGGTCATCGAACTGTCAACAACCTTTTAGACGGAGAGCTAGCGACCAAATCGGTCATGTGGCTTCAGCTGTATTGAAACTCCGTTAGCTACTTCCCTGAACAATCTTTTCCTATAATCTTCGTGCTGGCAGGCCGCGGGCGGTGGGTGCGGGTGTAGTGGGGTGGGGAAAAGAAAGAAAAAAAATGTAGGCTCAGCGACCTTAATTTTTTTTTCAAACAGTTGCTCTGTACTCCCTGTGCACACAAAAAAAAAATTAAATCGATCGGGTGGTGGGAAGGGGTTGCCAGCGTTATATAAAAGTACCAAATAATAATAATTTTCGTGTGGGCTCAGCTGTATTGGTTTTTTTCTGACGCGAGATTAATCAATATGTAAGCCCCAAAAAAATAGCCATGCAAAAATATCGGTGGGAAGGTATCGAAAAAAATTGTTGAAATTTGAAATTCTCGGATCTTTCAGTGCAGTGCAGTGTTTGGTTATATCCATACTTTGACCAGGAATTGCTGAGGGCACACGGAAGCTAAATTATCACTCTGGCACTTCGGTATTGGATGTGTCAACTGACAGCTGCGTTTACCGATGTTGCCACAACACAAAACCGCTTGGACGCTTTACATTGCTGCTTTAAAGTACATCGCTGCGCTTCGCATCCGCACTGCACTGAAAGATCCGAGAATTTCAATAATTTTTTTCGATACCTTCCCACCAATATTTTTGCATGGCTATTTTTTTGGAGCTTACATATTGATAGAAAAAAAGCCAATACAGCTGAGCCCACACGAAAATTATTATTATTTTGGTACTTTTAATTAACGCTGGCAACCCCTTCCCACCACCCGATCGATTAAAATTTTTTTGGGTGCACAGGGAGTACAGAGCAACTGTTTGAAAAAAAAATTAAAGTCGCTGAGCCCACATTTTTTTTCTTTTTTTTCCCCACCCCACTACACCCGCACCCACCGCCCGCGGCCTGCCAGCACGAAGATTATAGGAAAAGGTTGTTCAGGGAAGTAGCTAACGGAGTTTCAATACAGCTGAAGCCACATGACCGATTTGTTCGCTAGCTCTTATACTATTTCATCACACTCCAATTATTCCCAGCATGTCCCATCGAATTTATTGTTTTTTACCAAAACACCGTTCCACTAGTAAAAACGTAAGCTCCATTGAAGTTACTTTACACTTACGCTTTTTTAAAATAGGGTAAAGGGCTCATGACGTGAGCGGAGTAGCAAGTGAGCCCTTTATGTCAGTTTAGGTATATCGGCCCTTTTGCCATACTAATGTGCGGGCGTGCCTTCGATTTGACGATTGGCGCCCTCGGGCGCGGAGACATCTTCACGGTGATCGTGTATGCTGTATGGCAATACTTTGCAAGGGTACCTAAGTATAAAGTGTGTGTTTGTGTTGCGTAAGTATTTGGGTTAATGCCATTTTTCGGCTGGTCGTGAGAGCGGGAAGCGTTTTGCTGAAATATGTGTAATAGTAGGTTAAACATAACATAACATAACATAGGTTACTTACATAAGGCGGTAAAATAAAGAACGTCTTTGATTGCAGGTAAGTATTTGATTCTGTAACGAATAACACTTGGCCAGAAAGTGTGATTTTCCGCACGCGTACGTAGCGGGCGCTAATTCCCACTTTATGACCTGTTGTACTTAATGTAGATAATGTCCTCTAATATTATTATCCTGTAAGTAGTTTTTACTGGGAAAACGTGGGTAAGGAAATTTGTAAGATATGAATGCGTTACTTTTTTGAACATGCTTTCCTACCAACCGCAATAATTAGGTTTGTCAATAGGGAACATTACTGCAATTTTCTGCCGCCAGAGGCAGCACTACCACTAACAGTAAACCAGTATAGGAATATAGGGATTCACACACACATGCACAATTGATTGTCAAATGAGTGACAAGGATGCTTGCATAAACAATACCGCAAGTGGGAACGAGATACAATGTCAACGCTGCTAGTGTCGCCACCTACGAAGAGTTTTGCGTAATGTTCCCTATTGTTTTTTTTTTTGCGATTTATTTAATACGAGTAGTACCTACACATGGGAAACGAGGTTGTAACTTACTTGAAATTAGAACAGACCAGGATGCTAGAATACAATAAGTAGAGTAATTTTCTATTTTAGATTTCTAAGATTTTATTTGTCTAACATAGGTAAGCGCTTGTCCATACATCGTTTTTCGACCCTCTCAGGTACATACTTAGTAGGTAGCCCTTCAAATTGTAAAGTGAACTTTCTTAAGTGTGCAACCTTAAAGCTAATGAACGAAACTTAAATTGAAGTCACGTGTTAATGGCCCGCTTTCGACTCACGAAACAAGAGAGGACCAATAAAATTATACTACAAATTCTATCCTGTAATTTGGAATACAAACACCGAATTATATCTTATTGAACAAACTTTGAAAACCTTATCATAATAAGTATTAAGAAAATCGCATTTTATTTTCGCATTTTTCCGAACGCGTTTCCTACTATTATTCTATTAAACAATTTTTTCCAGCAGTGCTTTTGCTAGTTTCATTAAAGCTTGTCCTTGTAAAGCCCTTATTATAAACTAGACCGATTGTCACATTATCACAGTTGGTTACTTTAAGTACTGTATAATGAAATGAAATGAAAATAATTTAATACAGAACAGAATCTAGAATAGTACCTACCTTACCTACCAATGCCGTAGGTGCCAAGCGTACCCCGAGCTCCTTTAAGGTACATCGGGGCAAAGATAATTAATCGGGGAAATTAAGCTCTAGGCGGATTATGGGGAACTAACTAGACAAATTAAACTACGGAACGTCATCACATTCGTCGCCCACACGTGCAGGGCAATGGAAATTCGATCAATCTTTGAGGGCTTTCCCAAACCGCTCCACGCTACGCTCCGCTACGAAGAAAATTCAGTACCGCGCCAGCTTTCGGAGGGTGGGCACGTTCGACGCTCACTCAAATTCACGTCTCTCGTGTTTACGTACGCAGTCGTTCAACTTTAAATCCAATTATTAATACAATGGCGCGTGTGAGTTAATGAGATTGAGTGATTAGTGCGATTAAATGTTATTCGATAGTGTTTGGTGTCGGAAAATGGTGGAGGATGTGAGTTTGGGACAATGTTGAGCGCATTCGCGCTATGGCACGTGGGATTGGTACTGGGAGTGCAAGGGCTTATAGGTGAGATAAAATAATTTAATATTATATTTATTTATTCGCATAGCTAAATTACAATCGTACTTGGTTAAAACTTAGAGCAGTTACACCCAATTGCTGGATCCATTGGGTTACGTTGTTCTGGTACTTGGTGAGTGGGCACTCGCGGATAATATGGTCCATGTCCTGCACCGCAGGTCCACACGTGCATGCTGGATACTCCATCGACATTTGTGCATGAACTTCGGCTTCTACCCCAGCCGGCCATTATATTAATTGATAATTGTAGTCATTTATACGGCCAGCATCAGTAAAGACTAAATTTGCTAGCTCGTTGCTACAAAGGATGATCATTATCATTATCATCATTTATAATGATAATGATGAAACATTATCGAGCTTGTGTCATATATAATTGCTCCGGCTTACCATATATTTCACATAGAGACTGACGTTTAAGGGCTAGTCGTATAATCAATCAAATCATTTATTTCACACTAAGTCCATATACAATTAATTTCTACAATTATTCATTTAAAATACAAAATAAAATACAAAATACAAATAATCATCCTAAGTCTAAAAAAGGGACATACAAAACAAAGACACTACAATGTATCAATATCAATGAATGTATCAATATCAAGATTTACTAAGCACGTATATCAGTCCAGGAAGTGACCTACTTACTTACCGCTTTTTTAGAGTCGAAAAGTGGTAGGCCAACATCTAAAAACTTTGAATCTGAACTTGTTACATCTTGAACTCCAAAAAAAAATGGAAATTGGGTTATTTAGGGCTCGTTTTTCATGAGGACAAGCAGGACCTTAGTTTTGGTTTCCAAATGTAAATACGTGTTTGTTTAGATTGAAGGCCTCCACACACCGGTCGCGTGCGCGGGCCCGCGCACGCGACCAATGTGTGGAGGCCTTGATTGAAAATTTGAAATATCCATTCATTTAAGTAAAAGCTTTTTTGTTTCGACGTTTCGCGTAAAATCAGGACTAGGTATACCTAGTAACTATACACACCTAAATAAGGAAACCATTATTAACAAAAAAAATGTTCAGGACACGGTTTTAACTTTGAAGTTTTATATCTAGTAGGTACCTATTTTGAGAACAACAGGAATTGTGCGCGCAGTTATTTCTGGTATTGTTACAAAAAACAGAAGTTATTCTTGTAAAAAACCGTACAAATAAATCTTTTGTACAACGATGGACATGCCGATGAAACTCATCCAAGCGCGTGCCAGTTTTGTTTGCGAAGAGCTTTGCAAGCAAATAATCGAGCTTTTATGTGAAGCGCCAGTGGATGCGTTGTTTGTAGAGATGGACCCGACTTTGGGTTTTGTCGACTAGCCGACAAATAGCCCACTAGTCGCCCACTATATAAATGTGGCCGAAAATCGGCGAAAATAAGAAGTTCCTATATAGAATATGATAATTATTTGTTGTATTTAAGTAAAATACTTGAATATAAAACCTGAAGTAAATATTGGTAAGTTTTTTTTGTTTTTCAGTAATTCATAAAGTGCCGAATATTCGGTATCGGTGTCTTTTCCGACTGTTCGCCGACTATAATATATTTTATTAATTTGTTTAATTTAGTATCTGCCAAACTGCATAGCAGTTTGTCGGCAGAAAACCCATTTTCCCTGCACCACGTAATATTAATATACCTACCTATCTTATTACTTACCTATAGTAAGTAATAAGTACATGACTGACTCTAGGATATAAAATATTGATATTGTACGTACTAGCCTCACTTTCGTTACTAACAATAATTATAACAGTGCACCCAGAGTGCACCTACCTACTACTTAAGAAAAAAAAAGAAAACAAAATAAGTGATGATGTGTAAAAAAACTATTCTCGTTAATTCTCACATATTGGTACTATTCCAAGTACCTATTTATTATTTAAAAACGTACTTAAACATGAATACGATTTTCAATCTTATTCCCCAGACTTATTTAATGTGACCGGATAGTCGGCTTTCCCGACTAGTCGGCACTCGGCACATCACTAGTTGTTTGTTAAATAAACTACCGAGCTTGGCGGACACTACCGTGTTTCGTTTACGTTTTGTCGTTTATACCTCGCAGGTAGAAATGTTTTATTAACCCCCGGCTCAAAAAGAGGGGTTTCATAAGTTTTACGTGTCTGTGTGTCTGTCTGTGGCATCGTAGCTCCTGAACGAATGGACCGATTTTAATGTGGTATTTTTGTCCGAAAGCTGACGTGGCCGAGTCGAGGGAACTCTTAAAATTTTATAGGCAAACTTGAAGCAATTTTGGGTACTCAATTAATCTACCTATTTATTTTCCAAGACAACATTGATCTCATTGTTGTACTAACAACAAAATAAGCCTTAAAAAAATGTTAGTACTTAAAAACTAGGTAAGTTAGATTTAACATTTAATATTATTATACTGATTTGAAGTTAAAACTTTGTTTTTGTTGTGACTAATTGATGGTCTGACTCTAGCAGTCTAGGACGCCTAACATGTATGCATCCCACTGTTGGACTTATTCTACTTATGTTCATAGCTTTGGGCTGGCTTTAGTGGAAAAGGGACTTGTAGCCGCTATTCGCTACTTCGATATATAATAGTACCTTTGTGAAATTGTTCGCAAATGTACGAGTATGCAGATTTCCTGGCTTTGTCTCTCTTCATAAGTTTTCAACAAAGTTCCGAGAACTTTTTGACACGTGGTTCGAACAGATGGCCTTATTTAATCAAGTTTAATTAAACGTTAATTATTAACAACTTAGAAAAGTTGAAATACCCCCGACATTTTCATTTCAAAGTTCAATATCTCATAAACGGCTGAACCGATATTGTTTGAAACGTAGCTAAGAACCATCTCGATCACGTCAGCTTTCGGATAAAAAAAACCGCATTAAAATCGGTTCATGAATTCGTTTAGCGGCTACGATGCCACAAACAGACACACAGACACGTCAAACTTATAAAACCCCTTTTTTGGCGTCGGGGGTTAAAAATAGGGTGTCGTGAGTTCGAATTTCACCATTTGCTCAAAGACAAAATCTTCAAATTAAATTAGACTCGTCGCAATATAAATCCGCAGACACATTTGACAAATGGCTTCATCACTATCCCCCATTCCCTGCGTATGGCTTGGAATATAGCACAGATGATAATTTCATACAAACTGACAGACGGCTATTAAGCCACTGGGGCAATTTTTAGGGATCCGTGGGGTAAGGGCGAGCACTCAAGGATGCGCAGTGAGGGACCTGCATTTCATCTAGCTGATTTGAGATTTTTTTACGATGCCTCTCGAGCCAGTTTTTGGAGAGGAACAAATATTCGTATGAGAGTACAACTACAATTAAAGAACATAAATACCCAAAAATTGGAGTCAAAAATGGACCTCGCTGCAATTGCAATTTACATAAAAGTATGACGTGACAGTCCGCTATATTTACTAATTTCTGAATGGAAAATCAAGCAAATTACTGTTTCGGTCGCGAAATACTGCGTTTAGGTCGGTTATGTCACAATTTTGTTTCTATAAATGCATAAGGATTCTATTGGTAGCTTTAAATTTATACTTCGACATAAAACATTTTTGGGGGGTATGTATATGCCATACATAATCGCCACGCTTGGCATGTGGGTTGTCGATCGCAGTATTTCCACCGCACTCCAGGGACGCTGCTGCCCATCCCCCGGTGGTCTTGGCCTTAGTTGTTAGGTCGTGGCGACCACGTACCGGAAGGCGCGGCGTGGGTAGGTGGACTGATGACTTGGTAAAGGTCGCGGGAGTCCACTGGATGCGGGTGGCGCAGGACCGGTCATTTTGACACTCTTTGGGGAAAGCCTATGTCTTTCGGCTGATATGATGATAAAAAAACAGGTTTTTTCAAAATTTTCTATGTTATCAATTTGAACATGAGTCTACCCCTATTGAATCAGATGTCGAAGTCACAGAAAGGATTTTCAAATATATGAACTACACTCATTAGCGGTGAATACATTAAATTTGCTAGCAATGTTAGCATAATACCTACGATACGATTGACCGATTGGTAGTTATAATATAACAATTCTGTATAATGACTTATTTTTGCTCATGACAATAAATTGTTATAAAGAATGCATGTGTACTAAGTACGGTCAACCAATTTGATTCCTAGGCCACCGTAGAACCCTGTCATTTTAACTGCTTAATAGCGACGCAATAATCCTAGTAACCCGTATTGACATAGCATATACAACGGCAAGGTTCTATGATGGCCAAGGAATCAAATTGGTTGCCTGTACATAGATTAACCACAATTTTTAAAAATTCTGTGATATAAATGTTCAAGCGTACCTAACTCTATAATTAAGTTATTAGTGGTTACTTTTGTTTTAATTAAGCGCCGAATTAATTAATACGTCTGCGGCGCCACGTAGGTACTTACTTACACTCGTAACATGCAAAAGTACCTATTACAACTCATACGAAATTTTAATTTCTACTTTTAGTTAAGTACCTACTAGGTACAGTACATAGGTACGTAGTTTTTCATAATCAGTCGCGAGCAGAAAATGAGTAAGTTTGTACAAAAAGTGTTTGTCTTTTATGAAAATTTCATGTATGAAAAGAAAATAATGCCAATTTTGGTAGCTATCCGTGGCAGCGCGTGAAATTTTTCGATGGGCAACCCGGAACAAAAAAGTTATGAAAGCGTTTAGAGTGTATAATATAACTATATGTTTGCCTAAAAATAAATTTTAGGCAAGCCGGTGGGAATCGGCTTGTACTAAATATGAGCGCTCCGCCACTGGTAGCTTCCTAAATAAGGTATAAGGCAATTGATACGGTATTTAAAATGTACTTACAACCCGGTCACAATATCTGTGCACCTGACCTCGTGACGTCATATCGGCGGTCTGGGTACGGTGTGAAAAAAAGTTTTTTCGAGAAATGTGGAGGTAAAAAAAATTTACTAACCTTTTCAAATCAATTTATTATTGATGAAGGGTTTGTTATTAAAAAACAATAATTTTGATTACAAAAACATTGCGAGGTGCACAGATATTGTGACCGGGTGATGTAAATCTTTCGTTACTCTGGCATTGTAGCCCTGGCTTCATTTTATTTATGAATCATTACTTTACTTACCTAAGAAACGGTCTGTTAGCAATAGCATGTAGGTCGTATGAAGTAATTTTGTAAGAAAATAGGAACAAGAACCCTTTACAACCGACTTGATACGATCGTGCGAGTTGTTTTACACTGGATTGTCAATTTTTTTTGGGGAATGGATGAAAATTTTAGAAATGCCTGATTATTTTTTTGGTGATAGGAATAACCTTCCTTAGCACCAGAAAAAAGTTGCAAACTTGTCAGCTGCGTCAATTATTTTTGAAAAATATAAACAGTTTCCTCACTTACGTTTTGTGGTTAGGACGGCGAATGAGACACTTTTCTTGATCCGTCTCATATTACAAAAAATATTTTAAACTAGCTTTTGCCCGCGACTTCGTCCGCGCGGAACTCGTTTATATCGTAACTTTCTCCCCCCTTTTCATCCCCTTAGGTGATGAATTTCCAGATAAAAACTATCTTTAGTAAGGACTCTTTGGGAAGGCCCCGGAATTCAAAGTATCTCTATACCAAATTTCATCTCAATCGGTTCAGCGGTTTAAGCATGAAAAGGTAACAGACAGACAGAGTTACTTTCGCATTTGTAATATTAGTATGGATTGTATGAAGGAAAGGGTATCGATGCATGTAGGCTTTTTTCAGTATTATTTTGCATATTTTCATATCACACGGCCGTAAGGACCTTTTCTACTAAACCGTAGGATTAAATTAACTGATTTGTAATTTAAACATTTTTTATGTTACCTCTAATAGTTTTCAAAATAGCCATAATCAAACGTCTTTTTTACCCCGTTTTAGAAAACATCTTCAAAACTAAGGCCGCCATAAGGTACCTTTACCCTTGGAACGTCAATTTACCTATGTAATGTTAATGTTCCTATTCCCCAGGACTCCCAACTACCGCTATAGCGTAAATGGGTTCCATCCAAATTTTCACCCCCATTTTACCCCCTTAGGGGATGATTTCTGGAATAGAAACTATTATATGTCCTTTTCCAGGACTCAAACTATCTTTCAACCAAATTTTATCAAAATGTGTCACAAACAAATTTCCACTTCCCAAAACTATCCTATGTCCTTCCTTATCTATCGCTATACCGTAAATGGGTTCAATCCAAATGTTCATCCACCATTTCTCACCCCCTTAGGGGATGATTTCCTCCTTTTATGTGTTCCGGAATAAAAAAAAATCTATGTTCTTTCCTAGGACTCTACCTCTCTCTATACCAAATTTCATCTAAATGGGTTCTATCCAAATCTTCAACCCTCATTTCACCACCTCAGGAAATTATTTTTCGGGATAAAAACTATGCATTGTCCTTCCCTAGGACTCCTTCTATCTATTTACCAAATTTCATCTAAATGGGTTTTATCCAAATTTTCACCCCCTATTTTATCCCTGAGAGGATGATTTTTGGAATTAAAACTATCCGTTGTCATATTCCGGGACTCAAACTATCTTTCAACCAAATTTCATCAAAATGGGTCACAAACAAATTTTCACCCCCAATTACACCCCCTTATGGGATGATTTTCAGGAGTAAACTATCCTATGTCCTTCCCCAAGACTCCAACTTGCTATACCGTAAATGGGTTCCATCCAAATTTTCATACCCCATTTCACCCCCTTAGGAGATGATTTCTGGACTTAAATTATGTTAAGTCCTTCCCCAGGACTCTGAACTATCTCCATACCAAATTTCATCTAAATCGGTTCTATCCAAATTTTCACCCCTCATTTCACCCCCTCAGGAGATGATTTAGGATAAAAACTATGCATTGTCCTTCCCTGGGACTCCTTCTATCTCTATACCAAATTTGAACTAAATGGGATTTATCCACATTATCATCCCTATTTCATCCCCTTGGGGGATGATTTTCGGGATTCAAACTATCCATTGTCATCCTCCGGGACTCAAACTATATTTATACCAAATTTGATCTAAACGGAGTCCATCCAAAATTTCACCCCCCATTTCACCCCCTCAGGAAAAGATTTCCGGAATAAAAACTATCCAATGTCCTTCCCCAGAACTTAAACTACCTCTTAACCAAATTTCATCAAAATGGGTTACATCCAATTTTTCACCCCCCCATTTTACCCCCTAAAGGGAAGATTTTCGGGATAAAACCTATTCTTTAACCTTTTCTGTGATTCAAACTAATCATATACCAAATTTCATATAAATCGGTGCAGCGGTTTAAGTAGCTCCATACAAATTTCCACCCCCCATTTCATCCCCTTAGGGGTTGATTTCCAGGATAAAAACTACCCTAAGTCCTTCCCCAGGACACAAACTATCTCTATGCCAAATTTCATCTTAATCGGTTAAGCCGTTTTCACGTGATGCGCGGTCACATAAACAGACAAACAGATAAACAGATAAACAGACAAACAGATAAACAGACAAACAGACAAAAATTCTAAAAACTGATGGAACGTGTTCTGTTATCGATTCTAAGTATCCCTAGCCAATTTTTTTTCGAATATCTTCCATGTACAGACTTTCGACCCTCTTCAGCTTTATTATATGTATAGATATCTGACCCTGGCAATGACCAATATAGCTGCTGCAGCTGTCAATATCATTGCCAGTGTCAGTTTACCACGGATTTTTATGATATTTTTATGAAATATGAGACGGATCAAGGAAATTGTCTCATTCGCCGTCCTAACCACAAAACGTAAGTGAGGAAACTGTACCCTTATTGTGAGATAACAATCGTAACCTAACGTTACGTAACTAATACGAGATCGAATAAACGCGCTTCGAATAGATTTCGATCTCGCTACGGTATTCTTCGATTCGACCCGTCAAACTTGTAACTCACAATGCCGTTGTCCTACGAAACCAACTGCAAAACGTTAGGCTCTAGCGTTTAGTTTTCGATGCGTAATTTAACGTTCGATTCGTACTACCAATCGGTAGTGTGAGACCCAAATTTGACATTTCGTATCGAAGAATACCGTAGCGACTGTAGTTTACTATTTCACTTGCAAAATGGCCCGTGATATCGTATTATTCCTTCAAGAGTTACCGTAGATCCGATCGAAATTTATCTCAAATTAAAGAACTTATAAAAATAAGGGTTTTGAATTGACAACATATATCCGCAAAATTCGGATTGTCGCGTATTTTGTATTTAAAAATGCAAATAAATGGCCCCCGCGCCGCCATATTGTATCGACAGTGGACACTGTCGACGTCGCGATGCGCGTATTCTGTAATGTCATAACCGACAAACATTTAAATTAAAACGATAAATGCTAGTGATATAAGGTTGAATATTGGAAAATCGTGAACGAACGTGAAGTCGATGGCGAATTAAGTAATGTATAAGTGCCTCACGTTACAGTTTGGATTTTTAGTTCTATGAGTGACCGCCAGGGGCGGTGTATAGATTCTTCATACTAAATATTAACGTAGTCGATCAGGTGAATAGTTAACGAAACTCATGTCAAACCCACGATAATAGTACTGTTTATATTTTTCAAAAATAATTGACGCATCTGAAAAGTCTGCAACTTTTTTCTGGTGCTAAGGAAGGTTATTCCTATCACCAAAAAAAAAATCAGGCGTTTCTAAAATTTTCATCCATTCCCCAATGTCAATAAAGTTCATTTTTGACTTGGCAAATCACGATTTCTTGGTTTTAAAGGGATAGCACATGTATATGAATTTTTAAATCTTTTAATAGGTATATTTACTATAGGAAAAATAAGTTGAAGCTTTATGTTTTCCGAGTATTTTGTAACTTTTGTTTTGAAGTGTAGTATTTAAAGCTAGTTTGTTTTTACTGTACTATTATCGTGGGTTTGACATGAGTTTCGTTAACTATTCACCTGATCGACTACGTTAATATTTAGTATGAAGAATCTATACACCGCCCCTGGCGGTCACTCATAGAACTAAAAATCCAAACTGTAACGTGAGGCACTTATACATTACTTAATTCGCCATCGACTTCACGTTCGTTCACGATTTTCCAATATTCAACCTTATATCACTAGCATTTATCGTTTTAATTTAAATGTTTGTCGGTTATGACATTACAGAATACGCGCATCGCGACGTCGACAGTGTCCACTGTCGATACAATATGGCGGCGCGGGGGCCATTTATTTGCATTTTTAAATACAAAATACGCGACAATCCGAATTTTGCGGATATATGTTGTCAATTCAAAACCCTTATTTTTATAAGTTCTTTAATTTGAGATAAATTTCGATCGGATCTACGGTAACTCTTGAAGGAATAATACGATATCACGGGCCATTTTGCAAGTGAAATAGTAAACTACAGTCGCTACGGTATTCTTCGATACGAAATGTCAAATTTGGGTCTCACACTACCGATTGGTAGTACGAATCGAACGTTAAATTACGCATCGAAAACTAAACGCTAGAGCCTAACGTTTTGCAGTTGGTTTCGTAGGACAACGGCATTGTGAGTTACAAGTTTGACGGGTCGAATCGAAGAATACCGTAGCGAGATCGAAATCTATTCGAAGCGCGTTTATTCGATCTCGTATTAGTTACGTAACGTTAGGTTACGATTGTTATCTCACAATAAGGGTACTGTTATCAAAATCAAATACCGTATTTAACTTGAACGAACTCGCACTAATCAAATTGTACAGATACCATTACAGAACCCTCGGATGCCATTTGACTCGCACTTGGCAGATTTTTTATGCATCCTAATCACGGTGATTTGATATTAGTCGAACGGGACCGAGGGGTGCTGTGCTATTGTGATAGTTTTTTTAATGGTTACGTTCATGCGGCAGTATGAATGGCAGGTTAGAATAAGTATAATGTGTATTAGAAAATACTGTTTTTGTATTGTGTTGTTTGAGGAAGTTATTAAACATATATACAAACGTATGAGAGAAATTGGAAGTTAAAGAATGGTTTTACCCTTATAACTTCCAACAATCTAATATTTTAAGCTAGCTTTAATTTAATAAATTGGTTTAAATTTTATCTGGATTACCTAAGCAACTTTTTCTAGACAAATAATTATATTTATTTAATTGTATATGATGGAGCAGATAAAGAAACTTCAATTTATTAGGTTCAGTGAATATTTAATAGACGGGTTTAGTCCAATACGTTCCGGTATAATCTGCCTGGAATGCTGCACTATTGGTTTGAGCTGTAGTAATCCTTCCGTAATATAAATTTATATCCCGACCAAGCTAAGAATGCACCTCGCTCAGTGTAATTTTGTTCGACGTGAGGTGCATTCTTAGCTTGGTCGAGTTGTAGTTATAGCACAGACACAACATAATAATACATACGTACAGAAGGTCTTCTGTCTGACAAAACCGACGTTTGACAGCTACAAACTCAAAACATGTCATCCCGCTTGACCGCATAGCACGTGCTCTTTCGTCTTGTTAGGGTTGTCACTCGTCGAAAGCTCGCGTGTCAATAGGGAACATTACGCAAAACTCTTCGTAGGTGGCGACACTAGCAGCGTTGACATTGTATCTCGTTCCCACTTGCGGTATTGTCTATGCAAGTATCCTTGTCAATCATTTGACAATCAATTGTGCATGTGTGTGTGAATCCCTATATTCCTATAATGGTTTACTATTCGTGGTAGTGCTGCCTCTGGCGGCAGGACATTGCAGTAATGTTCCCTATTATTGACACATCGTACCGCGGCCGTTATAGGTACCACGACGATGTTACCATGACGACCGGGGGGTAAACACGTAACGTTCCGAACGGGCGTCGGTACAATTTAACTGTCAATTTTCCATTAAAAAATTGACATTTAGACCTACCCGACGTTCGTACAATGCATTACGTGATCGACCTACAGGCCTGTCTCTCTCACCTATTCGGGTAAACTCGGCTTTCGCGAGCCTCCGAGGTTCAGTTTACCCGAAACGTACCCGAACTCGGTTGACACTGTTGACAATTAGGTACGCGAAAGTCGAGTTTACCCGAATAGGTAAGAGAGAAAGGCCTGGTTATAGGGTGCCGTAAATAAATCAATCTTCATGGTTGTGCCTAATCCCTAAATTTATGGGTGTCTATCACTATTTCAAAGTAGCATTCACCGTTTTCAACAGATTTCGAGTGAAAGAGTCGAGCGCTGCTCGAAAGTCAAAAACCGCCCCCCACACTCGAAATCAGTTGAAAACGGTGAATGCTACTTCGAAATAACGATAGAAAATTGAAAAACGAGTAGTGGTATTGTAGCACTATTATTCACAGGTAAGTTGATTGTATAGTTCGGAGAACAGAAAAACACTCAAGTCAATATATACACAGTTTACTTTGACTAAACACAATATGTACGCATTACAGTCATACATGGAAGGCACGATATAACACAAGCGTTAAGAATAAGTGGAGTAAAACATAAGAACGGAAAACACGGCAAGCTATAGCAAGAAGCGAATTAATACCGACACGTAAATAAGAAGAACGGATTTCTTTAACCAAGCGAGCGTGCGACTCGCGTCAGAGCATAGCGGACAATAGCGAGCAGCGGAGACGGCCGATGGCAGCCGAGCCACCTGCGCTCGCGCTGGTCCCGAACATTACCGACGGATGCCGGAGACTGCATTGCTAAGCGTTCGGCCAATGCATGTGCAATCTTCACACGCTAAATAAGTGTGCGACTCTTGTCGCCACATAGGTCCCCCGCTGAGACCGTGACTACGGTCGATAGTAATCTGGGAAATGTACCCTTCTACCGCTCTTGGTGCGTCTTTCGGTAACCTCGGGTGAAGATGTAGGAGGCATTTCAGGGACGAGGGGTATTTCAGTGGCATCGTTGACCGTGAAGGCAGGTTTCAACCGATCGATGGAGATGTTCATTGCCGTGCCTCGTACCAAGACCTTGAAATACTTCTCGCTCCGTTCCATTACTTTATAAGGTCCAGCGTACGGCGGTTCTAAAGGTCTTCGGACTCTATCCAAGCGCAGGAACACGTGAGAGCAGTCTGCTAGATTTTTAGGTAAGTAGAATGGAGTACTACGATGCCACTTAGCTGATTTTGGAGTAAGTTTCGACATGTACAACCGTAGGCGCGACGTGAAGCAGGTAAGGTCTTCAACTGTGTGGTTGGCTGACGGCGATAGGAACTGGCCAGGCAGACGAAGTGCCTCACCGTACACCAATTCAGCTGACGACGACTCGATGTCCTCTTTCCAGGAACTTCGGATACCCAATAAGACTAGCGGCAGGGCTTCGGTCCACTGTGAGTTATCGTGGCACATGATGGCGCTTTTCAGCTGTCTGTGGAGGCGTTCAATCATACCATTAGCAATAGGATGATAGGCGGTGGTGCGAAAGTGATGCGCACCGACCATAGTGGTAAGAGCTCGGAACAAATGAGACTCAAACTGGCCACCACGGTCCGTCGTAATCTGCTCCGGACAGCCAAATCGTGATATCCACCCTGACACCAGGGCGGCCGCGCATGTCTCTGCTGTCATATCCTTCAGTGGTATAGCCTCAGGCCACCGAGTGAAACGATCGATGACGGTAAGGCAATATCTGTAATCACAAGACAGAGTTAATGGTCCCACGAGGTCCAGATGGATGTGGCTGAACCTCGAAGAAGTGATAGGAAAAGAGGAGAGAGGAGCAGTTGTGTGACGGGTAATTTTACAACGCTGGCAGCTCTGGCACAGCCTAGCCCATTCTCTACAGTCCTTGCGAATCCCCGGCCAAACAAATCTTTGTGTTACCAGCCGCACTGTAGCTGAGTTACCTGGGTGGCTCAAGTTGTGGAGCATATCAAAGACTTGTTTTCTGAAACTCGCAGTAACGAATGGTCGAGGAGGTTGTATAGACACGTCGCAATAGATTTTGAGGTCAGAGTCTGGTACTGTAATTTTCTCTAATTTGAGTGAAGATCCAGTGTGGAGCAGACTTTGCAGCTCAGGGTCTACCCCCTGAGATCGTGCAAGTGCCTTATAATCCACGGTCGATGTGACTTCTTCTACTCGGGATAGCGCATCCGCTACAACATTCTCCGGTCCAGGTACATACCGGATGTCAGTTGTAAACTGAGAAACATAGTCGAAGTATCTGTATTGTCGTGGTGAAGTGGTATGTTCTCTAGGGGAGACGAAAGCGTACGTAAGTGGTCGATGATCGGTAAACACAGTGAAGTTTCTTGCTTCTATCATGTGACGAAAATACTTGATTGCTTCATATATGGCCAATAGTTCCCGGTCGTAGGGACTATATTTCTTTTGTGATGGCTTTAACTTTTTGGAAAAGAAACCGAGAGGCTCCCATGATGAACCATTGCGTTGTTGAAGCGCTGCGCCAATGGAGACATCAGATGCATCTGTAACTATGGATAACTTGGCCTTGGGATCTGGATGCACAAGAAGAGTGGCTTCCGCAAGTGTTTTTTTACATTGGTTAAAGGCACTGAGCTGCTCTGTAGTAAAATTCACCGGTTGTGCTCCTTTGACTTTTGGTCCTTCGAGCAAAATGTTTAGCGGAGCCTGGGTTCTAGCCGCCTGTGGTATAAACCGCCTGTAAAAATTTAGCATACCAAGGAACCTTCTCAACTCCTTTACAGTTCTTGGTATGGGAAATTCCTGTATAGCCTGTACTTTGACATCGAACGGCTGTATTCCTGCTGCAGATACGTTATAACCAAGGAAAGCTACCTCTGATTGACCCCAAGCGCACTTGGCGGAGTTAATCAAAACGCCATACTCGCTAAGTCGCTCAAATAGTTGATGCAGATGCTTTTTATGTAGACTCGCAGATGGGGAAAATACTAATATATCATCCAGATATCCAAAACAGAAGTCGTCGAAGCCGGTGAGCACTTCATCAATGAACCTTTGGAAGGTTTGAGCCGCGTTCCTCAGTCCAAAGGTCATGAATGGGAATTCATATAGCCCAAATGGCGTGGTTATGGCGCTTTTAGGTATATCAGCAGGATTAATAGGTATCTGGTTGTATGCTTTTACTAAATCAATCTTAGAAAATACAGAGCAACCTGACAGTTGTTGTGAAAAATCTTGTATGTGGCGTATAGGGTATCGGTCCGGAATAGTACGCGCATTAAGAGCCCTATAATCCCCGCAAGGTCTCCATCCGTCATCTTTCTTCTTGACTAAGTGCAGGGCAGAAGACCAAGGGCTTTCTGATCGTCTCGCGGTGCCATTTTGCATCATGTCTTCAAACTCCTTTTTAGCGGCCTTCAAACGATCAACATCTAAACGCCGCGGCCGGCAACAGACTGGAGGGCCCGGAGTGATCCTGATGAAATGCTGTGTATTATGTTTGGGTTTTACTACAGTACCTGTTGGGCGTGTGATATCCGGAAATTGTCGCAACAGGTCATGGAACTCGCTTTCCCCGGAAACCGTCTTGATTGAAGCGATGCTCTCCAGCACCTTCTGGCGTGGAACTGATACAGAGAGTGAGGTCGTCCCGTCGATGAGGTGCTGGTGTCTGCAATCTACGAGCAGGTTATAAAAACTCAAAAAATCCACGCCTATTATCGGTTTAGATATGTCCGCGATGGTAAACTTCCACGGAAAAGTACGTCTGAGTCCTAGATTCAAGTATAGTTGTATCGGACCATATGTTTTGATTACCGTTCCGTTTGCAGCTACAAGGTCATACTTTGTAGGTATGCAAGGCACTTTAACGGCGGACCGCGGAAAGACACACAAATCGGAGCCTGTATCTATTAAAAACAGCATTTTTGTAGTTTGATCGGTGATAAATAACCGGCCTGTTTGTATTGAGCAGTCGCTGGCCGCTACTTCCGGCTGCTCCTGGCGTTTTCCGCCTCCCAGCTGCAGGGTGACCGACATCTGTTTGCACGAGATCCAAATGTAAAGTGGTACCAGCAGTGGGGGTGATCCGGCGGTGGCTGTGGGGTCCTTGACCTGGACTGGCTACGCCCTGGCCTACCTCTTGAACGAGAGCGTGATCGCGGGTAATATTGTGCAGGTGCATGGTTCGACGAATCACGTGTGCTTGTGAGCTTAGCTACTTGCATTGTAAGTTCACTTATCTGTTGTGCCATTTGATCGAACTGTGCACTAGTGACATAAGAAGATGGTGCTCTTGCTGACGTACTAGCTATCTGCGGTGGGCCCATTGGAGCGATTTCATACACCTTGTCGGCTATATCTGCTAAACTTTCCAATGTCAGTTCCGACTGTGAAGCTACGATGGTCTGAATATTGGCTGGCAAACGACCAGACCAAATTGTTTTGAGGAAGTCGTTAGTTACATCAGTACCAGCTAAGTCTCTGAGGTGTCTAAGAAACTGTGAGGGTTTCCGGTCGCCGAGTTCTTCACTCCGTAGCAGTTGATTTAATCTTAGCTGGCGGGACGCCGAAAGGCGCTTTATAAGCTCATTTTTTAATGATTCGTACTTATTTGTGACCGGCGGCGTTGTAATTATGTCTTTCACCTCTTTTGCATATCGGTGGTCGAGCTGTGCTACTACGTGATAAAATTTAGTTGCATCAGCCGTTATATTCGATAACATAAACTGGCCTTCCATTTGCGCGAACCATAACGCGGGCTCCTCCGGCCAAAATGGAGGTGGACGAACACCCACTCGGCATGTTTCCGCCGCCGCTGTTATATTAGCATTTTGAGCAGTTTCGTCGGGCATTTTCCCACGAAATATAATACAAAACTACACTGTCCACGAAACCAAGGTACTGTTCAATGTCGAAGGTCACCAATTGTAGCACTATTATTCACAGGTAAGTTGATTGTATAGTTCGGAGAACAGAAAAACACTCAAGTCAATATATACACAGTTTACTTTGACTAAACACAATATGTACGCATTACAGTCATACATGGAAGGCACGATATAACACAAGCGTTAAGAATAAGTGGAGTAAAACATAAGAACGGAAAACACGGCAAGCTATAGCAAGAAGCGAATTAATACCGACACGTAAATAAGAAGAACGGATTTCTTTAACCAAGCGAGCGTGCGACTCGCGTCAGAGCATAGCGGACAATAGCGAGCAGCGGAGACGGCCGATGGCAGCCGAGCCACCTGCGCTCGCGCTGGTCCCGAACATTACCGACGGATGCCGGAGACTGCATTGCTAAGCGTTCGGCCAATGCATGTGCAATCTTCACACGCTAAATAAGTGTGCGACTCTTGTCGCCACAGTATTGACCACTCGTATTCAACTCTATCGGTAGAAAGTAAGTGCCTTCAATTTTGTCACTACAATCATATTTTGTATTTAATTTTCAAGCGCAAAGTCAAAAATCGCGGCCACCTGGGTGACCTAAATAAGCAGGAGCAGAGTCGCTTTCTTACAAACTACAATCTTTTGTATGTCCTTCATAAGTCACCTTTAATGCGGTTTCCAAAATAAATGTTGTACATTCTGGAAGTAAATGCGGCGCTTAGCTGCATCGCGAAACTGGAACGATTTTTATTTAGTTGTTTTGGCAAAGATCGGCGCGCGAAAATAATCCTAAAATTATTGTCAGAGCCTGTTGCCAAATTACTCAGTCTTATAAATAATGAGAGATTTTGAAATCTGGATCAGTATACCTAGATTTTAAATCCTCTTAATAACATTGAAAATAATCGATCAATTATATTCATGGATCATTCTCATGGAATACCCCAACTGTATTAACGTGCATCGGGCCTAGCCCGGACTGCGACTATTAGTTCAGTTTAACCTTCCGTAAACATCGAAACTAATGACAAGCTACCATTAATCATTATTGTGTGAATGGGCCCTAATCCCTACACCTTTACCGAAAGGCGGAACACTTTCCTGATGGATTGATTTCCGATTTGTAATCGTTTGACATCATCGCCGTTTTTGACAGTTTTTTTACGATTTTTGTTATGGCATGACTTGGTTAGTTACTACGTACTGAGTATTTACTATAGTCCTAATTTCAGTGAGAATGGGGTTATAATAGCTTGTTAATCGGTTTCTTTTTGTGGTTCTTCTATAAGTAGTTACACCTACTTAACTAAAATAAATGCATGCTACTACCTACGTACTTACTATGTCATTCTTGTTGCATTGGGAAAAGGGTTATAATTGCTTGTTTTTCAGTTTCCTTTTGTGGTTCTTCTATAAGTGGTTAAGTTGTTTATTGTTGTCTAGTTTTAGTAATTTTTGTGTGCGAGTCGTAAAGTTTTATGTGGTTTTAACTGCAACGGTGCGGTCCCATATTGCTGTTACATGCCTGTTCCGGCTAATTTTAAGTTTATGTTAATTTATTTATATTAAGAAAGGTTTGTGTTCAAGTAGGAAAGGAAAACAGCAAAGGTAATCATGAAACCAGAAAAAGTAATATGGTTAATATGATATGACGTCGTCGGTTTCACATATACCGTAGGTACCAGTTTTGTGCTGATGTCCTCTGCTGCCCTGTGAAAGATCTAAAAATAACCATGTATCTAATAACAACAACTTGGAAAAGTTGAAAATCCCCCGACATTTTCATTTCAAAGTTCAATGTCTCAAAAACGGCTGAAGCGATTTTGTTGAAACGTAGCTAAGAACCATCTCGATCACGTCTGCTTTCGGATAAACACACTGCATTCAAATCGGTCCATTCGTTTAGGAGCTACGATGCCACAGACAGACACACACACACAGAGACACACACATACACACATACACACAGACATACAGACATACAGACACACAGACACGTCAAACTTTTTCTGTCGGGGGTTAAAAAGAAACATAACAATACCATTCGATATCTGTCTATATTTTATTAATTGATGGTTTATTCCCAGTTCTATAATGGTTTTGTACCGACTATTTTATATCTAGGCTTTGCTTTAGTGGAAAGTACCCATAATCAAAGTTCAATCCACAATTATACCAAAGAGATAAAAAACTCCTGCCAAAAGTTTTTTTTTTATATCCCAGTCCATTACCCAATAAAAGTCACTGAGTGCAGCACTTTAGTCACACATCTCATATTTATGGAACACGAAAGGTGCATTTCGTGGGAGTGCAAAAAAATCTTACTTATCCATGGCATTCTTGCATGGCAGTTGGTGGTTTTCCTTTATCTAGCTCTAAATTTTACAGCAATAGCAATACATTTACTTTCCGAGCTGTTCGATATGTCGAATTCTTTGCCTATTGAAATTAAACCTGCTATGTATCTTCCCATTTTTTTTAAAACTAGACTAAGGGAGTATTATATACTATTTATCTTTTCCGTAGCTGTTCATTTCTACTTTGTGTGTGCTGTTTGTTTTCGACTGTAAATAATACTGTTTCTTTGATATCGATATTTAGTTATTGTATGTGTATGTAGGTTTATATATATATATATATATATATATATATATTTATGTAAGTGTATAGTCCTTCTTATGTTATATTCTTTATATTCTGTTTAACCTACATAGGTACTCAAATCATAGGATTATTTTGCATCGTCTACACAACCCTAAGGTTGTCTGGAAGAGGTCGCTTTTTAGCGATAAGACCGCCTGTTGTCTACCATTGTTTATAATTAATTTACCTCTGTTTTTCTATGATGTACTATTTCTGGTGAGCAATAAAGAATATTTGTATTGTTTTGCAGTCGGGGCAAGTGCGTCAGCGGGGTGGTAACTGCGCCTTTCATAAAAATATAGTAATATAGAAATCTATGTATTTCACAACTATCCATCTTACATTCGCGCAATAAACTATAACAAGTGAATTGTATGAATGTATGATGTATTGTAATGGCAGTTGGTACATGGACATTTGACATGATCTTCGTCTTATCCATGTTCATTCTTAGACCAACTCGCTCGGAAGCTTTACTGAGGTCATCGAGCGAGAAGTCCTCCATGGTCTCAGCCAAGACTACTATATCGTCAGCAAACCGAAGGTGAGTGATGTACTCGCCGTTGATGTTGATGCCTAGCCTTCTCCAGTCCAGAGTCTTGAAAACATCCTCCAGTGCAGCGGTGAACAGTTTATTTTTATTTTTTAATTTTTTTTAAGGATTGCCAACGGAGTTCACAATGTGACATTAAAAGAAAAAAACAAGCACTTTGTAATGACTAATTGTAACCCTAATAATAGTTAAAAATTTTAGCATTAATAAACTAAACAGCATTAATAACATCTAGGCTTATAAATAAGAAACTAAATCATATCAGTCAGACTATGCTTCAAGGTTCAACAACAAATCCCTGATTTTGCATTTGAAGCTATTATGAGAATCACAAAAAATATCAACATTTTCCTGTTCTGTAACGAGATCATTGTAAGCACGCGACAGGCAAGGTACAGGCGAGTGCTTACCAAAGTTGGTCCTACGAAAAGGAACGTGAAATAAGGCACGAGGCATGCGAGGTATTCTAGTCGGGACGCTTAAAGAGAACTTATCAACAATTTGAGGCGAATCAATTAGATTGTTCATGATTTTATACAAGAAAGACATACTAAGCAGCGTTCTTCCATTACTTAATTTTTCTAGTTTAAAATGTTTAATTTTGTCTAGATACGATCTTACATGACTTGGTGGTTTATATCGGTACGACAAATGCTTTAGCAGTCTTTTTTGGGTCCTCTCTATTTTGTTAACTTGAACTTTATAAACGGGTGACCAAGCGGCACAGCAATACTCTAATTTACTTCTAACATAACTAGGTATTATATAGCATTAGTGAGGTAGAAATATTTTTGAATTCCTTTCCATTTCTAATAACGAATCCTAACGATTTATTAGCTGATGTTATTATATTATCATATCAATATGGGTTGTAAATTTTAGTTTTGTATCAATAACTACTCCCAAGTCACGAATGTGAGTGACTTCATTCAGTGTCGTTCCTGCAATGTTGTAAACACTTCTTGTTATGTTTCTCTTCATTGTGAATTAAACGTAAGAGCATTTGGTTGGGTTCAAGTACATCTTGTTTCGGTTGCACCAGTCATGTATTTTATTGATATCTCCTTGCAATAAGACTGCGTCAGTCATACAGCTAACAGAGCGTGTTAGTTTAAAACCATCCGCAAAAAAGGTAACAAGTGGAATGTGAAAAAATGTTTGTGATATCGTTGATGAATATGTTGAAAAAGAGTGGTCCTAGATTTGAACCCTGCGGTACACCAGAATAAGCTACAATAGGATCAGAACTAAATCCATCAAGCTTTGAGGTACGATTGCCCAGATATGACTCGCACCAATTCAGCAGTGAGCCACCGACTCCAAAATTAGACAGTTTATTTACTAAAATGCGATGATTTACCTTGTCAAATGCTTTGGTAAAATCTGTGTATATCGCATCAACTTGTCCGGACTTAGCAACGATCTGAGAGATATCATCGACATAATGAAAAAGATTTGATTCGGTGGATCTTTGTGTCATACATCCATGTTGGTTTTCAGATATCTGATTCCTAACATTTTGATAGATATAGGCATAAACTAATGATTCAAAAACCTTTGCGATCGAACATAAAATTGAAATGGGTCTATAATTAACAATTAAGTATTTTTTGCCACTTTTGTAAATTGGTACAATACGAGCCTCTTTCCATCTGTTCGGAAATACACCTGATGATAATGACTTATTGAAAATCAGAACTAAGGGTGTCGTTAGCTGGGAGGCATAATTTTTGAGAAACAGAGGTGGTATGTTGTCTGGTCCTGCTGATTTTGTTAGGTCCAATTTACTCAATTTTGATTTTATTGAATCGGCGCTGATACAAATAGTTTGAACTATTTTCTCCTAGAGAATCATACTGACTGTCAGTCAACACCCCTTTCGAAGACTGATGCAAAATAAGTAGCGAATAAATTACTGATTTCTTTAGTATCGTTACTTTCAACATTACATAAAGTCATAGCAGGTGGGTAATTTGAGCTGTTTTGCGCTTATCTCCACTTATAATAAATCTCTAAATTAAAAAAAGAATCAGCCAGTTTGAAACTAAGCTTTGTGTGGTACGAATGTTCTCAGCATCCCATGAACGGAAAAATAGGAAACATTTTATATTATTCTAGCTGCAACTTAGGATAGTTTTTATCCGACTGCGACGATTAATTAATTTTCCGAAATATACGAATTCATTTAATTTTTCATTTATTTTTATTGAAATCAAACGCTGCTCCAACTGTCAGCTATAAGAAACGTCAAATGTTCGTCAAAATGGCGGATTTGCTTTGCCTTTCACTTATTAATAATTTAAATCCCGTCTACGATAGACCTTTACGAGACAAATGCTAAAATATAAACCATAAAAAAATATTCGATTCTGATATGAGAGCTTATATGCGCAAATGTCGTTTTATGTCGTAATTTCAATAAATGAAATCAACAAATTTGAACAATATAATTAACACGAATTTGTTTTTTTTGAATGGCAATGGCACGCGCTCGGCGCATTCAGCCAAAGTACCTGCGGCGCTACCACGAAAACCGATACTCAATGTTCATATATTTGCATCCCTGTCACTCGAGTATTTTAGTGCGATAGAGATAGAGATACCCGAATATTTTCGAATTCCGAAGTTCGTGGTTATAGCTCAGGAATCGAAAATATGGTAAATAATCATAATGTATTTTCTCGAAAAAGAATTTAAAATAAATATAGTCAAATGGAGAAAAAAACAAAGCAAGAGGTTATATAGGTAATGACTAAGTTATAAGAGTCCAAAGTTTTAAGAGGGGGTATGTTCTGTCCCTTTTCCACAAAACGCACCTTCATATGAAACGATTGTTTTTTACTATGACGCTCGAGGATATTGACGTCACAGTCCCTCATCGTTTTCTCACTCTAACAAGCGACATTAAAACGGATGTAGCTTCATAATTTTTTGAGATATTTGAATGGGAGTTTCATTATCTTCTATCTATCTATACATAATAAATGCCTATGTCCTGACTGACTTATTCACTCACTCACTCACTCACTCACTCATCAACGCACAGCCGAAACTACTAATCTTAGAGAGTTGATTTTTGCACAGTATGTTGCTTTTATAACGTGGGCTAGGGATATAAAGGGATTTTTGAAAATTCTACCCCTAAGGGGGTAAAATAGGGGTGCAAAGTTTGTATGGGAGAACATTTTTTTTTTGAGCTAGAGACTTAAACTTTGTAGAAAAAATAGTTATTAGAATACAAGTGAAACACTTTCAGCGTTTTGGAAAATTCCACCCCTACGGGGGTAAAATAGGGGTGCAAGGTTTGTATGGGGGAAACAATTTTTTTTAAATAGAGACTTAAAACTTTGTAGAAAGATCAGTCATTAGAATACAAATAAAGTACTTTCAGGGTTTTAGAAAATTCTACCCCTAAAGGGGTAAAGTAGAGTGCAAAGTTTGTATGGTAAAAACTACTTTTTTTTAAATAGAGACTTTAAACTTTGTAGAGAAATTATTCATTAGAATACAAATAAAGCTGGTACCTAGATTCAGTGTTTTAAAAAAATCTACCCCTAAGGGGGTAAAATAGGGGTGCAAATTTTGTATGGGGGAAACAATATTTTTTTTAAATAGAGACTTAAAACTTTGTAGAAAGATAAGTCATCAGAATACAAATAAAGTACTTTCAGCGTGTTAGAAAATTCTACCCCTAAAAATAGGGGTGCAAAGTTTGTATGTGGGAAACTATTTTTTTTAGCTAGAGTCCTAAAACTTTGTAGAAAGATTATTTAAATACAAAGAAAGTACTTTCAGCGTTTTGGAAAATTTCACCCCTAAGGGGGTAAAATAGGGTTTGTATGGGAAAAACATATTTTTTTTTAATAGAGACTTAAAATTTTGTCGAAAAATTACTTATTAGAACATGAAAAATACTACATTCGGCGTTTTACAAAAATCATTCCCTAAGGGGGTTAAAAAAGGGTGCAAGGTTTGTATGGGGAACACTTTTTCTGAGCTAGACACTTAAAACTTTGTAGAAAGATTACTTATAAAAATACAAAAAAAAGACTTTCAGCGTTTTGAAAAAATCTATCCCTAAGGGGGATAAAAAGGGGTGCAAAGTTTTTATCAGGGAAAGTTTATGTTTTTGAGTTAGAGACTTGAAACTTTGTAGAAAGATTACTTATTAAAATACAAAAAAAGAACACAAATCGTTTTAGAAAATTCTACCACTAATAGGGTTAAAAAGGAGAGCAAGCTTTGCATGGGCAACACTTTTTTTGAGTTAGAGACTTAAAACTTTGCAAAAAGATTACTTATTAGAATACTCAAAAAGAACTTTCAGCGTTTTAGAAAACCATCCCTAAGGGGGTTAAGAAGGGTAGGTAGCCAGTGTTGTGTGGGAAAAACTTTTTTTTTTACTAGACTTAAAACTATTCGAAATGTTACTTATTAAAATTAATAATAAAGTAATTTCAGAGTTTTAGAAAATTCCACCCCTAAGGGGGTTAAGAAAGCTTTGTATGGATGCAACACTTTTTTTGAGCTAGAGACTTAAAAGTTTACGAAAAAAGTTCTTTCAGCGATTAGAAAAATTCAACCTCTAAGGGGGTTTAAAAGGGGGTTCAAATTTTAAATGGCGAGCAATAAAATTTTAAAGTGTGAGTAAGAGATTTTTAACTTCGGTCTTATTCTGTACGTTATAAGACTACAAAACTGATTTCAGAGTTTTTCCAAATTCATCCCCTAAGAGTGTTAAAATTGGTTCAAAGTTTGAGTATTTCAAGGCATTTTTAAAGTATGAGATTTTTAACTTTGGTTTTAGACTGTTTGTTCACAAACTAGAAAATGAACATCAACGTTTTTTTTTAATTATCCCCTAAAAGAGGGTTCAAATTTTGTATTGAGAGAAATCATTTTCTAAGACGATAAAAAGTTCTACGCGGACGAAGTCGCGGGCAACAGCTAGTTCTTAATATGCGTCCAGAACATTTTTGGATTTTTAGTTATTAGCTTCTCAATAGATTCAATATATTTATTGTAACACCCATTCATCACTTTGTCACAGTCATCTCGCAAGTGGTCAAATTCTATCTTATCAAGTGGGTTGCCATATTTTTTAAACTTAACACGGTATTTATGCTTCATTTTAATAATTTTTATTAATGGCTGTGAAAACCAGACTGGATACTTATTTTGCTTAAACTTAAACTGGAAGTCATCTAGCCTGCGTACGAGACGATTTGTAATGACTCTCGAAAACAGCTTATAGACATGGCTCAGAAGTGAGATTACAATCGGACACTTTACGCTCGAAGTTGTAGACGATTATGTATACCTAGGACAGACAGGTAGATCCAACTTCGAGAAAGAGATCAATCGTCGAATCTGACTCGGCTGGGCAGCGATCGGGAAGCTACGGCACATCTTTTCGTCCAATATTCCGCAGTGTCTCAAGACGAGAGTCTTTGACCAGTGTGTGTTGCCAGTGATGACATAATATGGCACTGAAACGTGGTCGCTAACAATGGGCCTCATAAGAAGGCTCAAAGTCACCCTAAGGGCAATGGCTCTCCATTGCTATGTTGGGAGTTTCTTTGCGTGATCACATCAGAAATGAGGCTATTCGCAGCAGAACCAAGGTAACCGATATAGATATAGCCCTCCGAATCGCTAAACTTAAGTGGCAGTGGGCGGGGCACATTGCACGTAGAACTGATGGCCGTTGGGGCGGAAAAGTTCTCGAGTGGCGACCACGTACCGGAAGGCGCGGCGTTGGTAGGCTTCCCACAAGGTGGACTGATGCCCTGGTAATGGATGCGGGTGGCGCAGGGCCGGTCACTTTGGAACTCTTTGGGGGAGGCCTATGTCCAGCAGTGGACGTCTTTCGGCTGATATGGTGATGATACAATAAACAACCGCTATTATTTCAGTCATTTTAACCGAACCTAGATTAATAATATTTCTTCTTAAGCTAGGTAGGTACTTCGTAAATTGTATCTAACTAGTAACTGCTATAGGTACTTAATAAATAAGGTACTCTTAGGTGGTCGTCCAAATTACTTCGAATAACATTCCATTCCTTCCATTCCCTTCCGGTGCCTTCCATATAAGGAATAACTAGTTTTTGTTGAAACTTTATACGCAATCGTTCGTCAAATTTTTCCAACGGCATTTATTTTAGTATTTTCTAACTAGCTTCTTGCTTAGCTACAACATCTCAGCTAAATAAAAGCTTATAGGTAACGCTCACGGAAGAGCACAAACAATTTTAACACAGTCAGTTACGCCCTACTACGTTTTAAAGGTTATATTGTTAGGGTTGCCTTGCCCCCCTCTTTAGCGCGTGTTAATAATTAAAGAGTCCCACCTGACCCGTGGGATGTTAGCTCGATCTCGGCAAGTGTAACAGTTACTGCAAATAAGATTTGAAAACCCTGTTGGCGGGATAAAAAGGCTCGAGAATAGCTACTTATTCCTATACAATTTATTAAACGAGCAATATTTGGGATCTATCGACTATGCTCTACGATTTGTATCTACTAATAGAGCAAATTGGACATTTTCCTCCAATTTGCTGTACTAGTTTTATCAATAGAGCAAATTGAACAATTTTCTCCAATGGGGAATGGATGGAAATTTTTGAAGTGCCTGATTATTTTTTTGGTTATAGGAATAACCTTCCTTAGCACCAGAAAAAAGTTGCAGACTTTTCAGCTGAGTCAATTATTTTGGAAAAATATAAACAGTTTCTTTACTTACGTTTTGGGTTTAGGACGGCGAATGAGACACATTCCTTAATCCGTCTCATATTACAAAAAACAAAACCGGCCAAGTGCGAGTCGGACTCTCTCACGAAGGTTTCCGTAGCATTATTTTGTTGTATGGGAGCCCCCTTAAATATTTATTTTATTCTGTTTTTTAGTTTTTGTTGTTATAGCGGCAACAGAAATACATCATCTGTGAAAATTTCAACTGTCTAACTATCACGGTTCATGAGATACAGCCTGGTGACAGACGGACAGACAGACAGACAGACAGACGGACAGCGGAGTCTTAGTAATAGGGTACCGTTTTACTCTTTGAGTACGGAACCATAAAAATAGCAAGTAAATAACCCTCCTCTCCTCCGGCAGTCGGGTAAAAACGACAGCATTGCCTGAGTACGGCGTAGTTTCTTGTTTGCGTTTTTTTAACAGAATTTACTCTTGCCTGCAGCTTTTTCCCTCTATAATTATGTAGTAAAAACAACCATAGCATAATTATAATTAATTAGTTTACTAGTTAATTAAGTTATCTGACAACTAAAGGTCTCAGATAAAGAGCTCAGCTTTAAGTTAATAATAAACAATATTGAATAAAAAGTTATTTTCACGATTTTTATGCAAAGCAGCAGTTCGTGTTTATCAGGCTATCAAGAGAAAGGTTAACTTCTGTGTGCACATTGTAGCACGCGACACGACACGACAGCAATTGATTCAAGCAAAATAACTCGTTACAATGGAGAAAACTGGTAATATTTTGTTATGTGTTTTGTCTTTCTTTCGTTTGAGTTGTTTTAATGTGCAGTTTCTCGATCACCAAATAAGTAAATATCTATTGAAGCGAGTGTAGATAGGTAAGTAGGTATACAGTATAGTAAAGTAAAGCCGAGTTTGATTTAATTCAATATTAAGTATCAAGATTTTCGTTGAATTGATTACTGACGTTCCCTCTGCTCTCTTGGGTTGGAAAATCAGTGGCAGTCACTTTCGTAAAACTAGTGCCTACGCCAATTCTTGGCATTGTCGGGCCCAGAGCTATAACCTTCGAATCTCGAACTTCGTATATCTCCGTCTATATCGCACTTATGGTTTATGGTACTCGAGCGACTGAAACGGAGATATACGAAGTTCGAGATTCGAAGTTCGTGGTAGCCGCAGGGCTCCTTTAGGATAGGAATCGGGGAAAATGCTAGGAGGATGATGTCGATAATGAGCATTATTTAATGACGATACACGACCGTAAAATTAATTAGAGGCGAAGAAACGAATTGAAATCGACCAATCAGAAAATGCTGGCCATAGATCCATAGATAGATGATCTTCATGTTTGTTCATTTGTTTCCAAGCATCCACAGTCTTTTGATATGGGACTTCATCTGTGGCCGCCATTTTTAGAGCTTCCGCGAAATATTATTTTTGTTAAAATGGAAACATACTCCCGGGACATCTTCACCCCTGCCTCGGCTTAGGGTTGCACCCTCGCGAATTTGCCGGCGAATTGATTTCTTTCTTCGTCGAGTATTTTCTGACATGACAATGCTGTCTTATTTGACGTGTTTTGTTTCTCGAGTGCAGTGGTTCGTTGCAACCCTATTTTAATTTGAGGATTAGTGATACTTGGTTTTAAATTGGGGTAGGTGTAAACGTGTCAACCCTACCTTTCATCGGTATTTGCATTGAATATGGTTTATATACCTATGTATCTATCATCAGTCGTCAGTATTGGCAGCGTCGGCTTCATTTATTTAAATGCCTAGACATGCCAGATAGTTTAATATTTATAAGCTTTTTCAACATTTATACGGGAAAATCGACATTTTGAATGCACTCGCCGACATTTGTATGCCGCTATCGACATTTGTATGGCAGAATCAACATTTTTATGGCACTATACCAACTTTTGTATGGCACTGTCGATATTTGTATGGAGCTGACGACATTTGTATGGCGCGTTTTTATAAACCTTTAATATCTAGCTTACCATTAGAAGCAGAGTGGTGCCTCATGCACCATATTTTTTATTTTTAATAACCCTACCGTCCCTAATACCTCACAATGTTGGTAGGTATGAAACTAATATTAAAAAAAACCATTAAAATGTTGAAATAACGTACTCTTCAAAAATTTACCAAATTAAGGTAAGTATGCAAAGGGTAATTTGCGGGTTGAAAGCATTAACAATAATATGGTATGAAAGATATCTATGATTGCCTGGGTGCTGTTCTGTCACTTCTGTCATAACAACCTTTGAGCATAATTAAGGATGACTCACGCTAGAACGGCCCGTGTCCGGCCCGGGGCGTTTTCTAAGAAAAACGACGGCGTTTTTGAGTGGCCGAGGCATACCTAAGCCCGGCCGAGCCACGGCTGGGCCGTGCCGACACGGAGCTGCTTCCGAGCCTCGGCCGTCGCTCGGCCGGGCTTGGGTATGCCTCGACCGCACAAAAACGCCGTCGTTTTTCTTAGAAAACGGCCCGTTCTAGCGTGAGTCATCCTTTAACCGTTTTCGTAAACATTTTTTTTAAATAGATTGTGAGAAATGTATTTAAAACGAAAATTAGTTAGGCGACATTTGATTGCTCAAGTACTTAAATAAACTTCCATTTATTGTAACCTCTACGATATTCGGATTTGCGACCCTAATAACTGGACACTGAACAGGAAGTAAACATTACGATTCACAGTAGCTATCTCCAGTGTGCAAAACAACATTAAAATCCTGCCCCGCAAAACCTTTGTCAAGCGGCAGTCCGTTTGTCGCCCCAACATCAATAAATACCTTCCTTACCGACCTGATCATTAATTAATCTAAATTGCACTTTAATTCCACCAATTAACGTTTACTTTTCCGTAATAGAGATGGCTTGTTAATCCGGCGAAAACCCAGTGTAATTTGAACTTCAATTGCCTTTTTGTTATACAGTAGTTTCTAGTTATTGAGTCCATATCAGGGATCAATTTAAATTGGTCACGAATGCTTGTTTTGTACGGTCGTCATGGCAACATGCAATTTGGGAGCACAAGGGTGCTGTGTGCAGGTGAGAGGTGAATATGAGATTGTGTGTGTGCAAACGGGATGCAGGATGGGGTGAATGCAGTGGGATGTCGGCTGTTAAATTGCATTAGGCCGCCTTTTGGGACGCAATCTGTTGGATTTGCGAATTGGAGTGTACCCTTTGCTGAAAGGTTATCGCATGCGAGACAGGTAGTCTAAAATAAACGATAATTGTCAATTTGTTGTCCCCATATTTGCTCCATTGTTACTAAATTATAACACGTACGTACACTACTTACGATTATTTTGGCTTGGTTACAACAATGCAGGGACTATTTACAAGAAATGGGAGGTGTAAAAATTATAATTTACTTTGAAAACAATGTTTTAACCGACGAAAAATCAATCGTCCCCTATTTTCCTACCTTGGGGTTATTTTTTTTTTTCCAAATTTATATGGGACCAACTTCGGGGTATACTTACCCTTTCCAATAAAAAAAGAATTATCAAAATCGAACTACTCTTTAAAAAGTTATGCGTGGTCATACATAAAAAAAAAAAATATACGCGTTGCGTTGACTTGAGAACCTCCTCCGTTTTTTTCGTCGGTTGAAAATGAATTAACGTTACGTACGTCGTATATAGAATTATAGAATTGGCGAGAGGAATGAAACGTTTTTCAGAGCGTGTTTTTTCAAGCTTTATATTAACTTGCACTGTTCGTATGTATGTAAATATGTAAGTAGGTATGTTAGTTGTGCGTCAAAATTTGTAATTCATTTTTCAGTCACTTCCCGTTATCCAATTGAGCTGAAATTTTGCATGCATATGTATATCGCATGACAATGCAATATTATGATGACTTGGAGCTGATCTGATGCTGGAGCAGGAAGTTGGCCATAGGAACTCCGCAAAAAAACGACACAACCCATCGAGTTTGGGCTCGTTAGAATCGTCTCAATGAGTAGTTGATGATGGTATGCAGAAAAGTACAGTCGGCAATAAAAGCTTGTACCAAAAATGAAATTTTTGACAGAAACTTATTCAAGACAATTATCGTGAAAAATCTGTAAATCTTGCACACGCGTGTATAAGTAATTACCCGACGAAAAGTAGAAGGCCCAGTGTTGCTATACATATTTCGGTACCTACCCACTTTTCATATAAAGTTGTCTAAGCTGATAATGATAAACTATAAATACGCGACTTACTCTTGGACTACGATTCAAGCTTCCGTGTATGTTTTTTTCAATGGTCAAGTTACTTAATATTTCCCACAAACCTAAGTAATAGATTCAAAATCACCTCATGTTTAAATAATACCTCTAAATATTGGATGCGCCTTCTAAAGGAATCCTTTATGCTACGTAATCTACAGAATTTTCCATTAATGTAGAACGCACGGCATGAATTTATAAGAATACCCGGGCAGTTGTATAAAAGGGTCGTGCGAGAATGCTAGCCGCGTGAATTATGCAACGGTGAGGGATTTACTTTTTAAACACGTTATTTTACGTGGTAACGTATAATAGCTTTTGTATGCATTTCTTCAAGGGTTTTATAGGACGATGACGGTTTTCATTTTCATTTTTTTTTCAAAGGCGCCGCCAGATTTAGTGCATATGGAACGTACCATACCTATATAGACGTCAGCCGACAACTAGGCTGACACAGCGCGCGGGAGTGTCATTCATTAGAGAGCGAGAATGGTGCCCGGTAGCGGTAACGTTTGTAATACTCTAAATTGTATGGAAGAGGTTATAGAGATTTCCCGCCGGTGCTCTATGTGACGTCTTTCGTAGACGTCGCTGCGTGCGTTTGTAGTCGTTTGCATTGCGGCTTAAAACGTTACGACACTGGGTAAAGCCACATTTAAATTTTCTTACGTGAGGTATCGTGACGTGACGGAACGATAGCGGTTCTAAAAATTACTACGGTTATATTCAAATCCGTCTGATGGGCTCTGACGTGACTGCCCCTGTTGTGTCAAGCGTTAGGGCTCAGCCACATGTTTGCGGCGCGGCGCCGCACCGCAAACATGTTGCCAAGCCCTTAGGGCCTTTGCAGACCTTTTAAAAAATGCAGTATGCATAAGCCCTTAGAGCGCATTAGAGAGCATGACTTCAGAATTATGAATCCGACTACTATGGCGCGGCATAAGTTCTATCGGCCGCCGACGAATGCATGTCACATTAACAAGTTAATATGTCACCTGACATGTTTACACAATGGCGTATCGATTCGTATCGCAACCCGTTATTAATACGTCATTAATATGCATGAGTTGGATGCTTTTACTTTGAATGACAGATTAATTCCCTATTCCAGCGAGGCTTTAAATATACCCATGAAGAATGACAGTTGTAACGTAACACTTGGCTGTTATGTTGTTTATTGGTTTAATGATTTATTTAAGCGGGGTTATTTGTATATACTTCAGAGGGGTAATCACGTAACGTTCCGAACGCGCGTTGGTACAATTTAACTGTAATTTTTAGGGTTCCGTAGCCAAATGGCAAAAAACGGAACCCTTATAAATTCGTCATGTCTGTCTCTCTGTGTGTCTGTCTGTCCGTCCGTATGTCACAGCCACTTTTTTCCGAAACTATAAGAGCTATACTGTTGAAACTTGGTAAGTAGATGTATTCTGTGAACCGCATTAAGATTTTCACACAAAAATAGAAAAAAAACATTAAGTTTTAGGGGTCCCCATACTGAGAACTGAAACTCAAAAAAATGTTTTCATCAAACCCATACGTGTGGGGTATCTATGGATAGGTCTTCAAAAATGATATTGAGTTTTTTTTTTTTTTTTTTCTAAACTGAATAGTTTGCGCGAGAGACACTTCCAAAGTGGTAAAATGTGTGTCCCCCCCCTGTAACTAAAAAAAATATATGATGTACATTATCATGCAAACTTCCACCGAAAATTGGTTTGAACGAGATCTAGTAGGTAGTTTTTTTTTAATACGTCATAAATCGTAAACCGCAATTTTTCTTACGGAACCCTTCATGTGCGAGTCCAACTCGCACTTGGCCGCTTTTTTCATATAAAAAGTGACATTTAGACCTACCTGACGCGCGTACAATGCGTTACGTGGTTGACCTATAGAACATGCGGACTCTAGTTTTAAGGGAATAAATTGTCATGAACCAACTCAACGACACTTTTTTCTCATCAGCACTGCACCTCGTTCATTCTCGATCACGTAACTCATTGTACGAACGTCGGGTTGGTCTAAATGTCACTTTTTATATGGAAAATTGACAGTTAAATTGTACCGACGCGCGTTCGGAACGTTACGTGTTTACCCCCCCCCCCCCCCCCCCCCCCCCCCCCCCAGGACAAGGGTCAGGTATCTTTGAACCTGAGATTACCATTTTCTCTGTTACGTAAGTTACGTTGTTATATTTTACATAGTTGTTGACACCAACTCTCCTTGTTCCAGAAATCGTCGAAGAGCAACAATGCCACGACTACGCCTTCCGTCTGACCTGTCGCCAACTCGACGCCCACATCGCCATCCTCGAAGCGTGGTTCACATCCACCAACCACCTCAACTACACCCAACCAGACTCCAACATCACCATTAAAACTGAAAACGACTCCGAACTCGACCGAGTCTACGTGTATTCTAGTCCTAAACACAACGGTGTTTACTCGTACCAGGCGAACCATTCCAATTTTGAAAATGAAACAGTTGAACGGGTAGATGTGAGTGTGAACGATACGGATTTTCTGGAGGTGGTGAATGGGAGTGAGGGGTGCGGTGCGTTCTCTAGGAGCTACGGGAGCTGGCGCGAGGGCGATAAGAGGAGGAGGCAGCCGTTGAGGGAGGCGGCCCTGAACTTGAGGGCGCCGGTGAGCTACCGGTGAGTGCTTTGTTAGTTTTAAGGGTTTATTGTGAACTTGGAGGATTGGTTAGAACTGCCAATCTTGTAAGGTAACGTATCTCTTTCATCTGGTAGTTCAGAGGGATTTTAAGGTTAGGTTACTAAATTACGGTCGGTGTGAGCTACCAGAGCTTTGTTGTATTTGGTGTTTAATGTGGATTATGAGGTTTGAAATAGTTTGAATGTCCTCTAGTCTAGAGAGAGTTATTTATTATATTATTTACTAATAATAATGAATTTAATGTGAGAAGAAGTAAAGTCAAGGTTTTGTTCTTTAGAAAAAACTTGATCATATTTTTGAGGGATTGCATAAGTAGGTACATTGTACAAAATGCATTATCTGCGTAAACTCGAGCAATCAGTGCCATTTAGAAAGACTTTGAATTGTAGGTACCTACTTCTAACCACAACCACCACAACATATTACTTTGGGGAAAAACATAAACCACACATCCAATTCTTGTTAAACCTTGTCCATACATTTAAATTCCAAGAATACAGAAATGTTCCAAAATAACGTAGGAGTATATTGTAAAAAACCATTAACTAGTCTACGAAGAAAGCAAATAAAATTGAGTTACGTCGGAGGAAGTTGCGTGACTGTATTACCATACAATTATCCAATTACGGATTACGGCCGTTTTAACGTTGATTATATTATAATATTGTTCTTAGAACTACATAGTTTTGGTTGGTAGGAAGAACGGGAATTAAGTTTTGGATAAGACTGGATATAGTTATTTGTTATACAAGGGGGGAAAGTTGTATTTTACCTGCGAGTGTTAATTTGAAACACGAGCTAGCGAAAGGATTCTATGGTTGACCACGAGCGAAGCGAGTGGTTCAATAATAGAATCCTGAGCGTAGCGAGTGTTTCAACACACGAGACGTAAAATAACTTTTCACCCGTGTATAACACACATCTTTTCACCTCACTACAGCGAGGTAAATAAGAAAAAGGGTAAAGCAAAGAAAAAAAAGACAAAAAAAATGAAAAAAAACGTTAAAAAAAAGTAAAAAAAGTACTTATTTATTTTTAAAGTAAAAAAAAAGTAAAAATAAAATATGCCACATAAAATATACAAAAAACTAAAATAAACATTTAACGTTCTACGTCATACTACTTTTAACGTTCTACGTCTACTTTCTTCACATGTGGATAAAAAGCGATAGCGATAAGCGATTTTCTCAATAGATATCAAACATACAAAAAGGCCTTTCCGAGCTAGTGAGGTGAAAAATAATTCGATTAACATGAAACTATTACGTAACTATCGTAGGTACCGGGTGTGTTCAGAATAAAATAGGACTACTTTGATATTTTTTTAGGGTTCCGTACTCAAAGAGTAAAATGGGACCCTATTTACTAAGACTCAGCTGTCCGTCCGTCCGTCCGTCCGTCCGCCCGTCTGTCTGTCACCAGGCTGTATCTCACTGATACCGTGATAGTTCCAGCTGATTTTCACAGGTGATGTATTTCTGTTGCCGCTATAACAACAAATACTAAAAACACAGAATAAAATGGTTTTTTTTATAGATACGGAACCCTTCGTGCGTAAGTCCGACTCGCAATTGGCCGGTTTTCTACTTTGTTTTAGTGAGATTGGGTTTGAAACTTCTTTAACCTCTTTTTTCGTGGAGAAAATCGAAGAAGGGTCAGATCATTAGGAAATACTGGGTTACATAGTATTTCCACCATTAAAATATGAGAGAGAAGAGAGAAGCTTACTAAAACAAAAAAGAAATGGTTGTCATATTTTTGTAACTTTGTCTATTATGTCGACAGTCGTTTCTATTGCTTTTTAACACCCGCTATTTTTATGATGACAAATTAAGACATTTATAAGGTCTGAGATGGGCAGATAGCCGTTTTATTGCACTGGTATTTTCACAATAAAAACGCGACATTCTCAGAGAATTATTCAATAGATAATATAATAAAAGTAAGCCTCTAAAACCATAAGCGAAACATTCCGATCTGAGTGACACCATTTCGATGGAGCCTGAAACGATATTGGTGCAGTTTTATCATTATGAATATTTAATTTGACGATGAAAAAATGCGTTGAAGCAGAAAAAAAACATATTTAAGTATGAAAACATTGCCTGGCTATTAACCGTGTAACGAGTAGGGCTCAAAGCACTTACCACCATTCCAGATTAACTGTGATTTGCAAAGCACTTTCCCAAAAACATTTTGCAAAAACTGTCACTGTAAACAAAGCAAAAACCAATATAACAGGGAGTGATAAAGTCAAAGGCCGTATATTTAGATTAGCGGGACATTTATTTCATCCTTTCGCCTGAAGGGCGGAACACAAGGAATAAAACATGTTATTTATTCAGTCTGCTCTTGGCTTCACCAAGCATTTTATTTTTTACTGTGGCCTTTCCACGGGTTAAGTTGACCTCTAGACTTGTATCAACTATATGGCCGGAGGTTACATTTATACTGGTTATGTAATGTAGGGTTGTGAATGGTTCTGGCATCGCGGGTCAGGAAACAAAATTGAAATTTGAATAAAAGAATTGTACAATCAAGTGAAATATATGTCAGCTCTCAACATAGCAAAATTATGGCAGAATGGTCTTGTTCCAAAATGATCATAGGTAAGTATCGTACGTGATATTAACAGTCTTCTATACTAATATTATAGAGAGGAGAAGTCTGTGGGGTTGTAGCTTTCTGTGTTTGTGTGTAGCCCCTAACGGATTTCCGGAACTCAGTTTGATTTCAAAAATTATTTCACTTGTGTATATAATGGATCTTCAGGATGAACGTGGAATATATAAAAAAGTAATAGTTTATTTAAAAGAAACAAAATAAGTTAAGTTTAGCCTGTATCGTGGTTACCGTTTGAAAAACACAACAATTAAAGTTTGTTCGGGTAAGTAATCTCTATTTATTATTATAAAACAAATAGAAATGTGTGTATGTATGTGTAAATTGTGTAATATATTTTTAATCCTGCGGCACCACTTGCGTTCGGGCGGAGCCGCGCGGGAAGCTAGTCTTTAATAATAGTAAGAAATCATATTATAAGAAATTATTGTTTGATAAAATAGGAGTCACAGTAATCAAATATAAAAAAAACGATTCCTATCACGTAGAAAATAAAGGTAGGTTAACGAGTACCTAACAAGCATCACACACCCAAGAGCACACCTAATTCGGGCCGACAATACATTGTCGCCCGAGGGAGACAATCCTTCGCGACCGTAATGGTGGTCTGATGAAGGCCGCGGTAGATTACGTCTAGCCGTTCCAAATTGATAGAACATTCAATAGTATAGCTAAATGTGACATGACAACGTTCTCTAACATGCAAAAAAAACTGCTGATAATTTTATGAAAAACTAACTTCCGCCCGCGACTTCGTCCGCGTGGACCCGGGATAAAAAATATCCTATATTTTTATCCAGACTATAAACTATCTTTTCGCAAAATTTCATCCAAATCGGTTGAACCGTTTAAGCGTGATTGAGTAACAAACATCCAAACTTGCGCACTTGCTTGACTTAGTAGGACAAGAGAGATACGAGTAGAATGAACCTTCCGGATGGCCACAGGCTATTCTTTATACCGTTGCTCTGTCTGTTTTATTTGTAAAACATCGGTAGAGCCGCTGAGACAGCTAATACTTAGATAAAGTTTTTCTCTAGAAGTGATTTAAATAAGTAATGAATGAATAGTTGTGAGTGACACAATGACTTCATGTCGAAGGTTATCATCTATTTAGGGCGAGCGATAACGGGAAGGTAATGAAACAATTCTTTCTTCTTATATAAATATGCAAGTCTAAGAAAAAGCGTTGCTTTTAAAATGTACCAACATACCGTCCAATTAAGGATTCTCAAATAAGAGCTGACGAGTTTATGTCATTTTAGGATATAACCTTTTAACCATTAGACGTATAGTTGGGTGTACTTGAGTAGGTACAGATCAAGGTAAAATATTTGATAATGAATCAAATGGATAATAAAGCAGATTGACCATCTTTGTATGGGCATTAGACCAAGTGCTGTCCAGAATGAACACATAGTGTTTTATATTCTTTGGGCTTTCTTTGCATTCCTTTAATATGCCATGAAACGACTCATTTCCCTATAAACATATCACCATGCATACCACTATACCATTTCATATAAAAATACCCATACAGGTATAAATAGTACCGGCCATAAACTGAAATTGATACGTTTGCGCTAGACATTCCATGATGTCAAAGTGCAATATCTGTAGTCTATTATTAAGTAAGTTTGATTTAGTCTTTTATCCGGGGAAATTTAGGCCAAGAAGAATAACCCCCTTGCATGTTACTTGTTACCGTAATGTTTTATTTTCAGAAATCATCCCCTATGTTAGTGAAAGTGGTATTTTCAGTTTGTTCAGTCGCTCAGAGATCCATGGAGAGATGTTAGGGCTTTGTCACAGAGACAGACTGCGAAATGAAGACATCCATATAAACGCACAAAAGTCACAGATATCTTGAGACACATTGCACGACTCAAATGGAACTGGGTAGGGCATGTGGCACGCCGAATAGACAACCGCTGGGCACATAGAGTGCTAGTATGGAGACGGACCACAAAAAGGAGCGCAGGCAGACCGCAACTAGCAAGACTAACACTCTATGAGCCCAGCGGTTGTCTATTCGGCGTGCTACATGCCCTGCCCTGTTCCATTTGAGTCGTGCAATGAGTCTCAAGATATCTGTGACTTTTCTGCATTTCCGGATGTCTTCATCGCCGAATAAACAAAGTATGGAGACCACGGACCACAAAAAGGAGCGCAGGCAGACTGCAACTAGCTAGACTAGCACTCTATGAGCCCAGCGGTTGTCTATTCGGCGTGCCACATGCCCTGTCCAGTTCCATTTGAGTCGTGCAATGCGTCTCAAAATATTTGTGACTTTTCTGCATTTCCGGATGTCTTCATCGCCGAATAGACAAAGTATGGTGACAATGGATCACAAAAAGGAGCGCAGGCGTCAGAAAGACGGAATGTAGGACACAGTGAAGAAGATTAGGAAAGAAAGAAAGAAGAAGTTTGTTCAGTCGACGTCAAAAATATGATTGACACTTTTGGATCTTGTTAAATTGTATTAAGGAGATAAATGTAATTAATGTATATTTTTAACGTTGTCTGAATACGAATGCAATAAACAGGTTGTGTTTATTGCATTCGTATTCAGACAACGTTAAAAATATACATTATAACACCTTATAACAGGGTGGAAAATGTTATAGTATTGTTATATTGCTAATATTCTCAAATATGAAACTATACACCAACCGTCATATAACTCATATAGCGTGGATGATAAATTGTTCCTAATTTGATCCTAGACAATTGTTGAGGGATATGTCTAGACATTATTGGCAAAGTTTGATTCACATACCATCGTATAACAACAGAAAGTAGGTTAGAATAGCCTAGAAAATAAGAATACTAGTAATATAAAATACTAATGTCTAAGTGCTGATCAAAATTCATATCACTAGTAAACCACAATTTATTGATGGTCCTTTGGAAATGCAACAGAAGATAATATTATTATGGGTATTTTACAAGTCTCAAAGCTTTCATAAACATGTCTAAGACTTACAAACAAACGAAAGTATGTCTAATCAACTGTCTAAGAATTTTATTTGTACATCCCAACATATTTACGCACATATCCTATCAATATTACGTATCGAATGTAAGTATATATAGGTAAATATATTGCATATTTTTCATAAATATTTTGAGCTTTCGAGTTTGCGCGCTGATCAAGTGATAAATATCGCTATTTTAAAACCAACATAAACACTATGCGCATAAAACTCAGAGGGTCGAACATACACCTAAGTTTCACATTCTAATTTAATATTTCGTTTCGCGCACTCGCGCTATCGTGTTAGAAACGAAAACACATTGATATCTAATTGGGATCCGAAATTTAAGTCTCTAATCGACCTCAGAGATGTTCGACGAAAACATTACGAGTGCCAGATAAATATCCTCAAAAGCGAGTAAACTCAATCTCAATGACAAATGAGCATTCAAGTGTTGATCTTAAAACGCATTTTCAACGCCCATTAATAACCCTATCCTAGCGTCTTTTGTTTTAACACATTCCTATTTCAAAAACAGCTCAAGTCTTCGTTATTTCTAAAGAGTTCGTTTATTTCGGGTGCAAATGAAGTGATAGATAAACCCGTTGTTAAGTTTTAACTGGGCTGTTAAATTTAAGTGTAATTTTATGTAGTTGCGTGTAACGGCCGTTTTGAGGGAGAATAATTGCTTGGCGTTTAACTGGTCTGATGTGTGAGAAATACTTATTACTTAATTTATACGTAGAGCTCCTAGCACAGAAAGGATTCTCTTTTGGAAATTAGTGACATTGTGAATCATGCCAGGCTAGGATGCACTTGGGATTTTGACACAAAATCATAAGACATTGTAACACTAGTTAGTGATACATCTAAAGTCAGATCTTCGTAAATTATGTGACGTAGGTGGCTACTAATAAGGCTAGCAAGCCTAAAAAGAAAGAAATATCAAACGTTATGATCTATTCGATTATTAGAGAGAAAAGGCATACTCCCGTGTTTTTTTGTCATAGCATCTGATTTGATTTCATCTTGGAGACAGTGATCCTTCTATTATTAGGTACCTATGTCATACGTGGGAATTGGGTTCGTATTTGTATTGGAAGTGCATTAAGAGTCCCCAGTACTCAAGTCGATTCTCCATATAAACGTAGTTTGGTTGTCATTTTAAAAAGATATACTGGAATAACATGTTTTTTTTATACACAGTAGGATCCGCCATATCGGAAATTAATTTATGTTGCTATAAATTATAATATAAAAGAAATAAGCTTTTATGATAAACGTTCTACTCGCTCTATTTTTATTTTTTTAGCGACAGGAACTAGTTTCTGACCTATATAAGGCAGGTTTATTGTGTAAGTATACAAAGTTTCATGTTATTCTAGCACAGTGATTCCTAACCTTTTCAACCGTACAGGGAATTAAATGGGAACCGATTATACTTTTTAATTTAAATAACCGCTAATCGCTAAAACCTCACGTCTGTTCATCCATTTTGTGATACCAACTCGCTTACCCCCGCAGAATAGCTGTTTTACCCCCATGGGGGTAACTTAACTATCCCCAGGTTGGGAACCGGTGTTCTAGTATGTCGTTTTAAAATTAGAACCAAACTACGTGTGTATGGAGTCCAGCGTCCTGGTGACATTGGACACATCGGACAAGATTGGCAACATCACTCTGCCAAAACACAAAGTCGAATGTCCATATTGTCCGTGTTTGCGTCGACAGGGCCTCACGCCGGTTTCCGGTGACGTCGGCCCAATTCCGTTAATTCCATGCTTTGTAATTAAAAACGTTATACGGGAAAATTGTGAGTGACAGGGGTCCGTAGGTTATCGCTTGTACTTATGTCGGCAATGATACTTTTTGACAAGGTTCATGGTCGTAATATTAATATGCAACAAATAAGAGGGGTGTTTATCCACGGCAACTTTTTGCGATACAAAAGCGCGTTTCACGAACGGCCGACTACACACACACTAGCTATGTAATAGCTAAGTATAGATATATCTGCATCAATCTCATAATGGAACAGCACCTTACCCCTGTGGTGGCCAATTTTGAAATCCCGCAGAACCAATACGAAAATGACGGCGGCGGCTGAGTCGCATTTTTGACATACATAGCACCAAATGTCGTCCAAGGGATCGGACGTGTAGTTCAAAAGTAACACAATAGCATGCACACTGGATAGTTTTTAAGTGTAAGTATGACTTTAATCTAATTGGAATCTAACCGAATTTAATACGCATTTCCTTTGCGGATTGTTCTAAGTAGAATTTCGATGAGCCCAATTTGATTCGATTAGTTTTTATTATATTTTTTTTAATATGATGCAACATAAGTAAAAAAAATAAGAACATTATTTTTCCTGTGTATATCCATTTTTAGAAAAATTTATATTTCTGAGTATACGTACACCTATTAAAAAAGACCGCCTCTACCTACATGTTATTATATTGTTTCTCTTTGTAACTGCTTTGTTTGTTTGTGTGCAATAAAGAGTATTTGTTAAGTTTTGTATTTTTAATTAATTTTACTTAAAATTATTCGTAGCTCATCTACTTACATTGTGGTATTTTTATGATCTATGCCTTATTGATTTCCTGAAATCATTTAAATTTCTGTGTAAGTACAATTGCCAACGGAACCCAAAAAGGTCCAAAAGTGCTTCGCTAAGCTAATTAATGGAGCTGTCGTGGCCATCGAGTAATCTATTTAATGGCGAAAGGGCCATTCTGCGGTGACGTTGTTTTTGTCATTTTCTGCGGCACTGAAAAGAAAACCATTCAAGTCAATGGCTTAACTTTGAAGATTCAATTAGGCTGGCTTATATTAATGGGGAAAAGCCTTGGACTGTTAGCATTCCAGTTATAGTACATTGGTGGTAAACCAAATGTCCGTAGGATAATTTACTTTAAAAATAAAGTTTTAACCGACTTCGATTCAGCACTCCGACAAGCTACGTACACTTTAAGTACCACATAAACTGCTTTTCGAGAGTAAATGGTGTTGATTAATACAGAAAAAACCCAAATCGCTTTATGTGGGCCTATAAAATTGGAAGAGTTCCCTTGATTTCTCCAGTATCCCATTATCAGTTCCTGACTTCATGACCACGGGACCATCTGGGAATAATAGGGTATCCCCTTACAAAACAAAAGATTTTTCCAAAGCAGTCTAGGCGTCTTCGAGTAGGTAATCGGGGAACATACATAAAAAATGAAAGAATCCGACGAATTCAGGACCTCCAACTTTTTTGAAGTCGGTTAAAAATGGAAATGCAATACTCTGTCTGTTTATTACTTTTAGGTTTCCGTACCGCAAAGTGAAGAGAGGAACCCTCATAGAATCACTTTGTTGTCTGTCTACCACCAATACCCTTTTTCTCAGGAAAGGAGTGAAATGGGGGATGCAATGTTACGCACCAACCCTTGCTAAAGAACGGTAATGGTACCTACGTTTCCCACACTACAAACCGCTACTTATGTAATTAGCAGACATTTGAGTACAATAAACATTAGTTGTACGTGCAAGGCCATGTTCAAAAATCAAAACTACACTAATTTCACTCCACACGCACAACACAGGGGGCTCACAAACACAGTTTAATCCCTGGTAGTAACAATAAACAATTTATATTTAAGAAAGACGTTTGTATCACTCGGTATTAGTAGGTTTACGTCCTTTTTAAAATTATCCGGCATCCAACATCGGCAATTAGGAGCTTATATGTATTACTGGAATGGGGAATATTCCGAATGCCGCATCTAAAATGGGTGGGATGGGTGACAAAGATATTCGTATGGAGCTGTTCGACACGCGACATCTAATAAACTAAAAGGAACGCCCTTGTTTACATAAGACTTGGAAATACCGCAGGACATGCTGAGTCTATGTGTTTTTTTTTACTTTTCAAAAAGGTAGGTAACATAACACGCAACATAACATAACAACACAACACAAAACAAGCAAGCATAACATGCAATTTCAAATGAATTTGCCAAACTGACAGAACTGTTTATTAGCGAGACCACGCTAATTTTTATTTGTTTATAACCTAGATGTCCTATATCTAGAAAATAATACAAAAAAGTGTTTTTTCAGGTCTATAATGCAATGCACCTAAGTTATTTACAACTTACCTACACACAAAATTTGCTCGGCGTAAGTATTCCGTATTTTTCCGAAAATTAGACCCTGTTCTTCAGTAGCGTTTAGGGACTTAACTCGATTTTTCGCGCCGTTAGCCATAAAGAACGTTGTAATTTTAGGCGAACATTTCATAGAAAATAAAGATTTAATTTATAAATTTTACATACAAAGAATAATTATATTATTTAGCCTAAATATGTAAATCCTAACCAAAAAATAACAAAACTACATATTTACAAATAAAAAACCGGCTCCAAATCGGTGCCGTGCGGCAAGGTGCCCATAAGGCTGGCGGCATTACCGCGCTGGATAATAGCAATGCTGATCCGTTGCGCGAGATAGCCGCCAGCTCTCTGGTCACCACTTGCTTCTACGACTCGCTTCGCGAGCTCTTTGAACACTGCGTGTGCTCCGGGCCCCCACGGCCCAAGCGTTTCAACCCCAAAAAGATTTAATTAGGTAGCTACACTTTTCCTTTCCAAATCCCATTGCGAAGTTTACATTACTAGTCATGATGCACTTTATATCAGTTACACTTGTACTGTCCATAATGATGTTCCGGCTATTAATAGGAGTACTTTAAGTAAATATAGATAATCTTTTACGTTTCGAAAGTGCGTTTTCAAAAGTTCCTATTTTCTTAGGAATAAAGTTGAAAATGGCTGCATCCAGACGCATTCTTGAGATGTACCTGTTTAAATTAAAATTTGTAGGTTGCACGCTTGTTCGATGATAGAACTAGATCAGAGTGCTTGAGCAAATGTTTGACCAAGTGTTTGTGTTGCTGGAAGCCGCGTGCGGAAAAATCGATTGGTCATAGTTTTTCGTTATATTTTTACTGTAGAGTACGTATTGACCGGCGGCATTTTTTGGGATTGTGTAACTAAAATAAGTTATTTCACTTAGGTCTTTGATAAACGATGGTAGTATGTTTCGTCCTAGGAGATCATTTGGTAGTTCAAAAGTAGGAACATTATATTTTATAAAATCCCTACTTTCTAATCCTTTAAAAAATAGAAAATACAATTTTCTAATTCCCATACCTAATTCCTGCTATTACCAAGACCAAGCAGTAAAATCCTTTGCGCCACAATAGGGAACATTACGCAAAACTCTTCGTAGGTGGCGACACTAGCAGCGTTGACATTGTATCTCGTTCCCACTTGCGGTATTGTCTATGCAAGCATCCTTGTCACTCATTTGACAATCAATAGTGCATGTGTGTGTGAATCCCTATATTCCTTTACTGGTTTACTATTAGTGGTAATGCTGTCTCTGGCGGCAGAACATTGCAGTAATGTTCCCTATAATATCTTATTTCTTTAATAGGGTCAATCAAATATTTCTTACTCTACCTGTCAGTTTCTTTTCTCAAGTATCTCAGAATTAACACTTCATTAGTTGCTACTTCAACGGAATCATGTCAGAATCTTTGACGTACTTTAGATCTTTGAGGAGTTCCATAAGTCATCTGTGGTCATCAGTTCCACTTCACCAAAATTACGATCTCCGAGGGTACACGAGTTATAATAGAAAATACCGAAATCACTACACACGTACATACCTATAACATTTGAGAGTTGCCCTCAATTTCCCTAGGATCTCATCATCAGATCCTGACTTGATGACAATTGGACCACCTCTTTCGAATAAAAAAGAATTTTGGAAATCGGACCACAATTGATGGAGATATCGGCGAACATACATTACATCTTTGAGGAGTTCCATGAGTCATCTGTTCACTTCACCAAAATTACGATTTCCTAGGGGAACTACACGAGTAATAATAGAAAATACCGAAATCACTACACGCGTGCCTATAAAATTTGAGGGTTGCCCTCAATTTCCCAGGGATCCCATCATAAGATCCTAAATTGGTTACAATTTCGAAAGAGTATACTCCCGGACCACCTCGGGAGTATACTCTTTCGAATAAAACAATAATTTTGGAAATCGGTCCACAATTGACAGACAAATCGGCGAACATACATTAAATAAAAAAATACATACAGTGGAACATATAACCTCCTCCTTTTTTGAAGTCGGTTAAAAAGAGAAAGATTGTCTTTTTCGCGCGGGAGCTAGATAGCTCGTAAACTTGCTCTAGAAAAGTTGCAAGAAATTGAAAATCGTATGTCAATTTCACAATCGAAATGTGTTCTGCGATACCGTCAATAGGTACATTACGCATGTGAGTCCCTTGGAGTAGCAGGCGTCCATGGGCTGCAGTAACCTTTTATCATCAGACGAGCCGTATGTTGTTTTCGTCTAATACCTACCAACATACGTAGCGACATTGGTACATTTGAAAAGGATTGGTAAAATGTTCGCTCACACAATAAGTACCTCTAATCGAATATGATCCCTCGGGAAATAATCGTATCGGTTTGATCGGCATCGATCTTACCTTGGTACAGTCCGCTAGGGATTGTTCAAGGCCGTTACGTCTGTTTACTCGGCCAATAATGACATTAGCTTCCTGCGACTCCATCCACCGTTGATTGCACTTCAATACAAACTTCACCCACCTATTCCACCCGATTAGGGGATGATTTATGGGATAAGTATTCTGTTATTGATGACTCTGTACTCTCATACCAAGTTTCAGGTAAATTAGTTTAACGGTTTACCAAAGTGGGAGTAATTAACAGACGGACGCATTCACTTCCGCGTTCTTAATAGGTATTAGTTTGGATTTGGTAATTTATTGATTCAGGCGTTACTTTGCGGAAGTCCATGATATACATATTACGAGAACAATATTCCTTTGCTACTTATTCCGCTAAAAAACGTGCTGGTCGATCAGCGGAGATCAAATGCAACTATTTGCGTATAAATATGCAAATAATTACAGCAAACCACCACCAAAAATGAAAAAACCTCGACACGGGTTTCGCCTCTCTACGAGGCATCATCAGGAGATGCTGGCAGGAGATGTTGCTTGCGCCACGTCCACTGAGCAAATCATTGGTGTTATGCGAGCCCATAAAATGTACATTACACGGGTAGGGGTCGGGTTGCATAAAGTTTAAAAGTCATATTGTTGATAGGCATACTTACGTGGACTCGTTATACCTACTCATCATTACGCATAAATAGTCATACATTATACGCATAACGTTTTGAACCATAATGTTTAAGTACATAACGTGTGTTGCACATAAATTTGTGGCGCATAAAATTATTTAAGCATACTTTATAATGGACATAAATTGGTTGCTCATAAAACTATTTAACCATACTGTAGAAACGCATAAACTGCAATACGCGTAAGCCTATGTTCTCCTTTATGTTAGGCCACAGCAAGTTAGTTCTCTTTTATGTTGGGTCACAGTTCTAGGATAGCAAAGGGCAGTCAATATAAAAGTATACAAACAAGTTTTAATAACAAGTTTTTCCGCTCTTTTATAGAAAAATAACCTCTAACCGCTTTCGTCTTCTAACCTATCCGCGATCCGAGTCTGTTTTGCCACTAAGTCCCTGTTCCCTACTGCCTACGTGAAAACTTGAACTTTATACGCGTTTTATCTTGGCATTGGTTGATCTCTAAGATAAGTTTAATTGTTATATATTAATAGTTATTTGTTATACAAGGGTGCAAAGTTGTATTTTAACCGCGAGTGTGGAATTGAAACACGAGCTAGCGAATGGATTCTAGGGTTGAACCACGAGCTAGCGAATGGATTCTATGGTTGAACCACGAGCAAAGCGAGTGGTTCAAAAATAGAATCCTGAGCGAAGCGAGTGGTTCAAAAATAGAATCCTGAGCGTAGCGAGTGTTGCAACACACGAGACGTCAAAATAACTTGCACCCGTGTGTAACACAAATCTTTTCACCTCACTAAAGCGAGGAAAAAAAACAAAAAGTAAAGTAACGAAAAAATTAAAAAAATATGTATTAAAAAGGGGAAAAAAAACATTAAAAATGAGAAAAAAAAATTAAAAACATGAAAAAAGAAACAAAATATTACAAAATTAAAAAAAACATGTAATAAAGAGGAAAAGAGAAAAAACATTGAGAAACAAAAAAAATTACATTAAAATAAAGAAAATCTTTTAAAAAAGGCAAAAATAATTTCCAAAAACATTAAAAAAGACTGATAAAAGAAAAACGAAGCAATAAAATAGAGACAAAAACATATAAAAAAGAAAAAAGTTACAAAAAACATAACATTAAGAAAAAAAACGTAAAAAAAGACAAAAAGACAAAAAACAAAAAAAACATGTTAAAAGAAAAAAGTTACAAAAAACATTATATTAAGAGAAAAAACGTAAAAAAGACAAAAAAAAACATGTAAAAAGAGTGGAAAAAAATTTAAAATAATGGAAAAAGAAAAAAGCCTTGAAAAACACATATAAATCAATAAAAAATAAAAAAACATTAAAATATGGCAAAAACATCAAAAAAATATAAGAGAATTTCAAAAAACCTTGAAATAATAAAAAATAAACATTAAAAAAAAGGAAAAAAACGTATAAAAAAGAATAAAAACCAAAAAAACATAAAAAAAGAAAAAAAAACATTCTAAAAGAAACAAAACATTTATAAAGAGAAGAAAAAAGCAAAAATCATTGAAAAAAGAAAAACAAAGCAATAAAATAGAGACAAAAACATAATAAAAGAAAAAAAGTTACAAATAACAAATAACATTAAAATTAGAGAAAAAACGTAAAAAAAAGATAAAAAAAAGAAAAAAAAACTTAAAAAAAAAACATTTAAAAAGAGAAAAAAGTGGAAAAACCACAAAAATAAATCCAAAAAATAAAACATTAACAATTTTTTTTTTTAAAGTGGAAAAAATAAAAAAAACCTTGAATAAACACATTTAAATCAATAAAATATAAATGGAATATGAATCCTTTATAAAGAAAACATCTCTAAAGCTATGTGAAAAATGGTCCAAACCATACTCACAAATAATAAGCTGGATCAAAGTCAAAATACAAATATCTATCATCAGAGCAGTCTCTATGAGAATTAGAGGAACGAGAAGAAGAATAGGAAGATTTGGATGCGAAGACGGCTGCGGAATACCCACCATAGAACACTAGATTCCTCTTCTTTTTTTATGATATTGTATGAGCTTATGTATTATTTAACGCAATAAACTATTAGTCACACACACACATAAAATATAAAAAAAACATTAAAATGTAGACGAAAACATCAAAAAAATAAATTGAATTTCAAAAAACATTAAAAAAAGAAGAAAATAATTAAAAAAAAGGAAAAAAACGTATAAAACGACCAAAAAAAAATTCACACAAAGAGAAAAAAAATACAGAAAAACATTCAAAAAGAAACAAAACATTTTGAAAGAGAAACAACATTTTTAAAAAGGAGAAAAAGAAAAAAGATTTATAAAACAAAAAAACATTTAAAAAAGAAAAAAAGAATTAAAAACATTAAAAAAAAGAATAAAACATTCAAAAAAAGGTACCTAAATAAAATAAATCTGATGGGCGAAAAATGTCCTGTCTGGACTGGCCTTTACATGTTATTATGTTTAAGAAAGTAACTAAATAACACGTTCGGATTTCAAATATTCTTTGCACTCTAGTGGATAAAATGCAGTTTTGCTATCTGTTTTTAAAGAATAAAAATGGGCTTTCCGAGCTAGTGAGGTGAAAAAATACTTACTTAAAATCCAGTATATTACAGTATCCTCAGGGTGTTTGCTGGGAGGTGGGAGTCGCCGATGTTCCAAAGATGGGTATGTACGAGTATGCACTCTAGTTTTATAAATTTTGACAGTTAGCAATTCATTTATTTAATTTTCATGTTTAATGATTTGACATAATGTATACCTACTATTTTATTTTATTTTATTATTATTCTTTGATGTAATTAATAATAATAAATAAATATTTGCGGACAATCTTACACAAATCAACCTAGTCCCAAACTAAGCAAAGCTTGTACTATGGGTACTAGACGACGATATAGATACTTATATAGAGAAATAAATACTTAAATACATAGAAAACATCCATGACTCAGGAACAAATATTCGTGCTCATCACACAAATAAATGCCCTTACCGGGATTCGAACCCAGGACCTCTTGCTTCGTAGGCAGGGTCACTACCAACTAGGCTAAAGCGGTCGTCAAATTAATTAATTTATTAAAATAAATAATGTAAATCTAACAATATTTTTAATGTTTTTGTAACCTACTAACACTTTAATGGGCTAAGCCTGCAATAAACAAATTGAACTCAATAGAATATAATGTTTCGTTGCTTTTTAAAAAAACCCCCACCATCTTAAGTCCGTCATCATATTTTTATGCAAAACGATCGCTATGATTAAAATTATAATCAACAATATTATTGCTTGATAAATGTATGACATTAACAATTATTACTAAAAATAATTATAAACATCAATATTATGTATGACTAAATAAATGTATGCTATGCCATTCAACATTATGGTTAAACCAATTATGACTCCTTATAATTATGACAGGGAACAATTATGCCATAAAACAATTTATGCCAAAAAAAAATATGAGCATCAACTTTATGCGTAAAGTGTTATGACAATCGATATTATGACAATAGTTGTTATGCAACTAGATGGCCACCCGCATTGCACACATGTACAAGAGTAATGTGATTTTACAATCAACTCCTTTCTCACAGGGAGCAAGAAAAAAATAACTCTTACATTGTGTAGAAAAGTTTGGAACTCGTACTCGAAGATGAGTTCTCATTGTTTGTCGAGCGAATAGCGTAAACACAATATCCAATAAGAGTTCCGAGCCGAGACCAATCTTTGTAACAATGTATTTTTCTTTCATATTTTACAGACAAAAAATATCCAATTACAGAGAGATCTAGAATTTCTTCGAGGATAACTGACACATCGTGGATGTTTTTAGCTAGGGTACCTACTTATCTAAAATGTTTCAACTAGTGGGTACTAGTTAGGCAAAGTTTAATAAACTTAAAAACACCGGCATTACAATAATTCAATAAACTCCTATCGTTATCAGGCAGAAGTCGCAAAATGCGTACCTAGTTGGTACCTTACCTTAATTCCTCCTTCCATCATCGAATGTCCAGGGCGTGGGGAGCTGGGGAGCGAATGCGAATGCTGTCAACTTACTAGGTATAGATATATATTCGCACGAAAGGATTTGCCTCGTCTTTCCTAAAATGGAATTCGCTCCCGCCATCTGTATTTCCTGATAATTACAATCTAGGTGCCTTCAAAACAAGAGTGAATAGGCTATTACTGAACCAGTGAGCTTCATCTTAGGCATCACTTACCACCAGGTGAGACTAAGGTCAACCACGGGTCAGTCTTTTATAAAAAAAGAAAAAGAAATGGCGCCTGCTAAATTTATAAGTAAACACTGAGCAGAATCGTTATCCCAGTATTTAGAACTGAAGGTCACAGAGACAGCACAGTGGACATATATGTATACATATATATGCCCCCTTCGTCGCAGAATGAAATGCTGTCGTATTCGGCGATTTAATAAATGACGAAGAAAGTGCTGTGATTGTTGTACGGTCGAGGAAAATGAAGCTTGGCACATTTCAACTCTATTTGAATGATGTTAAGGTCCAAAAGTAAACATTCAATTTCCTCGACTTTACATAAACAAAACAGTCAGAGCAAATAAGTTCGCGACGCACAGCAAAAACCTTGTAAATACTTCAGTCCGATTTCCTCTTGATATCTAATAATTTAATACAAGGATCCCGTGATGTTAACTGCTAGTTTCTGGACATAATAAAGTTTATTATGTCCTGTCCTAAGGATAGCCCCATTACTTTAAGTGGTGTTATTGGGCGAGCATTGATCGGCCGAAGCGAATAGCCCGGTCCGGGGCTTATTGTGATCTAATTTAGACGTTTTAGGCTTAAAGTGCAAGTGTAATTTATGTTTTCTTTATGAGTTTATGTGTTGGTAATATTGTGTCAATGATTATACAGTATGTCAACTTACTAAACCGACCGCAAAATGTGTTGCAAGTGGCCCTACCTCTACCTACCCATCCTAGTCTTTTGGCAGACGATCTGCCATAGACCCTGTATAAGCTATGAGAAATTACTCACACGGTTAAAAAGTCAGTTAGTGTTTGTACGTACAATGGCGGAAGTTATAGACTTATATATAGGTAGTGAGCGAATTATGGGAAATGTAAAAATTTAAAGTTCTTATGTGAAATTAAGGATCTCTATAATTATGTCGTGTGAGCACGTGTTAGCATTATCAAACTAAAATTAAAATAAGCAATATTCTTAAAGAAATAAATCAAATAAAAATATTACATAAATAAAAGACCTTATTCAACCAACGAGCACTACTTGTTTAGGCCAAAACATAGTCTGTTTTTGAAAACAAAATTTGTTCTTCGTCGAATCTTTGCGAAGGAGTTGTTTCTCAACTTTTGGCCTTTGGAGTCTTATGCGCAAAGTTCTGCAAACTGCAGTATCTAGGTAGTCCCAGATTATATTTGGAAGTTCTAGGTTCTACATAGTTCAACATACAAAGTCAAAGCACTGACACTACATTTACCTACTGCTGCGATAGAATGAGTGTTTTCTGTGTTCTCGGCTGTGTTAAAAAGTAATAAACTAAATATCAAAAGCTAGATCAATTCCATTTAAATAATTTCGTAAAAAAAATGACAAGTTGTATATTAAATATAGATGCCATGAACTTTATGCTAACTTGAATGACTCAGTAATGATAGAATTTCAGTGCTGATTTTATCTGGCTTATAACACGAAATGAAATATTTATTAACGTACACAGACATTCAGAAAAAGTAGCTAAGGTTCCACATAGACATGTCCCGTAGAAAGAAATCAAACAAGTACAGAGAGAGGAACAGCACATGTATTCACCAACCAAATGTATTCATATATAAATATTTTCAACGCTGGCCCACATCTAATCTAAATGGAAAACACTTAGTCACTGAAAGCACGTCCAGGAAAACCTATATTTCTGCGCTGGCTAGTTTGGCTAGACGCATTGTTGCGAAATGTGCAAATTAATTGACTACACGAGTATGCACTTAGGCCCCATTCCAAATATGCTGTACACATGTGCTGGAAAGTGGAAACAAACAATAGATTAAATACTAGCTCACGTATTTTCGATTAGCAACATTAGTAGTTAGTTAATAGTTAATAGAAAAGGAAAACGTCATATTTTGGTCATATCTATAGACACGAAAAATATAATATAATCCGTAACATCTTGGAAGGGAAAATCGACGGTAAAAAAAGCAGAGGAAGGAGAAAGCTAACCTGGTTAGATAACATTAAAAGCTGGTCTGACATTAATGACACTGCCAGTCTTTGCAGACTGGCACAAGATAGAAACAAGTTCCGGAAGATGGTCGCTGACATCCGCTGAGGATATGGCACAACAAGAAGAAGAAGAATAGTTAAGTGGCAGCGGGGCCTTTGCCATAGACAGTTTTGACGTCTGATTTGACGTTTAACATAAAATAGCAAATAGTAGATTGTTAAGCTAAGGCTGAAATGGGTCTTTCACCCGAGTTAAATACTCTACTTTTCATATCGAATACGAGGAAAGTTAAAAAAACTCTGGTGTTTTAACAATATGTTTATTCAAAGTATAGGAAAATTTAACAATATGTTTATTCTAAGTATAGGTACAATTACTTGAAATCAATGGGAAAGTAGAGCAATTTCGGAATGTAAATGTTGTATTTTTGTCTGGAATATTCACATTATATACCAAAAATTAGCGCCACCTGAAAACAAAACAATTTTAGTCAGGACATACTTATTTGTAAATTTCGTAAGTATTTGTCAAAAACGATTTTTTTACGATTTCTATAGACATTTAGTTACATTTACAATATAATATGATTATTTTATTACCTTTGTTGCCAAATAAACACCATCAGGATCTTCATTTAGGAAGGTTTTTATCTCATTTGCAGTAAAAATCTAGGACTTTTAGTTGCTTTTAAAGCCATCCACCTGCCTTTTTAGAAACTTTGTCAGCTTACTGTATTTCTTTGAATTCACGTCATGTTTGATGCTTAAAGTGGTTTTAAGCATTGAATGTATACTCCACAGCGTTGATAGTTTTAATTTCTTCGATAAATCACTGAAATAAGTTAGCATCACAATTTCCGAGAAAGATTTAACTCTCTTTGCGGACCGCCATTTTATAAAATCGGTATATGATTTCATATATTATCTTTCTTTTGAAATTTGCGGTAAAAGGCCTTCCACGGTAGATTGGGCTTCTGTTCTGATCAAAACAGGCGTTAAGTCGGTTTAAAATCACTGGATGAACTCATTTTAATCGCGAAAATGTATTTAAATTAAATTCGTCTTACAATAAAAAAGTTCGCACTAGTTTGGCTTCCCCGCCCTTTAACTTTTTTCGAGGACCATAATGCATCTCTTCTTCTAAAAACGTCGCCTTCGTTTAAAGCCGTAACAGACTACCCCACCGCACTTCGTGCGCCGCACCCATAAATGAGAGCGAGAGACAGATATCTTTTTCTCGCTCTCATTTTCATACTATTTGTATTTATTAGTAGTATTTAGTTGAAGGTTGGCTGTATGCGTTTCTGCCTTAGCTCACATGCACAACTTTAAGATAATAAAAAGGTTTGTGAGTGTATTCTATTTGTCACCACCTCATAGAGCCTAGTGAATATTTTAGCTAAAATAAAAGTAATGAATTTACAACATAAGCTTTTTTTATAAATAATAAAATAAATTCCATGAACTAGTAAGAATTAAATTATTTACCTACCTTCGTCAGTGGCGGGGTAAGTATTGATATTTATTAGAATAAGTTCCCGCATACTGCTTATACCTAAGGCGAGGACCAATTGGAATACACTACTTTTCTGCTCTAGAGCAGAAACGTATCACTTTCAGCACACTTTTTAGAACAACAACGACCAGTGGGTCGTTGTTGTTCTAAAAAGTGTGCTCAGAGCATGAGATATGAAAAATAATTAAATCGGGAATGCTGACCAGTAGCAAGGTAGTTTTGAAGTGGATACTTCTTTGCTCGCGTTCTTGTATAGGGGTACAGTTCAAAATGTATCACGTGACTTCCGGAATAACTTTTTGTAGAGAAGCCTAATATGATTTCAAATAACTGTTTGTTACATGTTTTAATCCTTATTTATTTGCCATTAGTTGTTAATCACAGAATGTTATTTAGTTTATGTGGCGGACATGAAAATAATGCTGAAATGACCGCCATTTTCAATGTATCGCGAGTCAAATGAGCTGCGTTAACGTTGCCATATATACCGATTTATCTGTACGTATACATATTTTAGTGAATTAATTCAAGTATATATTTTACGGGAACAGCCAACAAAGAAGTATCCACTTAAACTTAATTAACGGTTGTATCTCCGACACAACCCGCTTCTTTTTATATAAGAAAGGAACAATAGTACAGTCACCATAAAAATTAAATACGCAATCGAAGACGTCAAAAGCAATTAGCCCCTTTTAATAAAGACTTGTGACATCTTCGATTGCGTAGCTACTTTTGATGCTGACTGTACCTAACTAGTGACTATCTTTACATAAAGACTCAATAATGACAGTACAGCGAATTTACATTTAGAGATGTCAATTGTCAAGATGATAAAATAAGCGCCCTAAAAGTTATATCATAGAGACAATTTATGAGAAATCGGACTTACTACAATTATAAGTCCAATTAAATTACTATAAAATAGAACGAGACCAATTGATTTATTTACTCTAATGGAACCAACGGTAATCTATACGATGTATAAATCCGATCTTCATCAACGTTCTTGGCCTTCATTTGTCGGCACTCGATGTCTATATTTGGGCAAGTGTAGAAATATTTGGAGCTAGTTAGGTTGCGTTGTGGTCGGTGTTTGTTATACTCAAGTTTTCAACCGATACCAAGCCAAGCAGAATATCAATAATGAAAAGGCGATGTATATGTTACCGTCAGATTATGAACACCGTCAGTTTATAATCTTACTCGCGATATTATAAACTGTCGATAAATTGTGTACCTACTGTCAAAACCGTTCACAATTTAACGCATTATTTTTCGTTAGTTTATAAATTATCAATGACGAATCGTCAAATTGTGAACTGAATCAAATCAATATGATTCGGAACGCACCATGTGCGCTGATTGGTAGAACGAATTATTCCTCTTGCATCAGCTTCTACTTATGTCAGAACATGATTGTTTTCTTTTCATCCAGACATTTTATTCCATTTATTTCGTCATCCAGCAATGTCGACGGAGCCTCGCTGCGCGGGGCTCCTATTTCTGGGCGGTTTGCCCTTCGGCCAACTGAAGCTACCTAACCTAACCTACCAAGTCTTTATGTATGCGTTCCGTAGCATGCCGATTTGATCTCAGTTGATAATTTGACGATTCTACATTGATAGTTTATAAACTAACGAAAAATAATGCGTTAAATGGTGAACGGTTTTGACAGTTCACAATTTTTCTACAGTTTATAATATCGCGAGTTAGATTATAAACTGACGGTTTTCACAATCTAACGGTGACATATATATATAATATATATATGACTGTGATTAATAATACTTAATTTTTTCGGATTATAATATGCTAGCCGCCCACGCGGCCCCTTCTGCGTATTACAGAAAAACCAGTCGAAGACGCAGGATACAATATATTAGCCTATGTCCATGCTGATGTTCGTTCATACCTGTAAAGCTGATAATTTCTCGAAATCGGATGACTAGTTCCGGAGATTACCTCATACATACAAACTTACAGCCTCACAGACTTTTTCGGTTTATAATATTAGTATAGAAGTATAGATATTCCGGCATCGGCCCGACACATTATATAACCCGCAAGAGTTAAGTTGACACCTCGTTCGTATGACGTTAGTATGCGCTCGAGTCTCAAGTTAACTCTTGTGGCATATACTTGGATCCTTAACCCCTCGTATGCGGATGTCAAAGTTGTCTAAACTTAAACTAGAATAAATTAGACAATTTTGACGACAAAGAAGTCGACGAAAAAGCAACGACAAAATATTTGTTTCTGAGTCTTGAGGTTATTTTTATGTATTTTTTTTTAGATTTTCTGTAATTTTTACAATTTATTCTAATTTAAAATACAAAAGTTCATCCACAAACCCTACCATTACAACCCGATTTTTCATATTTCTCATCTTTAGAGCCCGTTGTTAATGAAAAAAGTTCGAACACGTTTCTTTAGTATGTGGAATATTTTTTTATCATACAGGCGATACAGGTCACATTGTCTAGCACGGTTTATGCGTGTTTATTAAATGTCATAACATCTGTCATATAGGAAGATTTGAAGTATGTATTTAAGTATACATTTAAGTATATATCCATTAAATATATCGTCGTCTAGTATCCATACCATAACACAAGCCGTATTGAGCTTACTATGGGTTCGGTTTGTGTAAAAATTGTCCCGTAATAAAATAAATAAATAAATATTTGCGGACAATCTTACACAAATCAACCTAGTCCCAAACTAAGCAAAGCTTGTACTATGTGAACTAGACGACGATATAGATACTTATATAGAGAAATACATACTTAAATACATAGAAAACATCCACGACTCAGGAACAAATATTCATGCTCATCACACAAATAAATGCCCTTACCGGGATTCGAACCCAGGACCTCTTGCTTCGTAGGCAGGGTCACTACCAACTAGGCTAAAGCGGTCGTCATTAGCGGTAGTCGGTAATATTTATTTATTGATTATTTGTTTATAATTGAATTATAAAATCAAATCTTTCTTTCTTTGCGGTTCAAATCTTTGGCACGGATCCGTACCTGCCTAAGCATACGAGGGTTAAGACAATACCTATGAGACTGTTCGGTTTGTAAGAGGATTCCTATTTGACGTTATTTACAGCTAAACACGAGAGCACTGCATCCTTCAATCAGCAAGATAACGATGCCGGCTGTCCTTATTGACTCTTTAAATTATACTTTGTTAAGGGGTAGAAAAGACTCCCTTCTCTAAGGGCGGGTTGCACCAACTAACGATTACAGACCGATCAACGTCAAATATGGTGCCAGCAGCTGTCATTTCATAGAAACTTGTCAAACTCTTCATACATTCCGATTTTAACGAAATAGTATTTTTCACAATCGTGTTATAATAGAGAGCTTTTTAGTCGAGTACCGTGTTTAGGCCACGAAGCATGCTGAGTGGCCTAAGTAAGGTACGAGATTAAAAAGCTTGATTATAACACTATTGTGAACAATACTTTTTGTACGAGTTCATTAAAATTAATTTTCTACGAGTCAACTGAACTAATTAAACAAACTCGATACTGTTGAAACGAAGGCAGCCTATCGCTGAGCTATCAACGAGCGTACGACATCAACGAGTAAACTCAATAATGAAAGCGATTCTATTGGTCCAATTCATTACAGTTCGGTAAAGCGGCCACGTGATTGGTCGAATTTATTTTAGTTTTATTTTCAATTTTTTTTCGGTTGTCTGGAGCGTATCGAAACAGTTATTTCGATTGTTTCGACAGTAACATGGACTACAACTATGAAAAGAGTGACGTTGCAGTATTCTCTATGAAATCTTAATACACACATTTTAATCGACGAGTACAAAAACGGACTACGATTACAGACGGTTTGGTGGCACCCACCCTAATCGATTTGTAAGACGATCTCTATTTGACGTTATTTACAGTTAAACACGAGTACACTACTGCATCCTTCAATCAGCGCGACGCCGATGCCGGCTCGCCTTACCTTGTTAAGGGGTGTTAGGTTAGGACGCCGTTATTTAACCTCGTCAAGATTCCTAAGCATATATATTATCAGGGTCTGACATAACCAGTGACTTTAAGGTATTGACGTTCACCGAAATAACATAACATAAGTAAGAAGGTTCTTAACTTAACTTAAGTGACTCTATATAAAAAATGTGTGCGTAAGCGAAATGTTTTATACAAAAATCCGCATACTTACTTGATTATGAATGAAGTATTTTAATAATAAATTTTAAATATTTTCGAAATGTTTAGATACTAAGAGGGATTTTAAGCCTAATGCTTGGTAAGTACCTAATGTGCATTCAGAAAAACATTTCAATGTATCTTTAAGAAAAGCTCGTTGGTTTCTTTAAAAAATGCGTTTCAGGAATTTTAGCAACGCGTGGGACTTTTTCGGAACATTCATTTTATTAAAAGTCACTATTTTTAAACATACCAACACCAACAACATAATAAAGTGTTGTTATTAAAACTTCACCGAGACTTTATAAAATGAATCGAGACTTTTCATGTTTTCGGTATTTTTGGGAGGTTGTAAGTCCTTACGTGCAACTTACCAAAAATGTCCTATCAGCATAGGATAGAGTAAGATGGTATTTCCCCTTAAGCCCTGATGAACGTAGCTGATTAGGCCCGTGACATATTGACGGAGACGCCCGCGTGTGGTCGGCATACGTTTAGTTTATTATCCCGATGATTTTATAATGATCACCATCATTGGGACGACTTCATTTTTGTCTTGATAATTATCGTCTAATTGATGATAGTTATGTCAGTTCTATCAACATTTTAACTTTATTAATGTGTGTTAAATGTAAATGTTTGGTAGATAGAAATAGCTACAGTATACATTGTGGTTATGGTTAAGACATGTATAACAATGATTAAAGAGCTCTTCAAAATAAATTGCAGATATTTTTGACAGTTGGTACTATACTATGTACCTACAGATTATTCTTACTCATACTAGCTGTTTTATGGCTAGAGAACAATCCACAGTGAGAATAGTTAAAATTAGAAAACGAAAGAAAGTCAAATCTCTCGTATTTTGAGTTTGGTCTCTTAATCTAGTGATCCGCAAAACATTTCGTTTTTCTGAACGTAGCAGAATATTATCCCAACGAATAACCAGAAAAAAACCTTGAGCATGCGCCTGGAAAATGAATCTTAAAGTACTGGTATCAAAGTTTACATTCCCAGTTATGCGTTGGTGACGATAGGTGGTTCTCAAAGTTTAGATAAAAAGGTATTGTAGAGAGTTTTCTATGAACAGAATACATTGTTGAACGATTTTCATAGCTGCCGGTCGTGATTTATTCTATTTTTATTGGGTTGTCAACAATGGAGAATGGACAGGCTTACACAATGCCCGAAATGTTTATCTACTGGGGATTAAACTGAGGCATAAATAACTTGATGTTTTTACTGTAAAGTTTCGTTTATTTCTCGTGTACATTAAGTAATATTCCACTTTCACTGCAATGGAATTCGCTGACACAGGATAAAAATGAAGTTTAACGATAACGAACAGTTGACCAACATAGTCGATTGCATTTCATAAAACGTTAGCACCATCTGATTTAAACAGTGTATATGTTCATTAAGAAGTATACTAGTTTAACAGCTAGAGAATGCTGTAGGGAATAATACACTTAATACAATAAACGTCCGAGTCCTCGACGCTGTACTGAGAGAATTTTTCTTCATTCGAAATTAAGCCATAAGTATGTCACTTTGAGAGTCGAACACTCGGACTTTTACCTTACTTATGTCATGATAAAAACTTTTTAGTTGTCTTTAATCTCACAATAAACAATATTTTACAATATAGGAACTTATTAAAAGATAAAAGAAAAACCAGCCAAGTGCGATTCGGACTCGTGTACGAAGGGTTCCGTACCATTATCTGTAAAAACGGCAAAAGAACACGTTTGTTTTATGGGAGCCCCTTTAAATGTTTATTTTATTCTGTTACTAAAATATTAGTTTTTATAGCGGCAACAGAAATACATTATCTGCGAACATTTCAACTTTCTATCACGGTTCATGAGATACAGCCTGTTGACAGTCGGACAGACAGACAGACGGACGGACAGCGGAGTCTTAGTAATAGGGTCCCGTTTTTCCCTTTGGTGCGGTACGGAACCCTAAAAAAAACTTAAAGAATAAAGCAACCTAAAATTAAGAAAATAAAGAGTAGAGCTTTTAGCACAAAAAGCGAGGTTAATAGAGATAAAATACATGAAATATAAATTATATTTATAATCAGTTTCAGTGTCAAACTTAATGTAGGATTTACTAAAGATAACGTTTATTTTAATTTAAGTCTTTTGCTTCTTTTAGCTCCAATTTTCCGGTCTTTTCTCTCCAGTTCAAAGATAGACCTTATCTCATTCAGGAGAAATCGTCGACGCTTTTCAGAACTCTCAACTAAATAAAACTTCTGGAATTTTCCAATTAGATCCAATCTGATAGAACGGAGAAGGTACTATTAGGACTGACTTCAGTTACTTCCAAGTCTTTCATTTCAAAATACATCTTTATACGTTGTTTTTTTTTTCAATATGATTCAGTTAATACTGCGTTGGTAAATTCGATAGCAGTAATAGTATTTTTCACAATCGTGTTATAATAGAGAGCTTTTTAGTCGAGTACCGAGACTCAGCAAGCTTCGTGGCCTAAGTAAGGTACGAGATTAAAAAGCTTGATTATAACACTATTGTGAACAATACTTTTTGTACGTGTTCATTAAAATTAATTTTCTACGAGTCAACTGAACTAATTAAACAAACTCGATACTGTTGAAACGAAGTGCAGCCTATCGCTCGTACGCTCGTTGATATCTTAAAAGACATGAACGAGCGTACGACATCAACGAGTACACTCAATAATCAAAGCGATTATATTGGTATTCATTACAGTTCGGTAAAGCAGCCACGTGATTGGTCGAATTTATTTTAGTTCTATTTTCAAATTTTTTTCGGTTGTCTGGAGCGTATCGAAACAGTTATTTCGATTGTTTCGACAGTAACATGGACTACAACTATGAAAAGAGTGACGTTGCAGTATTCTCTATGAAATCTTAATACACAGATTTTAATCGACGAGTACAAAAAAAGTATTTCAGCAATTTGACGTCAAAATGTGATATTCATATCTTTTTCGTTATTTTGTTTTTTTCACAGGTTGACAACTAGTGATACTGATCTTACAAGTATACAAATGTAAGTGATATTTTGTAGCAGGTGAAAATAGTTTACAGTTTAAGTACTTATACTTATTAAGTAGTTGGGGATTTTAAGTAATTATTCTTTGTGCAGAGTGGAAGACATGACAACATTAACAGTGACAGCCAACTGGACATATTTTTAAGCCCGAAACCTAAATTTTTGGTGGCTGCCTATCAATATTTAGAAAAAGTTGTCACTCCTAGCTCCATAACGACATAATCTATATTATTAAAATAACCTGGACCTATTAATATTATATAATTTTAGTTTTATAAGTTTTATTGACCTTCTGTATTTCGTTGTAAGAATCTCAATCTGATTCCGCAAAAAAAAAAAACTACTTTTTAACAATAATTATTATTTTTTTGACATTATACACTCTAAACTCGCATGATAAATATTAATTTACCAATTAGCATGTAAGGTATAACTGTTAGTGCTAATATTAATGGTAATAATAATAAATAAATAAATTGAAACAAATCAATGTAATATCGTTGCATATAGGTACAGAACTGTGTTTTGCGAACTCCACCCGACCGATATTATACCCTATTAAGTAATTACTTATGTAATTGAAAGGTGTCTGATTGATACCACTATCGAACTGAAAGGGGAACATGCGCTTAGAAAGCTACGACGCTTGCGTCGTTTCCACCACTACGGTGTAGTACCTACTTCAGAACTGGACCGCAGACTTGTGGTCGAGGTTCGAGGTTCTGTGCGAGTGATTTAATAAGAACTAGTTCATTATTGTTGAATAATTGATTATCACGTTTAATTTAAAGCGTCACACAGACACTTAGGTTCGTGTCGTGGACATTGCCAAAATGAAGGGTTACCAAGCCAACTTTTTGGTTGGACAATTAATCCATATAAATACCGTCTCCTCTGAAATAATCGATAGTCATAAACACATTTAATACATACCTATGCATATATGCACGTAAGCCCTTATCTATTGGCCACAGGAAAGACGTCTTTATTTTGACTCTGCATGACCTTTAGAATTGTGATATGATGATGATGATGATGATGATGATGATCATCACCCTGAAATTGACGACTGACTAGGATGTAGAGATGGGCGGATAGACAGGTGATTATTTGAGGAAAATCAAGGAATAATAATTATACAACTTTGATAGTGTTCAACCGAACCGAAATAAGCACTTAATCTGAAGTTAAATGCCAAAATGGTATGGTATGGTCGAATTGTCAGTTACTGTAGAAAAATATATTTACTCGTAATCAAAACTAAAAAAAAAAACGTAGCTGTAATAGTATTCCCAATTTATGCAAAGCGAAGGGGCTTTGACTTTTTTATTTTGCCGGTATTGGTAAAACACTAACTAGTGAAAATGTCTAATAATAAGTTCAAAATTTAAAAAATTTGGTTATTTCATGACAAACACAAACCTGCGTGACACAAGCAAGCATATAAAATAACCTATGCCGTAATGGATCATTACACAACACTGGTCCCAGTTCCTATTGTGGAAGCCCAACAAACGCGCAATCAATAGTCACCTCGTTCTGTGATCTCGTGACGCCATATTGACACTCGCAAACAGACTTCACTAGGGAGAAAAGTAGGACTACGAGTACGCTCAGTCAATAATGGGTTGCTCTCTTTGCATTCAAATATTGATTAAAGTAAAAAACCGGACAAGTGCGAGTCGGACTCGCCCACCGAGGGTCCCGTATAAAATTACAAATGTATCGTTATCAGATTTTTCCTGTACTTGTTGTATAAAGACAATATTACTTGCCAAATTTCATAGTTCTAGGTCAACGGAAAGTACCATTTACATTTTAATTCACTTGAGAGTCCCGATTTCCCAAAATATACGTTTTTTGCGAAAAAAACGGCCGTATCTTTTACGTACGTAGAAGTTTGATTACAGCTTTTCATATTCATATTCATTTATTCGTTGCAACCATGGTATTCACAGGCTGTTCTTAAAATCTAATTAGTACAGACATGGACCCTACAAGGGTGTAGCAACATATTTATGTACTAAGCTAACCTAAACTAAACAACATATATTTATAGAATCAACATTTTATATATATATATATCTACACGTTAGATAACAAAAGATATTTATAACACTTCCTTCTTACTTATATTTGCTCTACTTATTAAATTATTAAAATTTAATGGCCCATGAACTCCTGCAGAGTGTATGGGCATTCAGTAATGAGGTACGTTTTTAGTTTATTGACAAAGGTGTTGAATATTACTTCATTTCTTATATGCTGCGGAATTTTGTTGTAGATTCTGATGGATATAGCGTAAGGGCCTTTACTGAACATTGTTACCTTGGCGGGAACTGCTTGAACTATTTTGTTGCGGTGACGTAGGTTGTGTGCGTGAGTTGGGGTTATCAGGTTTGGGATATATTTACGAACGAATTTGCAGGTTTCCAGTATATACAAAGATGTGAGGGTCAGAATTTTTAGTCTAGTGAAATGGGATCTGCAACTCTCTTCGTTTCTTATGTTACTGAGAACACGTACGCATCTTTAAGGGACTGAGTGCATTTAATTTCAACTCGATACCTCCGAGATAAAGGGTCTTGACAGACAGACAGAGAGGGTTAAATTTATTGCCTTTTGAAGTACGGAACCCTAAAAAGGATTTCGGCTATTTGATAGTCCATAATCTTACTAAGACTACGAATTGAATCTTTTAAATAAGCTACAGCTCTATATGATCTTTATCTATCTTGGATATAATAGTAAATAAAAGTAAGGATTAAGTTACCTAAGGATTTAATGCCAAGAGGAATATTGACGAAAGCAGTCACCACGGATTTTAATTTCAAGAGTACCTAATATTGACTATAAGGCTTACCGGATGGTAAACGAACACCGTAACTTATGGACTCTTGCGACTGCAGAAAAATCATACGCGCGCGACCATTTATAACACAAATGACAGACAAATGCGGGCCCACACCCTCAACACAGTGCATCCTCAGAAGCTGGCTCTGGCAACCTTACTCACTACCAGGAACATAACACCACCTACAGCCCCGCTATTTTATAACTTGTTTTAAGCTCACCTAAACGCTCACCGACAAAACTTGACGCTGCGATTCGTAGTAGCTAAGCGTAGGTATAGAGGTCTCGTTTCGTTAAGCCCCTGCTAGACGGTCGCCAACACGCCCCTCCAACCGGTCGACCTTGGTCCGCACCGACCGTGTAGACAGTTGTTTGGAGCAAAATTTCATACTACAGCGGTCACTGCCGACCAAGGCCGCCCGGTTGGAGTGGCGTGTTGGCGACCGTCTAGCAGGGGCTTTAGGCGTGACGTTTGGGGTGAGGCGCATTAGCGCGTAAAGAAAACGCGGTGTCCTACGTGGGAGAAATCCTTGCGAACGCGAAACGACGCGGCGCGGAAGGAACAAACAGTCGACAGTAATTGAAGTGTCCTACCTACGTGACCAATACAGCTTGTATTGTATTTCTCCGTCTCTATCTCCGTCTCTATCGCACTTATGGTTTATGGTACTTGAGCGATAGAGACGGAGATATACGAAGTTCGAGATTCGAAGTTCGTGGTAGCGCCGCAGATGAGCTGCTCCGAATTTGAGCGGGATATGACATTCAGCTGTCATGTCCCCTGCCTATCACTAAAATTAAAATAACGACGCGCCATCACACCACAGTGCGTTGCGGACGTTGATTGGAGAGTTTAAAAACAAACTTTTTACATTTTCCCCCCAATTTGTTGGTTAGTTATGCCTGTGGGCGACAAAGTTATTTTTTCGGGCCTTGTTTTGCATTCCGTACCTATCTGTTTGTGAGGACATTTTATTCACAGTTTAGATTATAAATGTAGGTTTATTTACATATATTTTCTGTATTTATTTACGTAGGTAATTATGTTTTTTTCAATCTTGGTTTCAGATTCAGATCTTTACGTCGTCGTCGTCGTCTTTACGATCTTTTCGTTTCATGCGATGAATTATATAAAGTATCTAAGAGGTATATCGTTGTACATTCTAGTAATCTATACTACTTAAAAATAAAGAGGTAAATGTCTGTATGTATAATGTAAGTTTGAAGTTTGGTATATTTGTATGTAGGGAGTCATCTCCAAAACTATTAATCTGAATTAAAAAAAAAGCACCAGTATATATAATAGCAATTCGGGTCTTACATATTTCATTCCCAGTCTGTGCCTGGCAGCGGGAATCTAGTATTTTTATACACGTTACAGCCCAAAATATACTTAACTAGTGACCCGGCCCGGCTTCGCACGGGTTTATATGTATAATACAATTTATACATGCATGTATTATGCATATAAACCTTCCTCTTTAATCACTCTATCTATTAAAAAAAACCGCATTAAAATCCGTCGCGTAGTTTTAAAGATCTAAGCATACATAGGGACAGACAGACAGACAGCGGGAAACGACTTTGTTTTATACTATGTATTGATACATACCTATTAGTAGTAGTAGTTAATTGTTTTACCGCAGCGGCTGAAAACGACCTATTAATATCAGTAAGTAATACAACTATATTAGAGTTTGCGTCCTGAACAAATTCACGGGAATCTCACTTTCTCTAATTTCCAGCTTTTACAAACGTTCCTAGAAATCCCTTCAGATTTTAATTATGCCCCAGGACTTTATTGGAATCGTCTAGGTGGCGTTGATATTAAATTCTTAAATGGTTCTAGATGGGATGAGTAACTCTCATTCATAATAGGATTTTTTTAAACGTTATTCATTTGTTTCTCTTGCCCGTAAACTACGAATTTTATGTAAAACAAATAAAACTGTTTCAGTAAATGTTTACACAGCTACTGAAACAGTTTTATAGAATGCATCGGATCATAATATTTTTATGCTTTTAGTAAATAAAATAGGGCCCGTATACACAAACCTTGAAACGGTTAACGTTTGGAGTTTTGCCAATTCGCTAAGAAGCTCGTTGTGTGTGAAGTGGCCCTAATAAATTACGAATATAATGTGTGATGAATATTTTATGGCATATAAAATGATATTGATAAATTGTAGGAACATGCAAACATAATAGTATACCGTAAACAACTTGATGTATTCTTGGAGAAAATTGGCTGAACATTTATTGTCCAATAGCAAAAAGTGTTGATGTAATATTTTCCAAGCATTTTAGTTTTCTTAGTAGGTACACAAAAACGTTTTTCATAGGTACTATGTTTGAGAAATATTTTGAGAAGCGAAGTTAGTTTTGCTCCTGATAAAATGGAATGGATAATAAACTATAGATACACACAATAAAAGTTCCTACGGAACCCTCGGTGCCCGAGTTATTCCCATAGAAACAATCTGGTTGTTTAACTTTAGGTACATAGACATAGACATCCTTTATTGGTAATAAGGTATTACAAGTCATTGTTTACAATAAAAATAGAACATTCATTTGAAAATAAATTAACAAGATTATTAGTTTATTATATTATATATTATTATTACATTTTTTATATTCTAAAAATTCCTTAATAGTATAGAAACATTTCTCAATAAGCCATTTTTTTAATTTAGCTTTATTGACTGATAGTGTACATTTCTATTTGCCTGGTATAAACTGTACAATTTCCACAAAATAGACTTTCCTATTTTCTCTCCGATCGATAACCGGAAGCTCTTTTGAAGGCAAATAAAAAAACGTCGGTCATAAAAAGGGTTACTATACAAGTTTTGCAATTTATCTAACGTCCCTTAACTGTAATCGGCTATATTTCTCATCCATTAAACTATAACGCAATAAAATAGCTTTTGAATAGCCCAAGCAGATTATACTTAATCTAAAAATGACGGGGAAGAAAGAGTTTTAGTTGCACGAGAAGGGAAAATAAAATAGGAATATTAATTAAAAATAACGTATATTCAAGTATCTTTCGAGAAAAACGGGTAGGTTTAGACAGTGTTCCGTTTTTAGTTTTTACCCATTTTTGTGTAGAAATCTAGAAATCTATGTAAGTCAGGCAGCAATGGCATTAGTAGAGTGCTGACAGGAGAACTAACCCTAACCATAAATTGCAGTAACGGAATACTGGCCTGACTCTTAAATATAATATTGAGTTTGAAGTCTTGCCCTTACGGAACTCAAAGGGCACATTGCGCCTGGAAAAGTCCAATATTGAAAGAACGAATCCAATACTGAATGAATGAAACTAAAATATAGCATTCAATATTGAAAGAATGAAATAATACTACACGTATATATTAAACCAGTCGGTCACATTCATGTGCCACGACGAGATGTGAAGAACATGGTATAGCAGTTCTTTAATTGTTTTTTTGTAGCTTTAGCGGTGTTTTGCGTCTAGGTTTGTGAATCTGAAGAACATGTTATTGATTAGGTAAGTGAATGGTAATTAATACTCCTTGTTCTTTTAATTTACATGCATAGGTTACGGCTAAATCTGCTGGGGTTAAAGTTAAACCACAATCATTTGTGACCTTCTTTGCTTTATCAAAGTTATTAAAAAGATTTCCCTACCCTATAAACTTTCTTGAGTTAGGCGAGCTGATATACCAAATGTTTTATTAACAAAAACAATTTGAAATATCTTTAGTAATTCACTTTGACATGATAAAAACGTGGCTACTGAACTAGAACCGTGTTTATTTGCTGAGCAAAGTATGTAGCAATTGTACCTATAATATAAGTTGCTCAACGTATAAAAGCCTTAACAGAATCCATTAATAACTTTCCGTAAAGAGATAATCTTTTAACAAGACGCTCTTTCAGGAAATTCTCTTAAAGCACTTTTGGCCTTTAATTCTCTTTAAACGAGTTTTCTAATATGATGAAGATTCAGCACAAAAGAAAAGCTTTCAATTTAACATAAATATACATTTTCAGCGTTATATTTCGGATACAATGCTGCCAAGTCTTGACATTAGTGCGTCGATGTGACGTAAAATTGTTGTCATATAAATAATTTGAAAAAAAAATGCTTTTGATACGATCATCATATCAGCCGAAAGACGTCCACTGCTGGACATAGGCCTCCCCCAAAGAGTGCCAAAATGACCGGCCCTGCGCCACCCGCTTTTATAAAGAAGAGCAACTAACTAGGTAGGTACCTATCATTTATTAGAATTAAGGTGTTGATTGTGTTCGGTTCGTCGTCCCTTTATTAGTTTGTATATTTGGGAATGTAATGTAAAAAAATAAAACAACACTGTTATTAGTGAGATTGCTTCCATGTTATAGCGTTAAAGCAAATGAATTGTATACCTAAACAGTGTTTAATTTAGTATGAACTTGATCAGCCACTTCTCATAAATGTTTTTTCAAAGGTTTCGTTTTACATTACATTTATATTTCCATACCTCTAAGACTAAACTATAAAATAGCTCAGGACGTGCGAGCAAGTTTACGAGCGAACTTCTAATTTATCTTGCACCGGAATGGTTTGTTTCGGTACTGATGTGGCAGTATCTTTCGGAAATGGTCCCAAAGCGGTACGGGACCGGTGTGATGGTCGTAGTTCACCGTACCGGTCAGTAACTGAATAATATACCTCTTAAACTTGAAAAGGTCTTTACGTTCCTGTAGGTACAGTCAGATAATTAAATTTTTTTTTTTTGTTCCTTTGCTGGGCAAAGGCCTTCCCGCCTAGATTTCCAACTATCCCGATTCATTGCCAATTCTGGCCTGTCACTTTGTAAATACGAGTACGTCCAGTTAATTCCGTCGTCAGTACATAAATATACGTAAAACTAATCGAAATTTATGTTTGGAGCAAAACTTAAAATTTGCTCCGATATTTTACTTCAGTAACTAGTTTTATGCAAAAGTTTAGTTTTTGAAAAGTATATCTATCAAATATACAATTTTGTTTGCTCAGTCATGAACTACTTACTCATCGAACCCATTTTAACTAGTACTAACATTCGGTTTATCGTGTGGAATGTAGGAGTTCCTATTTACGTATATGTCAGGCACGTTGACGTTGCGATTAGCTATTTAAATGCATTATCATTTGATTTACCTAAGTGTACTCAACTTCAACACAATTGAGCACTGGTAAATCGGTAAATCTTGACTTACAAAATTTGGAGTACCTATGTTACATGTGAAGATTATTAAAAGCTTTTAAAATACATTTTCTGAACACTTTAATAATAAATCAATACCCCAAAACTAAGCACCTTTTTTCTGAAACTGCTCTCCTTTTTACCTTCATGAATATTTTTGCGGTTAAGTCAAATACCCTACCCTTCTCACGTGACCATCTCACTACTTCTGAATTAATTATAAACCTCGACAATTGCAAGTCTAGCACGAACCCTAGTCCAAGTCTAACCTATTATCATGGTCTTATCTTTATATATCCCTAGCACGCTTCTTGAATATTTAGGAATTGAGTCGGGTAGGTACTATATATGTAAATAGCATCATGAATTTCTGGTAAAATATGCCTCATTGCCCGGGCTCATAAATCACATTTATGTCATGAATGTCCTCATCTTCTCCTGGGATTCATCAACATTTTATTAAATTTTAGAGGTGACACTTACGTAGATAGCAAAGGGTACACCTACATTCAATAGGTAACTAGGTGAATATAATAATTTCCCAAGTTTTAGAGAGGCAGTAGGCGGTGATACTAATTACTTAGTTCCACGCAGATCCATTAGTTAGACTTTGATTCCGGTAGAGTAGGTATATTACTAATATCTGATTTATAATATTTATGCTGCAATGAATCTTTATAAAACTATGCGTTATAAAGGACATTAGAAAAATACATTATAATTATATCTATCTTATCTAGGTGAGGGCCCTTTCGGATGCACCCCAGTGGGATCTTTTGTGCATTTGCCCTCTCCTTTATGCCTGTTCCCAGGCTTGCTCCATCATTTCCACAAAACGGATGATGCAGTTCACCGGGAGCACCTTGAATTTCTTTGGTTGCGGGTAGCCGTTACCAAAGTAATTCATTCTTTGTCTGGCAAGGGCATGACATTCACACAATAAGTGTTTCATAGTCTCATCTTCCTCTCCACACATTATATATCTAACTAAACAACTATAAAAATCCCAACTATAAAAAAAATCCGCCCGCCTGCGGCATAAATAAACCAAAGTTCTTTAAAATATGTACGTGATTTTTTTTTGGAATACAGTCGGGGAATGAAAAGATTGTGTTCACCTTAAGATCTGTTTTTGCTGGCTCATTATAAGTTATCAGTATCTGCTTTATCGACCGAGTGTCAGACACATTCCGTCATAATGAATGACATTTCACTACACCTCTTTGAATTTTGGAAAATGAGTTAAAAAAAAGAAAAAAAAACGTATACAAGAAATAGCAATGATGACATTGACAGGACCTGTTACTCACATTTATAGTTTTAATAATTTTAAGCGAAGAGGATTTAATCATTAGATTTATCAAACTTGACACAACGTAATGGCAAGATCAAACTAATAAAAAGGTTTTAGTTCAACTATTAATAGCCAAGGAAAATTCGTCTAAGTAAATTTGAACTTTGTTGTCAAACAGTTGAACATAATTTTCAATACATCACTCTCGTCTGATACACAGTTTAAAAAGGTAACATGTGCTTGCAACGCGTAAATGATTTGTGAGAACTGATCAACCTTTTCATTCCGCCACTGTACATACGTAAACCTCAGGTATAAATCGACATTACAATAATAAAACAAAATATCGTGGCGTGACTGAAATAACAAAAAGAAACCAAAAACTAACTAAAAGAAAATACGCTATAATAAAGCTACAAAAACTTGTTAAATTTACTTAATCTTTTTGAATTGCGTCAACGCTTTTTATGAGTACTGAGAAATATTTTCGAATGCTTCAGCAAAATTAATTCGGAACGGAATTGTGCAAGATGCAAACAAAAAGCTATGAATTTAAACTTTCACAAAGTTATTATGGACTTTCTACTAGCAAGTGTTCAAATAACAAGTAGACCAATTAACTAGCTCCAGTCTTGGTCCAAGTTACCAGTAAAATGTTCAAAGTTTTTAACTAGAAAATCGTATGAGCATATTTACTGGTCTAACCAACTTAGATACGTGTTTACGAGTAAATGCTATTCGTAGACAATCGAAAAGAGAATTTTCTAATTTACTGTGTTTAAAACGTTTTAACAGGGTAGACAGTAATGAGAAGTCAATACAAGTAATTTCTTAAAAACATGTTCACATAGTTATAAATATTGTTTTACACAGATTTTTCTAATGTACCTACCTACAGTTAATAATTAAAATATTGTTTTCGTCTAAACACGACTTCTAACTGCTAATCCTTTTTAGCTGTTTGACTACAACATGTAAAGTGGGCCTAGGGTTGCGATATGGGCTGTTTTCAAAAAAAGTGTACCCTAGTTAAGGTAAAATTAAGAAACATTACAGTTGTATCATTTCATTCATTAAAACTGTGTAAAATTTGTAATAAATGTATCATAAAAATATACATAAAAAAATATTTTGTATTTTATGAGGTAATTTCTTAAAATCCTGACACTTGCCAAGTCCCGCCGCAATCCTGGCAAAGGGTCAAAAATCCTGACACGTCAGGACAAATCCTGACGTATGGCAACCCTAAGTTAGTGGGGCAGACTGCCGGAACAAATTGTCGTTAATGTGGACACACCGGACAAAAGCACCAAATTTTTTTCAGGTACTAGTTAGGTACATAGCTTTAAGTTTTTGATAGGAACCAGCTCCTCCAACAGCCATCTTTTTTTATGGGGGTCATTTTGAATTATAGGTATATTATTAATATCTTGGGTTCTAAATCACTTAGAATCAAAAACTTGGTGTCTAAGTATACATATTTGGGGTCAGGGAATTCAACTAGATATTTTTAAGGTCGAATTCCCAAAGGATAGCAAACGGAACCCTGTTACTAAGCCTCCGCTGTGGGTCCGTCTATCTGCGTGTCAGTAATAGCTAGACTGTTAAAATTTTCACAGAGTTTGTATTTCTATTGCTTTTATAACTAAAATTGATAAAAATAAAAATATATTAAAAATTAAACAGTGCTCCCATACATTGAAAGTCATTGTAAGGCTTATTTTTTCCCGCCCATTACAAACGGTATATCTCTAGAACCGTAATAAATAGACACTTGAAATTTCCGCAGACTATGTATAACTATATCTACTGTAATTACAAATAATAAAAGAATAATAAGGTTAACAGTCTAGCTATTCCTGACTCGCAAAAAGACGGACCCACAGCGGAGGCTTGGTAACGGGTTCCGTATGGTATCCTTTGGAAACTCGACCCTAAAAAATATCTAGTTGAACTCCCTGGCCCCAAATATGTATATTTAGACACCAAGTTTATGATTCTAAGTGATTTAGAGCCCGAGATATTAATAATATACCTATAATTCAGAATGACCCCCATAAAAAAAGATGGCCGACGGAGGAGTTGGTTCCTATTAAAAACTTAAAGCTCTACCTAACCTAACCTAACTAGTACCTGAAAAAAAATTGATGCTTTTGTGCAGCGTGTCCACATTATCACCTGAAACTGCCCTACTAAGTGGGCCGGAATGGATTTCAGCCACTTGACATGTTCTTTGATGCTGTATCATAATCAATTTATTATGTTTATAGTGGAGGAACATAAACTCAGAGGTATAAACTGTAACTAGGGAATTATTTCGCCTTATTGTACTCTTTCGAAGTAAAGGTTAAAAGTATATCGAATGCTTCGAACGAACCAGAATTTAATTAAGTATCTGCAGCAGAGGGCGCCTTTTTCCGCTTGAATGGAGTTAATAAAGACGGAATGAACCGTTGCTCACTGTTTTAAATCCAGTGGCTTTACACAGCCGAGCAGCAATGAACGGAAGCGTGTTTTACGAGGAAACAGGTTTACGTTCAGCTAATTAAATAGTTTAGTATCTATTTAAAAAATAAAATAAAATAAAATTGATTTATTTCAGGCAAAGACCCATATTTTAACACAAGGAAACAAAAGCAATAATAATAATAAAACAATCGACACAAACACTTACTTAATATTACATATTTGCATATTTGCAACACTGGGCAAAGATCATTACCTTATTTGGCCAGTGATGATCTTTACCCAGTGTTTTGTCATCGGGCAGTCCAGGCGCTCAGCAAACATATTCAGGATGGTGTTAGAACTGCCGCGCACTCTGCTCAACAGAGACGCAACTCTCTTCCTTCTGATGGCGTGGAAGCCATCAGTGTGCGCCTCTGCGAACATACCCGACGCGCTACAGTGTCGTATTTGTTTGCTCTTTTTCCTCTACGAAGTATTACCTATGTTCCTTACAATTTTAACAAGCGATCTCGTCTATACATAATTGGTAAACATACCAACGTTTGACACCTTAAGAGCCCGTTCACGTGCTGCTAAATAATTGTGATTATTATTATAATTTTTTTTTTAATAAGTACAGTGTTTTACATACTTAAAATTAAACATTGCCCCACAAAACTGTAGTGACAGTTTGACTGTGGGAGCGGCAGTCTCTAGGTAAGGCATTTATTAACAAAAAATATTTAGTTATTCATTAGTAACAGTAGTAGTAGTAAATAGTATAACTGCGTTTTATATAAGTACATCTAGGTAATGCTTTTTTAACAGTCTCTTAAATTTATTCCTATTTTTTTCACGTCTAATGGCTTCGGGCAAACTATTGAGTAGGTATGGGATACGCTTTTTGAGAGTTCTGTCCCCATAGTAATTATTTATCCTAGGAACGAATAGTTTACCAGTCGCCATAGCCTTGGTGTTATAGGTATGATCAATAGGTTTTAATGAAGAATACACATACAGTGGCGCTAGTGAGCACGTGAACGGGCTCTTAATGCCTATAGTTGACACCTATTAATCATCTCTATTGTTATGAATTAAGATTGAAATTGCTAAGCATTGGGCCAGTAGGTACGTTTATAGATAAATTGACGAGAGCATGGAATTGCATATGTAGTAGTATTGTATGTTTACAGGCATTCTATATTTGAATTTTCTATTTTCTCGTACTATCAGCATAAAAAGAGGTTTGTTATATACTGAAGAAGTAAATACCAAAATAATGTCAGTGTCGAATTGTGAAGAAAAATTAAGAGAAAATTATTCTCCTTTTGTTGCAAACGGTACAACCACTACAAATGCAATTCCTTGCTCTCGATAATTCATCTATACCTTAGGTACTTGATATTCATCCATGCTATTATTGTTATAAAATGAGCTTGTTTATTAAATTTATACTTACCTGTACAATGGCACAGGTATTTTGTTATGGCTTGCTAGCTTAATAATGTATCGTTCAGTTACAGGAACATGGTTATTACTTATTACAACATTGGGCCAGAAAACGTACCTACCAATTTTTTCGTATCTTTATACGGATAAATCCAACCGTATCCCTAATAAATACAAAACCATGTTAGGTGGGAACGTTATTTTATGCTAATATGACGGGATTTACGGGGCTGCGAGAGATATTATCGTTTTATAAAAGTATCAACACCTCGGCATGCTGCAAAGGGTCTGAATAATAGTCGAAAGGGAGATAAACGGGAGAATTGGGAGACACATTCAGTTTCCAAAGCTTGTTACATGAAGTTTGATATAAGTATTTAGATTTAGTTTGATACACATGACTCTCGGAGATCAAGTTTTGGTCGTTTTAACTTTACATTTTCTTGTACTCGAAGTCGCAGATAAATATATTGGAACAGAACATCGGCACTAAGCTTAACTAACACCACTTTAAGTAGCCATGTGCGAATTTAGGCTAATCTCGTTTAACCGTAGACACGAATAAACAATTACAAGATTTTTCGAGTAAATCTACTGCTTTTGTACAAATATAATCACATATTTACTTTAATTGATTCCTCTTAATCGTGGGAAAGACCACGATTAAGAGGAATCCTGCGACACCTCACATATGATAACTAATAACTTAGAAAAGTTGATAAACCCCCGTCATTTTCATTTCAAAGTTCAATATCTCAAAAACGGCTTAACCGATTTCGATGAAACGTAGCTAAGAACCATCTCGATTACGTCAGCTTTCGGATAAAAAAACCGCATTCAAATCGGTCCATTCGTTTAGGCGCTACGGTGCCTCAGACAGACAGACAGACACGTCAAACTTTTAACATCCCTCTTTTTGAGTCGGGGGTTAAAAATGCATCAAGCCGTTTGGACTGTAGCCTACCTAGCCTGTGACATAGAATTATTCTTGTCTACATACAATGCATACAGACATACGCTCGAAAACATAACCCTCGTTCTGAGGCAGTCGGTTAAAAAAAGGCATTGACAGCAATCTGTGACATGACTAGTATGTGGGCTTAAATCATCTTTTTAACCCCCGACGGAAAAAGAGGGGTGTTATAAGTTTGACGTGTCCGATGTGTTTGACGTGTCTGTCTGTCTGTGGCATCGTAGCTCCTACACGAATGGATCGATTTGAATGCGGTTTTTTTGATCCAAAAGCTGACGTGATCGAGATGGTTCTTAGCTTCAACAAAATCGGTTCAGCCGTTTTTGAGATGTTGAACTTTGAGATGAAAACGTCGGGGTTTTTTCAACTTTTAAAACTCTAAGTTGCAGTTATATACTTAGATGTTAAAGGCCAATGATGATTATGACGTGTGAAATAATGACGGGTACTTTATTAAACGTTATGCAAACCTTCTGGGCCCAATATTTTAAATACGCAAACAACCTCTCATAATCTTAGTTTCGTATTAGTACGGAAACTCATATCTCCGGCCTGGCCACTCGTCCAACGAAAATTGAACGCGAGCCAAAAGAGTTCAATTGAAATTCGACGCTGCTCGCAGATGGTGCGAAATAAGTGCAACAGTGGGCGTCTTAGGTATACGGTATTCGGTTGCTTGTTATTCAGTACAAGAAAAATGCAACTCGATGCACGGTTTATTGGAAATAAGTTCCTTATCGAGTTTAATATGTTTCACTTCAAATAAGGATTTTTTTTGTTGATTTTTTAATGTTTGTGTCCTCTGAACTCCGTCATTTATGAACCGATGCGTAATTTTTTTTCTTTATTTGAAGGCACATTTGCTTGCAGATTGGTCCCATAATGCAATAATGTGGCGATGCAGCGCGTCAGGTATGTTCGTGAGCGCGCGCGTCGAAGGCTTCCACGCTATCATGCGCAAGAAGTACGCGTCGCTGCAGCAGCGACTGAGGGGTAGCCACAACAGCATTCTGAAAATGATTGCAGACAGAATGTGTCAATGTCTCTTACAAAAACAGTGGGTCGATTGTCTCAGAGGTTGTGTGACATACGACAAGTAGGTAGTTATTTATTTATTTATTTTTATTGTTATTTTATTTTGTCTAGTGTTAATTTATTTGTTTTAGGTTAGAACTGTTACTTTTGTGATGTTGTCTCTGTTTTTGTCAATATGGATCACATAGTTATCTGAAATAAATAAATAATAATAATAAGTCCCATTGTTATCAAAACTCCAGTCGGATATACATTATAATCGCTTCTAACTGTATATGTAGGTAATAGGGATGGGTAGATTCTGAATAAGTCAAATTGATGCAACGTGGCCTCTGGACACGGTGGCAAAATACATTGTTTGGAACATTGTTACATTTTCCTGCTCTACGGTGAATGTCGACTCGGGCCGACAATGTTACTTTAACTGGGTGTTCCACAGCACCCCCTCCATATATCTTTCATTAAACGTTAACACTTGACATGACAACAATAAGTATACAACGTAGGTGGCCTCTAGATCAACTCCAAAAAAGCTTGTCTGCAACCAGCTTGACTACTATAGGTCGAAGTATTTAGGGCATTGACATAAAGTTTACTATTGCTTGCATCAATTCCCTCCAAAGTTTGCTCACCTATATTTTGTTCAGTATTCTAAAAAGGCTTGACTGAGTTGGAAACCCTCGTTCCTTAAACCTTTTTTGTCTCTGGACGGTATTTTCGGCCAGACGGAACGGTCAGGGCCGCTTCAGGAATAGCATCAGACAATCACTCGATCGATCGATTTTTGCTTGTTATGGCCCCTGTCCAGTGGGACAATTTGGCCAGCGTCAAGGTTGGAGGCTACACGAATATCTTTAAAGACCAGGTCCAAAAGGTGTAAGATTTGATCGGTTGAAAAATCTAAAACAAAAGACAACACAATGTTAGACTAACTACAACATACACATGGTCAGTTAGTTTTTTTTTTTTTTTTTTTATTATTATAACCATAAACCCACAAAGTTTGCTAAGTTTACAAATTAAAATAGGGGTAGTAGGTAGTAGAACTAAAGTTTAATTTTGAACTTATTAATAAATTTAGCTAGAATGTATACAAATGACGTATTAACAAAAGAGAGGATATAACTAAGGTTAGCAGGACGTTGAATATAGTCAGGAAGGACATCATATAGGGAAGATGAAGTTTTGGGACAGTTGAAAAAAATATGATCTGCAGTGCCCTCCTCCAGGCCACATTCACATAAAGAGTGGTCACGAACTCTGATTTTAGCAAGAAAGGATGGGGAGCAGATGTGGCCCAGTCGCAGTCGGATTATGGTTGAGGTTACGGTCTTGCTAGCTTTTTGAAATTTAAAAAACCAAGGTCTCACAGGAAGGTCTGGCTGAATTCCACCATAATGCCGTCCCTTGGAAAGGCGAGTAATGTTCCATTCCTCTGACCAGTGTTCAGTTAACTGGGTCTTAGCAGAAGCACGCAAATCCTGACTATGGCAGCCAGAATGAGAAGTACAGCCAATATCAATAGCCTGTTTAGCACAGGCATCAGCCTGCTCATTTCCCTCAATACCGGAGTGGCTTGGGACCCATGCCAGCACTACCTCTAAGCCAAGGGAGTCACACCGATGGAGTACCTCACGGGACTTAAGGGTCATTAAGAGATTATCTCTAGACCGAAGAGGGCATTTAACTAGGTCTTGAAGACAGCTAAGGGAATCCGAGAAAATAATTACTTTAGCTATTTTGTGGGATTCTATAAAAGAAATAGCTTCATAAAGAGCAATGGCTTCTCCAGTAAAAACTGAAGTAGGGGGAGGGCTTTTATAACTTAAAACTATTTTATATTGAGGAATCCAAACAGCAGAACCTACATACCCCTCCCTAGTTAGTTTGGAGGCGTCCGTAAAAATATGAAGCCAACCATCCCATTTTTCAGCTAATATTTTCAAGAAATCATTATTGGCCCCTGGAGATGATTTCTTTAATCCTAGGGAGAAAATAACATTAGGGCGATATATGAGGGCATCATATGAAATGTGGAAAATTGGATTACCAGGAGTCGTCAGAAGGAGAGGAGCTTCAGACAATTTTTCGAAACTCTTAATAAGGCATGGGAGATCTTTGTGCGTCCAATATTTGGAAGAAGGAATTACATTTGCTAGGCTATTCATACGATACATCAATGGATGATCAGAGGATTGGGCAGCTCTGAAGAAAAAACGATCAGCAAGAAGCTGTCTCCTTAGTCTCAGGGGAGGATCTAAGCACTCTACCTGGAGGGCGTTGATGGGAGAGGACTTCATAGCTCCACAGATGATACGAAGACATTTTGACTGTATCTTGTCTAGATAAGATAAGGCTATTTTACTACAAGGCTCTAGCAGAAAAGACCCATAGTCAAAGTGACTCCGAATAATGGCGTTATACAAGAGCTTTTGCGAAAAAGGGTGTGAGCCCCACCATGCCCCCGATAGAGCCCTCAAAACGTTAACGCTTTTTTCACATTTATTCCTAATAAAATTTAGATGAGGGATGCCAGTTAATCGGGCATCCAAATAAAGGCCCAAAAACTTCACACAATTAGAAACTGGGATGATCTCGTCACCAAGTACTATGTCAATGTCTGGGATGCGTCGTTTTCTTGTGAATACGACAACAGAACTTTTGGAAGCCGACAAAGAGAGACCATGATCCGAGAGCCAAGCATTCAAGTAACTAAGTCCCGAGTTCAAGGCAACTGAACACTCTGAAACAGAATCGGAGGCATAGTATAGAGCAATGTCGTCTGCATATTGAAGAATGTCACAGAAACAGTTGACAGATTTATCAAGATCAGCAGTATAAAGACTATATAGAATAGGACTCAAAACTGATCCCTGCGGTAGACCTTTCCATATAGTTCTGGGAGGAAGCAAGGAGCCTTGGAGACGGACACAGATGGAGCGATCCATAAAGAGGTTACATATGACGTTGACCATTCTTACCGGCAAACTCAGCTGATGCATTTTCTGCCTGAGTAGCGGAAGCTGGACATTGTCATAGGCTGACGTTACATCAAGGAATACACCCACTACATGCTGACCCCTAGAAAACGCCAGTCGAATGTCTGACGTAAGAATACTTAAACTGTCTATTGTTCCCATTCCTCTGCGGAACCCAAATTGAGAGTCAGATAAAATTCCACGGCTTTCTAGAATCCACTCGAGCCTATTTTTAATCAGATGCTCCAGAATCTTAGCTAGTACAGACGAAAGGGCGATAGGTCTATATGCTGAAGGATCGCTAGGGTCTTTGCCGGGTTTTAGAATGGGGATAATTATCTGACTTTTCCAAGTAGATGGTATAGTTCCTGAAAAATATATCTGGTTGATAATAGAAAGAAAAAATACTTTGGAAGATTCAGAACATTTTTTTATAAACGAATAGGGGATCCCATCTATACCTGGTGAGGAATCCTGAAGATGCTCTAATACGGAATATAATTCTGATGATGAAAAAGGCTCATCCATCCTGTCATTCGAGGGTGCAACAGGAGAGAAAGATGGCAAGGCATCCTCAAAAGGAACATAAGGAGGTGCCAGTTTATCCAGGAAAGAATCAAGCCAAGCAGAGGAGTCATTCGATGAGATGTTGGTTGCGGACATAGAGCCACGGAACCGCTTTATGTTCTTCCAAACCAAAGTAGATGGGGTTCGGGGAGACAAGCTTTCACAGAACCGCGTCCACCCGAGGCGTTTTTTAGTGGACAGCAAACGTTTAGTACGGGCGTTGGTAGATTGAAAGTGAAGGTAGTGATCATAGCTAGACAGATCGCCCGCAAAGGAGCCTTCAGCTTCATTACGCTTTTTAATAGCTGCCGTGCATTCGGCATCCCACCAAGGAGGAGAAGAAAGTTTACCTTGGGCAGAATTTTTGAGAGGCATAGAAGAGTCTGCTGCCTTAGATAGTATAGAAATGAATTTGAAATATAGAGAAAGGTAGTTATCTTCTGAAACTGAAGGAAGCAAGTTTATTTCATTAGAAACGAAAACAGAGAATTCAGGCCAATCTGCCTTGTCCAGTCTATACTTAAGAAGGGGAGAGGGCGAAATTACAGGGATGGACACATCGGAAGGTAGAGAGATTAAGATGGGAAGGTGATCACTACCATGCGACAGCGTGAGGGTTTCCCAAACAATGCGGGGAGCCAGACTAGGAGAGACCAGAGTTAAATCAACAGAGCTTCTGTTTTGGAGAGGAGATGTTCTTCGGGTAGGAGACCCATCATTCAGCAGGCATAAGTTAATGTTATCAAAAACCTCTATGAGACGAGAAGAGTTTGAATCACAAGAGGCAGAACCCCACATGGTGTGGTGGCAATTAAAATCGCCCATTACAACCAAAGGACCAGGGAGGAGGGAGAGAATAGAATCAAGCTCAGAAATAATAGGGATATTTGGGTGAGGAATGTACAGCGAAACAAAAGTTAAATTTAAAGCTTTACAGGCCACTATATTAAACCCTGCTGAATGGGGGGGGATGGGGATCAAGGAAAAGGGAAGGGTACGTTTAATGAGTATGGCACATCCATTCCATCCATCATCATTATCATCCCTAAGACAAGAGAAACCAGGCACCCTAAATTGGGAGCCAGGCCTCAACCATGTCTCAGAGATAGCTAGTAAAACAGGATTGTAATTATTAATTAGGGAAATTACTTCAGTTTTTTTATGCCGAATACTTCTACAGTTCCATTGAATGGCTGTAGGAGCCATTAAAAGAATCAAGAGTACTCATGAGCTGGTGCAACATATCCATGACGTTGTTCGGTAGTGTGTCTGAAAACCTCGAGAAGAAATTCATCAGAGCAGATATTAGTATTCTCATCAGATTGTCATCTGATGGTGATGACGTTCTTGGATTTAAACAGCAGCCATCAGGCTGAGAGGATTGTGGAGTGCTGGTAATGTCATTATGGGCCGCTTTATCATATCCTTTGTCTAGGACAGGAGCCTGACGACGGGGGATCAAAACTGTCTTCCTGTAAGATGTCGACTGAGGATGCTGGGATTGGGGAGAGACCGGAGTGAAGGATTGGGAATTAGGGACTGGGGATGGTGAAACTGTAGGGCGGGTAGAGTCGGCAAAGGTACGTCGAACGGCACGGAAACGGCGAGATGCTTCAGAATATGAGATGCTTTCCTCCGACATAACAAGCTTGATGCTCTTTTGTCTAGCGTGCTCAGGACAAGAAGGGTTTGTGGCAAAATGGGGGCCTGAACAGGAAAGGCAAGAACCATTTTCGTCTTTCACCTGGCAGCTTTCCCCCTCGTGGGGTTGGGAACACTTATAACACCTAGCATTAGACCGGCAGTTTGCTTTAATGTGTCCAAATCGGCAGCATTTGTTGCACTGTATGGTTGGGAGGCGATACAGATCCACAGGGAGAGATGTATAAAAGCAGAACACCTTTTCCGGAAGCCTTTGACCTAAGAATGTGAGGGCAACAGTTTGTGTAGGGATCCAGGATGTAACACCATCGGTGGTAGACTTTCTGTTTAAACGACGGGCCTTTATTACTTTGGCATGATTGGGACACTCAATAGAATTCACAAGCTCCTCCAGAGACCAGTCAGTTGGTATATTCCTCACCAAACCAGAACGCGTTACACTATACATTGGGATAGCACACGAATACTGCAGATTGTCTGTAAAGAACGAGTGGATCAAAAATTGGTTGGCATCATCAGATTTTTCAAATTGTACCGTAACCCGGCTGCGACCAGCAGAATGAATACCTCCTTTAATAATGCCCTTAACAGAATACTTGTGCATTAGTTGTGCGAATTTTAGTATTCTAAATGGTGACCCAGGGGATGAGTCATCGGATTTGACCACCTGAACTATGAATGGGCCCGTGTCATTTGCACCATAATTTAATTTTGTTCCCGGGGCAAACTCTGGCACTGTGTAGGTGTGCTGAATCGACGCAGATGCGGGAATTCTAGTATCTCTTTTATTTAAACTATTGGAATTGTCTTCAGCACACTTACGTTTATCAGCGTGAACATCCACGGACTGGGTAGACATGATCACCCCAGCCATGGGGACGTTCGAGATACCGCCCCCGTCAGGGGGCTCATTCCCACTCATTTCCTCCACCAAACTACTCTAACAATCCACCCACTTACCGGATAGTAGTTATACCACCACCAAACACAAATTTACACCACCAAACACCAAAATTTCAACCGAAAATTGTATAAATTAGCAGGAAGAAAATTTCGCACGTGTAGCAACCAGAACGCCGGAAGCCAATCTCAGACAATCACTCATTTGGGAGGGAAGTGCATCTTCCGTGAGGTGACAGCTGTTTGACAGCCCGCCATATTGGAACATGGTGCCTTTACGGTTGATTACTAAATATTTTTGAAGAGTGTGTATTCATTTCAATGTTACTGTTTAGTCAATGTCAACTGGAAAGGTAGGCTTGTTGGTTTTTTACGTAAGATCTTTCTGTTCTCGATTTAATATACGAGTAGGTCAGCAAATTCGGATTTGAAATAAAATTAGGGGAAAAAAGTAATTTGGTCTCTCTTGCGTAACGCTATCCAATCATATCCAATTTGAGGGGAATTTTGTTATGTTCATGACGTAACCAAAAAAGCGTCGACAAAATGTTTATGCTATTTTTATGCTCTATAAAGTTTATGTTACGAATTCGCGCAAAAAGCGTTATTCAGACCGCTCGCGTTATTTATGTAATCGTATATCTGTAGTTTCAATATTTTAGTAGCACTTTTAGAATAACGTTGTAAAAGTGGAACTGTATCTATTCACTATTTGCCAGCAGAGATAGTTCATCTTGTTAGATCATTAAAATTTTTATTATCCATTAGTACCTATATTTTAAAAGAGATTCTATAAAAATGTATGTGTTATGTTTATCTATGTGTTTCGTCTTGAGTAACAAATTAATTTTCGCATTTACAATTAAAATTTTATCCAAAAGTATCCTCACTTCAAACGATAACTGTAAATCAATCTTGGTATCTTCCGTTTGTTTTAGGCCCTCATTAATTAGCGGCTCCTATCCCATAGTTCATTAAAAACAAAGAACAATCACAGTGTTAGTAATTATAATTAATTTGTGCTTCCGACATGCCATGAGGGCATGGTATGTCGCGTCTTAAGTACACTTTAAACGCTTAGTTTCGTGGAGGCCCGGCTTCTGTGCTCAGTATAAGAGGCGCTGATCTCACTGATGAGTAGAGTTACCATGATTCGTGGCTACTTTCAGGACTGTACCTATACCTAAGGGCGGGTGGCAACAACTTACGATTACAGGCCGATCAACGTTAAATATGGCGCCGGCAGCTGGGATTATTCGACGCTCATGCCATTATTGTTTCTTCCTAGTCGCGATTCTGCACAATATGGATTCCACACAGTTGCTTTTGATCACATTCCTTATTCTTCGCAGTCAGTAGTTTTATACAATCCGGTTTCTTCCTAGTCGCGATTCTGCACAATATGGATTCCACACAGTTGCTTTTGATCACATTCCTTATTCTTTAATATGGTACACGCATTTTTTTCATTACCGTTTTTTCTGGGTAACTGAATAATTATAATTAAGATTACGTTTGCTTTTGAGGAGTAAAGGTACAATTAATGAGTAATGAAAATGTATCACCATTCTCACCAAAACCGACTTTATACGAACAAAATTGCTAATTAGTCCAACTTGACTTTTAGCAACTGGCCTAAGTAGCAACTGGAGTAATTAGCAAAAAAGTCGGTTCTGGCGCTTCGCCGGCCGCTGCCGCGGCACGCTCGCTTCGCTCGCTCGGCTCGCGCGCTGTAGGGTCGCAGTTCTTCCTAACACTCCTCCTCGCTTCGCTCGTCGTCGTACCTACACTGACCTGCCTTAGAGTAAAATAGGTAGGATAGACGACTGGCTACTTAGTCGAGTTGCTACTACTACCTGCGAAGAATAAAGAATGTGATCAAAAGCAACTGTGTGGAATTCATATTGTGCAGAATCGCGACTAGGAAGAAACCGGATTGTATAAAACTACTGACTGCGACGAATAAGGAATGTGATCAAAAGCAACTGTGTGGAATCCATATTGTGCAGAATCGCGACTAGGAAGAAACAATAATGGCATGAGCGTCGAATAATCCGGCAGCTGTCATTGCATAGAAACTTGTCAAACTTTCCATACATTCAGATTTTAATGAACACCGCTTATGATTATAGACGGTTTGGTGCAACCCACCCTTAAGGCGCTATAGGTTCAGCAAAGTGAAGCGAACATAGTGTTTGAAACAATATAATGCGTCTGTTTATAATAATATGGTTTCAAAAAAATACGAATAGTAATCTTGAGGCTTTTCTGCAGGGAAATCAGTGATTCGAAACACGATTAAGCAATTTTCGCTCGATAGAAAAAAATCACGAACATAGGTCTAAAACATATTAAAATTCGCTTAAAACATTGGTTCTAAAAATCGGCAATGTCATGTTTGAGGGAATTTAGTGATTACTTTTTTATTTATTTAAACGCACAAAAAATTAAAATTAAAAAACATGATATCCTCGCTTCCAAACACGCACTTCCATCTCGCTCACGCTTATGCTCAGCGAGAGGGAGAGAAGACCATGATACGATAGCGCCTTAATGATCATCATTGCACCTTCTTATTTATTGTTTTGGTTTGTGATGCTTAAAATCTGTGATAAAAGGAATATGAGCACTTTCGTTTTCCGGTATAACCCAAATAAATGTATTCTTATTCTATTTTATAAAAGGGATTAGTCCTAGCCTATGGAATCCTTATGGTGTCCCCAGTCCTGTGGGAACCCCGCGATGTAGGGCAGGGGCCCTCTGAATGGAGTCACGTGGCGCTACTGCGCAGTTTCGGCTCTTTTCATTTTGTTGGGATTCTTTCAAACATTTCTTTGCTGCGTCATGGGTCAGGGTTCATGCTTGCTTTCTTTGGCAAAGATTTCTAAGCCTTTGATTTCATATTACATCCTCCATAAACATCGTATGCTTTAGACAAGCAATAAATGGAGTTTTCTTTTAACTTTCAAATTTATAATATACACTTTAATAGTAGGTACTGAGTATTGCCTATATATGTCACCTGTAAAAAAAGTCAACATTAGTTGTACGTATAAAAAAATGATATATTGTCGCAAAAAAAACAAAAAACACAAAATCGAACACTGATGTAGGTACTGATATAAAACAATACAATACAGAAAATAAATGAGCAATGCGTATGCGTTGATGCGTATGTAGGTATGTATCGATTTATTTTATTGTATAAATCGTGGGAAAATGAAAACCAACATAAAGTAGAAGTACAAAGACGAACTTCTGCCCACACGTTTTCATGGCAATGATTAATTTGAACCAAAAATATTGAATAAAAAAAATACCGCTTCTCCCACACATATTCAGTGCAAACAGACTGAACTGATTGGGTTTATTTTTAGTTGATAATTTCATATTAACTTTTTTTTCTTCAATTCACAATAAGCAGAAAATACTTGTTGGACAAAAAAGGAAGATTAATACAAACAGCACAGTTAATAACACTTGTACAATGAAAATCTGTTTCTTGGACGGTTGCAAAAACGGAAAAAAGAATTGAACTGCAACTTCACAATCCCCAAATCGTCGGGTGACAAGCAAAAGTCACTACCAAAACTGTCACTGCTCTTCAAAACCTCGCATCTCGGCACGTAGTCGATTTCGAGATAAGACCTTTTATTTAAGTAGGTATTTGTTACTTAGTGAGTTTTGCTTGTCACCCGACGAATAACCTGTATCATGCTCGCTACGAGTACCTATATCACCATAACAATAACAACACTGTCAGCGAAGTCGACATTTGTCACTAAAACAAAGAACGCTTCCGCGCCATTCTTTTGTTCTATTTTGATCGTCACCTATGCCCTAGTGCGCTACATTCGGAAACATCGCCGGGAATGTAACTAACACAATTTAAAAAAAACACGACTACGGTTTTTATTGTGTAAAAAGTAGCAGCGATATCTCAGTTAAAGTGTTCCTGTTTCTGCAAACAGGAGAGCAAACAAGTAGCGTAGTAAAAAGCGGTATTTGTGATTCTCTTTTCTACCGAGCAAAGATTATAACCATTAACATAAGTAACCATGTAGCCATTAATTGTATAGTTTTGCCTTTTAGCTTGGCCGTAAAAAAACTACTTACTAGATCTCGTTCAAAGTGTTCAAACCAATTTTCGGTGGAAGTTTGCATGGTAATGTACACCATATATTTTTTTTAATTTTATCATTCTCTTATTTTAGTAGTTACAGGGACGACGACGACACACATTTTACCACTTTGGAAATGTCTCTCACGCAAACTATTAAGTTTAGAAAAAAAAATGATATTAGAAACCTCAATATCATTTTTGAAGACCTATATAGCCCACACGTATGGGTATAATGAAAAAATATTTTTTGAGTTTCAGTTTTAAGTATGGGGAACCCCCAAAATTTCTTGTTTTATTTCTATTTTTGTGTGAAAATCTTAATGCGATTCACAGAATACATCTACTTACAAAGTTTCAACAGTATAGTTCTTATAGTTTCGGAAAAAAGTGGCTGTGACATACGGACGGACAGACAGACGTAGACATAACGAATCCATAAGGGTTCCGTTTTTCGCCATTTGGCTACGGAACCCTAAAATGACATTCTCCACAGTCAAACTGAACAATTTAGTTTTGTGGAGCAATGTTCCTATTCATGTAAAAAAAAAAAATAATAAAAAAAAAACGAGTTAGGCCCTACCCCTCCTGGTTCCCCACTTCCCCAGCCAGGCGGAATGCGTAAATGCATTTATCCGCGAGAAAAAAAGGCATGTACAGTCAACTACAAAACGGTACATTTTCACTTATCCATCCATTTTCCTTTTTTTTTTTTCACCTATCCAAACCTCCTGGGGCCGACTACGATTTTGTGTCATTGAATTGGGAACTTTTTGACATTTATTAAAAGTTCAAACTTGATTTTGAAATTTGTACAAAATTTTGTACGCGGGACCTTAGGAGGTTCAAATGTGAAAAAGGTGAAAAAGTCGGTATTTGGTGTTTCACCACCATTCCCGACGCCTTTATGTCAGTTTTTATTTACTTCATTCCTTGGTAGCGCTCATGGCGTTGCACTAACTAACTAACAAAAGTAGTATAGAGTGTATAGAGCTATCATTTCTTTGCTGCGTATAGGTAATGCAATTGGCTAAGCCCGACCCAGGCCATTTAAGTTTAATGTATGTAGTTCTCTATTATGCTGGAAGTAGCGCTTACGCGAGCTCATTCTCTAGAAATTGGCTTTAAATTTTTGCCCCGTAGCCATTTCATTCTAGTTAATGTTGTGCGATTTATCTAACGAGTATTAAAGTTAGGTTGCTGTCGTTGCTGATTACATTGAAATATGAGTGTGGGAAGAATATTGTAATACTATACTGGTGCGTCAGTAAATTCCTTTTGTGTGTGTAGGTACTGGGAATCGAAGGATATTATTTCAGTCAGAAATACTGTTTTTGTTTATATGGAAGTTATTTACAAAGGCATATGTCGTCAGAATGGCTGGCTAAACTTCGTTTAAGTACTAGCTGCCCACGTGGTCCCGCCCGTGAACCGCACCTACACAAAAAAACCTAATAGGCAAAGCTGTGGGAAAAACTATGAATAATGTCCACGGTAGGCTTATTCTTTAGATTGGTGATAGAATTTTTGAAATCGGATAAGTAGTTCCGGAGATGTACGTAAAAACACACAAAGCACACCTCACTGACTATATATTTAGATACTTATTTTTCCTCTTTATATGTAAAAAAAGTATTGAATTATAGGAGAACTGAGTGAAACTCTTTGGGGGAGACCTATGTCCAGCAGTGGACGTCTTTCGGCTGTGATGAGCTAAACTACAGTTGAAAGCAATTCTGGCTTAAATAAATAGAGTAGCATCTAATGCTTCTTACTAAGTACCTACACTATGTGTATCTAATTCTTAATAGGAGTTACTACCCCATTGATAAGACGTAGGTACTGGAATATTAGATTTCTAATTATATTTTGAGTTCTACTACAGGAGTCTACCTAAGACGTTTTGTATGAGTTTTTCTAAGTGTACCAACTAACACTGGTAACACTTTGGAAAATGATCACATCAGCATCCTCATTGACATTTTCCTCACTCACTTGGAGTAGGCATATCTTGACCTCTTTCTTTAGAACGAGTACGCGTGTCTTAGCTATTTTAGGGTCTATGCTTTCGAGTATTATTAGACTGTCGTGAGCCAAGTGGCGGGAGGTCTTCCATGTCCCCAATGTTGGTGTCGGTAAGAAGGCACTGGAAAATCTAGAAACGTAATCATATCGTAACAAAATCTGATCATATAAGTCTCACGGGAATCGGCCACAACTCGTGTATTTATCCAACAACCATTACAGCCACATACCATATGAAATCTGTGGTCACAGTATCCAAGTATCGTTTGAAGTCAATCATAACTTTGATCTGGTTTGAGTACAACCATATTTATGCAATTCGTTTAAAAAAGCTTTAACTATGTCCGTCTTCCTAAGGTAATTAGGCTCTTTTAGTCTTCAGATGTATCTTTGATCTGTTCGACTTATAAGAGTTTACATTGCCGGGAAGTAATCTTTTCTCATTGTTTATTCTGCATGGATGATGAGCCGATGTGTTTACCAATTCGATATTGGAATGAATCGTACTGAAGTTTATGACGATCGTGTTTGTCGGGAGAGAGGTCTATCTGAATGGATTGGTTTGATAGCAGATTCACATTTATTGTGCACACTGGTTCTGACAACTTTGACCTGCCTCTCGCGTAAGTTTAATACAAAACGAATACATTAGTGCGACGGAATTTATAATTCACTACCACAATGCTTGAATTGAGTGCCATAAATCAATGGTTCGGGCCAGCTCCAACGACATCCTGAAAACGATTGCAGACAGGTTATGAACTCATACCTGTTTACCTAAAAAAACTGCTGTATGGTTTATGTACGCTGCGCTGTAATAACAAAGAAATATGTAAGCAAAATTTTCATTAATCAATTAATCATCATCATTATCATCATCATAGCAGCCGAAAGACGTCCACTGCTGGACATAACCTCCCCCAAAGAGTGCCAAAATGACCGGTCTTGCGCCACCCGCATCTAGCGGACTCCCGCGACCTTTACCAGGTCATCAGTCCACCTTGTGGGGGGCCTACCCACGCCTCGCCTTCCGGTACGTGGTCGCCACTCGAGAACCTTTCCACCCCAACGGCCAGCGGTTGTACGTGCAATCGATTAATATTAACATTAAAATAAGTCCTTATGAATGTGCCCCGTTATTATACCCCGTTTACGGTATACTGAATGCTCACATCAGTTTCGAGGACTGAAAACGTTACATTACAGCACATGTGATTAAATTAACGGGCGCAAAGCTCATCTCCTTTGATGGCGATTGCAATTCAGACTCGGCGACGAGTTACGGCGCCTGCGGCCGCGATACAATCTGAATGGCGGCGATTTATTGCTATTGCCAGCCCTGAGCGCGAACGTTATGATGAGCATAAGAGCCAGCCCTAAGGGTAGGGTTGTCACAATTCACTGGCTACGGTACCTTCGTTGAGTAATGCAACGGTTATTGCATTAAGTCAACGAAGACACTGTATCCAGAGTTACTATTGTTATTGTTTTCCGGGTTGCGCTCAAGAAACCCGGCGGCGAAAATTTGGCGTAGGCTCTAAGTAGTTTAACGAAAGCGACTGCCGTTTGATCTTTCAAACCAGACGGAAAACTCTACCTTGTTGATATTTCGATATGATATCGGCCATAAATTATGAGGAAGATACGTCCAGGTTACATACGTTTATTACAAAGACGTGAGAACAACAACTCTTTCACTCCCGATCTCACGTCGTATCACGATAAATCACCACGGACTAATTACTGGCACTTAATTACACAGCGGATTCACTGCTCGTTTATCATGCTGGGGCATAATTACAAACAGGCCGTCGACGAATGTGGCGCGTACGCGGTTTTATGGAAGGTGTGGTTCACTACGAATGTGGGTCGTCGTACGGCTTTATGGAAGATGTGGTCCAATATTCAATGGGCTTGGTTTTAGTGGACGTCAAGAGCCCTATTCAGATCATATCTTGTAGATTAAATTATTTTTAGAGATTTACCAGTGAGTCATATCATAAGAAAGGGGGGTTAATTAAAAAAAAACGCATGTTGGTAGCACGACATGCATGGCGGCGTATAGTAGTACGAGTATAACTGACAACTTATTTCATAGGTAAAAAATGCTTTTTGTCGCTGGCCAGTCTCTGATATACGAGTATAATATACGCCCTCAGAGTATACGACCCTCCATCGCGCATTAGCTGTACTAAATGTCAGGTGAGAGTCTGTTGTGCTACTAAATACAGGTATTATACAGTGTCTCTGACGTTGGGGCTTTAAATGCAAATATCGATTATAGTCCTGAAACTGAACCACTTTTGTTCCGCAAGTTTATAAAATAACTATCATTTCTATAATTTGTTAGTGTTTGAACTTTAACTGTACCATCAATGTATTGCAAACACGGCCTCATTATTTGACATCCATGACACTGACAAGTATGAAAACTAACTAATGGATGATGTACATTGAAAATTTTATTTAATTTGTATGGAATAATGAAAATACAAAATAACGTATTTTTGAAAAGTTGTAGAACAAAAGTAGTTCCGTTTCAGGAGCATAATCGACATTTGAATTTAAAGCCCCAAAGCACAGATGATATAATCCCAAAGTCTTATCTACTTTATGTTGGTGTTAACGTGGAGTAGGTTTTACTGTCAGCTTTGCTAGCGTGATCGCATTTATGTCGAACATAAAGCATTTGTATGTTACTGACAAGTTTTTTTTACTATGACGGTGACAAACTAGTCTACGGTAAGCAGACACCGTAGCCTATGCACGCTTGGGATACCAGAAGAATCACGAGCGCGTTGCCTACCCTTTGCTGATTTGAGGATTCGTCGTGTACATAAATTACTTTGAGAACAAAGTTTTACGCGACTTAAAATCAGTAGCCAATTTGTTTCAAGTTTGCCTATAAAATTTGTAGAGTTCCCTCGATTTCTCACTAAAACTTAGTCATAGTCACTTATCAGATGTAATACTGCTAATCACTACTTTAAATTAATGTTTTATGAATTGAATAAATAAATTAATTTCTCCAGGATCCCATTATCAGAACTGGATTTTGGTGGCTACAGGACTAATCTGGAAGTATATGCTTTCAAACAGGTATATATTTTTTTCAAATCGGTTCATGATATACCGGGTTATCGCGTAACAAACACACAAAAAAAAAATACAGACGAATGGAGAACCTCCTCCTTTTTTTGAAATCGGTTAAAAATATGTAGGTAAGTTCTAGCGGGACGAATGCTTTACGTTCGTAGTGAACAAGATCATGAATAAACGAACAGGCAACTTTTGTGTTGCCAGCTTATATACCTTTAACAGTATGTTGGTATATTTGCCCCGCTTCCACGGGCTTACAATTAATTTCCATGAAATTTTAATTATGGGAACGAACTGAGCGGTTTCACTCCTTGTTTATTATTGTGCCCTAATGAATACCATGTTTCGTTATAACATATCTGTGTATGAGCTTTTATAAAACAAACAAAATGTTGTGAGTTATTAGAACACCGCTATATAGAGAAGTTCTGGATGGGTTTTGGATTTTCTCTGTAGGCTAAGGGCTAAGGTAAATGCCCTCACTAGTGCTAGACATTGACACAATATTTCGCGCTTTCATTCTTAATTTATAGCAACTTCTGCCCGAGACTCTGTCCGCGTGGAACTCGTTTATGTCGTATCTCCATACAAACTTTCATTCCCTTATGGTATGAATTCCGGGATAAACACTATCGTATGTCCTTCCCCTGGACTCAAACTATCTCTATACCAAATTTCAACTGAATCCGTTCAGCGATTTATGTAAGCGTGACAGACAAACAGACAGACAGACAGCAGACATACTTAAACGCATTAATAATATTAGTATGGATTGATTAGTATGAATAGGTGAATGACAAATTGTAAAGTGTTGGGGCGTTTACCTTTTAAAAGGACAGACTTGTGAAGTGTCAGGGGTTTGGTTCTCACACAGACTGAAATACAAAAGAGTCTTTCTTGCTCTTGAAAGTTAAGTACTTAACTGGAACCTAATGCTAGTGTGGTCAAACATATCTGCAAACATCATGCCACGTAAAGAAGAGGATGTGGGACCCATCTCACAGAGGCTTGTAACTTGAATTACACTTTCTATAATAAAACGAGTTGAAAAGAGACTTCCACTTAACACATTCAGTGCCGGGAACCCGACATCGAGTCCCTACTCCGTAGGCGCTTTCCGCTACATACGAGGGAAACCACGGGATCGGCTAGGAGCGTAGCGCGTAGCGATTCGCGGCACTGAATGTGTTAAATTGCAAGCTATAAGTCTTCGTTTATTGGGCCCTTGGCAGGCGCGGCTCACTCGCGATTTGTGTTTATCGCTACAAGTACATGCCGGTCGCCCCTTCGAAGGGCTCTAGTCGTGCTAGCTAGCTTCTCAGTAGCTGCCACGCGTTGGGACGGGACGCTCGCACGGGTTGCAGCGCGTTGCATGCGATAGAAAAAGGGATGGCCACATTTAGGCACGTTTGGCGTACCTAAACAGGGAATTTGTTAACAGAGAACCTTCTGTACGTAGTACTATTACTTATTCTGTGCCCTTGGTCGATTCTTTAGACTTGTAAAATGATAACTAAGTATCTTCATGAAATGGGCGCTAGTTAGCTAAGCTAGGTCCGCTGCATAACAATTTACAACTTAAAATACAACCAGAAGTATCTTTGTGATATAAAAGGAATTGAAAAGATGTTTCTGCTTGTGGTACAAGTTACAAGTTATCATGCAATGGGGAACTTGCATGGGACTTCAATTTCGAATAAATTGCACTCAATCGATGCGTATATACGTAGAGATATCATACAAAAAAAAAAAGAAAAAAAAAACGATTTTATTAGTTTTACCTAACGTTAAAATGACGAAAATTTATTTTTAATTTTTTTGATAAAATAACGTAACAGTTACATAGAATATTAAATTAGAAATGATATTTTGTAAGACAAGTATAGACTTAAACGTAATTTTTGTGGAGATAATCGCAAATTAATGACATACTCCATAGTAAAGGCTATGCTGTGACGTCATAGCATAAGCCCGTTTAGTATAGAGCGCTTTCGGGGGGTGCCGGCGCGCGCAGATTTCAAATGCATATAACATCAGAAAAATAAATCATAACAAAGTTTTAATGCTACAGTTGTTTTAATGCTGGATTATACTTTTGATTTTCGTAATGAAATAATGCAAGTTCCCTATTGACCCCAGACGCACGCTCGTTTTTCATCTCAGTATCATAAAACAAATTTACCCCAAATCCGTTACGACAAGCATTTCCGGACCACCTTACCTTATTTCCGTGTTCATAAACGTAGAACTAGCCATTTGGACTCATCAGGCACGCGCAAAGGCGGCGTAAACCTACAAATTGCCGAAACAGGAGCTCCTCTCAAACCTTTCGGAAACAAAGGCTTAACTACGAAGATGCTCATAGCCAGATACACCCTTGTCCTACTGAATGTAAGTTTTATTAGCGACGAATTCGTGATTCAACTTCGGTAGTATAGTTTACGAGTGTCGTGTTTCTTTTGAGATACTGTTTGCGTAGTTGTTATGGACAAACTGTTTTATAAGTCAAATAACTTTCCTGGTGGAAGGCGGCAGTGTGTGATAATAGTACATTATGATACAAGTGAGGTATGTTGATCATTACATCAGAGGCGGAATTGTCACGCGAAACGCGAACAGGTGAGCGTGATAATAGAGCCGAGGATGTAATTATCAAAGCACACGCGTGTCATACGACGTTTTTCAACACATTTGCGAGGAAAAAATCCTTTTCAAAAAATGGACCTATAATGGGGCGCAACTATTTTTTTTCGTGAAGTTCGCGCAGTGCGCCGGCAGTGAGGCTTAGATGAAATCTCTAAACATGCAGCCTATACAAAATAAAATAAATATTTTCTTATTCAATATAAATTCATGTAAAATGTTATCAAAAGTAAATAGTTTTACTAAATGAAACGTTTCTATATCATATCCAACTAGAAATAATCAATTAATCCACAAGAAGGATTTAATTTGTTTAGTCGAATAAGAATCCATTTCCCGAGAATTAAAAACAAACCTGTATAACCCGGTCAATTTAAGAATGCGCCGAGTCCATACATACACCTTGCTGCAAGGTGCCAACGTGTCTTAATCGGGATATAAACATAACTACACGAGTGTCGTAATGTTATTAAACACGCGTGTTTAATACCCAGGATTATGAGCCCAAAAGCGGCACAATAAGAGGCACGTTACGAGCAAATGTGTTGAAAAAAAATAAATTGAATCTATTTATTTCAGATATTGTACTTAACTAAATTACTTTTTTTTGCAAATGCGAGATTATGTGCGCGGTCACTCGACTCGCTTTATAATTTTTATCTTAACTATACCTACCCAGTGTCAAAAAGAAATGTGCACTTTATCTGGGCTTGCATTTGTTAAGCCAGTTGTTAACTGAAAACCAGCGCTTTGTGCAGCTGTTTAAATATAGGGGAGGTAGGGGAGGGATGGGCAGTTGGGAGACATGGGCACACCCCTTTTATTCTGATTTGATCACAGATTTTATTTTTTTCTTGATTTGGTAGTTTACTTTACCGACTGGCAACACTGTTCATCCATAGACTATCTGTCATTGCTGTCAGTTGTAAAACACAAACACGATTTAAGGTTATGTGCTCGTAAAAGTAAATATTTTGTTGTGGTTTCGGATCGTAATAAAGAGAAAGCTAATGAAAGGTACGTGTATTTTTTAATATTTATCTATTGTATATTTACTAATTTATAAATTAAATTGAAATTTAAGCCTAAATACGTAGATTCAAAAAAATACCGGTAACCTATGTCGAAAATATATGCAGAGGGAGTGATGGGCATTTGGACGGGCGGGTGGTTTGGGCATGCCCAATGCTAATGCAAAATTGTCAAATTACATGATAGTTTGTTCTAAACATAATTATGGGTTGACAAAGATACAAGCACGTAAATTGGCATATGACTATGCCGTAGCCATAAAAAAAAAATATATACCCGATGATTGGACCAAGAAAAAAATCTCAGATAAGTTAAGATACTGTTTAAGATGTTTCTTATTTGTTACTTTTTATTTTTGGTTTCTTTTATTGATATAGTTTAATAATAGTCTATTTGTTAACTAATTTTTGAATTCCATTAAGAATAAAAAGTGATTTATAGGCCGTGCCCAAGCCTCCCACAGGGTATGTCCAAGCCTCCCTGACTGATTGTAATTTTTAAGAAAGCTCTTTAATTATATCTAGCCAAATGTGTGGTGCAATAAGAATTGGCAATAAAAGTTGATTATCTATAAAATCTGATTTTTTATGCAATGAATAGTGAGAAAGTGCCCATCCCTCCCCTACCTCCCCTACTTTACGTTTAGTTTTTTTATTTTTTTCTGTTGATGTGTTTTCAATGTTCAATTTTGTATCTGGTATCTTGTGTGTCGATAAAATACTATTATATTCTGCATTACTACAATTAATTTCAAATTGATGAAGCGCTACCAGTTACTGCATTTACTAAGAGCATGAACCAAATTCACATTGGGACTACGAGTATACTACTTAGTTCAGGTTTATTGCTTTCAGTAACAGTTACCAAGTTCCTTGAAAAAAGCTGGGATCCGTTTCATATTTATAACGAAACAGCTCATGCCAGTGATGAATATCAAATATTATGACTTTATGACTGATGTAATCTCGTGATATGGTTTACGAGGGTTACGCAATCGCCGATAATTGTACCTACATGTATTCTATTTTTGTAAACCCATGACGAAGTGGATGTTATGACTTATGATATGATGAAAATATTAAAAATGGCGGCCATGTCATTTGACGGAGTTTGGCGGCGCCGTCATCACACTGCCGCCGCATCCCACCTGCAGCGTGCGGAGCGACGGTTCGCAACGTTGCATGGCAGTACCCTCCGTTTGCATATGTCACCGTTAGATTGTGAACGCCGTCAGTTTATAATCTTACTCGCGATATTATAAACTGTCGAAAAATTGTGAACTGTCAAAACCGTTCACCATTTAACGCATTATTTTTCGTTAGTTTATAAACTTTCAATGTCGAATCGTCAAATTGTGAACCGATATCAAATTGGCTTGCTACGGAACGTACACAAAGACTAGGTAGGTTAGGTTAGTAACGTATCTTCAGTTACCCGAAGGGCAAAGCGCCCAGAAATAGAAGCCCCGCGCAGCGGGGCTCCGTCCACACTGCTGGGTGCCGAAATGAATGGAAAAAAATGTCTGAATAACAAAAGAAACCGGCCAAATGCGAGTCAGACTCGCGCACTGAGGGTTCCGGACCACCCCGTACAATAGAAACAAGTCCACTCACTAACTATAAACAGTTTATACTGGACATTTAATTTTCAGTGATGTAACTAAAATTTTACGGTTTTCGCAATTTTACCTTTATGTCTGCTATAAGAAGTTGCTTCGTACCAAATTTCAAGATTCTGAGTTCACGGGAAGTACCCTGTCGGTTTTGATTCCCTTGCGAGTTTCGAAAATTTGCGGAAATTTGCGGCACAAACGGCTTTATCTTTTGATTGCGTTGGCTTAGAAGTTTGATTTTTTCACAGCTCCAATTGACAGTAAACCTGCGTATTTGATATAAATTTCAGCTTGATACCTTCACGCGTTCCTGAGAAAAGGGGTCTTGACAGACGGACGGACGGACTATAAGGGTTCCGCTTTTTCCTTTCGAGGTGCGGAACCCTAAAACCAATCATGTTCTGACGTAAGTGGAAACTGATGCAAGTGGAATAATTCGCTCAACAAAGCAGCGCACAGGTTGCGTTCCGAATCACACAAATTTGATTCAGTTCACAATTTGACGATATGACATTGTTAGTTTATAAACTAACGAAAATGAATGCGTAAAATTATGAATTATTTTGACAGTTCACAATATTCCGTCAGTTTACAATATAACGGGTAAGATTATAAACTGATGGTTTTCACAATCTAACGGTGACATATATATATTCCGCACGGTCCTTCACACTGCACCGCACCGCCGTCGTACACGCGCTCCGCACGCCGCAGCGGTATGCGGTGGCAGTGTGTGTTGCCTGAACCGGCGGGTAAAAAAAAAAATAAGACAAGATTTACAATAAATACTGCATGGAATGAAAATAATTGTATTTCCAAACCAATAATTTTCCTTTAAAAATACGTAAACTAAAAATGTATTTTCAATATATAACATTGAGAACTTGAAACTGTTGAAACTTTGAACAGAATGTGAGATTCTGAAAGCTTTTTGCCGATGTATGATTAAAAAAGTTTAGCACCGTTTTGGTTCAGTTCGCCTGTGAAATTCCGAACGCTGCGCTGTATCAGAATATGAATACAAACGAATTACGTACTTATTTTGTACACTATTTTGTAACTAGAAGTGATGTGATGGCAAATTATATGTATTAGACACGTCTTTTTATCAAAAGGTATACCTATATATAATTTTTAATTTCGAAAAATTGGGTCGACAAAAAAAATCTATATAATTAACGAACCTGCTCGCAAAATTTCACGAATATCGGTTGAGAAATGCGACCTGTAGAGGAGAACAGCCATTTATTTTATCGGGATCAAGAGTTGTCATGATTCTGAACAGGAATAACAAAAAAAATACTAAATTCTGAGAAACAAAGTAAAAGTCGCACATTTGAGTGGATAAAAATAGTGACATACCTACTAAGATATTTAATGAGTTACATGATCACAACTTCAAATATAATTTTTACGAATTCAATAATTTGAATGACAGGGACCGATATAGAATAACTGCGTATATTCTATGGAGTCATCCTTTAAATTTTTTGCTCCTAATACAGGCCACACCCGGTATACAATCCCCAAGGCCCCTGATGTCCTATCCAACATTTTCACGTTGGATAGCAATTCCTATCAGTTGACCGAGGAAGTAGCCAGCCACTATGGTATTGAGATATTTGAGATAGGTATAAAGGTATGGTAAATATCCCAATGCTCGAAACCTTAAGAGTGCTCTTCAAAAAAGCGCTCGCTCAGAATTCGGTATTTTGACACGCGTAGTGCGTTTGTGTGTGTAAATACTACTACCACCCACACAAACGTACCTAACCCCCACATGCACAGCGAGATCGCACCAGCCGCGGGTGCCGTCCCTTTCTAGCTATATGTAAGTGCGATCGGGATAGAACTAACCGCGGAGCTTGCCGATGCAAATATCTGTATAGCGCACCGTTGGAATTCACTCCGTGACCGATATTGATACTTGCACTAAAAAGTGGTAAGTATTACTTCGCTAACATGATGTTCTAGAACATCATGTTAGCGAAGTTAGATAACTTGAATAAAGTAAGTATTTGATTTTTGAGCACAAGTTTTCTATTTGTATTAAAATACTATGATATGACAAAGTATATTTAGTTTCGTTTTTTTAGTATAAAATAAACTAACGAGTTTTAAAGTTGTCAGTAATAAGAATAATAATTTGTTTTACGGATATTAATAGTTTGCATATTATCTGAGTCTTATTTATATATAGTAATGTAATGAAATTATACCAGTAGACCCACTACTAGGAAATTACTGGGTACTTACGTATTCATTTCTTGAAGAAATTTTTTTTTGTTATGGACAGTAAAAAAAAACTGCCCTTCATAGAAATTGCTATGTCCGTTTCTTACCAAAGGAACTGAAAATTATAAATTATACAAACACAGCTTTTTATCTAGAATACAATTAATTAATGCGTGATTTTATTCAAAAGCCTAAAACCTCAGATGATAAAAAGGAATAGATATGAAACGGGGGCTTGGCGCGTGTCGGTGCGACATGGCCAAATGGGCATGTCACTGCCCACCGCATGTTAGTCGCAATTTGCCGTGAATCTGAAATGTTTTTCCACGTTTACTCAAAATGCCGAATTGTAGCGTGGTTACATGCAAAAATAGGAATAAAACTAAAACCTACATGAATGGTGGAGTCACGCACCACATGTGAGTATTAGTATTTTCACTTAAGTCAGTAAAAACTAATATTTTAATAAATAAACGCAACGCCGCATCATTTCTCGGGATCGAACTAACATATCGAACGAAAAAGCATATTTTTGTTCTATGCGTTGTACATTGAACGTTCAATACAGTAAACCACGGCGCAATGTATTAAACCACTATGGATATGGACGATGCTTGATTTTTTAGTGGTACAGCCGCTGCTTGGCGTCGCAAACTAGAGCGGTGCCAAAGTGCAGTTACAATTTACGCGTAATCGATAAAATAGAAGTACGATATCATACTCGTTATTTTATTTCGACTACTTTCGCTGTTTTATTTTATTTAATTACTTGTTTTGGTTGGGTGCCTATCTTAAAGGTAACTAATAACATACTAATAAGATTAAAAGGCACAAAATGTTTACGGTACCTACTAATAAGATTTTCACTAAGTTGCAGTATGAACGGTAAATAGACATATTAAAATTGTATGTACAAGTATATAATTTAGTTGCAAATGGCTTCAGAACAACTTTAAATGTGATATTATTACCAATAATTTATTTTAAATGAGTATTTTTTACTTTCATTTGAAATGTGATAATTGAAGAAGAAATCTCGGTTTCTTATTACAGTTTTCCAAAGAATCCGAGTAGGTACTAAAAAAATGGATAGATGCTACTGGCAGAGGTCCTAACTGGTTTCCTGTACAGAGAAGAGTTAATGTGTTCGTAACATTTTCAAGAAAAATGTTTCCAACCACTTAATAAGAGCCGTACACTTTTCGAATATTTGACACCTCGCTTGCTTGAAACCTAGGTGTAAAATGTATGGTAACACATCTTCGCACATCTTTTGGTGGATACTCGCCCTTAGCCTTAAATCTCGTAATATGAGTAATGGACATATTATTTCGCGCCAAAATGCGAGTCGGATCGGCCTGGTACCTACAGGTCAAAAATATCGATGTGACCAGAGTTTTAAATGTATGTGAACACGAACTTATAAAAAGCCGTTTATGTTACTCTGTAGGTATTCGTCAATATTTTTTACTTTTGCGATTTATGGTAATTTAACAACCCGTGTTATTTAAACTTGTAGCTAGAAGTTTAAATACCACCACATAATTTTATCATGTCGTTGAAGTTGTTACCCATCAATATCTTAACATAATATTAATTTTAATATCAATGTCGATAAAACATAATTTTAACGTTTGTCGCCCCCCTAGTGTAGTGCGTTTAAGCCAATCACAGCCCTTGTTTGCATGTTGCCGTAGACTCACTGGCAACGCCCGAGTCTTTGTTTTTACACGGTTCAATGTGTGTGCCTGTGCGCGCTGCGGTGGGAGAAAACTGGGGATTTCGGTTTTGGTTGAAATTAAGCAGTACGGCACTTCTCCCTTTTTTTATTTTCTGAGCATAAAACCTATGTCACTTTTTAGGATTCCGTACTCAAAGAGTAAAACGGGACCCTATTACTAAGACTCCGCTGTCCGTCTGTCTGTCCGTCTGTCACCAGGCTGTATCTCATGAACCGTGATAGATAGAGATTTGAAATGTGATGTATTTCTGTTGTCGCTATTTATAACAAAAAATACTAAAAAACAGGATACATAATTTTATTTTTATTTTAGTTTTTATCTGTTTCTTTTTCTTTTACAATCTTACACAAATCGACCTTGTCCCAAACTAAGCAAAGCTTGTACTATGGGTACTAGACAACGATAAACATACTTACATAGATAAATAAATACTTAAATACATAGAAAACATCCATGACTCAGGAACAAATATTTGTGCTCATCACACAAATAAATGCCCTTACCGGGATTCAAACCCGGGACCTCCAGCTTCGTAGGCAGAGTCACTACCAAGTTACTAACTAGGCTACAGGGGGTTCCTATACAACAAATTTTTTGCCGTTTAAAGATATAGATAATGGTACGGTACCCTTCGTGCGCGAGTCCGACTCGCACTTGGCCGGTTTTTTAAACATTTATTTCGAAATAAAGAGTGATACTCGGAAATGTCAAAGGGAAGGTCAATCGTCGAATCCGACTCGGCTGGGTAGCATTCGGGAAGCTACGGCACATCTTTTCGTCCAATATTCCGCAGTGTCTCAAGACGAGAGTCTTTGACCAGTGTGTGTTGCCAGTGATGACATATGGCACGGAAACGTGGTCGCTTACTAAAGGCCTCATAAGAAGGCTCAAAGTCACTCAAAGGGCAATGGCTCTCCATTGCCCTTTGAGTGACTTTGAGCCTATGCTATGCTATGCTGGGAGTTTCTCTGCGCGATCGCATCAGAAATGAGGCTATCCGCAGCAGAACCAAGGTAACTGATAAAGCCCTCCGAATTGCTTAACTTGAGTGGCAGTGGGCGGGGCACATTGCACGTAGAACCGATGGCCGTTGGGGCGGAAAGGTTCTCGAGTGGCAACCACGTACCGGAAGGCACAGCGTGGGTAGGCCCCCCGCAAGGTGGACTGATGACCTGGTAAAGGTCGCGGGAGTCCGCTGGATGAGGGTGGCGCAGGACTGGCCATTGTGGCACTCTTTGGGGGAGGCGTATGTCCAGCAGTGAACGTCTTTCGGCTGATATGATGATGATGATGATGACTCGGAAATGTAATAAAACCACGTAAAAATCTTCCTTTCCAGTGTAAACCCCCGGTGTGTGTTATTATTATATATAAACGAAAATAATTACTAAATGCAAGGTAGGATCGTGCTGTACTTAACAAACGCCATATAAGCTTGTTTTTTAAAAAGTTTTTTATTCATCTTGTTATTTTCAATAACCCTGCATATTATGTCGCTGGTTCGTGGGTACTTGTACAGACAAATCACACAAACCCAAACAAGATAGGTCTATCTATTTTAGTTAAGGAGTTCCCATGACCACCTTCCATCATCAGATCCTGGAAATCATCCATCACCAAAGTGTTTACCAAGACAAAACAGATGAGCTCAAACTAGATGGGTTTATCTAGTTTAGTTTAGGAGTTCCATGACCACCTTATAGCTCCATCATCAGACTCTGGAAATCATCCAGCACCAAAGTCTTGCCGTGCCATGACCAAATAAATAAGCCCAAATTCGATGGCTTTATCTTGTTGAGTTTAGGAGTTGCTATGGCCACCTTCCGACTCCATCATCAGACCAGCTCTATGATATTATGTCACCGAAGATACGCAATTGTACCTAATTTGAAGATTTCACCCAAACTCCCATACATACATACATACTAACAAGGTGGACTGATAGTAACAAGTAAATAAATTAAATCTATCAAGTATCACGATCACTCGTACTATAATAATTGACTATAGAACGCTTAGTTTAGACAAAAGGATCCAACCCACAAGACATTACCATTGAAATGTATGACTTTTGTTTTAGGTAGAAGGTTCAATTTTAAATGTTACGTATCCGGTGGGTTTGAGCCATTTCGCTACACTACGTCATATATGGCAGCTATGCAATTCATAACTTGTCTCGATTAGCCTCACGAATGTATCCCCAGTATAGTTTGACCCCGAGGTTGGTAACAACTATGCCTAGTCGGAGATCAAAATAATATTATTTTATCTGAAGAGTAGCCGGTTAGCTTCGTGAATAGCCACAAATAAACAGAGTACACGTCTGTCTCGGAGGGCTATTCAGCCGGTACTGAGATAAATTCCCGCGCGACGGTAAATTTATACTAGTTTTGAATAATTATTTATAAATATAAATTTTGACAAAAGTTATATTTTTTGGACTGGATCTTGTTGGTACAAGCATGAACTTTAATGTTGTGTAAGATTCAATACAAAAATTATTCAACAATAATGAGAAAATCCTTGAGTTTTCAGTACGATTTTGTCGACAAATATGGTGTAATTGAGAACAGTTTACATATATATACGTGCAGAATAAGGAAAATTCGAGGCGGCTAGGAGCAATGGCAACATATTACGCTAGTGAAAATAGAAAAAAACAAGTTGGTTCTTATATAACATCATGGAGTATTAGGGGCTCAAACTTATGACTCTGCGCTCTCTTCAGAAAACTACTGTCGGTAATCGGGTATTTTCGGTTAAAGTATTCAGTTCTTCGTAAATTGGAGGCGGCTAGGACCAATATGAGGAGTTTACCTATGCAAATAAGTAATCAGGATTTAGAAAAAGCTCTCCGTTTCTTAGAATTACAACGTCAAAAATCCGTCATTCTCGCTTATTCCTGACCAAAAAACGAGCGCCCTCTTAATGCCCAACCCAATAATTGACACCTATCGTTCACCTCTATTGTTTTGACATAAAATCGAAAGTGTAATGTAGGTATTAGGCCAGTGGAATGTTTACCTTAAGGCTATTGGAGTAGTGACTTCATAAAAACAAATCAAATAGTGAGATTCATCTGAAACAAAGTATGTATTTGCTTGAAAACGACAAACATTCCCCCCCACACTTATTTCGGTCACGCGTCATTCCACATTCGCGGCCCAATTCATCAGGGATTAAAGGGTCACTACAGAAAGAGGACGCCTGCCGAATATATCGCGTGGAAACAATGATGGCGACGCGTTTGAGTGGCTTATCTTAACGATGGCCACAGTAAGCCTTGTCTTGTACTACTTATACACGCTGACTGCTCAGGGGCTTGATTCTTTTCAACACTCTCACAACAGTTTTTTTGGCATTTCAATTTTTTTCGCGCGTTCACTTGGTTGGTGCTGACTTTGAAGCGACATCAAATACATCTACACTTTTGCATCTAATTCCAACGTAATAAGACGAAAACTATAAACTAACTTACTAACTATCTTTGAAGTCGACTGTGCATAATAAACGGTGCTATACTTGCCAAGATAAACTAGGTAAGTTAACTTCGTCTTAAAAGTTATCAGGGGCCCATTTTAACGAAGCTAAGAGTTCCAATTTTACCAGTACCCTAAACTAGCAACACTGGCACTGGCCATTTTTTTTTTTTTTTTTTTTACTTTATCATTTATTTATTTATTATTACCATTAATATTAGCACTAACAGTTATACCTTACATGCTAATTGGTAAATTAATATTTATCATGCGAGTTTAGAGTGTATAATGTCAAATGAATAATAATTATTGTTAAAAAGAAGTTTTTTTTTTTTTTTTGTGGTATCAGATTGAGATTCTTACAATGAAATACAGAAGGTCAATAAAACTTATAAAACTAAAATTATATAATATTAATAGGTCCAAGTTATTTTAATAATATAGATTGGATGATGAGATGGAGCTAGGAGTGACAACTTTTTCTAAATATTGATAGGCAGCCACCAAAAATTTAGGTTTCGGGCTTAAAAATATGTCCAGTTGGCTGTCACTGTCGAGTATGTCATTTAATAGCTGTTGTAGTAATTTGACAGGTGTTGCTGGTTTGGACTTGTAAAATTGTAACTTGTAGCTCCATGAAACGGGCGCCAGACGGCGCCAGTCGTGAGTGACCCCCTTGGCCCTGAAGTTGAGAACTTCTCACGAACTGTAGGGTGAAATGGCGTTACAAGGTCGAGTGCTGAGTAGGTGACGTAAAATTAAAAATTGAATATCATCATCACGTAGCTGAAAAAAAATGTACTGGCTTTCATTGCATTATATTCGCTTTCTTGTGTTAGGTACGTACCTATCTACACATTCGAGTCCCAATTCAGGGATTATAGGGCAGCCACGGCGTCGACTTAACCAGACTGCCTAGAATTAATTTGGGTCAACGTAACGAATTGGAATCGAGTTAGTATTTGTCGCTGTAGCAATTCCGTCCCTATTTAAAAAAAGCGGCCAAGTGCGAGTCGGACTCGCACATGAAGGGTTCCGTGAAATAAATTGCGGTTTACGATTTATGACGTATTAAAAAAAAACTACTTACTAGATCTCGTTCAAACCAATTTTCGGTGGAAGTTTGCATGGTAATGTACATCATATATTTTTTTTAGTTTTATCATTCTCTTATTTTAAAAGTTACAGGGGGGGGGGGGGGGGGGGCACACACATTTTACCACTTTGGAAGTGTCTCTCGCGCAAACTATTCAGTTTAGAAAAAAAATGATATTAAAAACCTCAATATCATTTTTGAAGACCTATCCATAGATACCCCACACGTATGGGTTTGATGAAAAAAAAAAATTGTGTTTCAGTTCTAAGTATGGGGAACCCCCAAAAATTATTATTTTTTTATATTCTTGTGTGAAAATCTTAATGCGGTTCACAGAATACATCTACTTACCAAGTTTGGTTTCAAAATATAATCGTGTGTTGAAACACGGCCGGTCGTTGGATGTCGATTGTCGATTCTGTAACATCGCGCGCGATCATTTTAACACGGCAAACCGCGCGTATACTGGGTGTTTTCGGGGTCATGATCCAGATTGATCAAATACGTATAAGATGGTCATAATGAACAACATGTCCCGTGATATCAACTACTAAAACTCAAAATACCTACTCACAGTGGCTCTTTTTTGCGATTTCGTGGTTGGCCATACGGAAGAAGTTGGCCGCGGCAGACAATAGAAAACTTGTCATTAGCTGTCAAATTTACTATGGTCCGCCACCGCAGGCCGCGCCAGTGTGATGTAGGCTTAAGCCTCTCACAGACTGGCGCGGCCTGGCCGCGGCGGTCAATAGTAAACTTGCCACGCTACTGTGATTCAGGCCTTACGCTTTTTTGCTGAAATTGCATGTCATGAAAAATAGGTACCTAAGTACATTCTCGAGTCACAGTTGTGCGATGTGAACAATTCCCAGCGTACAATTTATCAAGCTGTCAGCTCGTAATGGCGGATTGCAACGCTGCATGCTCGGCGCATACCGACGGAACTTAATCAGGTCAGGTGCAAAACGAGACCAATGGGGAAAATGCATTACAGTTGAAGTGTACCAATTAAACGCACATTTATCGCGGTGCTGAAGCCATGAGTGTGCGTTTAATTGGTCCGAAGTAAGCCAGATCAGTGGGATCGGCTCCGCTTCAACTTGAGGCCGTTCATATATAAATAGTAGGTCTGCATACTTATCAACTCAGTAACAGCATCGACTCGGCTCCTTTCAAGCTAATGACGCGTGGGGTAACTCGCAGTCACCAAGCTTACATCGGTTGCTGCCCTTGCAACTAGCCACTGGCGGCGACGGAAAATACCTCATAATATTCTTCCCTCGATCTTTCGACTAAAAAGGATCCTCTGTATTTTGAATGAGGTGGCCATTATATTACAAAACGGATCATGCTCGCAGCGCATACCGACTTTAACAGGTCAGGTGCATAAACAGTACTAATGGGGAAAATACATTACAGTTGAAGTTTATGACCGGAGGATTACTTATTTTAATCTTTGCACGCCAAGAAAGCATTTTATTGTTGTTTCAAAGTTGTGAACTCAAAAGATATTAAAATACTGGGTGTATAAATGCCCAAGTATTCATTTATACATGGTAGAATGTCCAATTGTGACATTATCTTGCACGAATGTTATTCATGTGAGAGGAGAGGCTAACTAGTATTCAGCGCTAATTATTGAGCGCATCGCCGCAAGCAGAGCAGTAGGAATAACACATAGTAATACACTAAAAGTATAGTTAATTCACCTGTCAAATTCGCAAGATGTTAGTCAAGTTAGTAACCCTGAGGTGAATTAGGTTCACTGACAGTATACTTAATGCACTCGCGACCAACCACGGATGAATTAAGTAGGTATACAGAAAGTTATGTATGCACTCGTGTCCAACCACTGGTGAGTGGTGATTGTTTTCAAATAAAAAGTAGAACTACTGCCTATGTCAAATTTTGGGTTTAGGCGCCTAAGCGGACCCTGGGCTTCTTTGGGGCACTACCGGGAATAACGCTAGAAAGATGACCTTTTTTGTTTTTCGATATTATTTTAAACCGACATCCGACCGACCGACCGCAATATTTGTACAATAAATTAAAAGTAAATACCATATGTATTCCAAGGGTAATTAGGCAGATTAAACAATGTGTGTACATTACGCAATTAATTGAACGGAAGAGTTGGGAATTTCGATGCCATTTAAATACGTTACCTAATTAAATACGTTTTTGGTAAAATGTTTAGTATGTATTTACTTGTACAGTGGCTCATTCATATATAAGCTGATGGATACGTTTTGGCTTTAAGCAAGGAAGAATCCGAAAAAATACATGAAACTTAAGTTGATGAAAAAAGAATTGTGAAGAAGATTGTTCGGCACCGAAAGAAGACTATACAATTCTTAGAATTTTGCTTCCCTTAGAGATAGTACGACAGAGAACAACACAAAATTACTTTGCCGTAATAACCAGAATTGGAGGCTTTAGACGAATCAGCGAAAAACCAATCACTCTTCAGTATTTATTCAGGCATTGAAGGAGAGGCTTCGACCTAACGTAACAAAACTCAAAATTCATTTTTCTATTCATTGAAATTTATACCTAGTGAAAAGGTTTCAAGGTTGCTTTTTCAACAACAATATTCATTTAGTTACGACTCATTGGAAGTGATCGCTGTAATTCGAGACAGTTCGAGATCTATGCTTCAATTTGCGATATCAAAAGAACGGAGACAGATAGTAGGTATTAATGAAAAAAGTTGTTCAAGCGAAATACTCGTGATATTAATTGTACCTATTTAAGTATGTTTGCAGTTGTTGGGTGTAGTAACAAAAATGATTGGTAAGTTTCTAGCGTCGCTTACGTTTACCCATGACCCATGGACAACACACGAACAGTGAACAACATTATCATCATCATCATCATCATATCAGCCGGAAGACGTCCACTGCTGGACATAGGCCTACCCCAAAGAGTGCCAAAGTGACCGGACCTGCGCCGCTCGCATCCAGCGGACTCCTGCGACCTTTACCAGGTCATCAGTCCACCTTGTGGGGGGGCATACCCACGCCGCGCGTTCCGGTACGTGGTCGCCACTCGAGAACCTTTCCGCCCTAACGGCCATCGGTTCTACGTGCAATGCAAAACAGTGAACAACATACAATATAAATACTTAAGATAATGACGGCTTCATAATTGTTCACTTTAATCTCTCGCTTTGTACACATATTAGTCATATTACCCTGAGAACTTTACGGTTTCGCTCTATGAAAACACAACAATATATCGATATCAGCCATATTTTTACACCAAAAAATAGGTTGGGTAATTTGACTGAATATTCATTAATAATACACCTAAATTTAATACCGATAAGGTAAAAAATAATGAAAAGTAATCTTCATAAATTCCGTAAAAATCAGGCGAAAATGGTATAAACTTTCTTTAATTTATAATTGATTACGTCTTTATACGTTCTTTGGGATACGCGCATAATCCACTTATTTTTGTTAATGAATAAACCTTTCTTTAGGCCAGATGAAATTCAATATTATCTCAAGGTCGTAAAATATTTAATTAAAATGCTGTTATTTCCTGATGCATATACTTTTGGATTAAGGTAGTAAGTCTCCAAATTTGTGTACTCAAACATGTTTTCATTATAAAATTACTGATAGCATTTTTGCTTGCGGGTTAATTTTTTTTCCTAACTTCCGGTCCATAGAATTATTGATTTCCATAGTAAAAGTTGTTTAAAATAACATATAAAAGCCGTGTGCAAATAATTAGCCTGATATTGAATTATTTCCAAAAAAACCGTAATTTTCTCAGGGTATATTTAAAATACTGTTTTACACGGGTCTAACGCGTTAGACCCGTGTAAAATAGTATTTTAAATATGTGTTCATCATTGTTACTAAGTGTGTCGCGCTCACACACACTCGCTTAAATGTCAAAGCAAAATATATATACATATATATATATATATACAAATATTGCTCGTTTAATAGTATAGGATAAAATAGGATAGTATAGGACAAGTGAGATGAAGGTGTTAACATGGGTTTTCTCAAAGGAAACGCTAGTAACTAGCACCCGTGACTTAGTGACCCCAATCAAACTCGGTAAAGTGCCTTGTACATTCAGCAATAGAAATAGCTAAGCGGGCGACGGTTTCACAATTATATACACAAGCTCTTATTGCCTCATAAAGACGCGATACGGGCCGTATAGGTCCTATTTGTTTAATCCATTCAGGGCCCATGGCGACACGACACATATGCGTCAGTGCGCTATTTTTCGCTACATACGAGGTTTAACCGCTACGGACTACGGTGTAGCGCTACGAGATTAGCGTGGCCGTGAATGTGTTAACCAGGGCCAGCTAATACTGCACACAATGTGACCAAAAATTTTAAACTAAGTTAGCCTTGCGAGCCCTATTCGAGCTCATCAGAGAAAATTGTAAGGGTCGCCGTCGTCGGATACGACAAGGAGAACTATATATTTGTTTTTACATGAAAGTTACATTCTCATTCGATCGTTATTCACAAAACTGTGTACCGTGTGCCTACATCAGACATTTTTATTAGTCACCTATTCTGACTATCGAGTTTCAATCTAATTTATTTCGAGACAGCAAATTTGCTTAGTTCTAGCTCACATCACATCATCACATCAGCCGAAAGACGTCCATTGCTGGACATAGGCCTCCCCCAAAGAGTTCCAAAGTGACCGGTCCTACGCCACCCGCATCCAGCGGACTCCCGCGACCTTTACCAGGTCATCAGTCCACCTTATGGGAGGCCTACCAACGCCGAGCCTTTCGGTACGTGGTCGCCACTGGAGAACCTTTCCGCCCCAACGGCCATCAGTTCTACGTGCACCATCTCACATCATTTGTAAGATATGTCACCGTAAGAGCAATATTTGTCAGTGAAAGGTTAAGGTTACCGCATCATTTGTCTCGCCGAGAGGACATAAAAGTAGACGAGAAATTGTAGGTTTTTCTGAGATGAGAGAATGTAGATATTGAATTCGGGGTCGGTCGTAAAACGGGGCAAAGGATGGTATACGAGAGATGTTAGCGATAGCGATATGACAAACATATCTGAGTTTTTCATCTTTTATTAGGCACTCAGTAGCGTGTAGGTACGTACTAACAAAACACACACACATAGGTACACACAAACACACATTTTATTGTATGCAAATAAATTAATTACTTATTTAAAAATATAAAATTTACCGGGGAAAAAACATTGCTCTGAGCTGAATTCTCAGAAAGACTTTTATTCGTAGCCTGAGTTTTCGAGGTTACATGTTGCTATTATATGCCGCAGCTCACACCCGATGAGCCGGTTCACATGCGAGACAATAACGTCTGGGTCGCGCGAGGAGAGCGCTCATACTGGATCACTACGGACAATGGCCGGTCGTACCGGAGAAATCGTGTTCAGATTCAAAAAGGTAACAAAAAAGCGTCTTCGCCTTCGTTAGGTTCCACAACAGCGTCACTGGTCGCGAACAGATACAGCGATCTCGATTTTATTCTTCCAGACACAGACGAGGAAGTGACACCTGTATTTTCCACTCCAATTTCAAGTCCTGGGTCTCCGCAAGGGTCCCGCGACGCAGGTGCGGCAGGTGGTAAATAGTGGTCTCGTCACTAGGAGCGGAAGGCTAGTTTGTCCGCCAAAAAGATTCAGCTTTGACTAAATATAAACTTGGCTTGTAACATAACTTACATTTTCTTTTTGTTTCTTTTTTCTTGTTTTGTTTTATTTAATGTTAATTAACATATTTTTATATCTTTCTGAAATTGTTAATTGTTTTAGTTGTTATAAGAAGGAAGATGGGGATATTCATTATTTTTGCACCCTTAAACGGACAGTTAAGGATAGTAACAAACCCGACAGTCAATGTCAATCGCCTACGTTTAGTAACAAAACCGACAGGTTAGACGTGACTTAAACATCACTTTAGATAACCTTAATCGGCCATTTTTTTTGAAATTCCCCAGATGTTGTAGTGTAGCCTCTTTAATAAATGTCAATGCTTTTGACGCACGACACAGGCCTCCCTATGACGCATTAAAAAACCTATGGCGTGATGGCGCATCGCGATGGTTTTCCATCCGTAATGATCCAACAGGCAGCGCCTACTATCTTTAAACGTTTATTCATGGACCGATTTTGGAGCGGCGCTGCGATATTCGGCTTGTTGAAGCGGTCGTGAATGCCCCGCTTCAAACTCTTATTGAAAAAAAAATACCTGGAGGGTCTACTTTAAACACTGAAAAAAACTTGAACCCGCCCAGGAACCCGCCTAACGGGGCGCCTACGCCGTAGTCATTTTCCGCTACTTACTCGTGCGAGGGGATCAGCTACGAGCGTAGCGCATGGCGATTAAATATTGGCAGTGAATGTGATAATGATAAAAAAGCGGTCAAGTGCGAGTCGGACTTCGTTCAAACCAATTTTCGGTGAAAGTTTGCATGGTAATATAAATATATATTTTTTAGTTTAATCTTTCTCTTAATTTAGAAGTTACAGGGGGGGGGGACACATTTTAAGTTACAGGGGGGGGGACACATTTTACCACTTTGGAAGTGTCTCTTGCGCAAACTATTCAGTTTAGAAAAAATATATATTAAAAACCTCAATATCATTTTTGAAGACCTATCCATAGACTTGATGAAAAAAATGAATAGGTTTGATGAAAAAAAAATTGTGTTTCAGTTCTAAGTATGGGGAACCCCCAAAATTTATTGTTTTTTTTATATTCTTGTGTGAAAATCTTAATGCAGTTCACAGAATACATACTTTACAAGTTTCAACAGTATTAGTTCTTATAGTTTCGGAAAAAAGTGGCTGTGACATACGGACGGACAGACATGACGAATTAAGTGTTCCGTTTTTTGCCATTTGGCTACGGAACCCTAAAAACTGCCTATTGTAGACCGATAGACACTGAGTGTTTCCAAAAGTCTTTTGTCAGACCAAGTTTGATACGGAATACTAATTCGCTTGTAAAATGAAGCTTGAAAAATATTTACGTTAATTATCGCTGCAAAATATTAACTTCGCAACTTGTCATCTCATAAATTAATTCTTTGCTGCTACGGCGTCAGTTTTAGTAATAAACTAAAGGAAATTAATTGCAGTGAAGCATGCTGTAAGTTCCTTCATTATCGCTACAAACAATTTTAAACTCTATTCATAAGTAGGTGCAGTTTGAAATTCTTTGCATCGTATCTTTATATTCAGCAACGTTACTCTAGTTTTGTGCACATGCATTATGAGATTTATATAAATATACCTAGCTGTTTCAGTAAGTTTAGTTTCAGTTCGCTGTATAAAATTGTTTCGTAGAAGTCAGTATCAAACTTAGAAGATACTTGGGAGCAAAGAAATCGAGCCACCTTACATTTTTTACCAATTTCCATTTTACGGAAAAACTGGCGCAGGAAATGTGGAAAATGGGGTATCGTCTGAAAGATAATTTTATTTTCTATCGAATGACTTTAGTTTCAGTTGAAAAACGGGTGATTTTCCATACATTTATGGCGGAAAACAAAGCTCGTGTCAAAATGGCATTGTAGCAACGCAATGAAAATTCGAGGGTACGGAAAAATAACATGGAAATTTAAATAAAAAGAAAATCTTTCACTATCATGTATTGCTTGCTCTAGCTCCACGACATTCGTTCATGCGATTACGCATGGATCGAACCAATTTGCTGACGAATTCTTGAGGGATGTCCGCCCAAACCTCTTCGACGTTGGTTTTCAGCCGTCGGAGAGTTTCAGGAACTGGATTTCTTTCTCGAGCTCGCCTTTTCAGTTCGTCCCAGAGGTGTTCTATTGGATTGAGGCCAGGACTTTTGGCAGGCCAATCGATGACGAACACACATGCATTAATTGGCTCATTAGTAATGGGGCAACATTATCACCCATAATTTCGTAATGACCCTATTCATTAATAAAATTAGCATTATTTAATAGCTGAATTTATTACTTTTCAAACGATATCCTAATTTGTTTTTTTTCATGGGCAGATTTTGGATAAAACGAACAAACATGAAAATTGCACGGGTGGCTCGATTTCTTTGCTCCCAAGTGTATAACTAATCGTCATCAATTTGTTTTACTGAAAACAAGGAAGTTGGGGATATTGCAAATTTCTAAAATTACGAAAACTATGTACGAAAAAATAGTGGGATCGCCGGTATAAGTAGCTACCTGTTTGCCTGTTTGCCGAGCTTTCATTCAAACGGTTGGAATGCCAACAAACTGTTATGCAGTTTGGCGTAAATTTTAGTGTAAATTATGCTGTGTATTTTTTGTTCAATATTTTTTTTATAAGCTAAATAGTTATATCGTTAACACAACTTGTTCAAGACCAAACTAACCATAAAAAAACCGAAAAAAACGGTTAATAATCACCCTATTGAAAAACGACGTTTAAGCATCGTTCGCCCCTAAAAGCATTTTTAAAACTGCATTTTGTTGGTCTATTTGTCAGAACACGGTTCGATGCTTCGACGAATATTATACCTACTTTGTAAAAGAGCCTATGTCACTAGGGAAATCATATCGGTTAAGACCTTTCGTAAATTACGACTAATACACCGCAATTTGCCGATAATCGTAGCGTATCGAACTGGGTTCCTCAGGGGAAATTACTCTTATTATTGTTACAAACTCCCATATCATCTAAGTATGTTACAACAAAACAAATTCTATATCTTCAAACTTAAAGTTTAAAATACAAACACGTAATAAAGTTTAAGGGTTGTTATTATTTTTTACGCGGAACTTACATCATTGTTGTTCAAATGTTTTTGTGGAACAAATGTAGTACTTTATTTTGGCACGTGTTACGTTTTCGTGTGTTGAATTTGGATGTCATAGTGACACATGATAGTCGTAGGGCTCAGATACACACACCTAACTGTATCACTCTTTATGTGGCAATCAGTAGCATACGATAACTCTTACAAAATCGTCGTGTTTTTGTCGTCTGTATATGTGGGCATTTTCAATAATTCGTGCACCCAATTAGCATAATTTGTTAAACAAAAATTAACTCAGTGTCAGTTTTGTAACGAAAGTTAAGCATACAAATGATGTCAAACTGAACTTTTTTCGCATTTAAATAAGGTCTATATGCATATGATTTATATATTTAAAAGAAAAAGTAATTTTTTATACAAACTAAATACTTAATTGTCGTTACAAAACTGACACTGAGTTAATTTTTGTTTAACCAATTATGCTAATTGGGTGCACGAATTACTGAAAATGCCCATGTATAAATCGTCCTTACACCCCAGATACAAATTTTCTCTAGTGCACTGCCAAGAGTAGGTGTACTTTAGCTTGACACACATTCTAGGCCATGCTATTTACTTAATCAGAATAATAGACATTAATTAAAATAAAAAAAATCTATATTGAATGCTAAACTGCCTCACATAATTAGTGCGTGAACTCTTAGAACTTGTATTCGGATTCAGCTGAAATCAGAAGTACTAAAAGTTTAAAGTAAAACTTAGGGTAATAAAATTATATAAATCAAAATAACAATATACTTACTTACTATTACAAAGTAAGTTCCAGTCTCAGCAGGTGCTGTTCAAACGGCCCAGCGCTGGTCTTCAGACCGAGCCCTAGAGATTCGTTTATGAAATCGGATGATATCGTCATATGTTGGTGTAAGGAAGAGAGAAATATCGACCTTAATCTCCACTTATAATAAATCTCTAAATTAAAAAAAGAATCAGCCAGTTTGAAACTAAGCTTTGCGCGGTTCGAATGTTCTCAGCATCCCATGAACGGAAAAATATGAAACATTTTATATAGGTACATTATTATTCCAGCTGCAACTTAGGATAGTTTTTATCCGACTGCGACAATTAATTTATTTTCCGTAATATACGACTTCATTTAATTTTTAATTTATTTTTATTGAAATCAAACGCTGCTACAACTGTCAGGTGACACTGACAGGTGAGCTGTCAGCGAACTGCGAAGTCAAAATATTCATGGCGGGTTATGATATGAATGATATAACTGATATTTGATGTGTACTATAAAATTTGTCAACCAAAAATATCTCGGCAATTTTATACAAGTTTCAAAAGATTATGATCATCATGAAATTATATTTAAAAGGCCCATGGGAAATATCAGTCAAAATTGAATATAGGTGAAAAATTGAGTAAGTATAGGTGAAAATACAGTGAATCGAGATTCTGATGTTAATGCTACTTAATTAAATATTCGAGATGAGAAACAGGCGTGATACTGTTCTTGCAGATAAGAGAGACGGCCAACATAACAAATCCGTAAAGACGGAATTGAGTCAATCTAAGCATTGAAAACTAACAAGAATTTTAACTTATAACTGGGACGTACCTAATTGTAAAAAGAATTATGAAGAAACACCGAGACAAGTATTACTTGTATAGGTAATTTAGTTATTTGCTGGACAGCTATGTACTCTCAACATTGATTTTGGTTGTATTATCAAAATGTATTACTTGTACTTCCCTATCATTTGATTTTACACGATGTATACCTACTAGCTACCCGTGTATTGCAAAGAATGCAGGCAAACTCGCGGGATAAAATATAGCCTATAACCTTTGCATTCAACATGCAGGTGAAATGAATAAGTGGTTCTGGATATTATGTAGGTACCCATTAAGTAGGTACATGCAAAATTGTAAAGCTACAATCTTCTTTTAGTAAAATTTAATATATTTTAATTGTGTGAATATTTTCTTTAAAATAAACATATAGTAAACATATAGATTATTTAACCAAAGTGTATGATATCTTTCACCCAGTAGGTCTATCCTTTGCAATGCAATGTTCAGTCTGAAGAAAAGGTTCACCACTTATGTCTGGGCAAATAGATATTTTATAGGAGATAGACAAGGTGGACTTGGTAAAGGATGCGGGAGTCTGCTGGATGTGGGTGGCGCAGGACCGGCCATTGTGGCACGCTTTGGGAGAGGCCTATGTCCAGCAGTGGGTGTCTTTCCGTTGATATGATGATGATGATAGGAGATATTTCACAACCTTAAATTGACATAATATTGCCAAGATAATAAGTAATGATGCTGTTCTATGGCAATCTTCTTTACATATAGAGCTCTCAATGTACAACAAATTGTCATTGCCACATAACAACTGTCAATGTGATGAAAGGAAAGGTTAGTATAGGATGTTAATCTTAAATTATCTGATGTATTGGCAGTTTTTAATTTCATATATTACAAGTACATATTATACAACAATTCAAAGACAGCACTGTGAATTTCTAAACTTTCTCCATCAACTTTTATCTTAGAGTCACTCTTCTCAGGTAAAGGAAATTTTAAAATCGGTTTGGTGGTTCCAGAGATTACCCATTACTTTGGCAACCATTACATACAAAGTTACAATCTCAAGTTTTCCTCTTTGTAATATTAGTATAGACAATGTTCTTCAGATAACCTGGAGAGGATTATTATGATGCAGCACACCGGCAGAGCACCTGCTAAATCGAGCATACAAATCACTGAACCCTTGCAACTACATCTGCATGAGGCCACGCATAAAGTGGGTGTTAGGAGCCCATGGGGTAATCTGGTCAACAACAATAGGACATGAAGTCACCATCCTCAGCATTGGGGGAAGGACTGATGATGATGATGATAGATAATTCGGCAATAATCATCTGCCAAATATGATAATGTGCCCAGTGAAAAATAAAATTAGATACAAAACAAACATCAATTTTAATAAGCACAATAATTGAAACTTAGTAAATCGTTCATTATTTTTGGCTTTCCAATTGCTGAGTGGTTTTTCTTCCTTTTCTTATTCTGCATACTCAACTGAACACAATTCCATTTTTTTTGGTTTGTCTTTACACATCATATTATAATTATTATGTTCCTTGGTTGAGAAAATCCATGGCCCATGAAAATCCATACCTAAAATAAATTATTATATAGATTAGGTTTTTACAACAAAAAAGTTTATAACTGTAGTATTACATTAAATAGGTACACAAAAGAGTGAGTTTGTCTTATAGCTCAAGCCCTAGCTTGAGACATACTGTGCCCTAGCACAGTATGTCTTCTCACTCATATTTGGAGCAGCCCAACTGGAGAACAACCTCTACCTTCCAGAAGACAGTGTTGTGTTTGTGATGGTTAGTAAGGTCACCCACTGTGAGGAATCTACGTAAGTCTCTCACTGTCAATGCAACGAATCTCCAAATCAATAAAGCATATTAGTATCATAACTTACCAAATCTTATTATTAGTTTTATGCTCATTAATGAGTGCGCGAGTCGTGGGGTAGGACAGGTTAAGCTGTCCTATGAGAGGCATCAGCGTTTGTTTTGTAACCACTCGATTGTAGGATTGAGAATACGATTCGGTTTTGGTAAATGCCTTTACAAATCAATGATCTTCACTTCACAAACACCACGTCCAGCGTTTTCGCTATTGTATCCTTATTGTTGGTTATAATTTATTCGGGAATCACGGAGTAGAGTATAACGTAGTGTTTATATTCTCTTTGTAGAGTAGGTGCCGGTTATGTACGGCCATGATAATGCACGGCCATGATAATGTACAGCCCAATAATTCGCGTCCAATGTACGTGAATGATTGGATCGTGCATTATCAGCCCGGACAAATTTTAATGTGGCATCCCCCCGTACCGAGTTTCCTCAGGGTGATAATACACGGCCCAATAATATGAGTACAATGTATAATGTAATGTATGTTAAATGTGATACACACACACAAACACACACACACACAAACACACACACACACACTTACCACATAGTATAATATAAAATGTTTACTTTCTAATTTATATTTTAAGTTACTTATGCCTACACCTAAATCACAACATGTGGAAGAGCGGTGATCTTCTTAGCACAAGTATATTATATACTTAAAAAGAGGCACCAGCACAGATACTTGTATATGTATTTAAGTTACTGAAATAAATTATTTTATTTTTTGATATATAGCACAAATATATGCAATTTGTCAAACCAACTTGATGTAGTTAAGGCTATTATACAACTAGCAATTTGTCACAGCAATCTACCGACGCAGCTGTAAAGTCAGTTTGAAGGCGGTTGTTGTGACAAAATGTTATACTACGTTTACAAAGCCGAAGTCAGCAGGGAAGTTGGAAGGGAAGTGGGCAGAACGGGCGTAATACCGCATTTTACGCCCATTCTGCCTACACTTCCCTGCTCACTTCGGCATAGTGTAAACTAGGCATTAGATGTATAGAACTCCTTAAAATCATCATCCTCCTAGCGTTATTCCTGGTTGTGCCCTAAAGTAGCCCCGGGTCCGTTTTGGCAAGTTTTGACCGCCACCGCAGGCAGTGTGATTCAGGCCTTGGAATGAAAGATATATACGGTTTCCTCATAGACGGCCATACACGATGATTAAATACTGATGATCCACCATAGTTGTCTCTTTCTATTGCATTTTGTAGAAAGAGACAGCTATGGTGGATCATCAGTATTTAATCACCGTGTATTGGCCGCCATTCCAACTATAGTAAGTGGTTGTGTCAATTTGCTAGGCGTGTAAGGCCTGAGTCACACTGGCCCGGCCTGCGGTGGCGGTTAATAGTAAATTTGATAGCTAATGACAAGTTTACTATTGACCGCCGCGGCCAGGCCGCGCCAGTCTGTGAGAGACTTCATGGCTCTTACTAAAGCAAGTTGGTGCGACAAATAATATAGAACGCCATAACGTGCGCCCACTTTTATCATCGTGATATTTTTCTAGCTGTCTGTCATAACCTATTAAAGATAGAGAAGCTAGAAATATATCACCGTACAATTTCGAGTATCACAATATGATTATAATAAAAATATTGCTAAAATACTCAAGTGTCAATCAAGTAATTGAGAAAGAGAATGCGCATGGATCGCGTGATAATACTTCACCGTGTATGGGCGCCATCCATCAAACAGAATCGTGTGGTGTGGCTTTAGTCGCTGATAGATTATTTCTTATCTTTGGGTGGATTTTAAAATTATCCGGATTTTCTGCTCTTTTATCTCAATCCTGTAATACACGTCAATATGCCTGTGATTGGGATTGTAAAATGAGTGGGTCGCCTGATAATACTCACTGTGTAATGGCCGCCATGGTCGAAACAATGCAAGACCGTTTAAGGAGACGCTACACGGGCCGATATCGGCCGGACTGCACACCAGCCGACGCGTGATTCAGTCCGTGTGGATACGTGTCGGAAGCACGGCGGCCGGCCAAATCAAGGTCACTCCATACTAGATTTTCTGTGACGTTGCTTGGCCGTCCGGAAAATTCGTAGGTGTAGCGTTTCCTTTAGGCCTCTCACACACTGGTGTGGCCTGCGGTGGCGGTCAATAGTAAATTTAACAGCTAATGACAAGTTTACTATTGTCCGCCACCGCAGGCCGCGCCAGTGTGGTGCAGGCTTAAGCCCTGTCACACACTGGCGCGGCCTGACCGCGGCGGACAATAGAAGAGTTGTCTAATGCTGTCAAATTTACTATGGTCCGCCACCGTAGCCCGCACCAGTGTAATTCAGGCCTAACAGCTCTTATGGTGGGCACACACTGAACAAAAGAACGAACGCGAACCATTACACGCTGCACGGTGTCCGGCAAAACCAGAGTCCTCCGTGGTCGCCCGTCTATATACGCCTTTAAATAATCAAGTTGTACTTACTACTTTTTTAAAACCTATGATTAAAATATCGAAATATATAATATAATAATACAATGTAAACATACTTCGTAACGTTTCATTATATTATTTAATAATTTCCACAAAATATTTGACTGACTATGAATTAATTGATATTATATTGGCTGTTTGGAGCCTTTTTTGTCTTACATGCGCGCGCATAGGTATTTCAATATCAAAGTAAGTAGGTATATAGGTACAAAAAAAAGTTCGCGCCATTATTTATTCATTTCATATCATAGGTATCATACTTAACTCGTGTAGTGTAGGTTAATATAAATATTAAATGCTGCAAAGAATGGTCAGCGAAAACGTAAGTAGGTACCTTATAATCTAATGTAATGTGTTTTCCTCGCGAGTGAAATAGGTAGGTAGGTACTAGGTACGTTGTACTTCGTACAAAACATGCGTGCCTTGATCCTTAAGGTGTAGTTACATATAACTTACCTATATGGTATAAGTTAACCCTTAGCGATTAGCGATGGCTTAGCGTGGCCTGCGGTGGCCGTCAATATAAAACTTGACTGCTAATTTCAAGTTTACTTTCAGAGTGAATCACACAAGACGCGTCAGTGTGATTCAGGCTTCAAGCCTCTCACAGACTAGCGCGGCCGTCAATAGTAAACTATATAACCCTCCTCTCCTTCGGCAGTCGGGTAATAATAATCGTATAGTTTATTACTGACGTTACCGCAGGCCACGCCTTACTGGCGCGGCCCGCGGTGGCAGTCAATAGTAAATTTGACAATAGCTGTCAAGTTTACTATTGACCTGGCCGAATTGAATTCATCACATCAATCTTGGTCCGGGGCAATAATTGGAAGCCACTTTTGTTCGGGCTCATAATGCACGGCCCAAAAAAGTGGTACATTATCTGGCCGTGTATTACATAAGTATTTATGTTAATTGGCTCCATACACTCTAGCGCCTCTAGCACCGATTTCATACGCGGTACCATGGCGGTAGCCGTCATTCCGCTTAGGCATGCTCTTGATAATGGGCCATCAATACCTCATGACCCATCATACAGGATACAACTATGCGTTAAAGGGAGAAAGGGCCTACTTTTATCTCATCCGCATAAGTACTGCCGCCGTGATGGTAGTTTGTGTTCGTCGTCATTTAAGTAGAGGAACCTTTACATGTGGCCTGCCAAGCAGAATTTCGCAACGGAATTCTGCCTGTGGGTAGCTATATGACCGACTGCAATGGATAATACGTACATGCCATACCATGCCACGACGACCGAGAGCCCCAGCTAGCACGATAGCTTTTATCGTCAAGTTTTATGGCGAAAATGTACTGAACCGTCACGTAAAACTTGACACTAAAACCTATCGCGCTATTAGGACCTGCACGGCTATCACAAGACGGCACGCGAGCTCTCTCGATTTTTCTCGCACTATCTGTCTCTCTCTTATTAGAAAACTTAGAAAGAGATGTATAGTGGGAGAAAAATCGAGAGAGCTCGCGCGCCGTCTTGTGATAGCCGTGCTGTGGCGACAAAACATATAATCCTACTAAATAATGTTTCCTCACGACTGTGAATGTATGACTATATTTGTAGCAAAATTGATCAGGAATATGGATTCCAATTGAGGTAGGCCGACGACCCACATAGCCTGTTCACACAGATGTTACAATAGCTACAAAAATGACTCCTTATCAGTGGCAGTTTATCGAACATAATTTATATACATATGTATAGGTGTATAGACCGTTAACTGTTGTATTGTTTACAGGAAGAACAGAACGTTTATTTTGGTTCCCGATTTTGAGTCAAGAAAGCATTCGAAAGTAACTACTTATACTAGAGACATGACCCAATAAAGAATAAAATGGTTCGCAGAAAGACAAATCTTTCACGTCGCACTCGGGTCGCTATAAAGAGAAGACGAGAGAGCGTTCGCAAAGCAGAGGCTCGAATATCAGAGGAGCTTACTCAAAGCTCAGCGACTTCAGACTTAGAACAAGATGCTATCTCCCAGACTTCAGAGACATTTACATCGAATTGTGCGCGTTTGTCTGCTACCAGAGAAAAAGACGCCATGCCACGGACATCGCAAACATTTACACCAAGTTCTGCAGGTTTGTCTACAAGTGGAAACGAAGACGCCATGTCACGGACTTCACAGAGATTTATACCAAATTCTGCAGGTTTGCCTGCAATCAGAGACGATGAAGTCATATCACAGGCTTCACAAACATTTACACCAAATTCGGCGCGTTTGTCCGCAAGCAGCGGTGAAGATGCCATGTCACGGCCTTCACAAACATTTAAACCAAGCTCGGCGCGTTTGTCCGCAAGCAGCGGCGAAAGCGCCATGTCACGGCCCTCACAAACATTTACACCAAACTCGGTCCATTTCTCCACAAGCAGCGGTGAAGACGCTGTGGCGCGAGCTTCGCAAACATTCACATCAAGCTCGGTGCATTTGTCTACAAGCAGAGACGAAGATGTCACATCACAAACATTTACACCAAGGTCGGCGCGTTTGATCGCAAGTAGCGGTGAAGACGCCATGTCACGGGCCTCACAAACATTCACACTAAGCTCGGCGCGTTTGTCCGCAAGCAGCAGTGAAGTTGCCACATCACAATCGTTACAAGCATTTACACCAAGCTTGGCGCGTTTGTCCGCAAGCAGCAGTGAAGACGCCGTTGCACAAGCTTCGCAAACATTTACACCAAGCTCGGCGCATTTCTTCGCAAGCAACGGTGAAGACGCTGTGTCGCAGGCTTCGCAAACATTTACACCAACCTCGGCGCATTTCTCCGCAAGCAACGGTGAAGATGAAGATGCTGCGTCACGAGCTTCGCAAACATTTACCCCAAGTTCGGTGCATTTCTTCATAAGCAGCAGTGAAGACGCTGTGGCGCGAGCTTCGCAAACATTTACACCAAGCTCGGCGCATTTCTTCGCAAGCAACGGTGAAGACGCTGTGTCGCAGGCTTCGCAAACATTTACACCAACCTCGGCGCATTTCTCCGCAAGCAACGGTGAAGATGAAGATGCTGCGTCACGAGCTTCGCAAACATTTACCCCAAGTTCGGTGCATTTCTCCATAAGCAGCAGTGAAGACGCTGTGGCGCAGGCTTCGCAAACATTTACACCAACCTCGGCGCATTTCTCCGCAAGCAACGGTGAAGATGAAGATGCTGCGTCACGAGCTTCGCAAACATTTACCCCAAGTTCGGTGCATTTCTCCATAAGCAGCAGTGAAGACGCTGTGGCGCGAGCTTCGCAAACATTTACACCAAGCTCGGCGCCTTTGTCTACAAGCAGAGACGAAGACATCATATCACAAACGTTTACACCTAGCTCGGCGCGTTTGTTCGCAAGCAGCGGTGAAGACGCCATGTCACAAGCTTCGCAAACATTTATACCAAGTTCGGCGCGTTTGTCCGCAGGCAGCGGTGTAGTCGCCATGTCACAGGTTTCGCAGACATTTGCACCGAGCCCGGTGCCTTTCTCCGCAAGCGGCGATGAAGATGCCATGTCACGGGCTTCGCAGACATTTACACCAAGCTCCGCACATTTTAATGAAGAAGAAAACCTCATACAACTTCGATGGGATCAAATAGAAAATAGTGGTTTTGCCTACTTACCTAATATTAATTACCAAGAATTTGCCTCAGTTGGGAGAATGGTTAATGTTTGCGGTAATTGTCAAGCTTTGAAGTGGGCAAAAGAATCGATGGGATTCTGTTGTTCAGGTGGCAAAGTTCGTTTTGATTTATTTTCAAATCCGCCTGAACTTATAAAGTCACTTTTGAATGGAGAACATCCATTATCACAACAATTTCTAGCCAATATTCGTACATATAATGCCGCTTTTCAAATGACGTCTTTTGGTGCAAAACAGGTGATACACGGGACATTTATGCCTACCTTTAAAGTGCAAGGACAAGTGTATCACCTAATAGGATCTTTATTGCCCGAAGAAAATCCTAAATTTTTGCAAATTTATTTTGTTTCCGATTACCAAGAGCAGGCTAATATCAGGAACCAACACTTCACAAATTTAAACTCCGGTCTCATATTTGATCTTCAGGAGATGCTTCATCAGTCTAACCATTACTTGTCCGATTTTAAGGCCGCATTGGAATCTATACCTCCTGATCAGCAGGAGGAGTACAAATTTGTTATAAGTGCTGATAAACGACCTCCTACAGAACACCGCGGTCGCTACAACCCTCCTTCTACCAACGAAGTAGCTGTTGTTCTGGTAGACCAACAGTGCGACAAACGTGATATTGTCTTACGTGCACGAGATAACCGTCTGAAACGTATAAGTGAAACCCATCGTTCTTACGATTCATTACAATATCCGCTTATTTACTGTCGCGGTGAAGATGGTTATAACTTTGCAATACGACAACTTGATCCTACCACTGGGGCAATACGAAACGACAAAAAAGCCACGGCGCTACAATTTTACTGCTACCTTTTGCAGGTCCGACTAAACAGATTTACGTATTTACAACGTTTTCGCGGTCTATTTTCTCAATTCATTGTTGACATGTACGCAAAAATCGAAACTGAGCGTTTAGTTTATATCCGCACTCATCAAAGGCAGTTACGAGCTGAGAATTATGCAGATCTCCAAGATGCACTGCAAAATGATACTAATTCCGAGAACATGGGGCGCTTGGTAATTTTACCTTCAAGCTTCATCGGAAGTCCACGTAACATGCACGAGCAAGTGCAAGACGCACTTTCGTATGTTCGCAAATATGGTAAGCCAGACTTATTTATCACTGCTACTACAAATCCTAAATGGAATGAAATAACTCAAGAGCTGCTGCCAGGTCAAGTTCCGTATGACCGACACGACTTAATAAGTAGAGTTTTTCATTTAAAACTTAAATTATTAATTAATTTACTCACAAAAGAAAAAATGTATGGCGCATCTTTGTGCTTTACATATAACATTGAATGGCAAAAGCGAGGACTACCACACGCTCATATACTTTTATGGCTTAAAGAAAAAATACGTCCCCATGACGTAGATAAAGTAATAAGCGCAGAAATACCAAATCCCATTTCAGATCCTGCTTTACACGCAATTGTGAAGCAACACATGATTCACGGACCTTGTGGCCCTTTAAACAATAGCTCTCCTTGCATGCAGGACGGACGATGTGTTAAAAAATTTCCGAAAAGCCTACTACAAGAGACAATTACAGGTGAAGATGGTTATCCTAAATACCGGCGACGTGCTCCAGACCATGGAGGGTTTACTGCAATGCTACGGTTGTTGGAAGTAGACAATCGGTGGGTTGTACCATTCTCACCTGTATTGTCGAGAACGTTTCAGGGTCATGTAAACGTGGAACTGTGTAACAGTATAAAATCGATTAAATACATTTTCAAGTATGTAAATAAAGGAACCGATCAGGCTACGCTTGCTACAAGTAATGACCGTGACGAAGTAACCAGATTCCAAACGGGGCGTTACATTAGTTCCTCGGAAGCAGCATGGCGGATATTCAGTTTTCCGATTTTTGAACGATTTCCGCCTGTGATACACCTAAACGTTCACGTAGAAGGTGGGCAACGTATTTATTTCAATACAAACAATTTAACAGAACAGTTAGAGAATCCCAGGCAAACAACATTAACGGCATTCTTTTCGTTATGCGAGGCAGACGATTTTGCAAAAACATTGCTTTATGACGAAGTTCCATCGTACTATACGTATGACAAACAACACGGATTGTTTACACGCCGGCGACGTGGAACGCCTGTTGAAAATTTTCCCTCCATCATGAGAGAACACGTTATTGGAAGGGTGTACACCGTGCACCCCAATAACGCAGAATGTTTTTATGTGCGGTTGCTTTTGCACAATGTTAGAGGACCGACGTCTTTTTCAGATTTAAAAATTTTCAATGGCACCGAGTACCCGACTTTCCAGGCAGCTTGTCGGGCTCGCGGACTATTGGACGATGACCAGCATTGGGACGAAGCTCTATCAGAAGCATCACTTGGTGATAGTCCACATCGTTTACGACAGTTGTTTGCCGTGATGTTAGTTTTTTGCGGGATTTCCGACGCCAATCACCTGTGGCTAAAATACCAAAACTACTTGGCAGAGGACTATTTACGCACATCAGGTCCTGAAACTCATCACGAGCTCGATGACCGCATGCGCAATATCAAATTAAACTGTTGTTTGTGTGACTTGCAAGAAATTGTCATCTCAATTGGCGGCCACCCGTTACCACACTACGGTCTGCCTGAGCCTGACCTGAATGAAACCGACACTCATAGAGAATACGCAACCGAAGTTAATTATAACTTCGCAGAACTTACTGTTGCTCTTGAAGGGGTTTCAAGCCTCACAACAGAACAAAAAGGAGTTTTTGATATAATATTCCAAAGTGTTTCAAATGCATCCGGAGGATTGTATTTTTTGGATGCCCCGGGAGGCACAGGAAAGACTTTTTTGACGAAACTCATTCTTGCACAAGTTCGAATCCAAGGTCAAATTGCCTTAGCTGTGGCATCATCTGGAATTGCGGCCACGTTACTGCCCGGAGGAAAAACTGCACATTCCATGCTAAAAATTCCCATACAATTAGATGTCACTGAAACTCCCGTCTGCGACATTTCGCGCAATTGTGAAAAGGCTAAAGTATTGCGTGACAGTGTACTAATTGTATGGGATGAGTGCACAATGGCGCATCGCAAAGCAATTGAAGCAGTAAATAGAACGCTTCAAGACATACGCCAAAATAACCAACTCATGGGCGGGCTTACTGTACTCTTCTGTGGAGATTTTCGCCAAACATTACCAGTCGTAACCCGTGGAACGAGAGCGGATGAAGTGAATGCTTGCTTTAAAAAATCTGATCTGTGGCCATATGTTAACAAATTAAATTTAACAACCAATATGCGAGCTCTACTGGGGGGAAATATAAATGCTCAACAGTTCTCCGAATTGTTGCTAAGCATAGGCGAAGGCAGATATCCCGTAGTAGAAGGCAAAATAACTTTAACAAACGACATATGTAAATTGGTATCCAATCTCAACGAACTTATTTCGTCGGTGTATGGCGACCCACATGACATAATAAATCAGGAGAACAGCTGGCTTTGCGAGCGAGCCATTCTTACGCCTCGGAATGATCAGGCGACAACAATCAACTCAAACATAATGGAAAAAGTTGAAGGGCAGTTCCACACTTATACCTCGATAAACCGAGTAATCGATCGAGAAGAGGCTACAACGTACCCGGTAGAATTTTTAAACTCATTATCAGCGTCTGGTCTCCCAGCGCATGAACTCAAACTCAAAATAGGCGTACCTATCATTTTAATGCGAAATTTAAGCCCCCCAAAATTATGCAACGGAACGCGTTTAAAAGTAGTTGCGTTACAGAGGAACGTAATCGAAGCGGAAATACTTACCGGTTGCGGTGCAGGAGAATGTGTTTTTATTCCGCGCATTCCAATAATTCCCAATAATTACCCATTTCAATTTAAACGGATTCAACTGCCTGTTAGTGTTGCTTTTGCCATGACCATCAACAAGGCCCAGGGCCAGACATTGCGCAAAGCAGGCATAGATCTCACTAGCAGCTGTTTCTCGCACGGTCAACTCTACGTTGCTCTCTCTCGAGTCAGCGATGCCGCTGATGTATGTGTTTACACACCGGAGAATAAAACTTCTAACATAGTTTATCAAGAAGTTTTGCACTAAATAATTTATGCCGTACCTACTAAGTAACTCAGCGAACATACCGTCTCAGATTCATCATTGTCATTAATAGTGTACCGTCAAATTATGTAAATTATATATGTTTCGGAACACTTCCCGTGTGTAAATGCACGGTAATTAGGGGTTGATGGCGCCACAGGGGCCGTGAATCATGTTCGTAATTACAATAACATGTAGATCTGATACACATGTGATATCATCTATCTGTATGGTCCATATAAAAATGTGTAGTCAGGTAGGTAAACGTGGTTTCGGAACACTTCCCGTGTGTAATGCACGGTAATTAGGGGTTGATGGCGCCACAGGGGCCGTGTATCATGTTCGTAATTACAATAACATGTAGATCCGGGGGGCTAGCACACTAGGCTTTATGTCGCGTTTTACGTGACGTTTCAGTACATTTTCGCCGACATAAAACCTAGTGTGCTAGCTAGGCTGATACACATATGATATCATCTATCTGTATGGTCCATATAAAAATGTGTAGTCAGGTAGGTAAACGTGGCAAGCTTCGGTTTTGCCATTCAATAGTAAAAGCATAAATTATTCCCAAAAAACGTAACAATGTCTAACAATGTAATTCATCATTCATCAAGTGACTGCATTTTTACAAGCTTTTATTTAACTTGCACTTTAGACCAAGCGTTTAACTCAGATGGTCCCTGATCGGCGCGCGGCACAAGCGGGGAGACGTCAAAGGGTGTAGGGCGGTTAGTGGGCGGCAAGTCCTTACTTTTTGACGTCACCCCTGCTACTTTGCAGCATCAGCAGCGTCCACGCGCCGTCTGAGTTAAACGGTAGGGTATCTATAGTACCTAAGTAATATATAATGTTAATTTGTGTACATCAAATATGATCAACTTACAGAAGTATTTTTTTAACTAATGATACCTAATATATATATATATATATATATATATAAAGTTAGTCTGATGACGGAAACGGGAGGCCTTACCCTTAGAGACAACTACAAAAGGTAGTTTAAAAAAAATACACGTCTATTTAGACGTCAATCCGTCGTGTAGTCAATATTTATGACTAGTGGCCTTTTTAAAGTGTTGCTTGGACTGATCAAATTGTAACTTACCGACAAGCTTTACTGGTCATGATATCGATGATTTTCATAACAACTATCTGATAATGCTACGAATAATACGGTTTCCCAACCAAACTTATGTTCCTTACAATGTTGCGGCGAGAAATTGATGACTGTGTAAATAAATATTCGGACAGCAATATGTTAACCGTGTCTTAAAACAAAAAAAAATTTGAGAGTAACACGTTTATTTTTAGGCTGTATATTGATAGATATGTGTACCTAAGACATTATGTAGATGACACTACTGCCTACTTGCTAAATGTTATATAATTTTTATACTTTTTAATTAATTGTTTTAGTAGAAGCAAACGTGTCACTACCCACCACGTGGTTGCATGTACATGGCATGATTAAATACTAATGTGAAGACATACAGTCTTTCATACTAATAAGTAATAAAAAACTGTTACGTTGTACAATTCAAATCTAAAAATGCTGATTCGACTTTTAAATTAGATCATAGCATGCGAAACCCATAATTTGTAGATAAGGATGTAGATATGTCTTTTATAATGATTATACCTTTTTTTACAAATTGTTCTATTTTTTATAGGCACATATAGTTAAACTCAGTTTTATACAGATCCGTTAAAAGCCGTCAATTTCTGTAAATAAGTAAAGTAAAAATAATATTGACTTATTAAAATTTACACCGACATTAGATATAACGGATTTAAGTAAAACTTGAACGCATAGTTGCGTCCTGTATGCTGAGCTGGCCATAATCCGACAATTCGACCGAAGTTCTGTATAAATTTTATACAGAACTTCGGTCGAATTGTCGGAATACTATAAAACCTGTCACAAGCTAACGCGACCTGCGGTGGCGGCCAATTGTTTACTATGATAATTAATGTTTCAGACACACGCGGCCTTGATTATCATAGTAGCTATACATCTGGCCGCCACCACAAGCCGCGCTTATTTTAGGCAGGCCTAATGAATAATCAATAAGTAGGTACCTATGTCCTCCATGGTCCAAAGAGAAGGAACACATTTAATCCTACGCAAACGAAGTCGCGGGTACAGCTAGTCATATTATAAATGCTCACGGAGCGTATGTTCTTAGTTTTAGCCACATTCATTCGCAGCACCTACTCCATATCTAATTTCAAAGCTCATAATCTCCACTTATAATAAATCTCTAAATTAAAAAAAGAATCAGCCAGTTTGAAACTAAGCTTTGCGCGGTTCGAATGTTCTCAGCATCCCATGAACGGAAAAATATGAAACATTTTATATAGGTACATTATTATTCTAGCTGCAACTTAGGATAGTTTTTATCCGACTGCGACAGTTAATTAATTTTCCGAAATATACGACTTCATTTAATTTTTCATTTATTTTTATTGAAATCAAACGCTGCTCCAACTGTCAGCTATAAGAACCGTCAAATTTTCGTCAAAATGGCGGAATTGCTTTGCCTTTCACTTATTAATAATTTAAATCCCGTCTACGATAGACCTTTACGAGACAAATGCTAAAATATAAACCATAAAAAAATATTCGATTCTGATATGAGAACTTATATGCGCAAATGTCGTTTTATGTCGTAATTTCAATAAATGAAATCAACAAATTTGAACAATATAATTAACACGAATTTGTTTTTTTTGAATGACAATGGCACGCGCTCGGCGCATTCAGCCAAAGTACCTGCGGCGCCGAAACCGATACTCAATGTTCATATATTTGCATCCCTGTCACTCGAGTATGGTTAGTGCGATAGAGATAGAGATACCCGAATATTTTCGAATTCCGAAGTTCGTGGTTATAGCTCAGGAATCGAAAATATGGTAAATAATCATAATGTATTTTCTCGAAAAATAATTTAAAATAAATATAGTCAAATGGAGAAAAAAACAAAGCAAGAGGTTATATAGGTAATGATTAAGTTATAAGAGTCCAAAGTTTTAATAGGGGGTATGTTCTGTCCCTTTTCCGCAAAACGCACCTTCATATGAAACGATTGTTTTTTACTATGACGCTCGAGTATATTGACGTCACAGTCCCTCATCGTTTTCTCACTCTAACAAGCGACATTAAAACGGATGTAGCTTCATAATTTTTTGAGATATTTGAATGGGAGTTTCATTATCTTCTGTCTATTTATACATAATAAATGCCTATGTCCTGACTGACTTATTCACTCAATCACTCACTCACTCACTCATCAACGCACAGCCGAAACTACTAATCTTAGAGAGTTGATTTTTGCACAGTATGTTGCTTTTATAACGTGGGCTAGGGATAAAAAGGGATTTTTGAAAATTCTACCCCTAAGGGTACCCCCTTATTAATGGGGGTGCAAAGTTTGTATGGGAGAACCTTTTTTTTTTGAGCTATAGACTTAAACTTTGTAGAAAAATTAGTTATTAGAATACAAATGAAACACTTTCAGCGTTTTGGAAAATTCCACCCCTACGGGGGTAAAATAGGGGTGCAAGGTTTGTATGGGGGAAACATTTTTTTTTAAATAGAGACTTAAAACTTTGTAGAAAGATCAGTCATTAGAATACAAATAAAGAACTTTCAGGGTTTTAGAAAATTCTACCCCTAAAGGGGTAAAATAGAGTGCAAAGTTTGTATGGGGGAAACATTTTTTTTTTAAATAGAGACTAAAAACTTTGTAGAAAGATCAGTCATTAGAATACAAATAAAGAACTTTCAGGGTTTTAGAAAATTCTACCCCTAAAGGGGTAAAATAGAGTGCAAAGTTTGTATGGGAAAAACTACTTTTTTTTTAAATAGAGACTTAAAACTTTGTAGAGAAATTATTCATTAGAATACAAATAAAGTACCTAGATTCAGTGTTTTAAAAAAATCTACCCCTAAGGGGGTAAAATAGGGGTGCAAATTTTGTATGGGGGAAACAATTTTTTTTTAAATAGAGACTTAAAACTTTGTAGAAAGATTAGTCATCAGAATACAAATTAAGTACTTTCAGCGGTTTAGAAAATTCTACCCCTAAAAATAGCGGGCTAAAATAGGGGTGCAAAGTTTGTATGTGGGAAACTATTTTTTTTAGCTAGAGTCCTAAAACTTTGTATAAAGATTATTTAAATACAAAGAAAGTACTCTCAGCGTTTTGGAAAATTTCACCCCTAAGGGGGTAAAATAGGGTGCAAAGTTTGTATGGGAAAAACATATTTTTTTTTTAATAGAGACTTAAAATTTTAACGAAAAATTACTTATTAGAACATGAAAAATACTACATTCGGCGTTTTACAAAAATCATTCCCTAAGGGGGTTAAAAAAGGGTGCAAGGTTTGTATGGGGAACACTTTTTCTGAGCTAGACACTTAAAACTTTGTAGAAAGATTACTTATAAAAATACAAAAAAAAAGACTTTCAGCGTTTTGAAAAAATTTATCCCTAAGGGGGATAAAAAGGGGTGCAAAGTTTTTATCAGGGAAAGTTTATGTTTTTGAGTTAGAGACTTGAAACTTTGTAGAAAGATTACTTATTAAAATACAAAAAATGAACACAAATCGTTTTAGAAAATTCCACCCCTAATAGGGTTAAAAAGGAGAGCAAGCTTTGCATGGGCAACACTTTTTTTTGAGTTAGACTTAAAACTTTGCAAAAAGATTACTTATTAGAATACTAAAAAAGAACTTTCAGCGTTTTAGAAAACTCCATCCCTAAGGGGATCCTTAAGATCCTTAAGAAGGGTAGCCAGTGTTGTGTGGGAAAAACTTTTTTTTTTACTAGACTTAAAACTATTCAAAATGTTACTTATTAAAATTAATAATAAAGTACTTTCAGAGTTTTAGAAAATTCCACCCCTAAGGGGGTTAAGAAAACTTTGTATGGGCAACACTTTTTTTGAGCTAGAGACTTAAAAGTTTACGAAAAAAGTTCTTTCAGCGATTAGAAAAATTCAACCTCTAAGGGGGTTTAAAAGGGGGTTCAAATTTTAAATGACGAGCAATAAAATTTTAAAGTGTGAGTAAGAGATTTTTAACTTCGGTCTTATTCTGTACGTTAAAAGACTACAAAACTGATTTCAGAGTTTTTCCAAATTCATCCCCTAAGAGTGTTAAAATTGGTTCAAAGTTTGAGTATTTCAAGGCATTTTTAAAGTATGAGATTTTTAACTTTGGTTTTAGACTGTTTGTTCACAAACTAGAAAATGAACATCAACTTTTTTTTTAATTATCCCCTAAAAGAGGGTTCAAATTTTGTATTGAGAGAAATCATTTTCTAAGACGATAAAAAGTTCTACGCGGACGAAGTCGCGGGCAACAGCTAGTATTATCTAAATATTTGGTAAAACATTACTATCAACATTTGTTACCTTAACATTAACACGTAAGTCATCAATTTACGCCCCCGTCCATCAACGCCATGACAGCAATCGGGTCATTCCGGACACCTATCGGTAGCGGCGCGTGCGCCGGAACCGGGCGTTTAACAAACATGGCGGACTTCCGGCGCCGGCGCGGACCCCACACCTGCATAAATCGCTTTTTCAAAAGGTCTTAAATACTTATAAGGATAGTGAGAAACCTTTGGAACTTCATCACTTGCCTTGACACTCGTTATGTCAATTAAAGAGGATCAGTTTGAGACTTATAGGTACGATTCGCATGCCAAGGCGTGCAGATTTGCAAAACACACTTCGAGCAGGCACTGAGGCCGTACACTTAATTAATACTTAGGTAAGTACACTTATGGATCGGCGCCGTCGCTGCCAAAAGTACTTACGGGTATTATCAAAACGCGATTAAAATGGGATTTGAGGTGACAGTTTTTCCATATAAATCACAAGTCTTTATGACATTGGTATAGGACTGAATATCACCTGGCCTGTGACAAAAAGATTAGGTATAATTCCAAGCGCTCCTTACTTAACTCATTGAAAACAATTCGGCAAGCGATTTGCAGTATTGTGGAGTTCGGCTTTTAGTTAGCAGTTGTGACACGCTGAGATAGGATACCATCAATATTACATTTTAGTAATAGATTGGAGTAGTAATCGCCGCTTTTCCCCTTTCTCTATCAATCTTTTGATCTTACTTGTCACTTAATACGACGTCGTCGCAGCCACTTTGCCATAAACTTGGTTGAATCTTTGGAGACAATATGGTGAGAACGTTACTCTTGCTTTCCAAATATGGGTTCCATTACAGGGCATAGGTAAAGTTATTCGAAGTTGATGTAGGTTAATTGGATTTAGGTTAAAACGGCAATTAAAACCTTTTTCTTTGGTAGGACTGTAAAGGGCTTGAGAAAGTGATGCGTGACGGGAATGTGTTGATAATATTCATTATTCAACTCACAATCAATTTAATTGGTAGAAATTGTCCCATATTCTACGAAAGTCAAACTGACCATTACTGATGTGATGACAGTTGAAATAATACATTATTTTATGAATAATGCATTTTTACCCTTCTATAGTTTTTAAGAAAAGATTCGGTGTAAAAATCTGGTGAATTACTGACTGCTGCGAAGAATTGCGCTTAAGAAAAAATGCGAATGGGAAACCTAGAATAATTCTCTAAAATTAGGTCATTCTCCGAGACATTCGCCTGACTTCCATGGCCATTTTTTTACTGACGTTAATTGGATAGTTCGTCGGTAAATTGATAAAATACCTTCAAATAAATATAAATTGATTGAGGTCGCACCTGGATATCCAGCAGAGCGAAAAATATATCAACGATAAAAGTCAGGGGACACGGAAATCAGAAAACGCTTAATCGGCTGGGGAAAATTGGTTTACAATAATATTAAATAAATTCAATTGAAAGATTTGACCTGAACAAGCGCACGTACATTTAAATAGCAAGGTCAAAAGGGCTTGTAAAAATAATAACACTCATAAATTTCTCTGACGAAACATGACTTCCATGTATGTACGTTTTTCTCATTTCTGTGCATTATTTCTGATGTCAAAAAGTCCATGGAAATACTTGGAAGTCAGATACACGGTAATCAGAAATCCCCTAAGAGGGTGTAATTGGGGTTGTAATTTTCGGGATAAAACTATCCTATGTCCTTCCCCAAGACTCCAACTCGCTATACCCTAAACGGGTTCCATCCAAATTTTCACCCCTCATTTCACCCCCTCAGGAGATGATTTTTCAAGATAAAAACTATGCATTGTCCTTCCCTGGGAATCCTTCTATCTCTGTACCAACGTTTAACTAAATGGGATTTATCCACATTTGCATCCCTATTTCATCCCCTTGGGGGATGATTTTCGGGATTCAAACTATCCATTGTCATTCTCCGGGACTCAAAGTATATCGATACCAAATTTGATCTAAACGGAGTCCATCCAAAATTTCACCCCCCATTTCACCCCCTTAGGGGAAGATTTCCGGAATAAAAACTATCCGATGTCCTTTACCAGAACTTAAACTACCTCTAAACCAAATTTTATCAAAATGGGTTACTTCCAAATTTTCACCACCCCATTTTACCCCCTTAAAGGAAGATTTTCGGGATTAAACCTATCCTTTGACCTTTCCTGGGACTCAAACTATTTATATACCAAATTTCCGCTTAATCGGTGCAGCGGTTTAAGTAGCTCCATACAAATTTCCACCCCCCATTTCATACCCTTAGGGGTTGATTATCGGGATAAAAACTACCTTATGTCCTTCCTTAGGACTCAAACTATCTCTATACCAAATTTCATCTTAATCGGTTCAGCCGTTTTCACGTGATGCGCGGTCACATAAACAGACAAACAGATAAACAGACAAAAATTTTAAAAACTGTTGGAACGTGTTCTGTTATCCATTCTAAGAATCCCTAGCCAATTTTTTTTCGAATATCTTCCATGTACAGACTTTCGACCCTCTTCAGCTTTATTATATGTATAGATAGATAGATGTATAGATCATTTTTGAATTAAGTTTGTAATTTAATTATTTTTGTATCAAATTTTATGTCATCAAATTCCTATGAGATTATCGTTTAAGACCCTTCTTTCAAATACAATAATAATAGACGAAATCGGTACGCGTGATAAAAAAAAAATCGCTGATAAATAAACAGGTTGCAAATTATTAGTACCAAAATGCAGATGGCGCTGTGGAACAGTAACTTCTACTATGAGCTGTTAAGATTGTTCAAGAATTAATGGGGTCGTGACGTGATAGCACCACCCTACATTAACAATCTACTATTTTTTTAGTTTGTTGACCTAAAACAGACTTAAGGAGGTTTTTAGTTACACGGAACTCTAATAACTGCAACTCTCCGTAGACCATTTCCTTGATATTGTAGCAGAGGTTGCTAAGGAAGCTTTTAGGATACTGAAGTATTGTATAAATAATAATAGAGGATATAAACGAGATTTGTTAAATATATTATGACTTTTGATGTAAGAGAAAATTTGCGAGTGACAATGACATATATCAAAACATTGATTGCTTAGAATCCATATAGACTTCTTCGAAGGAGGTTTCTACATTAATACTTTCCCTCAATCAAGGTTTTCATTGTCATCTTCATTGATTAGATTATAAGGTTTCAGTTAGTCCGATAAGACTTCTTAACTGAATCAGCCTTGGTCTTGGCATAGGTTTTGTTAGCATATCTGCTAACTGGCTGGTTGTGCTAGTACGCTCCACAATTATATTTCCTTCAAGAACTTTTTCTCTTACGAAGAAATGTCTGATTCTTATATGTTTAGTTCTCTTGTGGAGCTCGGGATTGTGTGCCAGACGAATTGCTGCTTCATTGTCAACTAGAAGTATTGGAACTTCTTTCAGCTCGGTGAGATCGGTGAATATTCGTTGTAGCCAAACAAGTTCTTTCGTTGCTTCGCTGGCTGCAACGATCTCGGCCTCTGTTGTTGAAATTGCCACAGATGCTTGTCTTTGGCTTAGCCATGATACTGCTCCTCCAGCATACAAACATATCACACCCGTGGTTGACCGCCCGGTTTGCTGATCTCCTCCGTGGTCAGCGTCACTGTAACCAACAATGAAGTCCTTGGTCGATTGGTCTGTCCTATGATACTTGATACCAAGGTTACTTGTGCCTTTCAAGTATCTTAAAATCTTCTTCACCATTAACCAATCTGATTCGTCAGGATTCTCAAGTTTTCTGGAAGCCACGCCCACTGCATATGCTATGTCTGGACGAGTTCCGACCATAAGGTATGACAAAGCACCAACTGCTTCACGATATGGAAAATCTTTCCTTTGTTCTACCACTTTCTCTGACTCAGTGTTCGATGTCACTGATTCCTTCTGAATAGGAGTTGAAAGTGGATTGCAGTCCGCCATATGGAATCGCTCCAGAATTTTCTTTGTATAACTTTCCTGTTTAATGGTTATAGATCCATCGCTATCTTGCTCAATTTCTAAACCTAGGTAATAAGATGCAGGCTTCGTAGTTATTTTCAGCTTTTTCCTCAAGTCTGCTAAAAATGCGTCTGTTACTTCTGCATCCGTAGCAGCTACCAGCCCATCATCCACGTACAACGTTATGAGCAATTTCTTTCCATTAACGTTTTTGACAAACAAACAACTGTCGGCGTCACATTGTTTGAAGTCTAGATCCAAAAGGATCTCAGCGAAGCAAGAGTTCCAGCAACGTGGGGCTTGCTTAAGTCCGTATAAACTACGTTTCAGTTTCCAAACTCTGTTTGAACCGTCATCAAAGCCATCTGGTTGTTGCATGTAGATCTCTTCTTGTAGTTTTCCGTACAAGAATGCCGTTGAGACGTCAAACTGTGTTAAGACCAATCTTTCCTTAGCTGCAACACTAATAAGCGCTCTTATTGTGCCCATTCTGGCAACCGGACTGAACGTTTGGTCATAGTCAACACCTTTTCTTTGCTTGAACCCTTTTACCACCAGGCGTGCTTTGTATTTATCTATAGAACCATCGGGATTTCGTTTAATCCGGAAAACCCACTTTGAGGAAAGCGCCTTTCTCTTAGGTGGTAGGGCACTCAGCATCCACACGTCATTGTCTTTGAGTGATGCAAGCTCTTTTTCCATTGCTTCCTTCCACTTTTCTTTCTGAGGGCTCTCAATTGCCTCTCTGTAATTCTCGGGGTTTGCGGAGCTGTTAACATTACACACATAGTCGTCGAGTTTAGCCGGTGCTCGAAGTGTCGATCTTTGCCTTAAGTTGTGATTGCGTGGCACGATGTCAAAGAATTCTTCAGGTTCAGCTGGCGCTCCTTCGTCAGCTATCACCAATTGCTCTGACCTCTCGTCACTAAGAGACGGCTCTTGTGCCGAGTTGATCGAATCTTCGACTATACTTTCCCCCTCAAAATCGAACGATAATGTGTTGTCTTCTTCTTGGAGACTTGAATGCTCGTTTTCGTTTCGTATCGGTTCACCAAATATTAATGTTGGACGGCTACTAACCGGTGGTTCTAATCTTATCTCCAGTGCATTTGGAGTTGGGGTATGCCGAGATATTTCTGGTATTTCGATCTCAGCATTTGCTCTGTAGAGTGGTTTTTCATCAAATATGACATCACGAGATCTAACGAGTCTATATTTGTTGTTCTCTACTGCTGCCCATATGCGATAACCGTCGTCATTATCATAACCAACGAGTCTTCCTTTGTAAGCTTTCTTAGAGAGTTTCTGTCTCTTTTGCTTGGGAATGTGGGAATAGCACGTGCTTCCAATTATCTTCAAATGAGTTATCTTGGGCTTCTTCCCATTCCATAACTCGTACGGCGACTTACTATCTACTCTAGACGGACCCGTTCTATTGATAATGTATGCCACCGTGTTTATTATTTCTGCCCAAAGCGCTCGAGGGAAACCGTCTCCACTGTACATGATAGTCCTTGCTGCTTCGACTAACGTGCGATTATCTCTTTCGCAGCAACCATTTTGCTCTGGTGTGTATGGCATTGTTAGTCTCTGCCTTATCCCATTCTTAGCAAGGATATCTCTGACGTCCTTATTGTCATATTCGCCTCCATTGTCGCTCAGGAGAGTTTTAATTGTATGACCTGTAGTTCGTACTTCTGAAATCATGTCTTTCAGCTTCTCTTTTACTTCTGACTTTGCTTTCATGAAGTATATGAGACGATAGCCCGAGTAATCATCTCGAAACAAAACGAAATACCGTAGATTTGTGATTGAGTTCGGAAATGGTCCGCAGACATCGCTATGAATGAGCTCACCGGGTTGTGATGCTCTAGTTCTGGTGCTGAACTTATGTCGGTGTGATTTTCCGAATAGGCAGCTTTCACACGTAGACTCATCTATGGGAAGCTCTATGCCCAACTCTCTCTTCACAAATGCTCTTATATGCCGTTTATTCTGGTGGGCAAATCTCTCATGATAGAGCTGTGTCTCTGTTGTTAGGTAAGTGACCATCTTCTTTGGTATAACATTTTTCACTTCTAATTTATAGAGACCACCGAATTTTTGTCGCTTGCCAACGACCTTGACAGTTCCGTTAATCAATATGCTGCAATTTTCAGTTGTTGATTCGAACTTACTGTCCGAGTTCTTGTCGTGAGCCGCTAGGACCGAGAACAGGTTTTTTTGTATACCTGGAACATACCAAACATCTTCTAAAGTAACTTGAGAGACTTTCCCTTTAATATTAGCTTCCAATACAATCGATCCTTTTCCTTTGGCTTGCAAAATGTTGCCATTGGCCGTTGTGACCGTATGTGAGTCATGGAATTGTTGGAAGGTCGTGAATAAGTCACCCCTGTTAGTGATGTGACTTGTGGCACCATTATCTACGTACCAATTGTCCTTGTCGTGCTCAACAGCCAAGACTTCATTCTGTACAAACATCACTGTCATATTTACTGCATGAGAGGTCGATGGCGTACTATCGCCTTTCAATGCACTGCTGTTCTTAGGCGGTTTGCCATCTTGAATCCATTTTTGACAATTCCTAACGCGATGACCAATCCTTGAACAGTAATTGCATCTAATCTTCTTATCTTTGTTCTTCTTCTCTTTTACAGCGTTTGAACTTGTGATAAGCGCTTCTTCATTAGGTACAGTGTTACCTTTTATTGATCTCTCATATGCACACAAGTGGTTGGTCAAACTCTCTATTGTTCTGTCTGCTTTGGGTACCAAGAGCCCGCTACTCTTAAAGGACGTATATTCTTCACTTAATGTGTCCAGTATCTTGCAAATCAATAGGAGTTCGGGTAACTCCTTTTTTTCTTTTTGCAAATCTAGATTAAGATCAGTCCATATATTCTTTAATTTACACATATGCGTCGCGATATCATCTTCAGGATTACGTTTAAATCCAAAGAAGCTCATGCATAGGTTGTAGCTTTTATCTTCACTGGTTCCGTCAAACAATCTGTGGAGTTCCAACCATACTTCTCGAGCAGTGTTGTACCGCATCACCTTTTGTAACGTCTCATCAGTCATATTGCTTGTCAATAGGAGTAATGCACTGCAGTCTGCCTTTGTAAAGGATGCAAGCTGGTCTCCTGCTCCTGCCGCTTCTCCATTGACCGGTTTCGTCATTCTACCCTCTACTATATCTAAAGCATGTGGAATGCTTCTCAGGGCTATACATATTTTATACTTCCACGTCGACCAATTGCTCTTTCCGTCGAGATTACCGATGAGCAGTTTCGTCGTTAAATTATCCATTTCCGGCGTAGCACATAACCTGATATTGTAGCAGAGGTTGCTAAGGAAGCTTTTAGGATACTGAAGTATTGTATAAATAATAATAGAGGATATAAACGAGATTTGTTAAATATATTATGACTTTTGATGTAAGAGAAAATTTGCGAGTGACAATGACATATATCAAAACATTGATTGCTTAGAATCCATATAGACTTCTTCGAAGGAGGTTTCTACATTAATATTCCTAAGCTTTGTAATCCAGCCAGCTAGCACTTGACACATTTGCTGGGCTTAACGAATTCTCTCTTTGATGCAAAGCCTGCATTACTGGGGGCATTACGTATGCAGAAACGTTGGGAACTTTGGTGTGAATTAAGGAAACAAGCTGTAAGGTTTAAGGTCTTATTGTTTTTGAACTTGGTACCTACTGTATGGAGGTGCTCAGAGGTCTCTAAGATACAATGGACTTTACAATTATTGTATTTATTCAATCAAGTACTTTGCAGTTTGGTCTCCCGGAGGCGTATTTCCGTTTGCGTGTTCAGTGGGAGGCATAGAAATCACGGATATTTTATTCCGTATAAAGTCAGTTCTGACGCTTCGTTCGGCTGCGAAAATATTTCAGAATTTGGTCGTATGGAAGTAGGTAGCATTAGCTTGTATAACCAATAAAAAACATTGACTGGATATTCTGTACAAGATTTACCCAATTTATTTATTTATCGTATGGCGGTTACACACTGGTATATTCGTATCGATGTCGCTGATAGGGTTCCAGTGTGCGCTGCGAGATTTCCAAAGAAATTCCGGATAACCGTACTTCCGTTTATTAAAAAGAAACTATAAACGAAATTGAGGATATTTTAAACAGCCCTGTCCCATATAATTACCGTTTGTCTTAAATATACGTGTTTAATACTTTACGGAAGACAGATCGCTTGTAAAGGGTTCATTTGGGCTCAGACGGAGGATTTACTCCGGGCGATAAATCAAAGATACGAACGGCACCATCGATGCGATGCGACTAACTGCTTGAAATATTACCCTGATCTTTCACCACGACGGTAATATACTGAAATAACGTCGTCAACACATGTACAAGATACGGGGAGTTAATACGATTAATTCTTGAATGTTATAAGTGTTATAACGCACGCATAAAGGTAACTGATGTCGTAACCTCACAATAGGATAGTAATTCTTTTAAAAATCCTTATATAATGTCCTAGTTTTCTCTTATTAAGATTGTAATGCACAAAAAGGCTATGACATCAAAGAGTTTGGGTAACCTACAATGAGAAGACGTATTCTATGCGGCTATTGTAAAATTGTTTTGCATGTTAACTGACTGAGGTATTAGTTGTTTTTTAGGGTAAAACGGGACCCTATTACTAAGACTCTGCTGTCCGTCCTTCTGTCTGTCTGTATGTCCGTCTGTCTGTATGTCCGTCTGTCACCAGGCTGTATCACATGATCCGTGATAGTTAGACAGTTAAAATTTTCACACATGATGTATTTCTGTGGCCGCTATAACAACAAATACTAAAAAAACAGAATAAAATAAATATTTATATTAAGGGGGCTCCCATACAACAAGTGTGATTTTTTTGCCGTTTTTTATAGATAATCCGTCCGTCTCGCACTTGGCCGGTTATTTTTCATTAATATATCCGCCTATTGATTGTATTGATGCGCATTTTGAATATACATTAGTAGTTTATGCAATCGTTATATAATGGATGCTTTTTAAGTCGAGTACCACGTTTAGGCCACGAAGCTTGCTGAGTGGCCTAATTAAGGTACGAGACTTAAAAAGCTAATTATATAACTATTGTATACAATACTTTTTCTACGAGTCAACGGAAATAATAATTTATTAAACAAACTTGGTATCTATTGAAAATCGCCCTGCTGAAATGAAGCGCAGCAGCTTAGTAATTTTGCGCGTTGATGTCTTCACAGTTATCTTATACAGCTCCTGGATTCATAAGATGACTGCTGGCGGTTATCTTATGAAACCATACGAGCTCCGTGACGAGCTCGTGGAGCTCCAGGATTAAAAAGTATGTGATCTTAGTTTCGTGTACGAAATCTTAATTCAAAGATTAAAGTCTACGAGTAGAAAAAAATATTACTATTTGCACTCACTAGTTAATATTTTTAAGTAAACTTAGTAAATAATGTTTTTTCTCATGTACCTAAGTCAATTAGTGTTATTCTTATGAGCAATAAAGAGGTTTAAACCGAAGTAGCCCTCATTCCACGCTAAATTTTAACGTCTGCTCAATAGACGTAAGATGGGGACTATTGGGGACATTGGATCTAAAAGATACATTTTGCATGATGAACAATGGTTTTGAAAGGGACATATAGATTCGTCGTGTCAATGCACACTGGACAACCATTAACCACTTACCGTTCCGGGCTGGATCTAGGTCAAATGCTTGTCAATACAATGCCTATCCTATACGTATACCTTTGTGGAGCAATACGATTAGGCTTGGTAGTCTTCAAAATCGGTTTTTAGGGACCGACACAGTTGGCCAGAACGCCAAAAAAAAGAGAAGAAGAAGAAGGTTTTTAGGGATCGTCTCCAGTCTTTGAAAAAACCTTGTTTATGGTGAACAGTGAAGTTTGGATTTGAATCGATATTGTATTCTTGAGATAATAATTAAAAAGCACTACCTATGTGATATTCCATAATTGTAAAGAATGAGCTCTGTAGCATTAGCATTGTCCAATTTATATTCGAGGAATGAAAAAGTTTGCCACGTTTCGAGTGTTTCGACCTTATTTAAAATGAAGTAAGTTATAAAACTGACGAATTATTCTTTCCGCTACCTTTATCTACTCGTACCTAATATGAGAAGGCAGATCAATCGTAACTTACCCGAAAATTATATCAACGCTCGGATCTGCTTAGTAATTTTGTGGATAAGTAATGAGATTATACTGAAAAGATCCATAGGTACATTAGTGAAAAGCTATTACTGCAGCTTTTTACTAATCATGTCAACCTCATCACTCATCATGTAATCTTTGGGCCTACGATCTTCGAGTACACTTAAGGATGTTTACACTTTTGCATCGTATTCCATTGTAATAAGGCCAAAACTATGCTTAGATACGGCCTGGCCACGCACACGCGCGGCGGCGGCAGCGGCAGCGGTTTTTCTAATTCATTGCGTGTGATCCCTACTAACTACAGTATGCGTTGCGCGTCTCGACCGCGCAATGAACAGATAAAACGCTTGCCGCGCCGCAATTCGCGCAATGTCGTGGTCGGGCCGTCACATCGTCGGCTAAAGTCGCAAACCTCTTAACTCCATTTTTTTCCAAAATCATGTGTTGTCAATTTTATACAGGATGGGCACCGACAAACTCCATGGACTCCTGAGGGCATTAGGAGCAAAAAATGTTACATGAACCCAAGTCAAATTCAGCAAGAAAAAAGAAGAAAAGTCTAGTTTTGTCGGTTTTTGTGAATAAAAAATGGATAAGTATCGCTTCTCTATAGAAATTATCCCTTTTAATAAAATGGTAAAGATTATTTTTCCAAGGAAAGGATGAATTTAGTGAGTGGTAGCTGTCACTTTTATGTCTGTCGATAGCGACACGAAACTTGGAAACATGCATCGGTGGCAACGTCGTAATCACTTAATTTAATACACTTTAGTATTCACAATCCCATAAAAACATTCCTTGTAAAAAATAGGCCAAGTTTCGAAACTCTTTCACAGTAAAAAGTGGTGAGATATTTCGTAGAGCCAAGTCATGCAGGCATTCTTGTTAATCTTTATTTGCTCTCATTTCTTTTTGTAGACTTTGTATAGGAATGTTATTTTACCAACCGCAAATAACGTTTGTATCGTTTTGCAGGAAAGAACTGCAAAACTAACTTTGTAATCGCATGTATTTGTATAGGATTACAAACTTATTTATGCAGTTTTTATATCTCTGAAACGTGACTGAAATTGCATTATTTTTAGGTTTTTTATGAATTATTAGGCTAAAAACGAATTACGTGTGAAATTTGGATCTTGTGGGTCTGCTAGAAGTACCTTAGAATTAGCGTGATCATTATCAGTGACAAAACTAACGAACTTTGACGGACAGTAGTTCTTAAACTAAAATTGTAAATTGAATGTTTTTGATATCGTATGTTAGCCATATCATGCCCTACATGTTCCTGAAAATTCAGGGTTCTAGCTTTAGCCATCACAAAATTACAGGATGTTGAAAATGGCCTGAATGGCTTCGAGAAAAGGATGGTACGGCCTCTTTGTTTTGCTCGACTTGGCGGGGGCACTGCCGTGCCCCCAGATAAATAGTTGAGATGAATATTTATAATATCTTTAAAACTAAGCTGGATTTGACTGGTGTTCATATAAAGGATGACTCACGCTAGAACGGGCCGTGTCCGGCTCGGGCCGTTTTCTCTCAATAACGACGGCGTTTTTGCACGGCCGAGTCACGGCCGAGGCTCGGAAGCGGCTCGGTGTCGGCAAAGCCCGGCCGGACTTGGGAATGTCTCGGCCGCGCAAAAAAGCCGTCGTTTTTCTTAGAAAACGGCCCGGGCCGGACACGGCCCGTAATAGCGTGAGTCATCCTTAACACCTTCCGCTCCCAATGATCTCAGGAATCCATGGCCAAAATCTTTCGGCACCCTCCCATCCTGTATAGTACATTCTGAACGCATCTAATAGCAAAACTTTTAAATACTTGGAAAAAACCGTTTACCTACATTTAAAATAGCAAACTAGGAAACTTCGCAACTCCCGAATGTCATTCTACACGAAAAAAAACTTTTAAATTGGTTTTTTCAGCTGCTATTAGCAGCTAGAAAACCTCGCAACTCCGAACCGTCTTTTTTGGTGATATAGTTTTATGGACCTCCTGTATGATCCGATTGAGTTACGAGGTTTGCGACTTCAGCTGACGACATATCTTTGACGTCGTCTTTACACCTGTACTCATCCCGGTTCTTTGCTAGTCTTATATTCCTGGCCCAGTACGTCTAGCACAACTTGCTGCTAAGTCGTGTCGCGCGCGACTCAGCGACTCCTGTCTCACTCGTATTGTGCAAATTAGAAAGAGGCGGGTAGATTCTCTCGACTCGCGTCGCGCTTGTTGTGTCAGTTGTGCTAGCCCCGCAGAGGCTCTAGTATAAGTTTTATCCATGCAATACGTTTTCGAACGCGTTTGCGTTTAGTCTCAATTTATATGGCAACGCGAACAGCGCCTCTGGTGGTAACTATTAGGAACTACGCGTTGCCATACAAATTGAAACTAAACGCAAACGCGTTCGAAAACGTATATGTATCGATAAAACTTATACTAGGGCTACAGGATTGTTCTATTGTCGTTTACCCATCCGGCTGGTGGACGACCGACGCCTTTGCCCATAAGCGGCCACCAATATAACTCGACATCATAAAAAATAACCTATTTGCCTGACCGATAGACCATGATATTGAATTATTCAGGATTCGGGCGCTCTGCCAGGTGTGTGGTTTAGTTTAGGGTGGCTTACAGATCTTATCAGTAATTGATTAAGAACTATTATTCAATAACAACGGGAGCGCAGTAGTATTTCAATTTGAATAAAGTGTTTTTGATCGCGTGACCGTTATATTATGTAATTGGAGCTTTTTTGGAATGATCAGGTACTTATCTAAAGAAAAATCGTTAGGTACATATAGGCACGATAAATATTTATGGATTCTCCTTATCTACATTGCGATTACCAAAGTTAAGTTACATACATTAAAATATTCTGGTTTAATTGACTCAACAATATGATATATAAAGAAATAAAAAAGCGGCCAAGTGCGAGTCGGACTCGCACATGAAGGGTTCCGTTAAATAAATTGCTTTTTACGATTTATGCCTTATTAAAAAAAACTACATACTAGATCTCGTTCAAACCAATTTGCGTTGGTAGTTTGCATGGTAATGTACATCATATATTTTTTTTAGTTTTATCATTCTCTTATTTTAGAAGTTACAGGGGGGGGACACACATTTTACCACTTTGGAAGTGTCTCTCGCGCAAAATATTCAGTTTAGAAAAAAACGATGTTAAAAACCTCAATATCATTTTTAAAGACCTATCCATACATACCCCACACGTATGGGTTTGACGAAAAAAAATGTTGAGTATCAGTTCTTAGTATGGGGAACCCCAAAATTTATTGTTTTTTTTTTCTATTTTTGTGTGAAAATCTTAATGCGGTTTACAGAATACACCAATTTACCAAGTTTCATCAGTATAGCTCTTATAGTTTCGGAAAAAAGTGGCTGTGACATACGGACGGACATACAGACAGACAGACAGACAGACATGACGAATCTATAAGGGTTCCGTTTTTTGCCATTTGGCTACGTAACCCTAAAAATATTATACTGAAATAATTTCCCAATATTTTATCTTCCTGTTCAAGCATAGTAGGTACAGGTAGGTACCTACATGGTGCTCACAATACAGTCGGCGTCATAAGTTGCTGAACACCTTAGTACCTTGTCGTTTTCACTCGTTTGACAACTTCATAAGGCAGTTTAACATGACATTTAATGCGACACGGTAATACAAAGGTGTTAAAAAGCCCCTTGAGTGAGGCTGACCGTACATGCTGTAGGTAAATGCCTCCAGTGAGATCGTGGGAAGCGGTGGCCTCCTTTTGTGAAACAGTCATCTCGCAGAAGGAGGCCGCGGAGAGGGGGCGCGAAGACAGTGCGGACGCGCTCCCGCTCCGGCGCAGACGGCAGGGTAGAAGACGCGCGGTTTGCGGCCGCTGGTCGCGTCCTCCCCCAGTAGAGCCAGTGGGTAGGGGACCCACACTGCACGGCTCTACATTGTGGAGTGGGAGGGTCAAGCGTCCTGGCCCTCCCCTTTCTTTTGCGCGGGTGTCCTGGTTAGCCAGGGCCGCCGGGGGGCGTCGTGGTGAAATGTTCGCGATCCCATGGCGCCCCCTTAACGGGAATGCGGGTGACGCCGGTGTGTTTTTAGTGGGTATGTTCCTCCAGTCACCATCAGTCAGATGGCGGCGGGAGGAGAGAGTCCCACATAACCCCCAAATAACCTTCCCCTGGGCCGGGGGTATGCGTAAAGCATTTTCACACCGTCGAAAAAAAAAAAAAAAAGTGAAATGCCTCCAGTGGGTCGATCACGTAACTTTTCTTACGCGCGTCTGTAAGGTCTAAATGTCAATTTTATATGGAAAAATGACAGTTAGATTGTGATTTTACTGTCAGACGCGCGTACAATTATAATGGCCTCCGTAGCCCAGTGGGTAGTGACTCTGCCTACGAAGCTGGAGGCCCCGGGTTCGAATCCCGGTCAGGGCATTTATTTGTGTATTTATCACGAATATTTGTTCCTGAGTTATGGATGTTATATATGTATATAAGTATCTATATGTATGTATCTATTATATATATCATCGCCTAGTACCCACAACACAAGCCTTATTGAGCTTACCGTGGGCCTAGGTTGATTTGTGTAAGATTGTCCCGTAATATTTATTTATTTATTTATTATTTATTTATTACGTGATTGGCCTGCTACAGGTCAATCACGTAACGCATTGTATCTGTAGATCTCAATATTTATTTTAAGATTTAATATTTTGGTTTCCATTTATTTTATTAATATAATGTGAATTAATTACTTTTAAAATATCAGTACAAACCATCAACTGCTGTTTTCACTTAATTCAATAGTAATTAAAATAAAAGCAAAGTCATCCATACACTCTGTAAATATTTGATTACTAGACCATTACGGAAATGGGGGAACTTCTATGAATTAAATTGAAAAAACTTGATAAAAGTATTAATATTTATGAACTTAATCATGATTTCACGGAAACCTAAGTTATTTCAAGATAATTGAATAAGTATACAGGGTGTGGCCTGTAATAGGAGCAAATATTCAAAAGGACGCTTCCTTAGAGCATTTGCAGTAACCCCTTATGGCTCCTCTACACTATCGGCGATTACAGACGATTACGGGCGAGCACGATCGTGTAGAGGGCGTACTCGGCTGTACTCGCCGATCATCGTCTATGATCGCCTGCGACCCGTGACTTGTCGGTTTTTCTCGGCACGCATCAAAGGGAATCGCGGCGTGTTGCGTTGAGCTGCCCACACGATCGCCGATCATTCATTCGACGTCGGACAGTGGAATTTTCACGGCATAGATAAATAATATGATTAAAAAAATTAAGCTCTGTCAGTAGATCAGTTTCGGATACCTAACCATTTATTTGAACTAAGCTTACTTGACTTAAATTGAACAAGCCCGCCTAAAAATTAAATTATATTATATATTTATTCCTCTCTCCCACCCCTCCTACCTCGTCGAACTTTTTCCGACTAAATCGGAGAAATCCTGAAGTAAGGTACCTGGTTTAGGGTACTCTTGACCTGTCAAGACGACGAGCATGTATGTAGAATATAATAACTACAATCAAGAAAAGTTGAAAAACCCCTGACATTTTCATTTCAAAGTTCAATATCTCAAAAACGGCTGAACCGATTTTGCTGAAACATAGCTAAGAACCATCTCGATCACGCCAGCTATTGGATACAAACAGACCGCATTCAAATCGGTCCCCCAAAAGTCCCAAAACAGTAGCCCAGCGAAAGGGGCACGGTAAGCGGAAACGGAATGTAGGTGGAAATTAGCTGATGCTATCTCTGTAATTGGGCCGGTACTGGGTTAGGGCCGTCAACAGTGGTGCACTATCTTTTTAATTTCACTAGGACGGTCTCAATTAATGTTTCTCAAATTTATGAGCCGTAGAACGGACTGCGGACGTGCAAGGTGTCTGGGTCGTAATCCCACAGAGAAGTCGCCAACGTAGGAAACGGAAAAGCATCTATGCATCTAAATTGAGAGCTTGTTTTGAAATGGCTCACGGCTTACCATAAACAACATATTTCATTAATATACGAATAAGTAAGGCTTCACTGGGGCCGCCTGCGGTGGCGTTCAACATTAAATTGAGCAATAGCTTTCAAAATTACTATTGCCCGCCACCGCAGGCCGCGCCAGTCTGTGAGACGTTTAAAACTGTTCGTAAAGAAAAGTGCTCGTATTTTAAACTTTATAAAATATTTTGTCTTGAACTATTTTCTACTTGAACTTGAACTTTAATAGCGTGACCCACTTGTAAATATAGGTCGAATTTGAATTCAATATGACTAGAATTAGCTGTCGCAGAATACGGACTCTGGTCATTTCAACAAGACGAGACTCAAAATAATTTACTTTCAAAACAAAATTTTAACCGACTTCAATTCAGTACTCCGCCAAGCCACATTAACATTTCCACATTTTTTTCCAATTTACCACATGAACTGATTTCCGAGAGCAAAAGCGTTGATTTTTAGACCAATAAACCAAATCGCTGTATGTGGGCCGATAATATATGAGGACTTCCGTCGATTCCTCAAGGATCTCAGAATTACATTTGGCACTTCATTGTTTGCTATTTCAACGGAATAATATCAGAATATGTGACGTACTTATATAGTTTGAAGTACATCATTGAGACATCACACAAGCCACAAGCCATCTGTGGTCTTCATCATCACTTCCACTTCACCAAATTTATGATTTCCGGGTGTAAATACACGAGTTATAATAGAAAATACCGAAATTACTACACGCGTGCCTGATATATTTGAGGAGTTCCCTCAATTCCTCATGGTTCCCATCATCCAACTGGGGTTTTGGAAACAATGGGACCAATCTGCAATTAGTTGAGGAAATGTGTAATATAAAAAAAAAACAAATTGATTATCACTAACATAGATAATTAAATTTACTTTTTTAAGTACTAAGCTTATATGGATTACTATTTTCCGACTTAAAAAAATATAATTTGAATAATAAGTACATACTTAAGTTAGTGTGATGAGTCTAGATATAATGTATTTACAAGGCATATCGGACTTCTAATATTAGCAGTTGGTATACCTTACATAGAAGGTATACCACTGCTAATATGTAACTTATTGTTCAAAATTTACAAAAGGTCACAAGTTAGGTAAGTAGTTTTTTTCTCATTATCTTTACAATTATTTTCAAATGTCACAGTTGATGCCAATGGCAGGTGCCAAGAATTCCAAACAAAGTTATCAAAGGAAACTCGAGCCATAGTAATTAAATTAAGTTTGGACCGAAAATTAGAACAGTACTTTGAGACGCAGGCATCTGTGAAATTGTATTGTTGTGGATAGACGCAGATAATAAAATATAAATTAGTACGAAATTAGTAGTAGTTAGCACTTGTATTTCTAGACGTGGTGTAAACACCTTTTCTCAAACATGCTATGAAATCAGGCTTCAAAGTATCACGTTTCGGGCGGAACAACTCGAGAGAACTGTAAAGGAATTTCATAAGAAATTGAAGGCCTAGGCCGGGAAGTAATTTTTTTTTAATTTTCTTTCCACAATTTGTGGCACAGCATCACGGCGTTCAGCCATGAAAATTAGTTTGATTTCTTGGGAGTTTATTTATTTATTTGATTGCATATTTGAGAAAAGCACTATATACATGCCTGGCCGTGAAAAGGGCTTGCCGGCTTCGTATCACTTATCCGGCCTCCCTACCACAGAATAAGTAATAGTACACTACGGTCGGCCATCTATACCCACTCACCCGGCAAGCCCTTCTTTCCCGGCGTCTGCAGTAATGTACTATTACTGACTTGACTGACAGTTGATACCGACAAATAGGGAACATTCCTGCAATGTTCTGCCGTCAGAGTGCAGTAGCAGAGTAGTAGCAGAACCAGTAGAGGAAGATAGGGACTCACACACACATGCACAATGGGAACTTGCATGGGACTTCAATTTCGAATAAATTGCACTCAATCCATGCGGATATATGTAGAAATATCATACAAAAAAAAAGCATAACAGTTACTCAGAATATTTAATTAGAAATAATATTTTGTAACACAAGTACAGACTTAAACGCAAATTTTGTGGAGATAATTCCAAATTAATGACTTACTCCATAGTAAACGCGCCGGGAATAAAATTTGTGACGTCATAGCATAAGCCCGTTCAACACTTTAAAGGACACAACGCCTATAGGTAGGCGTCGTCAATTGTATGGCTAACCAACATTTAATTGAAGTAGTGTCCATCAACGTGTTAATATGCAGATTGCAAATGCATATAAAATCAGAAAAATAAATCATAGGAAAGTTTTAATGCTACAGTTGATATTCCTCTGGATTATACATTTGATTTTCGCAATAAAACAAAAATATGCAAGTTCCCTATTGATTGTCAAATGAGTGACAAGGATGCATGCATAGACAATACCGCAAGTGGGAACGAGATACAATGCCAACTCTGCAGTGTCGCCCCCTACGCGGAGTTTTGCGTAATGTTACCCATTGGAAGTGGCGTTAGTCAATCCGTTAAGCCGCGGACTGGACGCCTGCGGGCTGGTGGGGCGACGACCGGCTGTTCATACATGTAGGAATGAGTTACTGAGTGATAGACAATGGAATGGAAGAGTGAGACTGTATCTGAATGGAATGAACGAAGGAACGAAGGATGATTGAGATTGACAGAGGACGGATTAGGAAAACGGTGTTATTTGGTATCGCTTGAGAATTAATTTGATTAAAATTGTAAATCTTGGTTGCGGGTTCAAATAAAAGGAAAAGCTATATAAAGAAAGTGGTTTTATTGAAGAGAACACTACATACATTCGAGCGTCATCAATGTATGGGCAGCCGCTCGTCGCTTCGCTGCCCGCTGGCGTACAGACTGCAGCCTTATAGGTCTCTTTACTTTACATTTTACCTAACCTTTGTTAAACCTGAGAAAAGCGGCGCGGTTATGGATATACTTAATTTCAACTTTGTTAGTCGCGGATTTACACAAAACCGGACTTAATGGGTTAAGAGGCTAACAAGACCAAATTTGTTGAAATTGATATTATTTAAGCAGTTGTTTAAGAAAAACTATTAGTTAGTATTATTATCAAAAAAAACATATGTTAATATTCATCATATTTCCAAGACCGTAGACGGACTCGAAAATAATTGGATGAAATCGGCTCGATAGAAAATAATTGCAAAGATTGGTCTTAAAATCATCTTAAACGGTGCTATGTCCTTATTTTTTGACGTTTGGGTCTGCAATTAAAAACATGAAGTCCACATATTCATACCTAAACCGTAGACGAGCCATATTTCACAAAAAATCCACACTTTTTTTTATTTTAATTTTTATTCATTATTTTCGTCTAAAACCTGGCCGCTCAAGTAACACTCGCTCTCGCTTACTCCGATACAAATAGACAGTGTGCGCGTTTTTGGTGTTGACAGCGCCTTAAGGCTTTACGCAAACATTATGAGAAAACTTGTTATTTCATACAGGGTATTAACGGCCTAAGTTATGTGTACCTAGGACAGACTGTCCAGTTAGGTAGGTCCAACTTTGAGAAAGAGGTCAATCGGCGAATCCGACTCGGCTGGGCAGCATTCGGGAAGCTACGGCACATCTTTTCGTCCAATATTCCGCAGTGTCTCATGACTAGAGTCTTTGACCAGTGTGTGTTGCCAGTGATGACATATGGCACGGAAACGTGGTCGCTTACTATGGGCCTCATAAGAAGGCTCAAAATTACTCAAAGGGCAATGGAGAGGGCTATGTTGGGAGTTTCTCTGCGCGATCGCATCAGAAATGAGGCTATCCGCAGCAGAACCAAGGTAACCGATATAGCCCTCCGAATTGCTAAACTTAAGTGGCAGTGGGCGGGGCACATTGCAAGTAGAACCGATGGCCGTTGGGCGGAAAGGTTCTCGAGTGGCGACCACGTACCGGAAGGCGCAGCGTGGGTAGGCCCCCCGCTAGGTGGACTGATGACCTGGTAAAGGTCGCGGGAGTCCGCTGGATGCGGGTGGCACAGGACAGACCATTGTGGCACTCTTTGGGGGAGGCCTATGTCCAGCAGTGGACGTCTTTCGGCTGATATGATGATGATGATGATTATGATTAACGGCCATGTGATAACATGACAAGGCATGAGAAATTAAAATAAAGAGCAAGAGGGAAGGATAGGTATTAAAATTGGACTTTGTTTTTGGGTCGATAATTATTCTTCAAATTGGGCAGGTGCCCAAGCGGAACCCGGGCTTTTTTCGGGTTACAACCGGAAAAGTACCTAACACAAGGAGGATGCTAAAATTTTATAAATAGAAACAGAAAAAATTACTACTCTGAGTTCTACTTTGTACACAAGAAATATCACTGACTGAACTGAACTGAACAGTAATGGACTGAACATATAATAAATCGTGTCGTTTTTCGCCGATATTCTTTTTATAAAGAAGTAAAGTTCTTTTGATTCTTCGTGAATGCTAGCTTAATATTATGCCCGCCCCACTCGAATGAGCAGTCAAATTTTGTAATAAAAGCCCTTTATGGCGGTATGAAAGTTATTCCACGCGATTGTACCCTTAATTGAAAGGTATTGTTGTTAGATTGAGACCATTTCGACTCCTAAAATGTATAGGTACTTAGAGATGACATGATAATCATAATAATATAGCTCTTAAGGGAACTCATTAAGATGTTTTTACGACCTAAAGCGGTTCTTTTGACTTTGTTTATCTGCGCCGGAGTAGATAAAAGAGATCTAATGAGTTGCAATAAAACTGTTTAATAAACAAAACATTGAAAACTTAAGTGGTCTTGCATCATTTGGAAATGACGATAAAAGAGCGTGGATAAACACAATATACCTTATGGAGTAAGGTTCACAAAAATGTCATATTAAAATGTCTTCATATGTAAAATGGGGGCTGTTGTCTGTGAATAACTTCAATCAATTGTCTATTTTGTTTATTCATTGAATCTTTCGAATGTATTATTAACAAGATTGACAAACAAAATCCCAAGGAAAGGATATAGTTGAAATTATTTAAACTGAGCTGATCTACTTATCTTCAAAACAATACCATTCAAGTGAAACAATACGATTGTGTGGTCGGACGCGTGCCTTTTCTGCAAGAAATAAATAGCGCCACATAAAATGTTCATTGAATATTTTGAATCTATTGAATAAGACGATAGAGTTCATTATTCAATGAACATTTTATGTGGCGCTAACCTTTTTCTTGCAAAAAAAGGCACGCGTCCGACCACACAATCGTATTGTTTCACTTGAATGGTATTGTTTTGAAGATAAGTAGATCAGCTCAGTTTAAATAATTTCAACTATAACGAAGACTCGCCAATCAGTGTAACAGGGCCACAAAATTTGCTTAGGACGTTTATGGTAAATTGAAAGGTCGATATATGTATGTATGTAAATATGTTGAACGGTTAAGCAAAGAGGGAACAGAAAGCTTCAAACCTTCAAGGTCTGCACAATGTGCTAAACCCAATTTAAAGTTCTGTGTTTAATTTTGTGTTACAATACATTTTCAGTTCAGAAGTAAGAATATCGAAAAAGTAGTCCACATTCCACATTATCGATTATCTACGGAACTTGGCACTCATTTAGATCTCAATTCTTTTGTCAGCGAATTCGTCAGCCAGGCATATTCTTATAATTGAACTTAGCTCCCATTTCCACATTTATGTTTTTGATGGGTTTCATTTCCCATAGGTACAGTACAGTCGCCATCACATACATAGGAGCAAACAAGCACGTCACAAACATCGGAACACACCTGTATTTTCAAGGCATTAGGGTGCATGTGCCGATTTTTTTGAGCACCTATAGTGTACCTATGTATGTGATGGCGACTGTACCTATATTAATCCAGTAACCTTGTCGCCTGAAAGTGCGGCGTAGTTTGCGTCAAATCCGTACTCCAGGCAAAATACGATTTTGAAAAACATTAATTTTTAATAGCGTTTTTTTTCTTTGTATTATTTTAAAACATTATTCTAAGATGCTTTATTCAAGAATCCAACAAACTTTCCATCCGGAAGAATTTAAATAGATTTAAATAAAGCATGAATTGTTTTATTTTTATTTTATTTATCTTGAATATTATAGAGCAAATGTAAATGAACCAAAATAAAGATAAAACCGTCTATTAATATTTTTACTGACTTTTCTAAAGCTAGTTAAGTTATCATTTTTTTGATGTCTGAAATTTTGTTGGATTTTGTCGCTAGGTAACTATTTAATTGATAATATATCCATTACAAAGAAAAAAACAGCTATTATAAATTATTTCCAAATTTGACATTTTTTCCATACAAGTTGTCAGTTCATTGCCTGGACTACCGGTAGTGCTGATCTTTTGCAGTATTTTCGATTTTTGACAAAGTTGCGTTCGGCGCTCGAGGTCACAAACTTGGATTATTCATTGGGCCAACATCATAAACAAGTAAGTACAGTCAAAGAATTTAATTTCCTACCCACTTTGGACTTTGTCAAAGTGACGTAATCAATCAAAACGTAAGAGACTTCTTATGATTTTATTTACAGTGTCACTTTGAAATAGTCCTAAATGGGTAGGAAATTAAATTCTTTGACTACAAAAACCACAACTACCGGATTTGACGCAAGCTCTAGATGTATAAAGTTACTGGACTATATGTGTTACTTACATATATCTATTAGGTACAGGGGCATTAGTATTTTTACACCCTTTTATCTTTCCAGATGTACAGGAGTAAACCACTGCAGCTTCGTCCTCCGCGAAGACTACCCCCCAGCGAGGGGCTGGCCCCCGGGGGTGGTTTACATCAAATACGCCTGCTTTGACGGTACGTTACCCATTCACGATATTGTTTCACTAAGTTGTGATGTTTGAGGGTGAACCTTTTGATTTGTACTAAGAGACTAGGGTTTAGGAGTTTTAAAGGCGTTTAAGCGGGATTATGTTTTGATATTACTGTTGTCTGGAGTTTTTTTTGTTATGCCACGTCAGTGGCAAACCAGCTTAACTGGTGGTAAGTGATTACCGTAGCCTATGGACGCTTGCAACTCCATTGGACGGAATCGTAGTTGATTTCATTCATAACAATGTTTATGGTATTTTGATTGTAATATTTTTAATCCATGCTATGTAAAGGTAATATGCGGTCTCCTGCGATACAGGCAAAGCCTAGTGCAGGGACTGGTGCTTAAAAATAAACGTGTAAACGATTCTGCTAAATAAATGTCTTATGTCTTAATTTGTATGCGGGGTGTTTCCAATCCGATATTAAAATGATTTCTCATACTATCGGTTTCAACGACACATATAAATACAAAGGGATACATAGAGATAAAATTGAGAGAAACTATTCCAACCTCAGAGCATAGAATACTAGAGAGAGGACAAGCCGCCGGCGGCCGTGTCGCAGCTGTATGCTCAATGGGCATACTCTGCCATACTGTGCACGCGTGCTGCGAGCAGAGAATATTACGTTTTTTCCCAAAATGCCTGATATGATGCGCGTTTATGGTCAAATAAGCGTGTATGTTTACAAGTGTGTGTGTTTTAGATGTGTGCGTGCTTTGTCATGTCAATTACTTGGGCGTTGTGTGGGTTAATGAACTTGCGACAGGCTTACTCTATACAAATCGGCCGGCATGTCCGATCTCCTTATATTCATACATCTGTGGTTCCAACAAAAAAAATATACCAACCACCTTCAAACAATCTGTACCTATACCATCTCAAATGAAAATCGTGTATGAGTAAAGTCATAAACTCATAAGTACAAACTCCAAGTAGTCCTCTAGTGTCCTTTGATATTGCTGACGATCGTTTCACAGAAAGTCTCTCAAAATGTTCGTTTAGGTTTTAGACAACTTTCATCCTCGAAACATGTTTCATGGTTACAAAAGATCACTTGTCTCAAATGGAAACCGTGTATCAGAAAAGTCACACACTCCAAGTCATCTGTGGTCCTATGATATTGCTGACGATGGTTTCACAGAAAGGCTCTCAAATTTTTCATTTAGTTTTTAGACAATTTTTATCCCCGAAGCATTTTTTTATGGTTACAAAAGATCTGCATACAAACGATTAGGTTTATTTCAACAATTATACGTAATTCACACATATTATTTATAGAACGATCTATGACACATTTGTCTACACAAAGGGTAAACCATATTAACCATCTACAGTCATACGTATAAGTACATGCCTTTATAAAGCTGGCTCCACACGTGCGTCCATAAATTGCGTTTATTAAAACTTTGTCCCAGTTTCGTTTAATCGTTCCGCCACGGGCACCGTGACGTCACACGTGTCAAAATTGGCAGCTGTTATTAATCGCGACGTCACACTTGTAACTTTTCGCCCATATGGCACGCTCTGATTGAATATCGCTCTAATGAAACCATTTGTTTTATTATACCTATATATATATGTGAAGATTGTAAACTTGTTCTTAAATTGAACACATTTATGTCAGATCGTTCGCTTTGTCTAATCTAACATGCATATAACATAGCTACACAAGTCATAACGTGTGAGTTCCCACAAGGAATAGGCAGGGCACATGACATTCAATGTAAGTACAGTGCTACTTCTAGCAATTGCATGGTTAAAGATGGAGTAATTGTGATACTGTAGTGACAGGTTGCTAGCCCAACGCTCACAACACACTTTAACCCTACCCCGTAGTCGCCTCTTACGTCGCCCAAGGGAAGAAAGGGGGTAGTACCACACCACACGGGAAATAGTAGATATAATTAACCCATCATACACGTCGATAATTTACTTTAAAAACAAAGATTTTTTTTTTCCTTTATTTATATCTGCGATCAGTCGCAAGACTATAAGCAGATGGGTACTAGGTGGTAGATGTTTGGAGAGATAAGACCAATGTCCTAGCTCTCGTCTAATTCTGGTAGCACGTTGGCTCTCTTGAGTCTCTTAATTGGATTAGGCTCCAATAGTTTGGCAGACAAGGGATTAGGATGGGCTGTAAGTCTGTCCTTGTACTTGGCCGAGTATCGTTTCGCTTCTTCAGTGACAGTTGGTACTTCCAGGTACTCGTGGATTTCCGAGTTGCGAGCGTACCAGGGTGCTGACGATATAACCCTGAGGATGTTATTTTAAGCTCTTTGTACACGCATTGTGTTGGATTTGCTTGCTGTTGACCACAGTTGGATTCCGTACGTCCAGATTGGTTTGATGATCCCGCAGTAAATTCGCAACTTGTTGGTTAAGGATAGTACAGACTGTCTTCCCAGGAGCCAGAGCAAGTTCCTGAACCGAAGTTTGATCTCGTCACGCTTGTTTTTGATATGCTCTTTCCATGTCATCCTTCGATCAAGGTGAAAGCCCAGGTATTTTACGCATGTCGACTGGGGAAGGGTAGTTGAGCCTAGACTAACGGGTGGGCAAGTCTCGCGCCGGAGTGTGAATGTAATATGGTGTGACTTAGGAGCACTAGCTTTTATGCGCCATTTGGACAGCCAAGCATTGGTGGCGGTAAGTTGAACCTGCAACAAGCTGCTTGCCTCTTGCGGATCTTGACTACAGGCGAGAAAGGCTGCATCGTCAGCAAACGTTAAAAACAAAGTTAATTAAAAAAAAAAAAAATTTGAAAGTTCCCTCGATTTCTCCAGGATCCCATCATCAAACTGGATTTTTGTGACAACGGGACCAATCTATATGCTTTCAAACAAAGAAAAAAATTGTCAAATCGGTTCATACATTACCGAGTTATCGCGTAACAAACACACAAAAAAAATACAGACGAATTGAGAACCTCCTCCTTTTTTGAAGTCGGTTAAAAATTAGTTTACACACATTCATAATTTAGTGCATTCATTCATATGCCATAGTGTAAGTTATTCGTGATTTAATTACTCAATATTTTGATAGAAACAAATGGAATGTTACTTCATAAAGTACGTCGTTTCTTGTTCCAAAATTTTATTAGCCACAAAGAAGCTTTTAAAGGTAATACGGCTTCTTTTATGAGGCGAAAGAATATTATGCTTTTTATGGCTTTAATGGGTTGTAAAAGTAGTAGTTAAGCAAAACTCAACCAGTGTTAAATTTAATTCATTGGACTTGGACATCAAGTTGAGCATAAAACCTGCAACTTCAATTTATTTAGTAATTATGTAGTTTTAGCTTAGTACTACGAGTAATAGCTTATAAAAACCAAGAAACACATTTATACAGGGTGCGGCCTGTGAGTGGCTTAGATACAGCTTTTCTTTAATTACTTTTAAATGCAGATTTTGACGACCGCTTTAGCCTAGTTGGTAGTGACCCTGCCTACGAAGCAAGATGTCTTGGGTTCGAATCCCGGTAAGGGCATTTATTTGTGTGATGAGCAATAATATTGGTTCCTGAGTCATGGATGTTTTCTATGTATTTAAGTATTTATTTCTCTGTATAAGTAGCTATATCGTCGTCTAGTACCCATATTACAAGCTTTGCTTAGTTTGGTACTAGGTTGATTTGTGTTAGATTTTCCGCAAATATTTATTTATTATATTTATTATTTATTTGCCAATGTACCGTTTTGTTATTTTGCCCCTATTATTTGGCACAGAGACGGCCAATATTATAGCATGAACAAATGTCAATAAACGAATGCAAGATTGATTGATTTATCAATCATATGAATAACTGCATTTAACGCTGAAATAAACTATAAGTAATAAAAGAATACTAGGCTCAAGGGAAAGAAAGTAACATACATATTTAATTTACGCCATTGCATAACGATTCCCTATGGTCCAAAAATCTATATGTGCATCCGTGTAAAGAGGGAAACCAAAGTTTTATGACTATTTTTATCTTCCCACACTTTGCTTGACTGCCCACTGTGGTAAATCTACGCAATATCGTCCCCAAGGAGTGAGAATGATTTTCATTCTTGAGAGCACGTGTCATTTATTGGGCAAGTAAGTGATTGTGACCCTTGGGTATAATCGAATCGAACTGCACTTGCTAACGATGTAAAATTCAGGTGATTTTCATTGAGGATTTTTATTTTAATTAAACCAAGTATCATGATCAGGATTTGATAGAAATGTAGAAAATGGAATGGTATTTTGTAATGTTCGTATGATAAATCGATGAAAATTAACGTCAATGAAGACACAGAACAGTATAATACATAGTACACTGATATTACCATTACAAATGAAGAGAAAGATCTGTCCTCAGGAATACAGGATTATAACAATGCTCCCTGTAAACAAATTGTAAAGCTAAGTTACCTAAATGTCAAAATTGGCAACATTGAGGCACTTTGAGCAATGACGGGTGGCCTTTTTGACCAGTGGTGCAGTTTATAACTTATAGGTTTGTAAAACACGCGCCTGGCCGCCCTACCTACCCCTTAATTAACAGGCGTGTATATGCGCATGTACTTATTGTTTATTTTAACATTAGACTTTGCAGTAATTCCGAGAACACAATTATACAAGCTGTCATCGCATTGTTACTGCTATTCAACACAAATAAAAGGCCATTTTACTCACATAACGAACAGACTCCAAAATTAATTGATAATGACACCGAATTTACAACCGACGTTTTGATATCTACCAACTTAAAATTACCTTCAGCGTAGCCTCTATTACATTTGCATAAAGCTAAGTTTTGCTCGTTCCAGATCGACATATGCCGATCGTTTCCGTGAACATTTGGTGGCTATAAACTTATTGTAGCAACGCTACCCTATTCCCACGTGTCCAATTTCTATTGTATAAACCGACCAACTTACGAAGAACTTTACTGCTCCTGTAACTCCCCCGCGTTTCTTTCATTTTGACAAGCCTGGTGGTGCTACTTAAACTGGTCGGTATTGGCTTGCCGATACATTGACGGATTTACCCCAAAACGTCTCAAAATCAGGGGCAGGGTAATGGACTATGGCAACAAATAATTTAGGCGTCACGTGCGAGAGATTTGCCGGATGTGTGGCGAAGTGACTGTTTGGCATCGATCTTAGCGCGATTTGAATTCAGAATCACAAATGTAAGCGACAAAAGCACAAATGTAAGCGATTTGTTGAAATGGTTAGAGATTTAAGCTTTCTAATTTAGTCGCTATGGCGATGAGAAGTTATGAAAAAGCATAAGTACCTACTTACTATAAGTTGTGAGTTTGTATAAGTGTACCTTGTGTGTGTGTGTAATTTATTTAGGAGATTATTTTCTACCTGAGAAACCGAGCTTGTTCTATGAAAACATAGAGAAAATGATTTTCCCGGAAATGAGACCTCCCGTCCCGTACATACCTACACGTTTTCGAGAACCCATTAGAAACAAATCAAAAATATATTAGATGGTGATGTATTTTGTATTTAATAGAATAAAAATAAAAATTTTTAGTAATTAATTAGACGATATACGAGCAAGTTCTTCTAAGTAAATTAAGCACCCGCACAACTTGGTGCAAGTAGTAGTAAACTATGTAAGTATTCGAATCTATTCGAATGCCTGCACCAAATGTTTCAGTTTAGCCCAATGGTTGACTGGTAGATAATGCCTTATGGAATTAAGACCGCCATTTGTACTTTCTCTTGTATTCTGCAATAAAGTTAAAATAAAAAAAATCCTTCATTTGATGCGGGATATGCGATATGACCGATGTGTTTTGAATATACCGTAATTAATAAGAAATAGTGAAAATCCAAACTTATTCAGTATCTGGTAAAATTATTTCAATATTTGGCGGACGTACGTAATGAAGACGTCAAAAGTCTTTATTAAAAGGGAATAAGAACTTTTGACGTCTTCGATTGCGTAGCTACTTTTGATGCTGACTGTACGTACTACTTTGTGGGGGTTTTCCTTTTAACACCGCCTATCAACAATTAAAATAATGTGTCACTTTATAGCGTGCCATATCACCAGAATGACTGGCTCATCAAAACGCCCATTAATATAAATGGCGTGAAAACGATGCCTTTTGATCGCGTTATTACCGTCATTGTTATAGTTTGAGAATAATTTTCATATTCTGCGACCTTAATTGTGAAAAGCTGTAAGGCGAGAAAGGAGCACATTCTAAAAACAACTTTAACTCGTCTCACTTAGATCCAAAATAGATTCAGACTCGATTTTGAGTAAATTGTAATGAGATTATGGAAGCTAAAATAAAAATGAGATTGCGTAGGTCGTGTTCACGCTAATATAGGCACAGTTTTATGTAAATAGGGTATTGTTTGGCATAAGGTCCACTAAATTTAGGTCCTTTTATATCTGGGAAATACAGACTACTGGTTTGTGGCAATCAATGGCTATTGTAGTTATAATGATTCCGATTACCTATTTATTTATCATTATCGAAGTTAGATGAATAACAGCATTTTCTCAGGCCTTCTCTTATTTATGAAACGCCATAAAGTTTCGTCAAACTTTGGGAGTGAGGGAATTTCACTCACACAGTTAAAGTATATATTTGAAACTCGAATTTTGAACTTGTATCAAAAACCTTAATATCTCTCGACATGTGCTCGGAATACTAGCCGCCCCCGGCTTCGCCTGCGTATTACAAAGAACGTAGGCCACGGGATAGAATTATACTCTATGTGCATTACGAAATTCCATTTTACACAAAGACGTAAAAAAAAAGAAAGCAGATGAATATTTCTGAAGATTAGGTATAATAAAATTACTGATAATGACCTCTTTATACCTGATAATTTTGGGAGCGGTTCAATCGTCATAAAAACTTTTTATATAATTTCATGTAGGTATTACGTTCGAAACACAAAATCAACGATTACCATAAAAACTATTAGCTATCATAACTTTAGTAAGCATAATGCTCAAATTATATAAAACTCATATATCATTACAACTTTTGAAAGAATATCATAATTTCATACAAAATTATGATATTTGTTTTTATGCATTGGAAAATTATGAAAACTGATTCATATGTTTTGTGACATTATGCTAAGTGTTATTATGCAACTTAATCACTTATACAAGTTGAAATTATGATAATCGTTTATGTGGAAAGTGAAATAACAGAAATTGTTTTTATACTTACTAAACATTACACATCCGGTAATTTTATATGGTAATTACCTACAGGCAGACAAGAAATTGGTGTACTACCACTTTTCGGCTCACTTATTTGTACAATGAAGGTACATAAGGTTCAAAAGTGGCAGACAACGTGCTTGGTTGACTGTACCTACTTACTTTATTACCATCCATTCGATCACCTCTATCCCTTGTCCAAAGCATCCCTCACTATGTTTACTTGAGTCTGAAATGAGCCCCGACCAGCTTCAACCAATATTCCTAAACGGTCGAATAACATAGCTGTGCATACTTCGCATTTCCAATACTCCTCGAGATTGCCGATCAAAGAGCATTTTTATTTACTTACTAGCTTTTGCCCGCGATTTCGTCCGCGTGGAATTCGTTTATATCGTATTTCCATACAAACTTCAGCCCCCTATTTCACCGCCTTAGGGGATGAATTCAGGGATAAAAGTACCCTTTGTCCCCCGGAACTCAAACTATCTCTATACCAAATATCATTTAAATCGGTGCAGCGTTTTAATTAAGCGTGAAGAGGTAACAGACGGTCAGACTTTCGCAATTATAATATTAGTATGGATGGATATAAAAATGTATACAAAATCCCAGAAAGAACAAGTACATTTGATTACAATTGGATGCGATTGGCGCAGGACCGGTCATTGTGGCACTCTTTGGGGGAGGCCTATGTCCAGCAGTGGACGTCTTTCGGCTGATATGATGATGATGATGATGATTACAACTATTAGCTCTGTGAGCTGTAAAACTCGCGAGCCTCTCTTTTAAAAACATTTTTTTTCGAGAAACTGAATCGTTAATAAATCCATATAATTGGGAATGGATGAAAATTAAAAAGTGCCTGATATTTTTTTTAGTGGTAGCAATAAACTTCCTTAGCACCAGAAAAAAGATGCAGACTTTTCAGCTGCGTCATTTATTTTTGAAAGATATACACAGTTACCTCACTTACGTTTTGGGTTTAGGACGGCGAATGAGATACTTTCCTTGATCCGTCTCATATTACAATAAAAAAATTAAATAAGTATCTGACCCTGGCAATGACAAATATAGCTGCTGCGCAGCTGTCAATATCATGCCAGTGTCAGTTTACTACGGATTTTTAAGATATTTTTTGTAATATGAAACGGATCGAGCAAAATATCTTATTTGCCGTCCTAAACCCAAAACCTAAGTGAGGAAACTGATTATATTTTTCAAAAATTATTGACGCAGCCGAAAATTCTGCAGTTTTTTTCTGGTGCTAAGGAGTTATTCATATCACCAAAAAAATAATCAGGTATAGTTGTTATTTTCTAAGCCGTCCGTTCCGCACTAAAGAACGCCGCACTGCAGAACGGACGGCTTAGAAAATAACAACTATACTTCTAAAATTTTCATCCATTCCCAATTTGCAAGCTTGCAAGCTGTAGAGGAAGGAGAACAGATGGCCATCAGGATAAACGAAAGAATCTAGGCCCATGCTGAAACGAAGAAATTCTTTCGGTCGTTCGATAAACACACTGTTTCTTGGTTCGAGAGAAACATCTCAATTCAAACTAATTTCTGTTTCATTCAAGATAATGGCCGCCTTCCTAATACATTTCTTGATTCATATTTCTTTTTGTGTATCGAATCGCACTCTAGCTTGTAGTAATATATGTACGCCTAAAGCATGCTTATATTATCTTTGTTTATTGGTTTAACTCACTCCATCAAAACGAGGGTCCAGACATTCACATCAGCCCGAGATAGATGGTCGATGGCTCAGTATTTATTGGTTTCGTAACGTTTCGGATATGGCCGAGCGTACCCGGAGATGTTTATCGCAAAATCAAATCTATCCAATATCGTTTCGATAAGTATCTAATCGATAGTTTATGGTTAGGGGAGTTATTAAGCTGGTCTGTAAATGTGTGTAACTCTCTTTTAGGGTGAATTCACCAGATAAGTATGTAAATATAAGTGTTTTCATATATTTGACGCCTCTGCCTCTCACAGACTGGCGCGGCCTGTGACCGCGGCGGTCAATAGTAAACTTATCATTAGCTGTCAAATTTACTATGGACCGCCACCGCAGGCCGCACCAGTGTGGTGCAGGCTTAAGGGTTTTTTTATTGACGTTTCGTTAATTCGTTTGACGCAACATACTTATGTACCTAATACTTTCCAAAGACTAGTTCTAATTTACATGACTTATTTTTTATGGTAGATGGTCAAGTCAAATAGTTTCCAATTTTTATCTTTATGTACATACCTACCTATTTAAAATCTCTTGTTCGTTTCATGGGCGAGAAAATCGCCGAAAGCTCATCGCTCGTCGCCGGCCGTGGGACCAGTGCCTTATCTTCCCTTTCAAAACTTACTTTGAAATGTGTACGTAATGCAGCTTGAGGATTAAATTCCATAATCGGATTAACGAAGATCGATATTTTTGAGCTTATTTAACGTAAACAGACTGTTGCATCGATAAGTTTGCAAACATTGACAAGTGATGTTAGAAATGAAATGAAATGAATTTTTTATTGATAACAATTGTTATAGGTCATTTGACAGCGTTTTTTTTAGCGTGACAAAAGCGTCACATTTTTTTATGTCACTTTATGATGCTGCCGCTGCTTCATTCTAATCCGTAACGGATTCCATTGTTGGTGGATTGGGAGAAATATTTCTAAAACATGTGGGAAAGTTTCATATTTTATCTCGTAACCCTTAATATAAATATGTAAAAAATATTCTTGCTGCATCCGAATATTAAGGACATTGGACCTCGTTTTTTCTTCGAGGAGGCCTAATACAAGTGTGGCTCCCATTTCCTCGAAATTACCTATTTCTCAAGCCTTGGATATTTTTCATCTATTTAAAGACTTGGAATCCACGGTGACTCAAATGTTTGTATGGGGGAATATAGCGTGTAACAATGATGTAATATAAAAAAGAGATAGATAGGTTATAAGCGGTCCACAAATGGCACTCTAAAATTGAGTCAATAGGGGTGTAGACACTAAATAAAATAATCAATAATGTTGTATTTTCTCGAAAAAGGATCAAAAATGTAGTCAAATGGAGAAAAAACCAACGCAAGAGCTTAAATAATCACAAAGTTATGTGTCCAAAGTTTGAAGAGAGGGTATGTTCTGTCCCTTTTCCGCAAAACGCACCTTCATATGAAACGATTGTCATTTACTATGACGCTAGACGATCGTGACGTCACGATCGCCTAGCGTCTTTTATCTCTAACAAGGCGTCATTTTTTGAGATATTTGAATGGGATTTTCGTCATTAGGCATATTTTTTTGTCTTCTTTCTTTTGAAGAAATAATACATTTTGAGTCTACACCCCTATTGCACTAACTTGCCTCAGTTTCGCGTCGTCAATGGAAACGTAAACGTGTTTCCAGATGTCAGATGTGCCTGGCCATTTTTAAACAGGGAATTTCGTATAGACAACGTATCTACCGCTTTTTTGTATAACATCATTGCCGTGTCGCTTGCTTTTATCACACGATTAATTCACGTTTATGGTCACTTGGTCACCCATAATTAATTGAACGGTTGCCATGACTAGTAATACGCTTAATCGTTGCTATGTGCTGACCCATCTCAACTATCCCAGTGCACATAATTTACCTAACTCCGCCAGCAGCTTAGCTATTCGAGACGCGCTAAGCTCACTAAACTCTATCTAAACTTAACTTAATCCGTGCTCCGATTTACATAATTTATACTAGGCATTTATAAATGCGAATAAATCTGTCATTTTCACGTAATATAGAATAAGAGCAGTATACATAGAAGTACAGTCCTGCAACTGCATCCCTGGAAGCCATTATGGACATTCCGCCGCTTCACATCTTCATCAGGCAAGAGGTTCTGGCAACAGCCATACGGCTCAAAAAACAACATCTCTGGAGACCGCCCAGGGTTCCTCACACCGAAATACTACCTACGAGGCTGTAGGTAGGGAACCTTTTATAGAGGCAACTTCAGACATCATTCCCAGACAGTTCAACTCCGACAAAAAGTACAAAGTTGAACTATACGAAACCCCCCAGGAAGGACTTAACCCCAGAGAGTTAAGAATCTTCACGGACGGGTCCAAGACAAGGTCAGGCACCGGATCAGGAGTATTCTCGGAGGACCTAAACATATGCATTTCGACACCATTAGGTACCCACAACACCGTCTTCCAGGCAGAGTGTATGGGCATAATAATGGCTGCTCCCGCAATCGCCTCCAGGGAGGTAAGGGGATATCCCATCCGCATACTTTCGGACAGTCGATCCGTACTGCAAGCCTTACAAGGTCACGCAACAACTTCTGGGCTGATACACGAGTGCCACAAGATCCTATCAGAGGTATGTAATAACAGCGACATAACTCTGCAATGGATCAAAGGGCACAGCAATTCACGCTGTAACGATACAGCGGATGCACTGGCTATAGAGAGGGTTCAGAGTCAAGAGCTGTAGGACCGGAACCCACAATTCCTCTACCCTCTACATGGCTGTGAAGCACACTGCGACTAAACACCGAGGTAGAACACCAAAAACATTGGATCACCCTAGGAACCTGCAGGCAAACCAGGGAGGCCCTCCCGACAATCAACCCTGGATTGTCAAGCAAGCTACAGCAGCTAAAGAGGCCGGCACTCCATCTTCTGACAGGAGCCATAACTGGTCATGCACTACTAAACAAACACCTTTTTACTTTAGGTGTTACAGACAGTCCTTTCTGCAGAGCCTGCATGGAAGAGGACGAGACAGCCGCCCACGTCATCCTGACATGTCCTGGAGTGGCGGAATACAGGGCAAAACACCTCGGCAACATAAAGGGTCTGCTAGGCTTCCTGGTGAAACTGGGTTGGCACGAATAACAGTAGTGCCAAAACCCCTACACAAAATAGGCGCATTTATGACGTCGAGTTGCGGAAACCCAGCCCGCGTACAACCTATAACCTATAGAACAGCGACACGGTACAAAGGTGTTAAGCCCCTTATGTGTCTGACCGTACGTATGCCTCTATTCGGATTGAACAAGTTGAGTTTTTTTTAGTTAAATTGACGAAAATGCAATGCGTGGAATCTTAAAATTTCTTTTCACACCTTTCATTCAGAAAAGTAAGTTTTGGTTCCCGACGAGAGGGAGCAAAATGCTACTTTTCTGTTCAAGATACTTTTTTAATTTATTATTTGGCATGTTAGCATTTACGCAATGTGCCAATTGAATACAGATCTTAATAAAATAATCGTTTGTAATTTCATCGTAATCGATTAAAAACTATTTTTTTTTCCCTTTTTATTTTTTTGTTTTTCCTCATAGTCAGTGTGAAAAGTTGCATGTGTCACTCAGGAGCAAAATTATCTTCGTCTTGGGCGTTAACACTTGAATCCCTCGCTACGCTCAGGATTCTATTGTAGGATCCCTCGCTACGTTCAGGATTCAATACACCGCCCTCGCCGTAAATATACTATTTGGCTCCCTTGTGACACAAATGACTATTTGTTGCTAGGAAAAGATGACAAGAGACGTAATAAAAGTGGTAAAAATAAACTAGTTTCCGACTTAGCTTTGGCGGATCCCATTGTGTAACTATACAAAGTTTCATGTTATTCTAGCATGTCGTTTTAAAATAAGTACTTCGTTTTTATGGGGAGTCGACCATCCTGGCGAATTTTGAGATATAGCTTTTTCTATAAGTACTAAGTTAATGTTTATAATATACTTGCTTCTGCCCGCGATTCCGTCCGCGTGGAACTCGTTTATACACCGTGGGCCTGAGGAACCCGACCAACTTTAACTATCGATTCTAGAGCCTATTTGGAGTATATAATGTGGCTAATAACATATAGTCCAATTACGCATAATCGTCGAGATATAAATTAATTAAACCAAAATTAAAATTTTAAAATCTCAAGTCTAACACACCCTAAGAACGTGACGTAGGTATATACATGGACGCGTTTAAACTATTTTAATGAATATGCTATTCGCAGTATTTCTGGCCAGTTCATATCAACAAGTGTGTCATTCAATTGTTTGTCGTTTGATTACCTACTTTCTCGACTAGGGATAGGATTGTCTTTCTCTCACTCAACTAAAGATTTGTTCACAAGGAAGTGCTTAACTTTGTTAATTAATTTGGTTCTAAAAAAATATTTTGTTAAAATGCTTAATTGGACCTATGTTTATATAACATTAATTAATCGTAATATCTTTAGGAGTACGCTGCTAAAATCTGTCGGGTGCCCACGGTGTATATTTAGTAGCTCCATACAAACTCAACCCCCACAGCGATCCCCTTAGGGGATAATTTCCGGGATAATAACTATCCTATGTCCTTCCCAAAAACTCAAACTGTCTCTAAGTATACCTAATTTCATCCAAATCGGTTCAGCGGTTTAAGCGTGAAGAGGTAACATACATGCAATCATTACAGCCTTAAAAAAATTAATAACACGTAAACGTAATAGTTAAAAGAACCAAAGTTCGCGCGTATTCCTCGCGGGATCTTTGGATCAAGAAACCATAGTGTATTAAAAACAAGTGAAATCGAAACATTTTTAGAAAAACCCAACTGCTTTTTTGCAAATATTAGAACCTATGTCACTCCCACGATTAAGAGGAATCCAACGACACCTCACATGTCGAAATCCGTCAAACGGTTTAGGCTGCAGGGCGTGTCAAAGAACAGACCATGGTATTTACAAGGTGTTCCTAAAATCTAACCAGTACGAACATGGACCCTACTAGGGTATAGCAACCATCTAGGTAATAAATTACGCCATATCTGATAGGTTTTCGAGTTCATGATATATTTTTATCCCATATACTATCCTAAGCATCATCCAATGGAAATAGGCTATATTTTATGTTGGTTGCGTAAACACGCACCCAATGTGAATATAACCCGGGGGTTGAAGCTCGTAACGTATTGAAATGGAATAAGATAGGTATTGCTACTACCTCCTACAATATCCCATTTAGCGCCAATCCCCAGATCGATGACGTAACGCATTGTACGCGCGTCAGGTAAATCTAAATATCACTTTTGGTATCGGAAAATGTCAGTTGAGGTTGTCCTAACGTGCTTTCGAAACGTTACATGATCACCCCAGGACACACAAACACTTTTCGTTACATACGGAGTTTTAGCTGCTACATACTTCTGCGTAGCCCTATGAGCGTAGCGAGGCGGTAAATGAGTGACCCCTTCAAGGCCCATGTTATGAGTTAAATAAAATAAATAAATAAAATAAAAATCATTTATTTCAGACTAGAGTCCATATATGGTTAGTAAACAATGAAATCTTATTGCTAGTGTAAGTATGACATAAAAAGAGGGACATAACATAACTAAACAATGACTGCATGCAGTCTCTGCCAGCGGGTGAGCATGGGGCCATTTTTACGCTCCGTAAACACGCTCAGAATGCTGTTGGGGCTGCCGCGCAGGCGACGCATCATGGAGGCGCACCTCTTGCGCATTATCGCCGCAAAGCCGTCAGTTTGTGCCTCCGCAAACATACCAGAGGCACTACAAAATCGCGGCAACCCCATCAACACCCGGAATGCGTTATTGTATTGAACACGTAGGCCGTTGTATACCTTTTGCGTAAAGTTGGTCCACAGGCTGCAAGTGTAAAACGACTGACAGTACGCTTTAAAAAGTGTAGTCTTTACTTTTACAGTACATCTCGCAAACCTGCGGGCCAACATGTTGCATCGGACACGTTGGCTGTCCGATGCAACATGTTGGCCCGCAGCTCCCGCTCAATGTCTAAGTTATCACTTAGGTCATCCGTCACCCAGTGACCCAGGTACTTGAACTTAGTGACAAATTTTAAAGGGACGTCGTAGAGTGTCACTAACGGTACAGTCGGATAAGTTTTCCTGCCAGCTTTAAAAATCATCACTTCGCTCTTCTTCACGTTGTACCTGAGTCCATGGGCCGCAGCATACGACTCGCTCTAGTTAAGCCTCTAGGAGCGATTTCCACTGCAAGGAAAAATGCTGCTACATGCTACGACGTAGCAGTCGTAGCACACATAGCGTTGCTGGTTAACACTTTCACTGCACTGAAAGAAAAAACAACCAGATTTCAGGGATTCAACCAGTTTTCGGGTTAAAATAGCGCCAATGTATCGTTGGTTGAAACTACGAGATCTTGTAAAGTATAACTTGTTGATTCTACAAACTACGTACCATGTTGAAATAATGATAATAATTACACGGTTCAACTCACGTATTAAATGTCAGTACGGGCGACATGTTTCGAACCCATCGGGAGTTCTTCTTCAGAAAGAGTGTTTTCACGGCGGGTGTCGCTTGAATCACTTCTACTTATCATGTTATTTCTACGTTACGTCAGGTTGGATTTACGTTAAGTTTTGCCATGCCAGGAACCAACCTGGTGGCCTGTTTATAGGCGCTTTCCGCTACATACGGGGAAACCACGGGATCGGCTACGGGTGTAGCGCGTAGCGATTCTAGTAGTGAATGTGTTAAGGATGCGATAGCTTGCGCACTGACGTAACCAAATGTGTAAGAGACGCACTGATAAACATTTTAAATACAAAATAATCTGATTTGAAATGTGTACGTTCTGCTGTGTGTTATAATAGCGAATTCTTGGACATCGTAAATCAGACTCAGTGGCGCTGGTAAATAACTAGGATTAGTTTGGCCGTTTTGGGAGATTTGTGGAGGATAATGGAGTTGTATTTAGTGATATTAGAAGGTAGTATGACTGATATGTAGCTTTGAATCCCTGTGTGTAGGTGTTCAATTAAACAAGCCTAGGGAGAATTTTCTGCGTACCCATCTTTTAAACTACGATGGTTGCAGTGCCACTTCTAAATAAAATAAAATCCCAACTGCGCGACGCAACGGAGAGTAATGTATTTACCATTCTGTGTATGTATGTAAGTATGTATGTATGTATGTATATTTTATTTTTCTTTCCTTTGAGGAACTCTAGAGATCAAACGCTTGGGTCGATTTTAATGAATCATACGTCAATCGATTTGTTTTAATCTTGCAGGTGTCACTGAAGACAAGACAGTTAATCAAAATCCAAAATGGCGGCCACCAGACATTACGGGCATTGTTAGGTTACTGTATGTTGTAGTTTAAATAACCGTTTATAGTGGAGGCAGTTATGAAGCTTACCCAAAAAAATAATAATGTGCTTCATTATATATGTTCCTTAAGTAATTCTAAGCATTCCTAGTCCGAGAGGCAATAAGAAAGATGGCCGTCAACAGTCGTCTTTAAAAAAAAACTATTCTCGTCCTGGTGGCTACTAGGGCAAGTTTGGTATCATTTTAGTATAAATCAAAGACGTAGAATTCATTGCTGATATTAGTTTTTTTCAGTTTCATAGTAATTTTACAAGAAAAACGTAAAAAGGTGAAAATGTTGGTAGGATATTTATGCTTTGGGAGCTAATAAGTTTTGTATAGTGACAAAAAATATCAAACAAAAAATACAATAATAAAGCGCAATTCATGCAATTTTATAAAATATACACTTTTTATAATTTTCTAATGCAAAAACATAGTGAAAAAAAAATTAATGATCGCAGTGCGGCTAGCTGGACTCGCGCTAGGCGGCGTTTATCTTTATAAAACAATTTAATGTCCGCAGTTTCCGGCACACAGACATACTTCTGTGCACTTAAATTTTCTTTTAATGCAATTGCACAGTTTTTTTAAAGACGGCTGTTTGCGGCTATGTATGGGACCGATGCGTAACTTCCTCCACTATTATGGATGTATAACGACTTAAAATAAAAAAATGCAGTTGGCTTTTTTGAAAAAAAGTTAACTAGTGCCTATGCCAAATCTTGGGATTAGGTGTCAAAGCGAACCCCGGGCTCCTTTAGGGGCACAACCGGGAATAACGCTAGGAGGATGAGGATGATCTATATAGCTAAGTATGTTTATCGTCGCCTAGCACCCATAATACAAGCTTTGCTTAGTAAAACACAACAATATATCGATATCAGCCATATTTTTACACTAAAAACTAGGTTGGATAATTTGACTAAATATTAATTAATAATCCACCTAAATTGAATACCGCAACGGTAAAAAATAATAAAAAATAATCTTTATAAATTCGCTAAAAATCAGGCGAAAATGGTATAAACTTTCTTTACTTTATAATTTTATTGACTACGTCTATGTAAGTTCTTTGGGATACGCACATAATCCACTTATTTTTGTTAAAAAATAAACCTTTCTATAAGGCCAGATGAAATTCAATATTATCTCAAGGTCGTAAATATTGAATTAAAATGCTGTTATTTCCTGATGCATATATTTTTGGATTCAGGTAGTAAGTCTCCAAATTTGTGTACTCAAACATGTTTTCATAAAAAAAATACTGATAGCATTTTTGCTTGCTGGTTAAAAAAAATTCCTAACTTCCGGTCCGTAGAATTATTGAATTCCATAGTAAAAGTTTTTTAAAATAACATATAAAATCCGTATACAAATAATTAACCTAATATTGAATTATTTCCAAAAAAACCGTAATTTTCTCAGGGTATAGTTTGGGACTAGGTCGATTTGTGTGAGATTGACCGTAAATATAAAAAAACCGGCCAAGTGCGAGTCGGACTCGCGCACGAAGGGTTCCGTAACATTATCAATAAACATATTAATTTTATTCTGTTTTAAGTATTTGTTGTTATAGCGGCAACAGAAATAGAAGCTACGGTAGCCCAGTGGTTCAGGCATGCGGCTGTCAAGCAGCGGTCGTGGGTTCGAATCCCGGCTCGTACCAATGAGTTTTTCGGAACTTATGTACGGAATATCTACCGTTAGCTTTTCGGTGAAGGAAAACATCGTGAGGAAACCGGTCCTAATCCCAATAAGGTCTAGTTTTCCCTCTGGGTTGGAATGTCAGATGGCAGTCGCTTTCGTAAAATTAGTGCCTTTGCCAAATCTTGGGATAAGGTGTCAAAGCGGACCCCGGGCTCCTTTAGGGGCACAACCGGGAATAACGCTAGGAGGAGGATGATGAGCGGCAACAGAAATAATCTGTGAAAATTTCAACTGGAACTATCACGGTATACAGCCTGGTGACAGACAGACGGACGGACGGACAGCGAAGTCTTAGTAATAGGGTCCCGTTTTACTCTTTGAGTACGGAACCCTAAAATAAAGACCAAGACGTGCGTTTATGGATCAAGCTAAAGATAAAATTAATGTAATGTCTTATCAAAAGCTCAAAACAGTAGCAGAGAAGAACAGAATTGCGATTAGGTACTCCTCCGACAAGAACCCTGCTCTTAAGTTTATGATGATGATTATTGTTGTGTTGGAATTAGTTTCAGAAAGCTGACTTGACAAAAAATCTGACGGAAATTCTTTATTATGTCGTCATGGGCGTGTTTTGTTCGCGAATGGGAATAGTTGTGTAGCTGCGAGCTCGTAAATCAGGCGGTTTAATAGCCTAGAGAAATAACAGCCACGGTGTTGCAGGTTTTGGGGTGTTTGTGACCACGGTTGTAAATTAGTATTTTTCACAATCGTGTTATAATAGAGAGCTTTTTAGTCGAGTACCGTGTTTAGGCCACGAAGCTTGCTGAGTGGCCTAAGTAAGGTACGAGATTAAAAAGCTTGATTATAACACTATTGTGAACAATACTTTTTGTACGAGTTCATTAAAATTAATTTTCTACGAGTCAACTGAACTAATTAAACAAACTCGATACTGTTGAAACGAAGTGCAGCTCATCGCTCGTACGCTTGTTGATATCTTAAAAGACATCAACGAGCGTACGACATCAAAGCGATTCTATTGGTCCAATTCATTACAGTTCAGTAAAGCAGCCACGTGATTGGTCGAATTTATTTTAGTTGTCTGGAGCGTATCGAAAAGTAGTTATTTCGATTGTTTCGACAGTAACATGGACTACAACTATGAAAAGAGTGACGTTGCAGTATTCTCTATGAAATCTTAATACACATATTTTAATCGTCGAGTACAAAAAACGTTATTTCAGCATCTTTGCTAAGAATATAAAGGCGTCAATCCATACTAATATTGCACAGGAAAAGTCTGTGAGATTGTAGATTTGTAAGTGTGTACGGTCGGCCTCATAAAACGCTGAACTGTTCAGCCCTATATACAAACGTGTTCAGCCAGAGGCTCTAGTGTAAGTTTTATCGATACAATACGTTTTCGAACGCGTTTGCGTTTAGTTTCAATTTGTATGGCAACGCGAACAGCGCCTCTGGTGGTAACTATTAGGAACTACGCGTTGCCATACAAATTGACACTAAACGCAAACGCGTTCGAAACCGTACATTGAATCGATTCATCATGTTTGTATAGTGCAAAATTCGCTTCTCTAGAACGAATTCACTTGTCTTTGTATTAGCCACAAAAAGAAGACAAAACCATGGTATTTCATTATGTAACTGCTAATTGTTTACGTTGTACTAAGTATGCTACAACTACAAATAAAATCTTGTTAATACCGATATACCTTTCGTTTTCATTTGACCCTTGCTATTTTTACAATGGAGTCACTATTAGAGTAAGGTATTTATTGAATTATGGCCATTTCATTTCGAAGCGTTTGTGGCACGTGACTACACAAAAGTATAGCTGTAGCAATGGATCTTCAGATAAGATCAATTTAAAAAAAACCGGTCAAGTGCGAGTCGGACTCGCGCACGAAGGGTTCCGTACCATTATCTATAAATATATATTTAATTGTGTTTTTTTTGTATTTTTGTTGTTCTAGCAGCAACAGAATTGAATTTCTGAAAATTTTAACTGTAACTATCACGGTTTATGAGACACAGCCTGGTGACAGACGGACAGACGGACAGACAGACAGACAGACAGACAGACGGACAGCGTAGTCTTAGTAATAGGGTCCCGTTTTACTCTTTGAGTACGGAACCCTAAAAAGGGCTTCGGACTGTAACGTATCGCTTTAACGTCATATTGCTAACTGCCAGACGAATTAGTGAAACGGGTTTTGTTTAATTATTAATCGTATGGCGCTTAATATACACTGGTACATATATGTATTCGTATCGATGTCGCTGATAGAGTTCCAGTGTGCGCTGCGAGGTTCAGAAGGAACGGTGCAGCTGCCGAGTTTGTTGTTCTTTTAGCACCAAGAGGTCACGTGTAGGATTTCTAGGGTTATTCCTACGGACGTAGCACAATAACGACCTCCCGGATGAAAGTTACAGAGAGTACCGAGGTGTTCAACAACTTGTGTTGCGGAACTACGTAGGGGGTAATATCGCAACCACCTGTCGGATTTCAAATATTCTTTAACCTGTGTATAACGTAAACGCCCTAGTCTTCGAAGTTGCACTACATACTTAGTGTATAACATGTGTACTTTATGTCAAAGTGACATGGCATAAATTCGAATGAAGGAAAATCCTTAGTTCGAATTTAACCCTATATTGCTTGGACATAAAGTGCCCATGTCATACACTAGTGCCACGTCGAAGATAAGGACGTTTACCTTAGTTTACAAACCACATTAAGGCGACGTGAGCTCCAAAAACGGATTTTTAAAAAATCGTAACTCTTGTTTGGATTATAATACGGCTGCCTTAAATTTAATTAGCAATCTTGAGGCCTTTTTCGAGGGAAATCAGCTATTCGAATCCTAAGTTTTTGACTTTCGCTCGATAAAAAAAAATCACGAACATAGGTCTAAAATACACTTAAAAAAATCGTAACAAATTATGTACAACAGCTAAACACATAACAATTGATTCTAAAAACCGGCAAGGTCATGTTTGAGGGAAATCAGCTATTACTTTTTTATTTATTAAAACGCGCAAAGAAATAAAATTAAAAAACATGATATCCGCGCTTCCAAACACGCACTTCCATCTCGCTCACGCTTATGCTCAGTGAGAGGGACAGAAGACCACGAACCTACGTCCCCTTAGCATAATGCTACGAGTTGGTACGTAGTTAATTCTCGAGCAAAGCTAATTAAACTTGGAATCTTACGTAAAAGTTAATAGTGTGCGCAAACACGTTATCTAAATGTACCGAAACCCCTGCAGCGCCTGTAGAAGGGTTAGTTGAAGAACGTTCACTACAGCGGGGCTAACTTTAGAGTTGTTACCTCAGAACTCCGTCATTTATGAACCGATTCGTACAATTCTTTTTTTAACTGAAAGTATATGCTTCTAGATTGGTCCCATTGTTTCCGAAACCCCAGTTGGATGATGGGAACCATGAGGAATTGAGGGAATGCCTCAAATATATTAGGCACGCGTGTAGTAATTTCAGTATTTTCTATTATAACTCGTGTATTTACACCCGGAAATCATAAATTTGGTGAAGTGGAAGTGGTGATGAAGACCACAGATGGCTTGTGGAACTTCTAAATGATGTACTTCAAACTATATCAGTACGTCACAGATTCTGATATTATTCCGTTGAAATAGCAAACAATGAAGTGCCAAAGGTAATTCTGAGATCCTTGAGGAATCGACGGAAGTCCTCAAATATTATCAGCCCACATACAGCGATTTGGTTTATTGGTCTAAAAATCAACGCTTTTGTTCATGTGGTAAATTGGAAAAAAAATGTGGAAATGTTAATGTGGCTTGGCAGAGTACTGAATTGAAGTCGGTTAAAACTTTGTTTTGAAAGTAAATTATTTACAAGCTTTATATTAACTTGCCCTGTTCGTACGTAAGAATGTAAGTACTTATAAGCATGTAAGTTGTACATCAAATTTGCAATACATTTTTCAGTCACTTGCCGTAATCCGATTGAGCTGAAATTTTGGGTACTAGTATAATTTGGATGACAGTTCAATATTATGGTACCATCGAACTGATCTGAGGACGGGAATTCAGTATTTAACCGACGTAACCCGGTTGAGTTTGGGATCGTCTCAATGAGTAGTTGATGATTGTATACAGAAAAGTACAGTCCGCAGTAAAAACTAGTACCTTAAATTAAAATTTTGACGGATTTTTGTCCGTTATGTCTAGCGCATTTTGCTGTGAAGTCGCCTTGCGCGCGATTTGGCGACTCCTGTCTCACTGGCACTGCACTATTAGAGAGAGGAGGGTAGATTTGACTTGATATATGACTTGGTACAAAAAAAGTCTGATAAACATTTAATAAAACTGTATAAGAAAATGTTAATAGATAATTTACACTATTAAGTTAAATTATATTGAAATAAGTACATAATGTCTAATTATAAATTTCGATTAGGCTACCTAAAATCTCAAAAGAATGAGATTAAGCCTCATCGGTATGATGTAAAATGGAATTTAAAGAGAAATAAACAGTTTAAATATATATTTTTTTAAAGATGAACTCGTTTCGCACTCGGCATCAGTTAAGGGTCGCCAGGACGCTCAACTCACCATACAAACGTAGTTTGGTTCTCCTCTTAAAACGGCATACTGGAAAAGCATGAAAGTTTTTTAATCTAGGTTGGAAATTAGTTTCTGTTGCTATAAATAATGATTCAAAAAAATGAAATGATCAGAGACTTTGTATGAAAAACATTCAACTCACTCTATTTTTAACCCCCGACGGAAAAAGAGGGGTGTTATAAGTTTGACGTGTCTGTGTGTCTGTGTATCTATCTGTGTGTCTGTGTGTGTGTGTCTGTCTGTGGCATCGTAGCTACTAAACGACTGAAACGATTTGAATGCGGTTTTTTTACCCGAAAATTTCAACGAAATTGATTTTTTGAGATAGGTACCTATTGAACTTTGAAATGAAAATGTCGGGGGGTTTTTAACTTTCCTAAGTTGTATTTATAATTTCTGCTCCTTAAATGTGCAAAAGATATTCGCAATTACCCTACCATCCGCTGTTTTAACCCTGTATTGTTTGATGTTTATAATATCGAATTAATGCATTATTTTTCACTTTAGTTTGTAACTGAGATCCCCTTAAGGGTCATTCTTGAGAATTGTGTCTGCGGTTGGGTCTAATTACCGCGACGTTTTACTAACATTTTATATGAAGTCGCGTCAATAAGTGTAAGGCCTGAGTGGACGCTCGAGTCGGGCGTGCGGCGGAGCGGGGCGTGCGGCGTGCATAATAAACAAATGAGGCTCATACTGGTGTCCTGAGTAGACGCTGCACAAATTGAATGCACGCTCTCCCGCCCCGCTGCACGCCCCGCCGAACGCTCCGCTCCGAGCGTCCACTCAGGCCTTAGACTTAGACGCAGTCACAAATCTGAAGAATGACCCTTAAACAGATAGAGGCTCCCAAAACCTGAATTCAGACTCATACAGGCGCATAAAGTCATATTAAGGTGATATATTGCTCTGTTGCCTTCTTAGCCATAATCCAAGAAAAGTCTAAATGATGTTGCCTGAGTCATTTTTCTGCAAAGGCGTAGCTGTTTTCCTCTACGGCTCGATCGTAGCCCGTAGCACGTCTACGACCTTGCTACGAGTTCAAGGCTACGCTAGGGCACGAAGGCTTGAGCGGTGTAATTAATACTGGATTTATTATATAACTAAGCTGTGACCAATAAAGACTCCCATAATATTTTATTGATCGTAGGAAAACTTTTTTTATTCCGTTTGGTGGTGGTTGCATTTTATTGTCGTTGGGAAACCATTGGATGGATATTGTTTGCCTTTATTTATTTAGGTTCGTTTTTTTTTATATAATTTAGTAGGGGCAGTCCACGGGCTGTCTCGTACGAACGCGTGTATATCTCTGTCTATAAAGTTATCTTTGCAAATTTAATTGGAATATTATAATTCTGACCATAATTTGACTCTATTGTCGCAGAAAAAGAATTTCCACAATTTACCATTTTTTTGAAAATTCGTATTGGGAGAGTGTGGAGATATTTTTGCCAAAATCTTTTTTTTCTGATAGTAATTTTTCCATTCGCAAAATTTACCAATGGTTTTTTTTCTGTAGCTTATTTCCCCGGTTTGCTTTTTTCCCTAGTAGTAATAATCCCATTCTCATAATTTCTCAATCTTTATGTATCCGAATTTACCCATTCTCTTTTGTTCTTAGGAGCACCATTTAAAATATTAAATTATTTAAGAGCGGACGTGCCTATTGTGTGTCAAGTAAGATGCTTTACGTATATGGCGAAGGATTGAATTTAAGAGTTAATTATTACATAGTTTTGTTTTAAGTTATGAATACACAATTTATTTAGGTTAATAATAGAAGATTTGTGTTTTTTTTTTTAATTTACCTATTAATACACATGCTTTTCCCAATTTTTGTTTTAATTTTGAATTTAAGTACTCAAATATTTGTGTACACTGTGTACTAAAATTAAAAAGTAACGATATCAGAATAAGACAACCCCCAAGTAACTATTGGAATTGCAACTGTATAGATTCCATTATCAGGCAGTATAGACTACCGGTTAGGTACTTATATATTTCACCAAATTGATAAAAAACTGCTCTAAGGAAAAATAAAGCATAGAAAAAAAATATTCGGAAAAATATGCGAATGGAATAGGGAACTTGCATCTTAATATTTTATTACGAAAAACAAAAGTATAATCCAGCATTAAAACAACTGTAGCATTAAAACTTTGTTATGATTTATTTTTCTGATGTTATATGCATTTGAAATCTGCGCGCGACGGCACCCCCCGAAAACGCTCTATACTAAACGGGCTTATGCTATGACGTCACAGCATAGCCTTTACTATGGAGTAAGTCATTAATTTGCGATTATCTCCACAAAATTTACGTTTAAGTCTATACTTGTCGTACAAAATATCATTTCTTATTTAATATTCTATGTAACTGTTACGTTATTTTATCGAAAAAATAAAAAATAAATTTACGTCATTTTAACGTTAGATAAAACTAATAAAATCGATTTTTTTTTTCTTTTGTGATATCTAATCATATAAATCATAAATCATAAATTTATTTCGTAAGTAAAAGTACAAATTGCTACTTACATTTTAATTTACAAATTTGTATGGTGAAAACCAAAAGTAAGTGTCAACTGACCCCCGTACTAGTTTGCAAAATATCTCTACGTATATCCGCATCGATTCAGTGCAATTTATTCGAAATTGAAGTCCCATGCAAGTTCCCCATTATTGCATTCGGTAAAAAAGATACCAAGAAAATAAACTTCGGCAAGACAAGCGAAAGGATACAAAACCATTGGTAAATTTTGCGAATGGAAAGATTACTATCAGAAAACAAAGATTTTGGCAAAAATATCGCCACACTCCCGGATGGCCGTTGCTCCGAAGCTGGTAGTACCCTGGTACGTAGACGTCGGGCGGAGGGCATCGAGTCCGCCACAACAGGTAGTGTGCGGGGTCGCTTTGCAGGGGGCTAGTGATCCGCATAAAACTCCTGCGGTTGATAATGATAACAGCGCGGTCGAACAGCGATGTTGATAAAACGACAAGCGTCGCGTCGCTAATCGCCATAGCAGTGCGTCCACGGCCTTATTCACAATCGTATATTTTACCCATGACGGAACGGAGAAGATATATATGCGTTTAGGGTGAGAGGTTATTTATCCTCAAGTAATAAAATTATTTTTATAGATTTGTGTTTTATTGCCTTCAGAATTTCAGACAATGGCGTACGCCTGTCTGTATACGTCTTTATGACATGACTCTTAATAATACTCTTCTATTCAGTAGTCCGTGAGCAGCCGTTTATTTGTTTGCTTTGCCAACTATGAAAATTGTTACGAAACACCAGTTCATGGTCTAGTTTAATTAGCCAACGTTGCGAAAAAACTTTAGCAAAGTCTTTGTAAAAGCTCAAGGCTGATACGGTTGGCAAACACGACGTCTAGTCTCAGCACTACATAAATTAAAACGATACATGTAAAAGTAGACTAGGGAAAGATATAAATCGAATTATATGAAGTTATCGAACGAGCGAGCGAAACGAAGGAAGTTCTATGCTTCAGCTTGGGCCGAAAATAGTTCGTACGTCCGGCTGTCTGTCCAGATGTCACGCTGTCCGTCTGTCCGTCTGTTCTCCTCTACAGGTTGCATTTCTCAACCGATTCTCGTCAAAAGAGAGTAACTTTTCGAAATAAAAAAATTTAAAAGACAGGCTTGCGATTTAAACAGCTCACAGAGTCACTTGTTATATTTTATCAATACGAGTAAGTGTGTGTGAGTATGAGTATAGTCGCTGTATCTCTGATGTCTAATATTTAAATAAGTATATCAATATTTAGGTACGTCATGTCATTACGTTACAGATACCCTCTCCATCCACTACTGCAACCGCGAGGTGTCGGTGGCCGTGGCTGGTGACGACAGCGAGGGCTACATCCGAACTCCTGGCTACCCCAACTTCTATGTGGGCGACGAGTGTCGATGGCGGCTAGTCGCCCATCCTGAGCAGAAGATCAGGATCACGATGCTTGACGTGAGCTTGAAGAGTAAGTAAGCGCTACAGCCAGACAATATCAGACAGACCCCGCATTTACTCTAGCCACGAGAGCTAGCAGTTGCTACTGTAGATAGCGAAGGCTATGTCAGAAGTCAGAACTCCTGCCGGTCGATCACGTAAATGTCAATTTTTATATGGAAAAATTACAGTTGGATTGTCCTAACGCGCGTTCCGAACGTTAGGTACGTGATTACCCCTCTGGCTACCTAAAATTTTCGTGGGCAAGGAGTGCAGGTGGTGGTTGGTCGCCCACCCTGAGCAGAGAATCAGGATCACTTTATTTTATTTTATTTATAATAACAATACGTCTATCATTATAATTACAGTCTCCTAATGCGGTAGCGTGCAAATTATTAACAAAACATAATATAAACATACATATATAACATAATTCTAAGTTTTACAATAACATAACACATACAAAGTAACTTTGGTGAATTCACTCAGAGAAGATCAGTGTTAAGTCTCTACAATAGTGGTACGTTAGGCTAAAACATCATCATTCTCCCAGGGTTTCCCTGGTTGTACCCTAAAGGACCCGGTGTCCACTTTGGCACTAATCCCATGATTTGACGTAAACACTAGTTTTACGAAAGCGACTGCCATCTGACCTTTCAACCCATGGGAAAACTAGACTTTGTTGAGATTAGACCAGTTTCCTCACTATGTTTTCCTCCGCCGAAAACTTACAGTAGATTTTTAACCAAGGCGGCTTACTTACAACACCCATTTCAGATGAGATATTTAAGCGCTCCACAAACGAGCATTGACACCAGCGCGCTGCTGCGCCTCCAACAACGATGTATATGACATTTACATGTCATATATCATGCGGGCGTCACTGTCGCTCTCGTATTGGCCTGACAAACCAACTGCTTGAATCATCTTTTATAGATACTACAGGCCAATGATGATTTAAGCGCTCGAAGGATGTGATAATCTCAATGGTTCAAGACTGAAATGGGCGAGGGAACTTTACGCTGAGAATCCTAATATCTAGAATTCATATTTGTATTTCTCCTTCCAGGCATAGGTCCCTTCGAGAACGAATGCTCTGACTACGTCCTAGTACAGGATGGGAACGGTGACGCGCTGCTCTCGTCGTGCGACCAAGTCGCGCTGCCGTTACGATTGTCATCCGTGACAAACGCACTCGACGTGACTGTGGAGACGCGGTCGGAAGGCGCCTTTCCGAAGAGGGGCGTGTTGTTTCATTATAAGAGTAAGTGGATAAAACTTACCAAAGAAAGTGAAATGTTTTATTGACGCTATATATGGCAAGTAAAAAACTCCGGTTTTGCTGACTCGTAACAAAACATTTTTCTTAAATTATTAATTTTGCATTAAGTTTTATTTTCCATGTTTTCATTTTTATATGAATACCTTCCACGATTGTTGTTAAACAATCCTAATCTTACCTAATTGGGCTCTAGGTACATACCTATTCGATGATGTTTTCAAAAGTCCTGAAAATAATAAATAAACATATATAAAAGTTGAAAAACACCGACATTTTCATTTCCAAGTTCAGTAAGTATCTCAAAACCGGCTGAACCGCTTTTATTGAAACGTAGCTAAGAATCATGTCAGCTTTCGGACGACACAAAACCGCATTATAATCTCAAACACGACAAAATTATAACATCCCTCCTTTTGCGTCTGGGGTTAAAAATAATAAAATTACGGCTCGCTCATATGAACGAGTGCCAAAGAAATTCTCAAGCCTCGTTTGCAAGAAAAGATTATAAGTAAATTATGTAATAAATTTAAATTAATGGCTACATTATAGACTGCCCTTTACGGGGCTCTCTTTTTCGTTGGTACCTACTTAAGTACCTACTTAATTGATAAAAGTTCAACACATGAATACGGGTTTGGACTGTTTTGGCCTTTTAATAAAAAATCAAAACCGACTGTTGTGAAATAGCGTAAAGCGAAATTTACACTTACAATTGCATTCAAGTTTCATTACATTGCGGGTAACTGTGGCATACTGAGTTCAATTCATCTATCAAATCCCGCAATGTAGTTAAACTTGCACGCAATTTCTTGCATGTGTAGGAGCCGCTTTATACACACTAGCTAGTACGTTAAATTGAGCGAATTGTACTCCGCCATCTATATTATGGATGCGCAACTTGTGGGTCGCCACTTACGCCATCTATTGCATTCATTGCGGAAATTATACACAGCGCCACCTATGTAATCAAGTGCAGTTTGTGTTGAGTATCGCTACTCACGCCATCTATTGCTTTAATTTAACAAATTGTTAAAAGCGCCATCTATTTTTCTTTCACGCAGGTATAGGCTGCGTGACGCTGCCAGCGCCATCTGACGGCTACCTAGTGTACCGCAACGATGACGTGGCGCACTACATGTGCAACGTCCGCCATGTTTTCGCCGACACGCGACAGAGGGCGCGCGTAATATGGTGCTTTGATGACAATAGATGGAACGACACTGTGCCTTCGTGTGTTGGTGAGTTGTTTTATTATTCTTTTTGTACGTATGATTTGATTAGTAACGAAAATAAGTAATAATAGGGTTACAATTATAAGTAATTTATAAAAACGGAATAAGGTGTCGTGTAATCCCGTCGCCCAACCGTTTTTATTTTGAATCTAAATCAGGCCGCAGCCAGAGTAGTTTTGCAATATAGTGTTAAGTATAACTCTTTTACTCCATGGTCTGTAGCAGGATTTTTATCCTATTTTATACCTACTAATTTTTATAGCAAACAAATTTACGGCCCGATGTTAAGCGGTTACCGTATCCTATGGACGCTTGCAACGCCAGTGGTGTAACATGTGACCTTTATGAATGTATACATTTCTTTCTTAAATAACCCCATTCTGTAGTCCCTCGGGAAAACCTCGGCAGACACTTTCGTCTTTCAGTTCAGGAACCGGCTGGGTTGGGTTGGGTGCTCTGTAATACTTGTATAGGCACTTTTCTCTACAAACGGGTTATTGGAGCATTCCATCACGGAAAAGTCCGCCGTTGTCCCGTACGAACACGAATTTTCAGAAAATTTGTAAGTTTTGGAGTTTCTTTTTCTGCGACAATAGAGTCAAATTATGGTCAGAATTATAAATTTATAACATTCCAATTCAAATTGCAAAGATAACTCTAATGACAGAGATATACGCGCGTTTGTACTACCTACGTCAGCTCGTGGAATGCCCCTATTGCAATTTGCATGTTATCGGCTACGCTACGAGCGTAGCGCTACGAAATTGCTGCCACTAAAAAACTTAAACACTTAAAAATCAGTGTGGCGCCGTCTTTTTTTTCCTACCTAGGTATCCTTCTAAGTTGGGCCCCGAAGGAGCTCTATTTGTGAATTGCCTAAGTGTGGCGCTGTCCCGACATCGCAACAGCGACTTACGACTTTATTGAATACCTGATGCCGTTCATTTCAAAATGCTTAAATGATGAATTATTTATTTAAATTGACGTTTTAATAAACATGTAAAAACTAACAATAAGGCATACAAATCTAAAATAACTTAAACAAGAATAACAATAAAATACAACTAAACTACCTAAATAATAAGGAAGTAAAAATGCAATTTAAATTGATAATTGTAAAATCTTCTCCAATGTTTAAAAAAATGTAATCTATGTAAAAAATATAATTTAGTGTCCTGCGATACCAAAACCTAGTGCTTATACTACGTACGTGTCAACGATTTGCTAAATAAATGTCTTATGTCTTATGTAGGTACAGTCGACGCCAAAAACACCTTGTTTGACACCTTTGCACCTTTCTCAATTATAATACGGCGAAAATTGTAGCATGTCTTTGGCGTTGACAGAACCTACCTACCTAGAAATTAGAATTACTTACGAGGATACTAACTTTTGCTCGGCATTTTCGTGTTTTTCCGGAGAAAACTAATTTTCCCGGAAAAATACGAATATCAAGTTTTCACCTTTTTTAAACTCAGTAATGAGAAATCTCATCGAAACCGGTAAGTATATGTGCTGTTTTCGAGTAACTATACATTAAAAACAAATAAAAAGATTAATGTATATATGAGGATCAGTGATCTCTGTCTACCCCTCTGGGAAAGATGCGTGATTATATGTATGTAACAAATGTTACTTGTTTAATAGTAGGTAAGTCCCTGGGCGACCGAGCTCTGCTTGGGTGAAAGTAGAGAAAATACGGAGAAAACGAATTTTCCCGGACATGAGACTTCATCATCATCATCATATCAGCCGAAAGACGACCACTGCTGGACATAGGCCTCCCCCAAAGAGTTCCAAAGTGACTGATCCTGCGCCACCCGCATCCAGCGCACTCCCGCCGCGACATGAGACTTAGCTAGATTGATTTCTCGTCTCCGTAAACTCTGTATTCCAAGTTTCAACGAAATCGTTAGAGCGTTTCCGACAACGTGTTTGCAAATATATAGCTTAATCTATGTCCCCAGCTGATTCCCGTCTCCTCAGTACCTGTGATAGAGGTGGCTTTACGACTCTACTATATGAAGCAGACAGTGTCTAGATATTTTTGACCGCTTTAGTAGCGTTCATATTTTGCGTATATATAGTAAGTACCTACAATGATTACTAATCTAACAGGTAAGTACGACGGAATGAATGACTGAACGAATGGAAGACTGAATGCCCAATGATTTTTACTCAAACTAAGGATCTTTTAAATCGCAAACGTATGAATGGTCTCGGGAATAGCATTATTAGGAAGTCCTCATAAATGCTATTCCCGAGACCATTCATTCGTTTACGATTTAAAAAAACCCTTAGTTTGAGTTGAGTAAAAATCATTAGGCATTCAGTCTTCCATTGTTATCAATAAATAGTCATATAATTAACATAGACCGCATAGACGCCAGTGTATTTTACCTGACTCATTTGCCATCAATACAAAAGCAGAGACAATTTGATTGTTCTCTTTGTTTTTTATAACCTTTTCTCTTCTAACAAAGAAATGCAACCAACACAAATTGCTTTTGTGTTGAAGGAGGCTCCCGTTAATGTAATGACTAGAGAGACAAAGGGTCCATTACTTAATTTATTGCTACTAACTTTCCCTATAAAACCAAAGGAAATTGATAACAATTATGTTACCTACTCTCTTCATATCAAAAGTTTGACACACATAAAACTTAATTACGGCCATATTTTTCCCCCGTGAAGCCATAAAACTGCACTGTCCATCCCAAACGGACTCAGTGAATAACAACAAAAATACTTTTCATAAAAACTTCTTTTGATGTTTCGTATTCGCACTAGGAAGAAAGCACATGCGCAGACTGAAAGTCTCCGCACTCTTTCGCGCGCCTTAATAAATAGAACAAATGAAAGTGACAACTACATTTGTGTGCGTTAGCACTCAATTGTTTACGTCAAACGATGTATCAAGGTAAATTAAACCATAAAGCGTTTGGCACAGGCTTGTAATTTGATTGTGACTCTTGATTATTTTCATCATCCATTATAGGGCTTCGCCAGCCGTGTTTCGTAAATACAGGATAGTTCATTCGTCGCTCGCCCGCCGAAGCGTCTGTTCGAATTTCGAAATTGCTGTCACTCGCGTCATCGGCTACAACACGTGCGAAGTGAGTTCATTGTGATTCTAAAAATATTATTTATAAAAAGTGTATCGACAACGCGGTTGTCTGAAATTAATTTCGTTGAGTGTTTCAGTGTTATGATTTAGTATTTGTACGTGCTATTTTCATTCATGGATTGAGAAATTTAGGTAGGAACACGTGTTTTTGAAGGTTTCGTTTTGTAAATGAATCGTGCTCGTTTCGAGGGATAGTAGTAAGTTAGAAGGCTAAGTAAGGGTTCGCATGTGAGTTCCTCGTTAACCACACATGATAAAATTCGTAAACATGTAATGGAGTTAATTATCGCGTCCATTCTGAAACTAATTATGAAAATCCTGATTTAATTGCCTTGCTATGTCGATAAATCTTTTTCGGTTTAGTTTTGTACAGAAAAATAAATATTACATACAGCTTTAGGTATAATAATAGTGAGGTTATTTTTATAAATTTTCCTCGTTCCAATCTAGACTTGGTAAGTAAGTTTATTTTATAAGTACCTACCTATGCATATATTTTTAATAACTACGCCGGTTAGGTACTAATACTTCATTCATAATAAATGGTATCGTTTTGGTTTGGTGAAACATTTTAAAGCTGAATTAATTTACACCTGAACATTTTTGTGGTACCTTGTCACCACACGAAATTATAAAGAAAATTATCATTTTCGTTCTTACCTAAGCCTCTATATTTACCTCGAATTACCCCAACAGCGAAAAAGGAAAAGTGGTCCTTCAAGGCAAAGTTTTAGCTATCTCGGATTGCGTTTTGTGGGGTTATGCACCCCCTGCAATGAGTAAATGTAGAGAGTAATTATATCTAGGTATGTTCTGTACAATTGTATCTACATGTAAGCTAGTGAATATTATTTTTATTGGCAGCATATGGCTGGCCTGAGATTTAACTATTTAGAGTTATGAATATGTTGCTTAGTTAAAATGAGATGATTTCTATTACTCTATACACCTACCAGTGGCGGCGCGTAAGAATTTACACTAGACAACCCGGAGCCAAATAAAGGGCTGTTTTTTGATGATTTACGAGTTTGGTAATATATAGCATGAAATTTTAGGGAAGCCAGTGGGAATCGGCTTGTATGGGCGCTCCGCCACTGACACCTACTAACACTACTATAAATAGGTATTATGTGTGAAATGTAATGTTTGTAGGCAATTATTGCATCGCACGCGACTCCGTCCGCGTGAAACTAGTTTTATATTGTAGCTCCATACAAACTTTCACCATACATTTTACCCCCCTAGGGGATGATTTCCGGGATAAAAACTATCGTAGGTATGTCCTTCCCTGGGACTCAAACTATCTCTATACCAAATTTCATCTAAATCGGTTCAGCAGTTTAAACGTGAAGAGGTAACTGATAGACAGACGAACACACTTTGGCATTTAAAATAAATAAATAAATAAATAAATAAATAAATATTACGGGACAATCTTACACAAATCAACCTAGGCCCACGGTAAGCTCAATAAGGCTTGTGTTGTGGGTACTAGGCGATGATATATATAATAGATAAATACATATAGATACTTATATACATATATAACATCCAAATAAAAAATAGGTATTAAGTATGGATTAGTGTGGATTGGATAAGTCAGTTCGGAGATAACTTAGGTAAAAACTATACCTCTCTTTAATATTAGTATAATTTTAATTATACTACTCCATAGCCCCAAGCTCCGCTTACGTATAAGCATGTATTACCCCAGGCAAAATACGGTTTAGAAAAACATTAATTTATAATAGAGTTTTTTTTCTTTATATCATTTTAAAACATTAATCTAAAATGCTTTATTCAAGAATCCAACAAACTTTCCATCCGGAAGTATTTATATAGATTTAAAAAAAGAATGAATTGTTTTTTTTTAATTATTTATCTTGAATATTATAGAGCAAATGTAAATGAACCAAAATAAAGATAAAACCATTTATTAATATTTTTTCTGACTTTTCAGAAGCTAGTTAAGTTATCATTTTTTTGATGTCTGAAATTTTGTTGGATTTTGTCACTAAGTAACTATTTAATTGATAATATATCCATTACATAAAAAAAATCTGCTATTATAAATTATTTCCAAATTTGACATATTTTCCATACAAGCTGTCAGTTCATTGCCTGGACTATATAGAGTATGTGTAGAGTACTGATTAAAGTCTGACAATAACTGTTCTGCGCCATTCTAAGTCTCATTCAGATTAACTATGCTCTTCGTTTGGCGTCTCTAAAGCCACGAAATGCACTATCAACCCTCGCTGTGGATAATACTGTTGTATTTTTAACACGTTCACTGCCAGAAACCCGCCTAGCGGGCTCCTACTTTCCGCTACTTAGCAGGAAAACCCAGGGATCGGCTGCGAGCGTAGCGCGTAGTGATTCATACTCATTTATTTATACATACATGTTTAGATTCACGCCTTTATCCCCAAAAGGGGTTGGCAGAGCACATGAAACTTATGTTCCAGCGCCACTTTTAGCATAAATGTGGATATAAAAGATCGACAAAATGTGATGTCGCAGTGATAGGTTGCTAGCCCATCGCCCGCAATACACTACTACCCTGTTCCCTTATTACGACTATTATAATACGATTTATGTATAATATTATACAAATATTACATGTCACATATTATATTCTTATTCTTGCATATTATATTCTTCTATGCATGTTTATCTGCAGCTGACTGTATATAGTGTACATGTACATATCTGTTAGGTATACCTAGACAAAATTACACGAGCAGATTGCTCGACACAACCCTTTAAATACTATGAAACCCAATTTATAGAAGTACTATATTGTACAATACTTGTCAACATTACTATAGAACAGAAGAGACAATGAATATATTTGTTAACATATCGATGCTTACGTAATTTGATAAACCCTGACGTGTGTACAATATCCCACTCGCTGACGGGTCTATCTTCGTAGTGCGAGTAGCGGAAATGAACGATTTATTAAACGAGCTCTGATACCAAGCGATGCGGGCCACTGTACGGCATATCAATATTCTGATAAGAGAATAATCAGCTATTCAACACTGATTAAAGTGACATTATTGTACTCCGCTACTTATGAAGGTTATTTGCTCTATATAAATGCATCACAAATATTGTAATATTATGCTTAGAGAAGGTTTTGTATAAATGCTGACATAGGGGCTTGTGCACAAATCACGCGAGGTTTTTTCGGCTACTTTTTGACCCACCCCTCCCCCTTGGTGATATTTGGTGAGGTTCTTGGCTACCCCCTCCCCCTCCACGTATATTTTTTTCATTCGACCTGATAGTAATATAAATAGTATTGTATATAGTAAATCTTGTTTTTTTTTCTATCTTATGAAGCGTCAAGAGCGAGCGGGCGGGGTCACAATATTCCGTAAAATAGATTCGCTACTTTGAAGTGCTAAGTAAAGATTTATGTTTAACGAAACCAAAAAAAGCGGCCAAGTGCGAGTCGGACTCGCACATGAAGGGTTCCGTTAAATAAATTGCTTTTTACGATTTATGACGTATTAAAAAAAAAAAACTACTTCTCGTTCAAACTAATTTTCGTTGAAAGTTTGCATGGTAATGTAGTCATATATTTTTTTTTAGATTTATCATTCTCTTATTTTAGAAGTTACAGGGGGGGGACACACATTTTACCACTTTGGAAGTGTCTCTCGCGCAAACTTATCAGTTTAGAAAAAAAATATGTTAGAAACCTCAATATCATTTTTGAAGACCTATCCATAGATACCCCACACGTATGGGTTTGACGAAAAAAAAATGTTGAGTATCAGTTCTTAGTATGAGGAACCCCAAAATTTATTGTTTTTTTTTATATTTTCGTGTGAAAATCTTAATGCGGTTTACAGAATACATCTACTTACCAAGTTTCAACAGTATGGCTCTTATAGTTTCGGAAAAGAGTGGCTGTGACATACGGACGGACAGACAGACAGACAGACAGACATGACGAATCTATAAGGGTTCCGTTTTTACCATTTGGCTACGGAACCCTAAAAAGTATCTACTCGTGTGGAGAAAAATACACGTGAGGTCTCCTTATACCCCACCCCTCCCCCAACGTGATCTGTCGTGATTTTTTCCTGACCCCCCCCTCATTGAATTTATATGACACTCGATACCCGCACGGCTTCGCCCGCATATTGCAATGAACGGAGGCAAATCCGTGGGATAAAATAGGGCCTATAACCATCCCGAAAGGTAGGTCCCGTTCTACACGCAGGTGAAATATTTTTTTAATCGGATAAGCGGTTTCGGAGATTACCCATTACTTACAAACTTATAAACTTACAAAGTTACAATAGACTTTCCCTCTATAATATTACTATAGACTTACTATTTATGAACGCACTGGTTTATAGCCTATTATTCCTGTTTGCGACTACTAAGAAGCATTACGCCCGCGCAAACTAGGCACTAGGGAACTATAGGCTGTATAAACATCTTCAAGAGTCGAAACACCGAAACAGCCGAGAAAGGTCAGCGCGTGCTCGACGGATTCTCGCCGGGCCGAGTGCCCATTAACACTCATTTAGCACTCTTATACAGCTCTGGTTAAACGTTACCACCGTTTATGTAGCTATGCTTTATAGCGGGGTCAGATGATAATCGCTTCTCAAAATATATTAGTATTAGCAATTAAATGTCAGAATAAGACAACGGCAGGTTCGTTGCGTCTGTTGAGCTCTCTGTCGCACTTACTGGCTGTATTATTTCTTTAAAGTGCTTTATAAAAGTAGCCTGGATGGCAGATCACGGCCTTCTTTTAGTAGGATAAATGGAGATAGGAGAACTCACACCCATAACTGACGATAGATAGGTATGGGAAGGAAAAATACATGCCGCGGTGACCCAAAGTAAATGGGATGAGAGCAAGCCTATGATGATGGTATATTCCATGTATCAGCAACAATAAAAAAAAACCGGCCAAGTGCGAGTCGGACTCCGTACCGTACCATTATCAATAAAAATATATATTTTTTCATCTATGAAAATTTCAACTGGAACTCAACGGTATCAGTGAGATAGAGCCTGGTGACAGACGGACGGACGGAGAGCGGAGTCTTATTAATAGGGTCCCGTTTTACTCTTTGAGTACGGAACCCTAAAAACACGTAATTGTCATGCACTGTAAACTGACGTCATAACCGATTCAAGCAAAATATTTAATTTAATTTGATTTGAAACGAAAAACGGTTTTTCTAGGTCGACTCAATAACGCTACATTTTTAACCGTTTGCATTGAAAATAAAATAAAGTCTGAATACAGAGAATGTTAAAGTCTTTAGTAGTTTTTAGGCACTTAAAGCTTTCCAACTTGAATATAATTAATATTTTCAAGCCTTCTCTTATTTTGCTACGTCGGCAAAAACTTTATTTATCTCTACACTTTACAAAGCGCGGGGTAACTTTCTTTTATCCTTTTAGTACTTTCTTTTCTCATTATTAGGGATTATGCCGTAGGCGAAGAAAAGTAGACATTTTACCTACTCAGATTATATTTTTTGCATTTAAACACGACTAACTTATATTTGGTTTGAGTAAAATCGAAGTGGAAAGCCGATTTATGATATTTGACTTGTAAATTTGTAATACCTGGCTCAAATTGAATCTTAGGTAGGGATTTAGGTATTTTAAGGCGTAATAAAAAAATCCACGTTTTAAGCATATTTTATCATATTTACTTACACTCCTGTCTAACTTTAGGCATTCAAAAATGTCTTGACACTGACTAAATGACGATGCCATATACGTGTAGACGACTTTATAGTTTGTTTTACTTAAAATTACGAAAAGTTCTTAAAACCAACCATTACCGACATTTCAAATGTTCAGTATAATTTTTCGTACTCGACCAAATGTAATAAAATGAGTATCTAGATTCTAAGGTAATTTAATTCTGATACAAACTTTCTAACTGGTTCTTCTCGATACAGGCGTAGCCTATTGTGGCCATTGTGGGGACCCCCGGTAATTATGGAACATAATGTGTTTGAAATCAATGTTTTTTTTTCATTCTTTTTAGGGTTTCGTATTCAAAGAGTAAAACGGGACCCTATTACTAAGACTCCGCTGTCCGTCTGTCTGTCCGTCTGTCACCAGGCTGTATCTCAACAACAGTGATAGTTAGACAGCTGAAATTTTCACAGATGATGTATTTCGGTGGCCGCTATAACAACAAATACTAAAAAACAGAATCAAATAAATATTTATAGATAATGGTACGGAACCCTTCGTGCGTGAGTCCGACTCGCACTTGTTTTTTTCTTGTTGTTATCTGCAAGTTGGGTTGTAAAACATTCAAGTTCGCATAAACAATAGAACAAACAGTAGCTAATCCAGTACACATGCCACATTTCTGTCAGTTTTATGACGTCTCTTTGTTATCTTTTCCTTTCATATTTAGCAACAAAAGATCCCACGTTAAATGCACTATCGCCATTTTAAGTAAAACTAACTTTACATCCCTTAAACCTTAAAAAAACGTGTTCCAGCCTCGGTCGCAATGAAGAGAGCAAAAAAAAACCTTCAAAAATGTGACCAAAAATCTATGCATTTAAATATATTACATTTGCATTGTTAAGTAAGCGAATTTGAAAAAAAAATAGTTTAAGGACATTATTTATTCATATTTGACACGTAAAATTGATGGCAAAATATAAATTCTCTTAGTAAAAGTAATCCTGTAGTCATAATCCACAACGCATACCCCATCATAAGCTGCGTTTGGTTAGATACAAATAACCATTATTGTTACATGTAACACGTATAAGGAAAATCAAAAGCAGGATGACCCTACTCCGTATAGCTAGCACATTCTTGATCGCATAACAACCGCCCATATTGAATAGTATGGATTTAGAAACTCCCTTCACCCTCATTTCACGGACAAAGCTATTCACGCCGTTCACCAACTAATAGCGTAAGGCAAACCAGTATAAGGGTGAATGTCCATAGAGATGCGAAGCAGCTGTCATCATATCAGCCGAAAGACGTCCACTGCTGGACATAGGCCTCCCCAAAGAATGCCACCATGACCGGTCCTGCGCCACCAGCGGACTCTCGCGACCTTTACCAGTTCATCAGTCCACCTTGTACGTGGTTGCCACTCGAGAACCCTTCCGCCCTAACGGCCATCGGTTCTACGTGCAATGTGCCCCGCCCACTGCCACTTAAGTTTAGCGATTCGGAGGGCTATATCGGTTACCTTGGTTCTGCTGCGGATAACCTCCTTTCTGATGCGATCACGCAGTGAAACTCCCAACATAGCCCTCTCCAACTCCATTGCCCTTCGGGTGACTGAGCCTTATGAGGTCCATTGTATACGAAGCTGTTGTTATCGTATATTTGACACCTAGCTGTCAAGCGTGCAAGGAGTTAAAAACATGAAAACACACCTTGGCACTTCTCTTGGTGTATTCAACGAGACCGACCGAACGAGACCGAGAGGTCAGGGCCGCTCTGGTGGGGCGATTGGCGACGCGACTGCGATTTCAGTAAAATTTGGGATCGTCAAGTCGTCGTCGTCTTGTCGCTAAATCGAGATTCTGAGTACGCAATTGAGCGACAACGAAACAAACTTTGAGCGGCGATTGTTGAATAGCGACCAATCGGCGATCGTCAAGTCATCGTGTCGTCTTGTCGCTAAATGGATATGAAGACCAAGACCATTCTGCAAAGAGACCTTATATTTATTTTGAAAGGCCTATCGATTGATGTGCCACACATGGACTTACAATTATATTTATTTTTTTGACTTGCTTACATGTATGGTACCACACCCCCCTTACTGAACTTAGCGGCTAACAAAATACACCTAACCTCCAAATCTTATTCAAATACACCATTTAGTTTTCGAGTAAAATGCCTGTGACATACGGACAGACAGACGGAAATTGGTTCCTTCAGACATAATTATAATCCTGTAAAATCGAATCCTTGATAAAATTTAAACATCCTATTATATTCTCTGAAACGCATAGCAGCTTAATTTGCTATTAACAGCCTGTCTCAACTCACCTCTAGTATATCTAGATCTGGATATTTGTAACAGCTACGAGAGGTGAGATGCACACTGGTTCCATTGGGCGAGAATATAAGCCGGAACAACCTGCGGTGTAGTGTATCTCGAACTCACTTCAGCCTCTATACAGGTGGATAATTAAACTCGTCAAGTCCCGTGCAATCGCTTTGCGATCCTCTGTGCGGGGGCGCCGAGGCGAGGCGTTTCAGAACGCTAGGGTTGCCACCTGTGAAAAGGAATAACGATGCGTATTACTGGTTCGCGACATTCTCTTTCTTTCTTCTTTTTGAGGACCAGTTAGCTTAGCTAGTGGGTAGTGACGCTGCTTACGAAGCTGAAGGTCCTAGGTTCAAATCCCGGTAAGTGCAAATATTTGTGTGATGAGCATGAATATTTGTTTCTGAGTCTTGGATATTTACTATGTATTTATATCTAACACATATATCGTCGTCTAGTACCCACAACAGAAGCCTAGTTGAGCTTACCTTGGGGTTATTTCGATTAGTGTAAGATTGTCCCGAATATTTGTTTAATATTTTTTTTAATGCTATTTAATTATTTCTTACCTGGGGGGATATATTTCTGCCATATAACATTATTTTCATCTTTAAACCTACAATTCTTAGAAGTATACCTAAGTGCAAAAATATGTATCGATTTACGAGTAATCCTCTCATAAACATTGATAGTGGTAAATTTGTTACCCTTGCTAGAGTGACATATGTCACATTAACTGTGGAACTGCGTCGGTTAACCGAATTACCCCGGTCGCCCCGACGACGAGGCAGGGGACAAAATAAAATGTTATAATAGGTACGTTGTTGTTTAGCCTTACAGCCTTTCCCTATATTTAATCTATCTTTTGCCATTTTGATGTTAGATTTGGCTATGTGTCATTTTGACGTCCCCATATACAAGCAGTAAATAGATAGTTACCGATTATCCGATTATCCGGGGTGGGGTGGGGTGTAGCCCGTGTAGCTCTGCCTTTAACATTGGATTGAGTATAGTAGTAGTTGTTGAGCAGAGGCAACCCTAAGTCACCCTAGAGTGCCATACGTCACATTAGCTATGGGTCTGCGTCTGCGAACTGAATTACCCCGGCCGCCCCGAGCGAGGAGGCGAGGGACAAAAGAAACTGTTTACGATACGCTGTTTAGCCTTACAACCTTTCCTTATATTCAATCTATTGTTGTTTAGAAAATAACAATTGCTATTTTGGTGGTTTCGGTGGATGCCTCGTGCCCACCAATGTGCAACAGAATGTACATTCCATGTACATTCTAGTAAAGTCGCATTTCTTTTATTTCATTTAATTTTAATAGGTAAGGTGGGTACGAGCGAAATTCAGCTGTATTTTCTAAACAGTTTGATTCATATTTCATAAACATTGGAAGTTAAATGATTGTTTTTATTTGTCACTTTGATAATTGGATTTTAAATAAAAACACAATACATTTTTTTGTGTTAAAGAGAATATTAACATAATTTTTAATGCATTCAAAGCTATTAATGCCGACGCCTTTATTACTCGTAGATTTTCGAAAATTTGGATTTGAAATTGACACTGTCTTGTTGCTTTATATTATGATGACGTTCTTCTACAACTTCATTCGTCCAAAAATCATACCCTCTAGAAGTTTATTCAGTAAGATTTTATAATAATTTGACTGCTTAAATATATTTTGTGTTAAACACACTTATCTTGAAATGTTGAAGAACTTTCGGTCGAATAATGCGGACTTTTCGGATGTCTTTTTTGCGCGGTGTGGCGGCAATCTTTGCTCAAAATGGTTATATTATTATATTCCACCACACTGTATTTGGCCTATTGAAGTCACCTCTCGAGTAGGGGACGAAAAAAAACCGTTTGTAAATAATACGAGCATATTGATGTTGAGCTGGTTAACCCTAGTGAGCAAAGAAAGAGCGTTGTTGTCCGGTTTTGAGCGTTCAATAGACATAGGAAGCCCATCAAAGGAACTCGTTCAGGGGAAGGGACACACAATGAAGACGAGATAATTTTATTTAAAATAGGTCGATCGACTCCCATCTCTAATATCTATATATCTCTACCTTGATGTGTCTGACTCTCTGTTACCTCTTCACGATTAAACCGCTGAACCGATTTAGACGAAATAGGGTATAGAGATAGTTTGTGTCCCGGGGAAAGACATACGATAGTTTTTATCCCGGAAATCACCCCTAAGGGGGTGAAATGGGAGGTGTTTTTTTTATGGAGCTACTATATAAACGAGTTTCACGCGAGTACGGGCAGAAGCAGTCTCTAATAAAAATTAAAAGACTTACTTAGTGGTAATCTCTGTGAAATGTAGGTAAATTTAGTTGTTTGTGGTGATCTTCAAAACTACCTACTCATCCAATAAAAAAAAAACACCATTTTATAAAATGCACGTACAAAATTGGACTTATTTAAAGTCGTATTTAATCGTCATTCGAACTCAAGGAAAACAATATTGAAGCGTGAAATAATTACTTAATTGAAAAGTAATTATTAATTAATTATCAAAATAGGCAAGTATCTAGTAAGTATCGTATAGCTAATAATAACCGTATCGGAAAGAAAGTAAACATTTTTGGACTTTTTTAGTTTTCATTTAGTGACATTTAGTTTGTTAACCGTTTAGGTACTAATTGGTTAAAATCTGCAATTTTAAAATGATTATCTTGTAAGATTATTAATATTATATTGTAGAATACCATTTGACATGTAAAAGGCCCTTGTGGCCTATTTGCAGAATAAATAATTGATTTTGATTTTGATATTTTGACTTCAAAATGGTATTATTTTTATTCTGCGTGAAAACTGATAATGAAACAAAAAGAAACTGAAAAATAAGGTATTTATAAAAAACTGTTTTGAATGAATTCGTCGTATTATATCGTCGTATTTATGAGACACTGGCAGTCATCGCATGCACCAGTGTCTCATATCTGGGCTAAATAAATAAATAAATAAGTTAATTAATGTAAGAGTAGTATTTAGTAATTTATTTTGTCACTAACACTTAATTTAATTTAATTTATTGTAACTAACACATTATGGGCCCAGTAACCTGAAATAAATATATATTGAATTGAATTGATATCTATTTTGCCTGCAACCTAACTTTCTTTTTGATGTGTCTCATTCAATTCTGGACGATAACTTTTGACACATTTGATGATGCCCTGTTCCACTTTTTTTTTTAATTTGTCAACTGAGGTGGCAGCTTTGACGTTTTTTTAGAGGTGTCGTTTCATGATAGCCCAATATCGCTCAATTGGGTGAACTTCTGGGCAATTGGGAGGATTCATCTCCTTATCCACCACTTCTACCTTATCGGCTTTATACCATTCCTCCATTGTTTTAGAGTTATGACAAGAAGCCAAGTCTGGCCAAAATAAAGTGCTAGTCCTGCGCTTCTTTATTAGTGGTAGTAATCTTTTCTGTAAGCACTCGTTACTGTATACCGTAGCGTTCAAAGTCCCTGTAGTGAAGAAGGATTGCGATCGCATACCGCATTGAAAAATCGCTTGTCACACTAATACTTTTTTGTTGTTGCTTGGTGGCTGGATGTTTTCAAGTAACCGTAATAAATTGAGGTCCTGGTAAGGCTTTAAAGTCCAATTTGCAATAGGTCTCGTCATCCATTATAATGCACTGATTTTTCTTGGTCAATATACGGTCGTATAATTTCCTTGCCAGTTTTCTGACAGCTTTTGTTTGATTTTCATCGCGTTTTGGTTGTTTTAGATTTTTTATAGGTTTTTAGGTTGCATCTTAGTTTGATTCTTTGTATCATAGCCGAAGAAGTTTTGGCTCTTAATGCCGCATCTCGAATTGAAAGGGACGGATTTTGTTTAAACATTCTTACGACTTTCTTTTCTCATGCCAAGTCGGTTGTCCCCGGTTTTCTTCCAGATTTTGGCAAATCTTGGAGAGTAGAGAAGTCACCATTTTATTTATTATCTTGGGCACGCCCGCGGGACTCAACTCGTACTTTTTAACCAGTTTTCTAATCGTCATACCTATTTTGCACCAATCGTCCAAAATATTTTTACGAACGTGTAAGCTAATTCGCCCCATGTTGACTGTTTGACAAAAGTAGTAATTGCTTTTTGTTGCAATTAAAAGACAAGAATATAGTTCGTTATTTAAAATAATATATATGCCGATTAAATGTACGTACCAGTTTTTAGAGGTGCCTAAAGTTGTCTACTTTCTTTCCGATACGGTTCTTATATCTTTGATATCCTAGAGAAACGAAAAATCATAGACGAATTTGTGTGTTAAGATTATAATGTAATATCTGGGCGACCGAGCTCTGCTCGGGTGAAAATACGAGTAAGTTTACTTCCTATATATTTTTTAATTTTATTTTTAAAAGATGCTTATTTTCATTGGTCTTAAAAAACTCGCCTTGGAATTGAAAATTATTAAATTTAAACCCCCGACTATAAAGGAAACAACTAATATAAAAAGTTAAACCAACAAATGGTATTCACAATTTACAAAGTTTAAACCGAATTCAATTCATTACTTCGCCAAGGAACATACATTAACATTTCCTTCCCACTATACCTACTGCATGAACTGGTATCCGAGAGCAAATGCGTTGATTATTACAGAAAACACCCATTCGCTATAAGTAGGCCGATAATATTTGAAGAGTTCCGTCGATTCCTCAAGGATCTCAGAATTAGCTTTGGCACTTCATTAGTTGCTACTTTAACGGAATCACAGAATATGTGACGTCTGTAGTCTTCATAATCTTATCTAGGTGAGGGCCCTTTCGGATGCACTTCGACCCAGTGGGGTCTTTTGTGCATTTGTCCTCTCCTTTATACCTGCTCCCAGGCTTGCTCCATCATTTCCACAAAACGGATGATGCAGTTCACCAAGAGCACCTTGAATTCCTTTGGTTGCGGGTAGCCGTTACCAAAATAGTTCATTCTTTGTCTGGCAAGGGCATGATATTAACACAATAAGTGTTCCATAGTCTCATCCTCCTCGCCACACATTCTACAGTCTTAACTATCCGATAGTCCCATCTTGGCCAAGAGATCCATGACCCTGAAGTGACCTGTGAACACCCCAGATATAATTCTGAGTTGCTTCCTACTGGATTTCCAGAGTTTTCTGGTCCAGCCCGAGTCCACTCCTTCTATGAAGAGCTTAGAGTGTCTTTAGCCAGCCTCATTACTCCACTCGTGTTGGTGTTTGGTTTTGGCGTAGGCTTTAAAGGCTGATATTATGGTTCCCTACGAGAGTCTTCATAATCAGTTCCATTTCACCAAATTTGTTGTTTCCGAGGCTAAATTTATACCTACACGAGTTATAATAGAAAATACCAAAATCTATACACGCGTTTACTTATTCTGTGACGCGTGCTTAATACAATTGAGGACCTTCCTCAATTCCTCATGAATTCCATCATCTGACTGGCTTTTTGAAAACAATGGGACCAATCTGGAAGTAAATACTCGTACTTTCACTAAAATAAAAAATACGAATCGGTTCATAAATTAAATATGACGGAGTTCTGAGGTAATCAAACATTAAACATAAGAATCCCCCTTTTTTGGAAGTTATTAATAGAGTTATTAAGGAGTAGTGACACTGCTTACGAAGCTGGAGGGTCGCCGCGTTCGAATCCCGGAAAAGGGCAAATGTTTGCGTGATGGACATGAATATTTGTTTCTGAGTCTTGGATGTTTTCTATTCTAAATTATCTCCAAAACGACTTGACCTATTAAGATTTGGATTTCTGTAAGGGGTTTTTAGTGGATATAAAAACCACAGATCCCAGTCATCCCCCGATGATTGGGTACCAGGCTGGTTCGCAGGTTTTCTCCAAGAAAAAAAAGGTATAGGTATGAATTGCTCAGGGTCCAACAAAAAATAAAAATGATGGAGCAGAACTCTCTAGATAGAGTTAGGTGAGTAGATATTGCATTACACAATGCTCTTTAAAAAATAATTCAACATAAAAAAAAACTTGCGACGAATATGATTTTCAAATAATAAAATAGAGATTTTATAAACCATTTTTTTACCTACAAAGGGAACAATTACAACCAGAAATTATAAATAATAATATTCTTAACTCAGCATTTAGAATCACAAATTCAAAGAAAGGCATTATTAATGCCTGAAATAAGTTCCCGATAATGATGAGCACCATCTAGCGAAGCGTTATTAGCCCAGTGGCGCCTGCGAATCGGAAACAATAACGCAGGTTAAGCAAAGATGGCAGCGGTCAGTCCTTGGATGGGTGACCGCCTGTTTGAGTGGTTACTAAAATGAGCGCTTCCGTGCTTTGGAAGGCACGCTAAGCAGTTGATCCCGGCTGCTGTCTATGACAGTAGTCGTTAAGCCGAGTTAGAGGCCTTCGGGCGGCTTAAGAATCTCTAACAGTCGAGTTGCCCACTCACTTGACTAATCTAACTTTTTTCAACCTAAATAACCTTATGGAAAAAAGAAGGCACAGTGCTATAAAAAACATGTTTTTAATATACAACGTGTCCCAAAACTCAACGATAAGCCGGCACCAGAGGATGGAGCTGCTTATGATTAGTCGAGAAAAAATAAGGAAAAAAATATATCTAAATATATAAAATAAAATATATCTATATAAGTAGCTCCATCCTCTGGTGCCGGCTTATCGTTGAGTTTTGGGACACGTTGTATAGTTTAAAAACAAAAAAGATATATAAACAAAAAAATAAACGTATGACCATGCTTTTCCCGGCTTTAAAATACTACGAAAAATCAAAATCAAAAATTAAAAAAAGAAAGCAAAAAGAAAGATTCCCTCGCTGGGATTTGAACCCCCGCCGGCCAAAGGTGTTGTAAGCCAATGTTATAACCATTCGTCTAATCAAGCGGTGACAGTTGTGGTGAATTTACGTACTATATTGCATTAACAAATCTTTATGCGAGAAAATCTCGAGAAAACGAATTTTCTCGGAAACGAGATCTATCTAGATCGATTTCTCGCCTCTATAACCACCTATATTCCAAATTTCATCGAAATCGTTAGAGCCGTTTCCGAGAACGTGATTGCAAATATATATACAAATATTGCTCGTTTAATAGTATAGGATATAGGATTATGGAACGAGGTATACTTACCAATACGCCTGTTAGTGTGAAATCGGTCCATGATGGGGCAACACCTCAGAACCAACACGGACTGACAAAGGCACGAAACTTCACCCTTTGTTTTGCGTTGGGGGCCTGGGGGAAAACAAAACGGCGGAATGACTGCGGGCATAGGAGTGCATTCTGTAAGAAGAGCGAGGGAGAAAAAGAGAGACGCGAGTAGTTCGGTATGTTTTTAGTATTGATCATTATGGTCGCACCGCACCACACTTGGCGGTGTTTCTCCAAATATTCGTGTTGCATCTTTTTCCTTCCTACGGCAAATGAAAGAGAGGTTACGACGCAACGCGAACACGAACCCCCAAGTGTGGTGCGACCATTTAACAACTATGACGAACTTAGTATTTTTCGAAGAAAAGTAACTTTTCGTGAGACTTTTTGGGTCCAGAGACATAAACAAAATGTTGAAATTTTATTAAAAGGAAGACCGAAACCTATATAGTAACATAAATAAGTACATTTTAAATATGGCTGAAGTAAATGTTATTTGCACATAAATTACATTTTATACCGCATCGGTGGCAAACAAGTCTACGGCCCGCCTAATGATATGCGATCACCGTAGCCAACGGACGCTTGCAATTCAAGAGGTGTCATGTGTGCGTTGTCGTTACCGAATGATCACTTCTGTTACCAGCTGGTCGATTACGTAACACATTTTTCATCTCTCCTGCTCTGAAAGTTGATTTTTCATGGGCATATAGCCGGGTGGAAAATGGCTTTTTCTCCCCTAGGGTGGAAAGTATTTTTTTTTTATTGTTACGGTCAGCCACGGAGTCGAAGATATAGAGTTACGTCAAATCATTAAAATAAAAACTTTTCACAAATCGACACTCAGCTATAGGTACCTGCATTAACGAGTTGTTTATTACGATTATAGGTTAATATTAAATTATTTTTCCTCACAGTCGAAATGAAAAGTAGAGTGTTTAACTCGGGTGAAATTACCCATTTAACCCTCGAACAATTGGCGCTCTCACTTCGTTCGAGCGCCAGAAATATCTCGGGTTAAATGGGTCACTTTCAACCCTTGGTTAACAATCTACTATTACGCGCGTCATGTTACTTTTTGTACTGGAAAATTAGAGTTCAATTGTTCTAACATACGTTCGTAAGGGTAACTTTCTGGTCTACTTTTTTTTTTTTTTTTTTCCCCGTTTGGCCTGCAGTGCGGCCAGTAACGGATATGTTACGGTATATCCTCTCTGAGGGCCTTAAGGGCCTCTCAGAGGGAGGTTCTGGTCTACTGTTTTCGAACGAGGAAGCGAAGCAAACGAAGTTCTATGCTTCAGCTTGGGCTGAAAATCGTTCATATGTCCGGTGTCTGTCCAGCTGTTTGTTACACCTACTTTCGTATGTCCCGATGTGCGGCTGTTCTACACTACAGAGGCTCTAGTATAAGTTTTATCGATACAACACGTTTTCGAACGCGTTTGCGTTTAGTTTCAATTTGTATGGCAACGCGAACAGCGCTTCTGGTGGTATCTATTAGGAACTACGCGTTGCCATACAAATTTAAACTAAAAGCAAACGCGTTCGAAAACGTACTATATGTATCGATAAAACTTATACTAGAGCTACAGGTCGTATTTCTCAACCGATTCTCGTGAAATTTTGTACACAGGTTCGTTAATTATATAGATTTTGGTCCAGTCACTTTAAAAAAAAACAGGCTCGTGATTTCTACAACTCACTGAGCAACTAATAAATAGCCTACGGACGTATACGTAAACCTTTTACAAGCGTATTTTAACTAAAATTGCCGTTACAATTCGTTTATCTTTATCTGTCGCTTTGACATTTGTTTTCTTAAGAAAGGGACAAAGCACATTTTATTTAGCAGAGGCCTACTAAGTTTTATGAATAGGGGGGCTAATGTTTTGACTGTGAGACTGGATAAGTATAGTTACCTCAGATTAACCCTTTGAACGTCAAGAACGCCTAAAGGCGTCGTGCCCGAAGCGCCAAGAACGCCTATAAGTGTTATGACGTCCGCTGTCAAAACAACCTTTTGTCTTTCATATAAGGTTCATAGTTAGGTAGTATTTTATGAAAAAAAGGTTGGCGTGTCAGTGACACTTTAGTACGTGAAGAATGGCGTTCAAAAGGTTATTGCGTGGGCAGGGGCGGCTTACTCCATGATTTGGTCGCGCCACTACAAGTAACCTACCGGTCCCAGGGGGTATAATATGTTAGCCTCAGAGCATAGAATACTAGAGAGAGGACAAGCCGCCGGCGGCCGTGTCGCAGCTGTATGCTCAATGGGCATACACTGCCATACTGTGCACGCGTGCTGATCGCAGAGAATATTACGTTTTTTCCCAAAATGCCTGATATGATGCACGTTTATTGTCAAATAAGCGTGTAGGTATACAAGTGTGTGTCTTTTAGATGTGTGCGTGCTTTGGCTTGTCAATTACTTGGGCGTTGTGTGGGTTAATGTACTTGCGACAGGCTCAATTTATACAAATCGGCCGCCATGTCCTATCTCCTTATATTCATACATCTGTGATGTTAGCGCTGTTACGGCACGCACGCGTTCTATCGCAGCGCGTTGCATGCGATAGACAGGGATGGCCACGTTTAGGCTCGTTCGGTATACTGAAAACAAGGGATTGTTAACAGTGAATCTTCTGTACGTAGTACTTATACTGTGGTGTGGGTTCCCCTTACCGAGTCTACAAGTTAATTATTTAGTCGGCCTAGGGCTGGATGGGACCGGAATACATTATTTGGCTGCTTGGTCATAATTTATGTTAGTGTTATTACATCCAGTTATTGTTTCAATATTCATATAATATAATGTTTTAGTATATAATGTTTTATGATCAAGGTTCGGAAATTCGGATGGTTTTACACCTACACTTCGGACTCAGTACTTACACCGCGTTGTTGTTGAGTAGCAAGGAGGCGGACTCAAATAAGTTTTACAAATAAATTAATCGGGATTTTTCGGACTCCCGAAAATTAGGATAGGTAACATAAACACAAGGTCGCAAGGTAGCTTCAGATGCCCGAAGGGCAAACCGCTCAGAAATAGGAGCTCCACTGAGCGGGGCTCCGTCGAATCTTTCGACCTACGAACAAAATGGCGAAAGGAATGCCGGTTATGTAATTTAGTTATGTATGGAGAACAAGGGAAAAAATCAACAGTACCTCGCAAGTCGCAACACGTCGCCAACACGAAATTTTCACACTCCTAAACACGTATTTAATATTTCCAAACCCATTCTCCACATACCTAGCTTATTTGAATATTTTTATGTGCCTCCCGAGTCCCAACTGAAATTGCCTCGGTACCCAAGGGCCAGCCCTAACTTAGGTTATTGTATGAACTTATATTGTTTGCTTTATGACTTTAACATGGATCAACTGAGTGGCTTTAGTCGATGTCTAGGGAGAGAGTTAGGGCTATAAACTACAATGTAATCGCGACAGTTGTTTATGACATATGAGAAATAAACAACAAGGCTAATAGGCCATCATAGAACCTTGCCGTTGTAAATGCTATGTCAATACGGGTTACTAGAGTTATTGCGTCGCTATGTAACAGTTAAAATGACAGGGTTCTACTGTGGCCTAGGAATCAAATTGGTTCACTGTACTTACACTGCTTACCGGGGGCGGGTTGTATCGACCACACTTACTAATTGGTGGTCGTTAAATATGGCGGCAGCTATCATCTAACAGAGAACTGTGAAACTTCCTATATAAACAGATTTAAATGGAGAGGCTTTCACAAAAAAAATTGTATTGAACACTTTGTAGACAACTATTCTACACGTGCTCAAGGAATTTTACCAACCGACTTCAAAAAAGGAGGAGGTTCTCAATTAGACTGTATGTTATTATAATTTTTTTTTGTGTGTTTGTTACGAGATATCTCGGTAATTTATGAACCGATTTAAAAAATAAAATCTTTGTTTGAAAGCATATACTTCCAGATTGGTCACGTTGTCACCAAAATCCAGTTCTGATGATGAGATCCTGGAGAAATCGAGGGAACTCTTCAAATTTTATAGGCAAACTTGAAGCCATTATTCTACTGATTTGAAGTCGGTTACGGTCGGAACAGTAACTTTGTACGAACTAGCGTATACCTATTGATGCCATGATGATCGACCCCATAAAATTAATATTCCACTTTTACCCGGGTTTTTAGTGTTTTTACCCTGTGTGGGATGTAATATCGTAGACTTTATTTCTCTTTGGGGAGGGATTTGAGTTCTGGGAAATTAATGTTTTCAGTTTTAGGGATTTGGAAATGTTTCATTATGATACATTGATTAATACATTCTATCGGGAGTGTTTAACTTTAAATCTCCCCCTCCTCCTTTAAACCTCAGTTAATCGTTTTACAATTTTCATGCATAGAATTTGAATTAATATACTGAATTATTTACATGTTTTCGTTTGAACTCCCAGTGTGGATTAATTTAATCTATGTTTGAAACGCTGTGGTTGTCAATTTGAAATATATTAATCCAACAATTAATTCCAGTAGGTATTTGGTACAAGTAGGTATACTCTTAATTGCTTTGAGTCTGCAAAGCATTTCATTAATATCAAAACACTGTTAATATTTGATTAAATGTATTAGATTGCAAAGCAAACCAATTTATATCGTTACTTGTAATCAATTACAGATATTTCAAGTTATCTTTGGGCTCCATACCGCCATCAATATGTTTGTTTACTATCTGTACTATTCGACTCATATAAATCAATTGCTTGGCTTGTAAATAAATGGTACATCTTAGGTAGGTAACATAAATAAATAAATAAATAAATATTACGGGACAATCTTACACAAATCAACCTAGGCCCACGGTAAGCTCAGTAAGGCTTGTGTTGTGGGTACTAGGCGATGATATATATAATATATACATACATATAGATACTTATTGTAAGGTAATTATACGAATCTATATTAAATACTGATTTAACAGGGCAATTTGACGCATGTAATTAAACACTTATGATGTCTTATAGATTAAAAGATGGTCAATTGATCCTTTTGATAAGTCACGCGTAGTGGCGTGACTTGTTTAACGGATCAATTGGAAGGGGAAAACAGCTGGTCAGACTCACAAGCGAGGACTAGCGCATTCGATCGAGAGCCGTTGAACAGTGTCGACCCGTAGAGAATTACCGTAGATACCAAACTGTTTAAGTTAAATGCGATAATTATGAAATATGATAACTGATTGGAAAAGAATTGAGAAATATAATTATACAAGTGGATGTGGCGTTTCAATCCTGACCTACCAGCGACAATAGGTCAGAAGTGGGATAAAATAAGGCTATAACCTGCCTTTCTACGCTCACAGCTCGGAAAAACGTAAGTACGATTTGAAATTGTGAAATTGAGGATGCGAAATGAAATGATAGATAAGAAAAGGAAAAGGATTTTCATAATTGCACTAGTTAAGGATTACATTTTTTGCGATGCCCAACGATGACTATTCATTTTTTTAGCCCTCTAGCTAGGAAGGAACGTAGGGCGATAACAGTTATTTGAAATTAACCGGTAGTTTTTTTTTCTCTTTTTCCTTGGCAGTACTAAATTCGTGTGCACAAACTGTATTTATCGTTACGGAAAATGTCCGGAGATTTATACGGTTAATCTTGCATGTTTATCTTGCTAGGGCACTCCCTAGAGATGGACATGCTAGATAAAATGATAGTCTGAATAGTTTTAGAATTAAACTGTATTTATCGTTACGGAAAACGTCCGGAGATTTATACGGTTAATCTTGCATGTTTATCTTGCTAGGGCACTCCCTAGAGATAGACATGTTAGATAAAATGATAGTCTGAATAGTTTTAGGATTAAACTGTATTTATCGTTACGGAAAACGTCCGGAGATTTATACGGTTAATCTGGCATGTTTATCTTGCTAGGGCACTCCCTAGAGATAGACATGCTAGATAAAATGATAGTCTGTGAATAGTTTTAGGATTAAACTGTATTTATCGTTACGGAAAACGTCCGGAGATTTATACGGTTAGTCTTGCATGTTTATCTTGCTAGGGCACTCCCTAGAGATAGACATGCTAGATAAAATGATAGTCTGAATAGTTTTAGGATTAAACTGTATTTATCGTTACGGAAAAAGTCCGGAGATCTATACGGTTAATCTTGCATGTTTATCTTGCTAGGGCACTCCCTAGAGATGAACATGTTCGATTATTTGTAGAGTCGATATGTAGAGTCGATATGTAGAGTCGATATGTAGAGTCGATATGTAGAGTCGATATGTAGAGTCGATATGTAGAGTCGATATGTAGAGTCGATATGTGGAGTCGATATGTGGAGTCGATATGTGGAGTCGATATGTGGAGTCGATATGTGGAGTCGATATGTGGAGTCGATATGTGGAGTCGATATGTGGAGTCGATATGTGGAGTCGATATGTGGAGTCGATATGTGGAGTCGATATGTGGAGTCGATATGTGGAGTCGATATGTGGAGTCGATATGTGGAGTCGATATGTGGAGTCGATATGTGGAGTCGATATGTGGAGTCGATATGTGGAGTCGATATGTGGAGTCGATATGTGGAGTCGATATGTGGAGTCGATATGTGGAGTCGATATGTGGAGTCGATATGTGGAGTCGATATGTGGAGTCGATATGTGGAGTCGATATGTGGAGTCGATATGTGGAGTCGATATGTGGAGTCGATATGTGGAGTCGATATGTGGAGTCGATATGTGGAGTCGATATGTGGAGTCGATATCTCGTTTTTGATGTTCACTACTCATGAGGTTGATATATACTTACTGGATCCTAAGCTTATGGTGTAAGTTTCAGATTCACCTTGGACATGACTAGCGAGGCTGGCCCGAGGAATGGGTCCAGTATTCGTGAGGAAAGGATTGGATTGGATGAGGATGGAGGCTATGTGAACAGTCGAGGGGAAGGGCTGTCACATAGATATTATGATGGATTGCCCGAGGATAAGGGCCAAGGAAAGGATGATGAATTGATGAAAGGTGCGTCAGGCTCACGGACAGAGCAGACAGCACGAGGACAGGATACAATATACAGGAGGAGTCGCTTGCGACAACGATCAGGCGAATATGACGGAGAGGAGGAGCACAGAAGCAGGCAGCGGAGGACGAGCAGGAAGAGGAATCGCTCGTCTTCAGGATCGTCGGTCGGGTCACCCCGACTACCAGCTAAAAGGACACGGACAAGTAAGAAATCTGATCCTAATGTAATGTTAGACAAATTTTTGAATATCCTTGAGAATTTCAAACGTTCGGATAGGCCCAAATTGACTTTTAACACAAACGTTGTGCCCGAATTTGACCCAAGCTCAAAAGAGCAGACCATTCTTACTTGGCTAACGAAGGTGGAAGAGTGTGCGCAAATATATGGATGGGAGGATAATGAGATAATCCACTATTCGTTGCCCAAGCTGACTGGTCTTGCAAAAACATGGTATCAGGGCCTATCCACGTTGCTATTCACTTGGGCTGAATGGAAACAAAAATTAATAGAATCATTTCCTTATCGGGAGGACTATGCGGAAATATTAATCGAAATGTTAGCCAAGAAAGTGAAATATGGTGAGTCGTTTGAGCACTATTATTACGCCAAGGTTAACTTACTTAACCGTTGCCAAATCTATAAGAAGCATGCAGTTGATTGCATCCTTAATGGTATAGAAGATCGTACTGTTAAAATTAGTGCTCAAGCGGCTCAATTTAAAGAACCTGAGGAGGTACTTAAATATTTTAGAACTGTTAAGGTAGGGCAATCTCGTGACAGCAATAATGGAGCGGCCAATAGAAAATCAAATGAACACAAAACCATGTATGCGTCCGGTCGTTTTGCAGAAACTAGTAAGACTAGTTCTAACAATTCAAGTATACGGTGCTTCAATTGTAACGAGGTTGGCCATCCGAGCTTCAAATGTGCTAAGCCTTTATTAACTTGTTCAGCTTGCAATAAGATAGGGCATCAGGCTTCCGGTTGCTATAAGAATACCAGAGGCATAAGTAGTAGAGGCAATCCCCAGATCAACGACAAAAACAGTGTTCCTAAACAAATTTCAAATGTGATCGTTGATAGTAATGCGATTGATAAGTATATCCTCGATATAAAAATGAACGGAAAGGTTGTTAAATGTCATGTTGATTTGGGGAGTCAATGTACATTGATTAAACGCAGTACTGCGACCAGCCTAGGACTTCAATCTGAATGTCAACATGATTTGCCGTTGCTAAGAGGTATAGGAGGCAACTTGACGTGCCCTATAGGAGCTTCTATCGTTAATGTAGAGGTTCAAGGGGTAAAAGAAACTATTGAGATATATGTTGTCGAAGATTATGTACTAAGTCACCCCGTGTTATTGGGACACTCTTTTACGGAAAGGCCTGATATTGTGATCACCAAAACCCCAACCGAACTATTAGTTCGAAGGCTCGCCGAGACCAAAGTGCATCTAGTAATGGAGAAGGACACGGAGATTGCAGGTAAGACACTACAACCTATAACAGTCACGGCAGGTGTTCAACCCGACTGTAATGTTTACGTCGATGGATCGCTGCGAGGTCCGGAAGGCAAGGAATACTATATATTTCCTGGTATGTATGAGGTCGCAAACCACCGCAGTACCTTGTTGGTATATAATATTACGACAGACAAAATCCGCCTTAAGAAAGGTACCTTATTGACGCGAGCGGTAGTAAAAACTACACAGGACTCAGGACACATACTGAACACCTGCAGTGTAAGTATTAATGAAGATGTCGCAGAAGAAGATATCAATTGTAACCCTAATCTGGAGTGTGACCAACGTGCCTAATTAGACCAGGTATTACTCCAATATAAAGACTGTTTTTCTAATGGCCTCAATGATCTTGGGTTTACCAACACAACTGAGATGGTGATCGATCTAGTAGATTCCGAACCGGTTGTCTACCGCCCCTATCGGCTGCCACATGCTGAAAGGTTGTTGGTAAGGAGCATGGTACAAGACATGATGGACAATGGTATTGTCAGAGAGTCATCGTCCCCTTACGCTAGCCCTGTTGTGTTAGTCCAGAAAAAAAACAGGTGATAAACGCTTATGCGTTGATTACCGGGCTCTCAACAGGAAAACGAAAAAGGAACATTACCCGTTACCTCGCGTCGAAGATCAACTCGACTTATTGGCAGGTAATACCATGTTCACGGCTTTGGACCAAATCCCGGTGTCAGAGGAGTCACGAAGCAAGACTGCGTTTGTGACACCCGATGGTCAGTTCGAGTATAACCGCATGCCTTTTGGACTGGTCAACGCTCCCTCTGTGTTCCAAAGGACCATCCATAAGATTCTTAAGGAGGCTCATATTAAGTACGCATTAGTCTACATGGACGACGTATTGATTCCCTCGAGGGATTTTACTGAAGGCATGCAACGCTTAAAGGAAGTGCTCGAGCTCTTGAAAAAAGGTGGTCTAACGCTGAAGTTAAGTAAGTGCAAATTTTTCCTGGACACTATAGATTTCCTGGGGTTCGAGGTAAACGCCAATGGAATCCGCCCAGGAAGCAGAAAAACAGACGCTGTCTCAAAATTCTCGACTCCCACTAATCAGCATGAGTTACGTCAATTTCTTGGGCTGTCAGGGTTTTTCCGGCGTTTTATAAAAAATTATGCCACAATAACGGCACCCCTGACGGACCTCTTGAAGAAAGACTCGCGTTGGACTTGGACTTCGGATCAAGAGCAAGCTTTCGTAAGTATAAAACGACAGCTCATAGACCGACCAGTTCTGGCGTTGTATGACCCCAGGGCAGTAACTGAAGTGCACACTGATGCCAGCAAAGAAGGAGTAGCGGGTATATTGCTTCAACGTAACGCCAGTAGTGTGTTACAGCCAGTGTCATACTTCAGCCGCAAGACAACCGTAGACGAACGTAAACTCCACTCCTACGAGTTGGAGACACTAGCGGTTATAGCATCACTCAGCCGTTTTCGAGTTTATCTGGTAGGTATTCCATTTAAAGTTTTGACCGACTGCAATGCCTTAAGAGCAACCCTGACCAAACGCGATCTGATATCTCGTATCGCCAGGTGGTGGGTTCAACTACAGGAGTACGACTGTACAATAGAGTACCGACCTGGTGCCCGGATGTCACACGCCGATGCTCTAAGCAGAAATCCTGTTGATGCCGCAGCAAGTGAGGGACGTCTAGTAAGACGTCTTACAAGTTCAGCACGCAACTGGCGATCAAGATTGGATCACGACGGTACAATTGGCGGATGACGAGGTAAAGAAAATTAAACAAATACTTTCCGATCCAAACTCATCAGACATAGCAGACGTACACAAAAATTATAGAGTCAAGAATGATCGCGTCTATCGCGTAGTCGGCGACGAGATAAAATGGTTAGTACCTAAAGGAGTACGCTGGCAAATATTGAAGATGAACCATGATGACGTGGGTCATTGTGGATTCGAAAAAACACTTCAGCGTATTCGAAACCATTACTGGTTTCCGAAAATGCGCCGTTTTGTGAGAAAGTATGCCACTTCTTGCCTCGAGTGTGCCCATCACAAAACTCCCGGTGGCAAGCAACAGGGACATCTTCATCCCATTGAAAAGGTAAATATCCCATTCCACACAGTGCATGCAGATCATCTGGGCCCTTTTGTGAAAAGTAAAAGGGGAAACTGCTACTTGCTAGTTCTGGTCGATGGTTTCACGAAGTTTGTCAACATAGCACCTGTTAAGGACACCAAGTCATCTACGTCTGTACGCGTGTTGAAAGACCACGTAAAGCACTTCGGCGTTCCGACTCGCCTTATAACTGACAAAGGTACGAGCTTCACCAGCAAAGTATTTCGCCATTATTTACAACACTTGGGCACAAAGCACATACTCAACGCTGTCGCGACCCCCAGAGCAAATGGACAGGTCGAAAGGTTTAATAGGACTATTTTAGATGTACTGTCAACGATGAATCACGGCGAAGACGACAGATCTTGGGATGATCACATTGCTGATATCCAGGTTGGTATTAATACCACTCAACACAAGACAACCCGCAAGAACCCCTCAGAACTACTGTTTGGGTTCAACATAATCAGTAGATCACAAGGTATGCTTGGCCCTATGATCAGCGACACGGTAAATCGAGTTACATCTGACGAGTTAATTGGGCTAAGACAGACCGCCTCCGAGAAAATAATGCAACAGCAAGGTAAAGATGCAGCTAATTTTAATAAACACAGGAAACCGTCGAAACAATATGCAGAAGGAGATTTGGTACGTGTGGCCAGGCAAATCCCCCATGACGGTAAATCTCAAAAACTCGTCAACAAATATCAGGGTCCTTACCGTATACTAAAAGTATTACCCAACGATAGATTCCTCATAGAGGACACGCCGATGACTCGTAAGAATGGTAGAAAGTATGAGGCTATCGTGGCTATAGACAAAATTCAACCCTGGTTGATATTCACAAGAGATTTAGAAATCGGAGATTCGGATGATTAACCTAGTAACTAAATTAATTAGGCTTTTTGATTGGAATATCACTTTACTGTATCAATAGATGTTGAAGTATACTAGAATTTATTTATTTCTTAAACTTATTATTGTCGACAGTATTGTAGGTATTGAATATGCTATACTGCATTAAAAATGGCAATGAAGCATGAACACAGTACATTAAGGAAAATTATAAGGGCTGTAAATATGATGTAGGAACACAGATTAATAAAATGTAAATATATGTTCAAGACGATTTATGTGCATACAAAAAAAATAAGTTTTGTTACTTATAAAAAAAAATGCATTTGCAGCAAATAATTGAAACAATGTCAGTAAGTAACAAGACTTTAGAGTAAAATAAAATAAATATATTAACTAGTATTACGAACTCTTTGTTATATAGTTCTAAAGTTATAAGATCATATTAATTTTTTCAACCATAGCGAAGGGACTTGCTATGTGTAGGATGGCCGAGCTGTAAGGTAATTATACGAATCTATATTAAATACTGATTTAACAGGGCAATTTGACGCATGTAATTAAACACTTATGATGTCTTATAGATTAAAAGATGGTCAATTGATCCTTTTGATAAGTCACGCGTAGTGGCGTGACTTGTTTAACGGATCAATTGGAAGGGGAAAACAGCTGGTCAGACTCACAAGCGAGGACTAGCGCATTCGATCGAGAGCCGTTGAACAGTGTCGACCCGTAGAGAATTACCGTAGATACCAAACTGTTTAAGTTAAATGCGATAATTATGAAATATGATAACTGATTGGAAAAGAATTGAGAAATATAATTATACAAGTGGATGTGGCGTTTCAATCCTGACCTACCAGCGACAATATTATATACATAACATCCATAACTCAGGAACAAATATTCGTGATTAATACACAAATAAATGCCCTGACCGGGATTCGAACCCGGGACCTCCAGCTTCGTAGGCAGAGTCACTACCCACTGGGCTACGGAGGCCGTTATAAAATACGCTAAATTTTAATATGAACCATATGTTAACGATATCAAGGTACCTTTTCACTTTAACTAAGATATGAGGTTTGATAAGCTACCCTCAATATATCATACAACTTTTCCACCACGAGCCCTAAGCTCAATTTCGTTAACGCGAACTTTGTGTATATTTATGTCGTCTCTGTTATATTTTATGCTATACGTCAGACGGGCTCTTGGGAGGGCGGTAGACATAAAATATGTCGCTGACTGTCAAAGGGACAAATATATTAGATATAATATATTGAATCACGCACCTGTTCGCTGTTAATATATCGTGTGAATTGTACCTGTCAGAATAGAAATTCATATATTCTTTATTAGGTACTAGTAGTAGGGGTTAGTGCAGCGTCCAAAGTCACACTCTTCATGAGAGCCTCGCAGCAAATAAAAAGAAGCATTTATATATTATGTTTCTGTTTTCAATGCCATACGATAGATTAGGGAGTAGGCGCGGTAGTGAGACCATATTTCGTTTATTATACCTATGTGAAAATGAATGAGTATTGAGTAAATTACTTTCACAATCATTTATTTACTTGTACACAGTTGTTTCTTATAGAATCCAGTGGCTACTATGTTTTGCCACAAGGCATACTGAACATTGAACTTTCCGTAAAACCATGCACCAGGTCACCCAACTATGGTCCAAATACATTCTCACATTACTTGCTCAGGCCCCGTAGCATGGAACCCTTATCACGCGATAAGTGACAAGATAACTGCGTCGTCTCGTTCTGTCGAACGGTGTCAGCCAGGGACGGATGCTCTATCATATCACTTATCGCGTGATAAAGCTATCCATGCTACGGGGCCAGGCCCCGTAGCATGGATGGCGTTATCACGCGATAAGTGATAGGATAAGCGCGTCGTCTCGTTCTATCGAACGGTGTCAGCCAGGGACGGATGCTCTATCCTGTCACTTGTCGCGTGATAAGGCCATCCATGCTACGGGACCAGGTGTGACTATTATCATGGGTGCCTAAAGGCATGCAACACAATAACCCAAATTTAAATAAAAACATATAATATCACTAATGCAAAATCGGTATTGATAGAAATGAAAGAGTTTACTTTTGGAACATATAGTTGGGGTAGTGGACTATATTTTTGTGGTTTTACGGTATTCGTGAAAAGTAGTATCAAAGGTCATCGACCTGTTGTATTCAAAAAAAATTAAAATAAAAAAATATTTATTCAGTATCAATTTAGTTACATTAAAACCACAGATGTATGAATATAAGGAGATCGGACATGGCGGCCGATTTGTATAGAGTGAGCCTGTCGCAAGTACATTAACCCACACAACGCCCAAGTAATTGACAAGACAAAGCACGCACACATCTAAAACACACACTTGTATACCTACACGCTTATTTGACAATAAACGCGCATCATATCAGGCATTTTGGGAAAAAACGTAATATTCTCTGCGATCAGCACGGTGCACAGTATGGCAGAGTATGCCCATTGAGCATACAGCTGCGACACGGCCGCCGGCGGCTTGTCCTCTCTCTAGTCTTCTATGCTCTGAGATTAAAACAGTGCTGGTGCCTCTTTTTAAGTATACTAGATACTTGTGTTAAGAGTACACCGCTCCACCACATGTAGTATCTTACAATTTGTTTTGGTTTTCTAAAAGTATACGGTACTTAATGAAAGCGAAACGAAAATATTAAATCTTAAAAATACAAAAACAATGTGTGTGTGTGTGTGTGTGTGTGATTATGTGTGAGTGAGTATGTATTTCATCATACGTTCACAAATCTGTTTGAAAATTCCACGTGTTTTTCCTATTTTCTCCATGAGGGGTAAATTTAAGTGTTTGTCTGTGCCCACCCTTACGCTACTTATAGACCCTGTATCTTACCCGAGGCATTCATCACTCAATTACCGAACTCTTATTGACTGCACTCCAGCTCACACTCCTTTATTTATAACTTCGATCGATCTTGCTTTTATTTGATTTTAGAGTTGGCATCGCGCATGCGCCCCCTGGAGTTGCAAGCGTCCATAGGGTACGGTAACCTCCCATCAGGCGGGTCGTACGCTTGTTGGCTAACGACCTCATCATCAATATCATATTCATCGTTCTCCTAGCGTTTTGCCTGGTTGTGCCCTGAACGAGCTGATACATTTCTACAGCAAAATCCGAAGTCACATAATAAACTTATCAGATAATATATTAAATAATTAACAACTTAGAAAAGTTGAAATACCCCCAATATTTTCATTTCTAAGTTCAATATCTTAAGAACGGCTAAACCGATTTTATTAAAATCTAGCTACGAACTATCTCGATCACGTCAGTTTTGGTTAAAAAATTCGCATTCAAATCGGTCCATTCGTTTAGGAGCTACGATGCTACAGCCAGACACACAGACACGTCAAACTTATAACTCCCCTTTTTGTGCGCCGGGGGATAAAAATATTGTTAAAGACATTTTGATTCAGAAATCGCATTATAAAGTGACAGATTATTTTTCAGACAAAAATGCGAGGGATTTAGATTTAAGAATTGTAACATTATTAATTTACTAGCGATAATTTGTAATTGTCAATCTTATTGTTGACGGACATACTCGTGAGTGTAGGTATCTAAGCAATCTAAGCATACCTGGGAAATAAATGAAATATGAATTTATTCCCAAGTACCTAGTAAGTAAGATGTACGTAGGCACTAGTTTTAAGAAATCAACTGCCATCTGACCTTCCAACCCAGAGGAAAAACTATTATTGAGAATAAACCGGTCCTCACGATGTTTTCCTTCACCGAGAAGGAAGAAGCAGGAAAACACAAATCCTACAAGCACTATAGTAAGCCTAATAAGGCTTGTGTTATTATGGGTATTAAGGTGGTTCGATTGCCATACAAAACGTTATTTGACATTCGCAGGCTAACGGCGTGATATTTTAAGAAACTTATGTAACAAACTTTCATAAATTGACTTCCCATTTGCGCCAAATTCCCCCTTTTCTGGAATAAACTTGTATAAACTAGATTAATTTGAGAAATTGGTTTGGGACGTGATATTTTGGAAAAACTATTTTTCTCAAATTAATCTAGTTTTTACAAGTTTATTCTAGGAAAGGGGAATTTAACGCAAATGGGAAGCCAATTGATGAAAGTTTGTTACATAAGTTTCTTAAAATATCACGCCGTTACCCTGCGAATGTCAAATAACGCTTTGTATGGCAATCGAACCACCTTAAATGGATATAAATACTGAAATACATACAAAACATTTAAGACTCAGAAACAAATATACATGTTCATGACGCAAATATTTTCCCTTCCCGGCTTTAGAACCCAGAATCTAAGATATTTTTTATACAGAAATGGTGTGTAGAAGTTGCCTTTATTTATCACAGCATTTTTATGATTAAATCTATAAACTACGGGTTATTGGAAAACTGTTTTTCGGCTTCAAACGGTTATTGTTCAAATCTCTTTTCCATCAAATTTTCCAATGTAATAAAAACATTCAATCGGAAAATTCGAGTGAGTGATTTTGTGTATGACTCCTTCGTTGGATGTAATTTGAATATGCGTTCATAATTTTATTAAAATATGGATCTGGCGCTAAATATGCAATAGGGGTGTAGACACTAAATAAAATAATCAAGAATGTCGCATTTTCTCGAAAAAGGATTGAAAATTTAGTCAAATGGAGAAAAAAGCAACACAAGAGGTCAAATAATCACAAAGTAATAAGCATCCAAAGTTTTAAGAAGGGGTATGTTCTGTCCCTTTTCTGCAAAACCCACCTTCATATGAAACGATTGTGATTTCCTATGACGCTAGTCGATCGATCGTGACGTCACGATCCCGGAGCGTTTTCTCTCTCTAATAAGCGACATTAAAACGGTTGTAGCTTCATAATTTTTTGAGATATATGAATGGGATTTTCGTCATTAGGCATATGTTTACGCCTTCTTTCTTTTGAAGTAATAATAAATTTTGAGTCTACACCCCTATTCTGTAATTGGTTTTACGTCATACCTGGCCATAAAGTAGGAATTACCGCACGCTTAGCGTGCGGTAAACCCCACTTCCTGGCCAGATAGAGACGTAAAATTTTGTACTTACCACGGGCGGTAATAAAGAAAGCCTCAGAGCGCATATTTATCGCCCTTGCCTTCGGCTCGGGCGTCAAATACCTGCGATCTGAGACATTCTTTGTTTAACCGCCCTAGGTAAGTAATGTACTATTATGTACAGGCAGCCGCAGAGAAACATGACCTCCCCTGGAACGTTAGTTTGCACAGTTAAAAGTAGTCTTTCTTTAGTGCGATCGGGTCAAATTTTTGAAATTAATAATTTACTAAAAAAACAAAGTTTTAACCGACTTCAAATTGCTTCAAATTTGCCTTTAAAATTTGAAGAGTTCCCTCTATTTCTCCAGGATCCCAACATCAGAACTGGATTTTGATGACAACGGGACCAATCTGGAAGTATATGCTTTCAAACAAAGAAATAATTGTTCTAATCGGTTTATAAATTACCTACGGAGTTATAGCGTAACGAACACACAAAAAAAACAGTCGAATTGAGAACCTCCTCCTTTTTTGAAGTCGGTTAAAAATATTGCTGCTAATATAATTTAACTTCGTTGTAAGTAAGTAATTTGTTTAAATATGATATTTACTTAATCAATTATTTAGCAACTAAATTAGGTTGATAACGAGGTCGTTAGATAAGAGGGATCAGTACAAAACAAACTGTTGCCCAATATTTTAAGTAAAATTCCTTGTGATTCATATTATTGTCTAAGTAATAACAGCAGTTTTGTCAGTTCTAGTTGCTATCGTAACAAAATGACTGAAATCCTTGTTACATTTATGATTAATATGTATGACTATAATATGTGGATTTGTAACGTAATCCGTAAGTTTTCTACGAGCCCAGACACGCGACACTCGCATTCTAGGGGGATTTCAAAAAAAGGGCAGGTTAAGGTTTACTAAAGTGATGTTTAAGTCACGTCTAACCTGTCGGTTTTGTTACTAAACGTAGGCGATTGATATTGACTGTCGGTTTTGTTACTATCCTTAACTGTCCGTTTATGGGTGCAAAAATAATGAATATGCCCTCATACCGTGCTCACTGAATACAACATAAGTGTTCTAGATTTTAAACGACATAATTATTCTGTTTTAGTTACACGCTGTATCAAATGTCCCATTGGTTATACCGTAAAAGAGCTTTAGAAGACTCAGTTATTCGATATTAGACCTTATGTCAATGATATAAGGTTTACGTAACAGCTACCTGCGTCCTCAATCGTATGATATGCGGTAAATTCATTTTTTTAAACAGTTATGCGTCTTATCCCTCCGACATAAGTCCCAAAGTCCAAACACATTTTATAGACGTACATATGTCTGAAGTGTCTAGAACGGGATAAAAACAAGTGAAATCAAAATATTTTTCAAAAACCCAACTGCTTTGTTGCAAATTTTATAGACTATGTCACTCCCTAAATTATGAGGAATCCAAATGGTTGCGCCCCCTTTGCTATACCCTGACCCATTTTTTTGGTGTAAGTTTGATTTCCTTACGATACCATGTCACCGCTAGAAAGTATGACTCGAAACGTAAAATTGTACTGAGATGACAGCTATCATAATAGTTGACATTAATAATAATAATAATAAACGTAAGGCAGCTTGTGGCAACGTAAGGCAGCTTGTGGCGGGCTGTTAGGGAGTAGCGACCCTACGTACCTGAGTGCTCCTGGGGGTGTCCTGTGGTCAGGCTGAGCCGATCGGGTGGTTGGTTGGACAGGTCCCCCACCTCTGGCTTGCCTTAACTGGCTGTCCAGAGTGGAGTCGCAAGAGCTGTTGCTCGAGGGTAGATGTGGACACCTAAGTGGCGAGTTGGCTATATGTTTAAAGTCCAGTGCCACCTCTCTACCCCCCCAGCCTCTCTGACTGGTGTTGCCCTTAGGCCATTTTTTAATGTCGCTATTAATAGGGGCCCATCTAGCAGTTGGCGAGTCACCGTCTGCCAGAGATAAAAAATGAGACAGTTTATTAGGCAGGCGTCCGATGTTTCACCCAATAGCCCAGCCACTAGTCCATCATTTTCCTTATATAGTATAGTCCTTAATACACCCAGCGGGTGCTGTCTCTGTGTGCGTCCCATGACACGGGCAGGGACAGCATCCACTCGGTGTACTCCTTGCATTTCATTAAATTGTCAAAAGGGCCTCTACGTGTTGGCTTAGTTGGTACTTTGTAGGTACCTAGCCCCACGCACGCCTCCCAAAGGTCTGGGACATCATTGTCCCGTGAGCGGGAAAGACATACATAATAATAATAATAAAGCCATTTTATTCCATATTTCTAAGGTACATTTCAAATGGTATTAGTAAGTTGTTAGTTAGTTATTTCATATTATTGTTAGTATGGTTAGTTTTCTTTAATTGAAATATGGACCCCTTTTTGGGTAAAGGCCTCCTCTATCTTTTTCCATGATGACATTATACAAGAAGCAGGAAAGGATTGGATTGAACTAGGCAAGGACAGGGAATAGTTGACATTAGTCAATACAAATTATTCTTACCTTACCAATGAAGAAAACTTCGAAAACACTCAGAAAACTTCACACAACTATTGGTATTTTAAAGATAAAATACATAATATATAGGTAAAAAAATCTACGCTGCTTGATCAAAGAAAACGTCACGTTTCTTGTCCCTATTTCCTAACAAACTTCATACTGAGCGTTTTTGACGTTTCATAAAAAGTTGTTGATTTGACTATCATTCAATGTCAATCCTTGTTTAGACGACAGCTGTCAACTGCCTGCAATTTAATTTTTTATCTTGATTGCTTTAAAATAGCAAGAATAGTAAAGCGATTCTGCTCGTCGCTGCGTTGGTAAACACACGTGTCCGAGTTGAAATACAGTGAAGGCAAAAGTGTTTCGGCTGAATAACCTCGGAATTTACTAACCGTTGGCAATTATTTGGTGAAGGTTTACTAATTTTAGTAGAATAGTTGGAACTGGGTAAGTAGATTAGCTTTAAAATGGGCGACAAAGACCCCCCCGACAAGGGGGGTCTGACATCAAAAGAAACATTGGTAGATGAGTCTGATCCCATGGTAGGATTGTCATCATCGCTTCCTCAGGCGAATGATGCTAATCAAACCACGGTCATGGATATACATACGGATAAGAACTCGCGGAAGCGCCTCGGTGTTGATGTACCCACACAAGCAAAAAAAGTAACTTCCCCAGGCGATTCCTCGCAAAATGTGTATGTTAGTCCAGGATTTACTGAGGATGACCCAGCTTTGAAATATACTGACAAGGACAAAGGACCCTTTGTGATTCACATTAGCAGAAAGGAGCCAGATCCGTCAGCTGGGTTAACCCTGCAGGCGTTAAGATTAGCTCAGCTACTCCACAAAAATAAAGTTCAAGGTGAGGTGGAAGGTTCTATTAAGTCAATGGGCCGCAACAAAGTCTCCGTAAGCTTTAAATCTGCTCAAGTTGCCAATGATTTTTGCCAATCTGACCTACTAAATAGAAATAAATTGGTCGCAGATATTCCAAAATTTCTCCTATCCCGGATGGGAGTTGTGCAAGATATTCCTACTGACTGGACCCTTGAAGAAGTAGTTGAGGGCATAGAATACCCTGTAGGTTTTAGCCATGTCAAAATAATTAAAGCACGCAGATTGTCCAGAAAAATACGCAGGGAGGGTCAGCCCCCAGAGTGGGTACCATCTAAAACTGTAGTGTTGACATTCCACTCCCAAATTCTCCCAGACAAAGTCTATTTGTTCAATATGGCTATGCCAGTAAAAGTTTACGAGCTTCCAACCATTCAGTGTAGAAGTTGTTGTAAGTTTGGACATATTGCTGCAAAGTGTAGGTCCAAACCTTGTTGCTACTCTTGTGCTCAGCCCCATACCGGTGACACATGTCAGGTTAGTGAAGATAGAGTCAGTTGCGTCTTATGCACAGGTTCCTATAAAGCCACTGACCCAAAATGCCCAGAGCATAGCCGGCAAAAATCTATCAAAATTGTGATGGCCGATGAAAATATAGGATATCTTGAAGCTTCCCAACGCTTCCGCTCTGTTAGGACCACATATGCTGAAATGTCTCAAAAATTGTTTGCTCCTGTTCCCCAAGCCTCCAGGGCTCCTGCAGAGTACTGTCCCCCAATACCTAATTATACGGAAGAACCTACCCCCCCTTCACAGACATCATACAAAAAGACTTTTTATAAGGAACAAAAGCCACATCACCTTTTAAGCAAGTCTTATGACGTTCGCGCCCATAAGCAAATTGTAAATGAACCCAAATCATGCCTCCCCAATGGTAACGCATTAACTAATAATTCAATGATTAATACTCCAAATGATACTTTCATGGAACACCTCGTAGCACTTGTGGTCAATTTTGTCCAAAAATATAGTGAAGCACTACCGAACAATGTCGTAACTCAACTTCAAACTATACTTCCCTTCATTCCAACCAATGGATCCCAGAGTCCTGCAGTGGAATTCACAGAGCATTAGAAATAAAAAAGCCGAATTAATTTTTCTAATTAACAAATATAAACCAATTGTTTTTGCCATCGCTGAAACATGGCTTAAGCCAGGCTCCCGATTTAGGGTTCCAGGCTATTCATGCTTCAGAGACGACAGAGATGACGGTTACGCAGGCTGTGCCCTGCTTATTGACAGATCTTACTCATACTCTGTACTACCCGTCCCAAATCATAGTCCAGGTATAAATATTATTGCTGCCAAATTACTCAACACTACTTTTATATCAGTATATATTCCTCATCCAAGTATAGGTCTATTACAAGAGCTAAACACTATAATCTCTAGCGTTACTGGTCCATATATAATATTGGGGGATTTTAATTGTAAAAATACTTTGTGGGGATCTCCTTCATGTGACTCAAATTCTTATGCTCTTTTAGACATGCTTGACAGCCTAAACCTGTGTATAATGAATGATGGGACTCCCACTAGAAGGGTATCCCCTCTTCAACAAGCTAGTGCCTTGGATTTGACGTTATCCTCTGCCACTCTGGCTTCTGCAATCTCTTGGAGAGTATTGAGCCGCGCATATGGCAGTGATCACTTTCCCATTCTTTCTACTATCCATAAGGCTTGTCCCCCTCCCCCTGTAATTAACCCCCTTCTAAAATATAAAACTGCTCAGGCTGACTGGAGTAATTACTCCTGCATTCTGGAAGATAAAATTAAATCTTTATGCGAGATAAATAACGACAATTTTCTAGAAACATACTCGAAGTTCATAGATTGTATTATCCAATCGGCGGATGCTTCAATTCCGATTAAAAATACTGCGCGTAATAAGATCCCCTCTCCTCCCTGGTGGGACCCAGAATGCACCAATATTATACGAGAGCGGAATACATCGGAAAATACCTACTCGAAGAATCTTACCTTGGAAAATTATCTTCATTTCCAAAAAACCTTGGCACGATCCAAAAGATTGCTGGCTAAGAAGAAGACTGATGGGTGGTTGAATTTCTGTAAGTCTTTGTCTCCTCGCTCCCCTTCCGCTCTGGTTTGGAGAAAGGTGAAGGCGTTTCGTCGCAGTCTAAATTGTAATAACCCCCTGTCTAATAACACTGACATGTGGCTACCTGATTTTGTGGATAAATTATCTCCACCTTTTGTTCCCTCTGAAGATCTTTTCCCTTTACCATCAACATCCTCATCTTCCCATAATTCCGACAGAATGAACGAACCGTTTTCCTTTCCTGAACTTCTATGTGCGCTTGATCATCTTAGAGATACTTCTCCTGGTGTTGATGGAATCCCATACTCATTTATAACGCGCTCATCCAATACCACTAAACATTATTTTTTAAATATCATAAATCATGTTTTCTTCACTGGAATAGTGCCCGATTCATGGAAAATTCAAATTGTTATCCCAATCCTAAAGCCCGGGAAAAACCCAAACGATTCTTCATCATATCGCCCGATAGCATTATCATCAGTCCTAGCTAAGATTCTGGAGCATTTGATCAAAAATCGTCTTGAATGGATACTAGCGAACCGAAACATTTTGGCTAGGTCTCAATTTGGGTTTCGTAGAGGAATGGGCACTATGGACAGCCTCAGTATCTTAACAACAGACATTCGCATAGCCTTCAGCAACAATGAAAATGTAGTAGCAGTATTCTTAGATATAGCTGCTGCATATGATAATGTTAATCTCGCGGTACTCAGGCAAAAAATGCAACAGCTGAGTATACCCTCGAGGATGACTAATGTCATATGCAACCTTTTTATGGCTCGGTTTATACGCGTTCGTACTAACGGCTCTCTACTTCCCCCCAGACCAGTATGGAAAGGACTGCCACAAGGCTCGGTGCTGAGCCCAATACTATATAGCCTGTATACATATGATTTGGAATCTACGGTGGACTCTTTTTGTAGTATATTACAATATGCAGACGATATAGTTTTATACGTAAATTCTGCTTCATTCGAAGACTGCGTAACTAGACTGAACTCGGCTCTGTTTTATTTAAACGATTGGCTAGACCTTCATGATCTCTCTCTTTCAATATCTAAGTGCAAAGCCTTGGCATTTTCTCGTAAAAGAAACATTCCCCATTTAGACTTATCCCTAGATGACCAGGTTATAGAAGTTGTAGAATCTGTAAAATTTTTGGGGGTTTTTCTTGACTCTAAGTTGAATGGCATCACCCATCTAAACTATATTGCTAATAAATGTGAAAAGAGCGTCAACGTGATGAGGTCCCTGTCGGGTGTACGTTGGGGGGCTCATCCTTACATGCAAAAAATACTATACAATGCTATAGTTCGTAGCCATTTTGATTACGCTAGTTTTATCTTAGAACCGTGCAGCAAGATAGCTCTAGCGAAACTAGACAGAATTCAAGCTAAGTGTCTGCGGATTATTACTGGTGCTATGAAGTCTTCACCAACAAATGCGTTACAAGTGGAATGTGTAGAATCCCCTCTTATATTTCGCAGACAATATTTAGCAGATAGATTTTTTCTTAACATAGCTCAGTATCTTTTTCACCCTCTTTTAGCCAAATGTAAAACTCTATCAGATTATTCTTCCTCATCTGGATATTGGAGAAATAAAGAAGCTCCCCCTTTGGTTAAATCCTTTAAAAAATATTCGTCCATTCCCTTACATCAATTTGTTAATAACCCAATTTTCTGCTTTGAATATGAAACTTTAATATTTCAACCTCCAGTAATTTTGAATCTAGGTATCAACAAAAAGTCTGTAAACGCGAATTCTGAATTTAATCAGATCATTGATAAACGTTTCAGTGGATGGTTGCAAATTTTTACTGACGCTTCGAAAATAACCCCTTTAGATAGTGTCGGTTCGGCCGTATGGATCCCTAAGTATAAAATAATCTTAAATTTTAAAAGTCCGCCACGATCTTCTATATTTACTGGAGAAGCTCTGGCTCTCTATGAAGCGGTTTCTTATGTTAGTTCTCATAACCTCAACAAGTCCATTATACTCACTGACTCCCTGAGCTGTTTACAGGATTTGATAGGACTACCATTTCACTCTAGAAATAACTTTTATTTAACTTTAAAAATTAAGGATAAACTCCGGGAATGCCAGAATTCTAATATACAGGTTATTTTGGCGTGGATTCCTAGCCATTGTGGTATCACGGGCAACGAAGTGGTTGATCAGTGCGCAAAAAATGCCATTCAGCAGGGAATTGAATCATCCACCAATTGTCACTCCCGAGATCTAAGATCTGAAGTTAAACTTTTACTACACCATAAATGGAATGACTTGTGGCAATTCTCACGGCAAACAAAGGGCAAGCATTATGGAAGCCTGCAGCCTAACATCCCTATTAAACCTTGGTTCTTTAAGAACAAGGAATTCAGTAAGTTGAACACATGCACAATTATAAGGTTGCGCCTTGGTCATATTTGTTCGCCAGTTTTTTTGGCCAAACTGAGAATACGGGACGGCTCAGTCTGCGAATGTGGACTTGCCGAGGGTACTGTGGAACACATATTGTTGGATTGTCCTAAAATTTCTTTCCCATTGTATAATTTACTCCCATGTTGTATAAGTCGCCCAATTAATATTAACTTCCTCTTAACCTTAGTTTTCTCGCCATATTGTGGAATATTAAATAAGTTCTTGTCGAAAAATAACATAAAGTTGTGATCATTCTCAAAATAACCCTATATGTATGTGTTTTTATTAATATAAGTAGTTTGTAGATTTATAACCCATATCATAAAACTAAAGGGAAAAAAAAAAAAAAAAAAAAAGTTGTCATCCAGTAGATTGTGTTTGTTGTAGTCTGTGTTTTGTTGTAGATTGGTGGTTCGACCGGTTGGATATAATACCGAACACTACCTATAGTCCACCGTCAAGATTAAAATACTGACCGTGTCTTATCCAAACTCGACATTGGCGGAATCATCAAGGCTTTGATGGAGCCATATAAACTAAAAATTGAATTGAATTGAATTGAATAGTAAAGCGTGATGTTTCCCCAGTATTTTCGTGAGTTTGTTTATTGGTAACTAATACTTATTTTATATAGAGGAAGTGTCTCTGAGATTGTAACTTTGTAAGATTATATGTTTTGGGTAATTTGTAAAATTCTGTTTTACCTGCGTGTAGAATGTACTTTCTGGATAGTTAAAGGCTATATTTTATCCCGCGGGTATGCCTGAGTTCTTAACAATACACGGGCAAAGCCGCACGGGCAGCTAGTGAAAAAAAGAGGTAGATAGGTAAGGCTATACGCGCTCCGAAAGTCGTACTTTGTCTCTGTTTTGCTCCCAGAAATGAGCATACCGTCCTGGATTTATTTGTCATTTATGATTAGTTGATTAGCGTCAAGCCTGGCGATTTTTACACATGAATTATAGGCAACATATCTACCTTATTTTAACCGACTTTAAAAAGGAGGAGGTTCTGAATTTTTATGTATCTATTAGTCGAAGACGCCTGGACCGATTTAGAAAATTCTGTTTTTGTCAGGATCTGATGATGGGATTCTGGAGAAATGGAGGGATTTAAATTTTCTAGGCCCATAGAAATAATCAACGCATTTGCTCTCGAAAACTGGAAATGTTAATTTCAAGGTGGCTTGGAGGAGTACTGAAATTGAAGTCTCTTAAAACTTTGTTTTTTTTATATACATTTAATTTATATATTATTTGATTGTTTTGTAACTGTGATGTTTGTTTACAGAAGAGGCGAGCGACTCCTTGGGAGCAGGCAAAAACAAAACTATGACGCACACGGAGCCCAATATGATAGTCGGTGAGTGCATACTTTTACATCGTACAACTTTATTACATCGAGTCTTTTATCAGTTACATCAGTCGTTCCCTCAATACTGTGGATCGTGACATCATGTCCTATTCTTGCTGACCAGACTTCTGCAAATGCTCCTGTCTCCCGCTTTATGTATGGCTTCGTGCAGACGTAGTTGCAAGGGTGCAGTGTGCTCCATCTAGCGGGTGGTCAGCCTCGAGACCTCTTACCCTCAACTTTGCCCGTCATAACACCTAATCCTCTCTAGGCTAATATCCGAAAAACGTCGTGACAGGTGTCCAAGGTGAGTAGTGTGTGTTTTGTCAAACACTCGGTATATCATAAATGAAAAAAAGAAAGAAAGATACATTTATTCACTAACACACAGGACACACATATAAAACAAAAAACAAAGAGCCTGAAGTCGTGACGCAGGACTTGGCTGTTCTTATCCCCCGTCTTAGGGATATGGGACTGGAGTTGAATGCGGGGAAGTGTGAGGTTTACTGCTGTAGACCTACCTCTTCTGCTTCTTTGTCTTCGTTAAGGTCTTTGCTTCCTGGTCTCAAAGAGCTTTCAAATGGAATGTTTACCCTTTTGGGCTCTCCTATATTCCAAGAGGCTATTTCTAACGCAATAGAGACCAGGAAGCGTCTTCTTTTGCTTGCCCAGGAACGCCTTAAAAATATTAATATATACCCATGGCGGCCTCTCCCAGCAACGTATGTGTTTCGCGGTTCCCAAAATTACCTACCTTTTGAGAACCACTCCTACGTGGTTGTGTCCGGGTGACGTATCTTCATTTGACGTCGTGTTGAGGTATACGGCAGAGACTATTTTGAATGTGTCTCTTTCGGACGAGCAATGTGTTCAAGCGTCTTTGACGATACGTCACGATGGCCTCTTTTTGCGGTGTGCGGAGGATGTGGGCCTGCCAGCCTTCCTAGCGTCAGCACATGGAGTTGCTGGCCTTGTCTCTAAAATTTAGAATAACGATGGAGACAGGTTACCATTCTGTTTGTGGAGGATGCGCTGGCAAGATGGACGGCTCGTTATCCGACTGCGTCACTGTGGGGGCCAGGAACGCGCTTGCACGGCTTATGGGTGTAACCACGGGGGTGGATTTGGCCAGGCTAAAGTCGGTGTCAACAGTCCAAGCGGGAGCGGGTTTTGCCTGCTCCTTATCTGGGAACATCCTGGACAACGACTCATTGCGGGTGGCAGTAGCTCTCCGCCTGGGCTGCGATGTTTGTGTGCCACATAAATGCAACTGCGGGTCCATGGTGGAGGCGAATGGCCATCACGCGCTGAGTTGCTGTCGTTGTTCGGGAAGATTTTCACGTCACCACGCTCTCAATGACATCGTTAGGAGGGCTTTAATATCCGCCAACATTCCCTGTGTTCTGGAGCCCCAGGGCCTCTGCCGCACCGATGGCAAAAGGCCAGAAGGCTTTACTTTGGTGCCGTGGCAGAAGGGTAAGTGTCTGCTGTGGGATGCCACGTACGTCAGTACTTTTGCTTTGCATGTGCTCCCTGGGTGACAAACTCAAAGGCCAAATAATGTATGTCATACGATTAAATAAATCAATTTATTGCCCGACAACCGGCAGAGCTGAAAGGAAGGGATATGTTTTAGCAGTCTATGTTTGTATTTACGTTATATTCCACTGTAGCGTTTAAAATACTGAACCGATTTCGAAATTATGCTCCGGGTGACATGGGCTACCTTTTGTATGAAAAAAATATGATGACTGTTGACATGTGACTGACTTTGATAAAAATCTTTTGCTATTTGATAGCTTGTGGGGAATCAAATGAAACATGAGAAAATTTCGAGTTCATTTGAAATTTGAGTCATATATTTATATAAAAATATTATTCAGAGTTGGTTTTCCGTAGTCTGGATATAGTTTATTAAGCTTTTTATTTCGCTGGTAATTTTTTTCTCAACTTGTCAACTTATGCCCGCTATGTACGCGAATTTAGACCTACGAGTATGTGTGTAGCGTGTATGCTGATTTTTAACACCCGCGAATGCGGATAATTTAATCCTTACTTTCGCGGATGCGGTTTCTACTATTTATTTAAGCTATTTGTCAGACTATATTTGTCACCCTTACCATAATACTCTTCACCCTTGCACCGCTCAGCCCGGGCGTCGTTTAGTCGGCTGAGTTCTTTGCCGGCTCAAGCCACTAATTTAATTTAAGCCCGTAGAGCGATGGTTCACCACTTAACCCTGTTTGCTACGTGAGTGAGGTAGTAATTCCCGAGGTACAGCCTGCTAGTTTAATATTTATGTCACTATTGGCTATGCATTTCGGTTTCTCGCTCAGAACGTTTTCAGAGATAGATGGTCTCAGACCCTTTGGCTGGTAGCTAATAGTAAAAGTATAATAATGTTGTAATACTGTGGTATAATATGTAGTAGCGTAGAATATAATGTTCCATATTAATCACCGTAGGTAAAGCAATAACGAGACTAATAAGTGGCACAGAGCTGTTGTAGAACTCACGACTGCGGTCTGCTTTTTTTTTTGGAAAATTTCGAAAAACTGAATCGACAGTAGGTACTAAGTATAATATCGAATTTGCTTACAAAATTTTATGAGACTCAAGTTGAAACGAAGAACAATAAGAAATTGCCATATTTTATTAAAGTTTAATAAAATATGGCTATTTCTTATTGTTCCCCTAAAAGCTTTCCCCTTAAAAAAACAACTTCAGTGTTGCCAGTTTAGACTTGTTGTGAAGCGTTCCGACGAAGCTCAAAGATGTGTTTTGACTTTTGATACATTTGACACCTAGCTGGCAAACAGACGCCATTTTCCGCTAAACAAAAACATAGACAATAATAGGGTGTTTGACAACAGTAAAAATAAATTGTTTTTTCTTTAGCAACATATAAACATTACGAAAATTCTCGGAAAAACTCAATCTTTAATTTATGTTTGTTAATTAAAAAAAAATTAATTCATTAAAACTAACAATAAGGACGTTGTTTGACTGTGACGTCCCAAGCAAGTAATCCCTACAAATTCCATACTAACGGAGCGTTTTTGACGTTTCATAAATAGAAGCTGATTTGACTTTTGTCAAATACCGTATTAAAGTACGAGTAGCTGTTTGTTAATCGAATTCAAATTCGTAAACCCATATTGTAATACTCTTTGCGAGTAAACGCCGAGTAGGTCAGGCTCTAGTTAACGTCTGTCAAGGTATATCGATTGTGTCTCGCGCGATTTGCGGCTGCCATCGATACTCGGGGTTCATTCATCGGTTAACTTACTGTGTGTAACCCACACTTATTGACGTAATGGTACACTTGTTGGCCTAGCTTTAACTATAACCATATTTTTTAATTATAGGTAGGCTTTAGTTATTTGGGTCAGGCCGTAGATTTTGCCACAAAAGGTACTATAACCTAACTCTCCGCTCCTTTTTTTAAAAACTTTAATACGTAATATTAATTTCTCAATCACAGCATTGTATTCTCTAAGAAATGGTAAACCGCGGCCACTAGAGATATTTAAATAAATTCATAAACTTGGACAAACGAAAAACAATAATTTTTAACGAAAAACGTTGAAAATTTCATAAAAAACGAACATCCGCTTAGGTAGAAGTGCACTTTACTCAATCAGAAAAATTAGAATAAATAAATATTTTTGATATTCTTTTTGATTTGACGTTATTAAATAATAGTTACCGAGTCGCCTGTTAAATATCATTTCATGTTTCCTAAGAAAATACATACATTTTCACACATTAAAAAAAACACACAAAACCATTTTTCTGCGCTACTTTGACTGCGTAACGAATGTCTCCCCATTTTGTGGAGTTAAACATTAGCAGTATTTATATTCGAGTAGTGGCAACACAATTTTTGTCGGTGGGCTGTCAACTTTAGTTCAAAGTGGAAGGTAACCAGTTTGTCGGGGAGTACATTTTTTAAGATTTCAAGGTAAGTTTTGGATGAATATTTGTTATTGTGCCCTATGCCAGTAAAGTGTGTGTAATCTTTCAAGGCTAAAGAAACCTGGAAAAACAGTGTATTTATCGAGTTATGATTGATTCTATCTGCGTTACGTTACGCAGAATGGCAGTATGCTTCCCTGCGCTACTTAGTAAAGGTGTATGCTACCCTGCGCTACTTAGTTAGTGCGCTACTTAGTGTAGGTGCGCACTAACTAGCTTAGATTTGCGGTTGAGAATGTGTTTTTTGCCCTTGGTTCACAGTCTACTAATATTATATATTTATTCCAAATATTTTATTTAAAAATCACTCATATTGCGCGCACCTTAACTATTTGCGTTTGCGTTGTGCGTCACTCTGCGCACCTGCGTTACTGTGCGCACCGGATTCGTAGAAAATTCTGCGTCACCGCTGCTGCGCTCTTTGTGGCAAAATCTACGGCCTGACCCATTTAGCTTGAGAATCGCAACCAAATTGAGAAGCTATAACCGTAATTTACCGGCACAACAAACTTATTTCAGCTAAAATGCCGTTAAAATTCATTTGTAGGTGTTCGACAGAAAGGGAAAAAGCACATTTTATTTATCAGAGGCATTTTAAGTTTTATACTTTTTAGTTATATTGTTTGATTTATGATACATAGTAGATTACGAGAGAGCAAAATCGATCTAGCTAGGTCTCTTTCCGCACTTCAGTGCGTTTAGTTTGTGAGCCTTAGAGTCCTCCAACCGAATCGTAGAATCGAAGCGTAGACTGCGTAGATGGCGACCGCCGTGGAGTTTTTAGTGAGTAGAAATACCACATAACCCAGTTATTGGGCAATTTCACTTAAATGTGCGACTTTTACTTTTTTCTCCAAATTTAGATTTTTTTGGTTTTTAGTGTTCAGATTCAGAATCATGAGCTCTCTTGATCCCGATAAGAAAACAAATCAAAAAAATCGAAATTCTGAGAAACAAAGTAAAAGTCGCATTTGAGTGAAGACGCCCTTACGAGTATTCCTCGCCCTATACCGTATACCTGTTTCGCTGGTTTACTTCGCGGAAAAATATCCGAGAAAAATAATTTTCTCCGGGTTTGCCCTAACTCACATTGCGGCCGAGTAAAGCTTGTTCTCCCAGTTACTAACAACGGTATCTAAAAATACAGCGTCATTTATATCACCTATTATAATTCGATATCTTACTCGAACTTACCTACTTTTATCTTTGTAAAATATATTAATGAAATTCTGTATTCTATACCCGTATAGTCGAGGTTTATTTGAGGACACTGAATGACTGAAGAACCAATGTTAAGGAATTACTTTTTAGTTTTTAATTATATTACGTTACGTTAGCCCCCGGAGTTTTAATTCTGATTAAATTAATCATTTGACTGAACTTTTATCAAATTAGCTTAATTAGATCATAGAGAAAATTTATTTATGATTAGATTAGAGCATAAGGGTTATGCTTCACATAAAACCTTATGCGGTTAGAATTATTTCAATACCTAAACTAATAATTTTTGAGGGTACTGGAACTTCCGAGAAGTGTAACGGCCCGGCCACGACAATAGGGAACATTACTGGAATGTTCTGCTGCCAGAGTGCAGCACTAGCACAAACTGTAAACTAGTAGAGGAGTATAGGGACTCACACACACATGCACACTTGATTGTCAAATGAGTGACAGGATGCATGCATAGACAATACCGCAAGTGGGAACGAGATACAATGCCAACTCTGCTAGCGTCGCCCCCGACGCGGAGTTTTGCGTAATGTTCCGTATTGCGGTGCGGCAAGCGTTTTATCTGTGCATGCGCGGTCGAGACGCACAACGCACTGTGGTTAGTTGGGATCACACGCAATGAATTAGTAAAACCGCTGCCGCTGCCGCCACCGCGCAATGTCGTGGCCGGCGTAAGTCCCGGTAATTTCTTGGATCGCATCTGTCCATCTTCTGGCTGTGCTTTCTCTACTTCTCTATAATTATATATAACGTAAGGTAGGGCACAGCGGAATGTCATCTCGCTCGTATGTGGAGCAGCCCAACAGGGGAAGTATCTCCACCTTACAGGAGGCCGCAGCAAACGCTGAGCCCCGAGCCTATTGTCGCATCATTTATTTTGTGCATTGTGTTGTTTTATATAAGTATATACATCAGTGTTCGATTTTGTGATTTTGTGTTTTTTTTTGTGTTTTTTTGCGACGATAAATCTTTTTTTATTTATTTATAATAGCACCGCACTGTTGTTTTGTAGTGTTGCTATGTTATTGCATGCTATTAAGCATGTGGTGTTGTGTTCCTGGTGGTGAGTAAGGTCACCAGAGCTCCCTAGGATGCGCTGTGTTGGGAGTTAGGGACTTGCATATGTCTCTATCTGCCAACACAGCGAATCCTCAAGTGAATAAAGGGTCGGCAACGCGCGTATGATTTTTCTGGAGTCACAAGTGTCCATAGGCTACGGCACCTGCTTACCATCAGGCAGGCCGTAAGCTTGTTTGCCACCGGCGTTGTATAAAGAAGAAAAAAAACTGCTTTTCAATTAAGTACCTACTTCAGGCTCTTCAGAGTAAAACCATACGAATTTGTATCGTTTTCTCTTAAATCTTAACTAAGAGTTACTTTGTTTCCGACGGCATGACAATGATGCCCTTACAATGTATTAGCCATTTTTTTCTCAAAATAACAATTCATGAAGGCCAATTCACTGTGGCAAACACAAACCCCCAGAGACAAACCCCTACAATAATGTCCGAGAATCAACCTAACTAGCTCCCTCGACCAATTAAAACTTTTCGCACTCTTCGCCGGGGGAAGGTAAGTGTTTATCAAAGACTAGTTGGGCAAAGGCAACTATCCCAAACACTTGAACTAACTGAACTAACGCCCTTCGGCCTCGGCACTAAGTATACATGATACGGTGCTAAATACGTTGCCGCGGAGTTACGAACTATTTTGACTTGACGATGGGAAGATGCATATGATGAGCACAGTACCTACTCGTATCTTCTGTAGCCCTAGTATAAGTTTTATCGATACATATATGTTTTCGAACGCGTTTGCGTTTAGTTTCAATTTGTATGGCAACGCGTAGTTCCTAATAGTTACCACCAGAGGCACTGTTCGCGTTGCCATATAAATTGAGACTAAACGAAAACGCGTTCGAAAACGTATTGCATGGATAAAACTTATACTAGAGCCTCTGAACCTTTTTTGGTAAGTAGTTGACAACCGTATAAGTAAATTATTCTAACTTTACATTACTAACTAAAGAAACTCACGAACATACTCGGAAAATTATCAACACGCTCCAACTTAACATTGCTATTTTAAAGATTTTTAATCACAAATATCAAAATAATTATGCTTTTTGACCATAATATTTGACTATCAGTCAACATACTAATTTGTAAGGGCCTCTACGTACCTAAGTGTACGCCATGAGTCAATACTCATACTCTTAATGTCGCATATTGTTGTTTATTTTAAAACATTTTCTATTTATATTTTTTTATGATTATACAACAAAGGATTTCTAACATTGCAATCCTTGTTCTCCACCTCATTATCTAACGCCTTGCCACTGAAAGATGCATACAAAGTCAGAATACGAGTACATGTAAGTCTAACTTTCCCGTTCAAACGCCGTACCTATCAAAATGTTAGAAGCATTCTAGTAAGCCCTTTCGTAGCGGACGCAAGACTCGGCCGCTACAAAGCATATGTATGCAAATTGCAGCAAGTTTGCGGGGCGGTATCCTCCTCGGAAACTTCGTCCGACGCGTTTAAAGTGTGATTAGACAATTAACGTAACGCCCCGAGTTTCGTCGGTATATGCTTTGGAGTTGGTGTTGAGTTACGGGGAATGTTATAATATAACTTATTAACTTATAAGTATACGTAGTTCAAGTCAAGTCATGTTTCGGCGCGGCAGTATTGTGTGCGTACGCTTGTAGTTCTTTGTCATCGTTACACGCACCCACATAGCGGTAATGACAACTTAGGGCTCGACCAGAAATCATGTGATCATATTTGGCCTACTTTTGTGATATTTGGTGATTATAACGCGACCCCCTCCCCCCATTCAAGATGACGTGAATTTTTGGGACTATGATTAAATTAATTGGATGATTGCTATGGCCAAAAAGGCATTTAATAACAAAAAGCATCTCTTAAAAGCACGCATATCAAAAACAGCTAAAAAGCGACTGATTAAAGTTTACATTCGGAGCATTGCTTTATATGGGAGCGAGTCGTGGACGCTAACCCAGAGAGACAGAGAACGACTGGAGGCCTTCGAAATGTGGTGCTGGCGAAGGATGGAAAGGATTAGCTGGACGGAGAGAAAGACAAACGAAGAAGTTTTAAGGATGGTAGATGAGAAAAGATGTTTGCTAGGATGTATAAGAAATAGGAGAGGCAAGATGGTTGGCCACCTGATACGGCACGACAGTTTCTTCCTAAACATCCTGGAGGGTAAAATTGAAGGCAATAGAGGCAGATGAAGGCCTAGGCTAACATATTCTAGCCAAATAAAACATAAAGCTCATGTCGAGTCATATGAGGAAGTCAAGAGGCTGGCAATGGACAGAGAAAAGTGGCGGTTACTCCAACGCCAAGAGCAAGGCTCTTAAGTTATGATAATGATGGATTAAATTAAGTTACTTAGTAAATTAAAAAAAGCACTAACTTATAAAAATTGTTTTAATAGGGAACATTACTGCAATGTTCTGCCGCCAGAGTGCAGCACTATCACAATTAGTAAACAGTTTTTTTGACAACTTTGACAAGTCCTTCAAAGCTCTGGATCAAATAGGGAAGAAAATATTTCAATAAATAAAATGCATCAGTGCTCCGTAATTGGATGCAAGAATGAAGGACTTCATTAATTTCCTAAGGAAACGATGATACGAAAACTATGAGAAGCGGCAATACGTCGTAATGCAAAAAAAAAGCCCTCAGGATGTCATTTTTATATCACAGTACAGGTATTTTACACACGAATGATAATAAAACGATTGTAGTTTAATGCGTTTTCATCAATTTTTTGTTATTGTTTGTTAGGTAAATAAATATGACATTGTACGTCATGGCGGTTTGTTTACGGGTTGTGTTAGTGTCGCCCCCTACGCAGAGCTTTGCGTAATGTGCCCTATTTAAGCCATATCACTCTACGTCATATCATATCCTCGTCCAAGCGTTTCCACAAGTGTTTTGGTTGGTGATAATGGGACAGACATGGCTATGTCTAGAGATGGCTCAGTGCGCATTATTTTGACATGTTAAAATTTAAAATTATTGAGTAATTTCTTTACTTTTTGTCATTTTCTGTGTAAAAAAAATTACACGTGATGTCTTTTTGGACCCCCTCCTCTCCCATTGTGATCATTTGTGATATTTTTTTGATCCCCACCCGCCCCATAAACGATCACATTTATGGGGCGTAATTTCTGGACGAGCCCTTACAAGCAAACGCACACATAAAGCCGTGCGCAAAGACTACAGAGTGTGAGACTTGACTTGCGCGGTAAGTATTGACATTTATATGGATGTCTACATGATGGAATCATTTTGTCACGAGGGATGTATGTACCTTCTTTTTTTGCAATTTTCAACTTCTTACCCATCTCCTCTCATTCGGTTTAAAGATCTTTATTTCTCAAAAGAATAACGATAATTCACTTACATGAGAAAATAATGCTTAGGTATATTAAATATAACATAACAATTTGCTTAACTAGTGAGTGAGTACAAAAGTATCATCTATTTGCGCCGCGCAAACACAATAGGGAACATTACTGCAATGTTCTGCCGCCAGAGGCAGCACTAACACTAATAGTAAACCAGTATAGAAATATAGGGATTCACACACACATGCAAAATTGATTGTCAAATGAGTGACAAGGATGCTTGCATAGACAATACCGCAAGTGCTGTAACTCGAACTATGACTAAGTAGATCTCGTTTATCTATAGTTTTTAATGAATGCTAAATGAGGTAATAATTCAATACAACAGGGATTAAAATATAATAAAACATAGTTAAACCAACGTTTACGCATAGCAAAAAAACTTAATATTTATCGATTTTAACTATCGACGCATTCTAGAGAATAATATTTCACACATGTCTTGAGTGGTTAAAATTTATTACAATGCAAACTTAGTTTGTTACTGTAATCGTGGAAAGCAAATGTATTTTATTCAAAAATGAATCTTATTACAAAGTAGTAACGGGCTTTTCTACATTCACATATTGTTCTAACAAACGCATTCTTAATGGGAGAGCTATAGTAGATGACTGTATTAGTTTCGAGTACTGAGGTAATGATTTAGTGGCGCCAATTTACCTTTACAGTTGAATCTGAGGAGATCAAATAATAATGTAAGCCAATTTCAACACTATCCTTATAGGAATATGGAAATGGTCGAATAGGTTCGCTTGGGCTAAGACGGCAAAAACGGCTGGACGAAAAAACCTCAAGTGGTCATTCGTAGGAATTGTAGGTAAAGCGTGAGATTGTTTTTGTACAAATTTAATTATGGTTTTGTATTGGGTCGTATTTAATAAAGGGAATAGAGTTTAAAATAGACGTGATTATATTTGATTGGTAATTTGTCAACTAGTTTCAGACGCCGATTGTGCGGGGGTTGGGGGGAGTGTTTTCAGAGCTGATGTTTGGACGGGGTAGCGTGGGGCTGGACATTCAAATCTTGGAGCTTGAGGGTATCGGTCGGGGATCTCTGTCGAAGGAAATAGGTCTCAATGTAGGATACCTAAGTTGTGTCTGGGCATGGATTGTGCTAATATTCGATTGCGCTGGTTTAGTCTTTGATCAGACACAACATATGGTAATTTAAAGGGAGATTTCAATTCGTAAATATTTATTGTACTTACATACTTAATTTGGTGGTTTAATCTCAATTAAATAGTGTAAATTTTAAAGTTTATTGTGAAGTTGATTTTTAGTGAATCTCTTGCTGTTAATACTTTGTGTTCAAATAAGAGTGGTTAATAGTGATTATTTTTGACTAGAGTTAATTGGTTTAAAGTATAATAGTTTGATGGAGTTTGCTTTAATTTAAATTAGTGTTTTAATGGGGTTAGGAGAATCTTGACTGATACTTTCAAGCCATTCGTTCTTTAGCTATATTTTGGATTGACGTTGAAACTGGATCGAGCCTAAATTCGTAACGTAAACATTCATAGATACTTTATTGTGAAGGCGAGAAGGTTCAATATTGTGTGATTATTTTACATAGTATTGAACTATTTCGATTCTTATTAGATTTTGAATTTATTTTGGAAAGTTTTATTAATATTTCGAACCAGATCAATGCCTTGATTGGATGTCAATCTAACATTGTACACGCTCCCTAACGGTGCCAACAGCGTATACAATGGGATCCTGTTAGAAGTAGGCCAGGCTCAGAGATACCTGGGCACCGTCTCCTTTATTTGCATAGATGGTGTAGCCTATCATAAATGGGCCTCTTTCTTGGTTTAAGGTTTGCCGCAGGACTGAAGCGAGAGGTCGCAATTTAAAATAAGTCGACCGCTTGAATTTATTCACTCGTTAAGGTTTTGTGTGTGCTTAAGGCTTGGGTCTTTTATTGAATATATATTTATATGTTATACACACGCGATAGGGAGTGCATTTCACAGAACCTTGTCCACGGACCGTTGTGAAATGTACATTACACCGGCTATAGGTTGCCTTCTCGGATTAGCCTGCCGAACGATTTACAGCGTAGATCCCTAGCTTAGGTTTTACACATCACATAACACTAATAAAAGTAATGATGGGAGTTTTGCATACAATAGTTTAGGGACTAGTGGAAGGTAGGATTAGGTATAAATTCATACGTGATAATAGGGACTTAGGAAACAAGGTTGATTCATACAATAACATTTATTTGTAGGACTAATTTGATAATTATGAGTAGAGAAATTAATGGTTGGTCTTAATTGAGGAGAAATGTAGAGTTTGTGTAGTTGAATGTGGCATTCAGGTATGGTAATATAATTTCATATTTTATTTGGTTAGGGAAACAGTTTGGTTTCGGAGAAAGAAGCAAGACTGTTATAGGGACCAGTGACAGGCAGAGCAGATCGCTGATGATTGTAGTTACGGGCGAAATAATACCCATATAACTACTAGCTATTTCGTACTTAACTATTTGTGGAATACACATTCGATTACAATAAATTCGATATTTCAAATGCCTACACATCACATAACACTAATAAAAGTAATGATGGGAGTTTTGCATACAATAGCCTAGGGTCTAGTGGTAGGTAGGATTAGGTATAAATTCATACGTGGTATTAGGGACTTAGGAAACAAGGTTTATTAATCCAATAATATTAATTTGTAGGATTCATTTGATTATTATGAGTAGAGAAATTAATGGTTGGTCTTAAATGAGGAGAAATGTAGAGTTTGTGTAGTTGAATGTGGCATTCAGGTATGGTAATATAATTTTATATTTTATTTGGTTAGGGAAACAGTTTGGTTTCGGAGAAAGAAGCAAAACTGTTATAGGGACCAGTGACAGGCAGAGCAGATCGCTGATGAATGTAGTTACGGGCGAAATAATACCCTTATAACTACTAGCTATTTCGTACATAACTATTTGTGGAATACACATTCGATTACAATAAATTCGATATTTCAAATGCCTACGATATAAAGGCAAATATATAGAGAAATAGGCGTTATATTGCCTGTATTGTTAAGTTTATAACACAGCAATATTAAAATAAAGAGGTTTGTCTGAGTTTGTTTCGGTATTTCTTCTTATTCAAACCGTCAGGTACGAAATACTGGTAGATTCGCTCGTAGAGTCTTAAACTCATGAGGTAACTAGGCAGGTAAATAAGGTAGGATCATTCATACTCCATCCTAAGCAAGAAAGTAGCTGTGTGTGAGTAAAAGATTACCACACAACCCGTCGCTTAGACTTTGTTCAAAATATGAATACATAGGTTGAATATTAGTATGTTTAAGGTGTCAAAATAATCAAGATAATAGAAAATCTAAGAGCTACGATCTTGCTTATCCGAATGATTAATAGGAGGTTGGTGTAAATTAACAAAAACATATAAAATATTTATATTAATTGATTTGACAGGTACATTATTTTGAATTAGGATGCAGTAGGTGAACGAAGGAGTAGGTAGATAGATAGAGAGGAGTCAAGGTCCAATTTGCTACACATAAAAGAATTTGAGTTGCTCGGAACACAACGTAGACATTAGATGATCAGGTGGCCATTATTATTATTTTTATTATTATTATTTAGTTAGTTAAAGTTAATGTAAGGGGGGGAGGTTACAGTGCGAACGAGATACAATGTCAACGCTGCTAGTGTCGCCACCTACGAAGAGTTTTGCGTAATGTTCCCTATTGATACAAAATAAAAATAAATTCTTATAAAACGGGTAGACTTAAGTTAAGTATTCATTAACAGCATGCATAACAAGATCATAAAACAATTGTTGCTAAGAGCGCACTGTGTTGGGCAGTGCGAGCGCAGTAGATAAGATAACCATATTGCACAAGATACAAAGAGTATGGAATATGGAAGGATTCATTTACTTATTGTTTGTTCACGCACAAATACCCACGCTCGTACCCTATTGGGGTACGTAGAGTCTAAACAATAACTTCCATTATATGTTCTAACACACTTTTGTATTGTTCATGAATAAATGTGACTATGACTATCAGTGGATCTCGAATGGACCGTAACGATTCTCAAATCGTTTCAATGGTACGCAAAAACGCGCAACTGGGAAACTGGGAGTGGATATAAGTTTTCTCAAACCGTTAGTAGGTATTCGTTTGGTACTCGCGTTCATTAAAATCTGTTTTTATGGGAAGTTTATTACTTCAGTATACCTACAGTGCTGGACAAAAAGAATCATACACTTACACGGAAATGAGAGTTTCTTTCTGAACTACTTTATGAATTCGATTACATATATTATATCTTAGGCAAACTTGTAGCACATTCCATGGCTTATTATATATAGATATTAAAATTTCAAGATTCAACAAATTTATTTATTTACATGGGTATTTATCAATAGCACTTCATTTTGCTCTGGACAAATTAAATCATACATTAAACACAAACTCAATTAAACTTAATCTAATATTTTGTGTGGCCTCCTTTTGCTTTCAAAACCGCTGCTAATCTTCTAGGCACGCTTTCCACCAATGACTTTAGGTATTCAGGGTCGATATTGTCCCAAGCTTCTTCCAGTGCACCGAAGTAGGAATCCTTGTTAGTCACATTTGTTTTATTAATTTTGCTATCCAAATAAGACCATAAAATTCTCAATCGGGTTGAGGTCGGGCGATTGTGGCGGCCATTCAAGCTGTTTGATCCTATTTGCCTTGAAGAATGCAGCGGATATTTTAGCTGTGTGCTTCGGGTCATTATCTTGCTGAAATAAATATCGGCCCTCCAAGCCACATTTAAGCAAAGAAATCTCTAAATTTTCTTGTAATATGTTAATATAATCTACAGCGGTCATTATTCCATTAATTCGAGCTAAGCTGCCAACTCCAGACCAAGCAAATGAGCCCCACACCATAACATTACCTCCACCATGCTTCACAGTTTTTTGTATGTTGCGTTCTGCCAACGCTTCGTAAGGCTTACGCCACATTCTGAACCGGCTTTTTTGTCCAAACAGCTCGAATTTACTTTCATCAGTCCATAAGATTGACTTCCAGTACTCCAAGGGCTTTCCAATATGTTTCTTCGCAAATGCAAGACGCTTTGTTTTGTTTTTACTGCTTATAAATGGACGCTTAGATGCTAAACAGTTTTTTAAACCATTTTCTCTGAGCCTGCGACGTACAGTTCGAGAACTGACCCTAAGATCCATCGTTTCCGTAATACATAGCTCTCGATGATATTTTTGGATTTAGCTTCGCACATCGAACAATTCTAGCATCATCGCGCAGAGTTGTTGATCGCTTGCGACCGACTCCAGGCAAGTTCGCCACAGTTCCTTGGTTTTCATGTTTCTTCCAAATGTGCTGTACAGCTCCCACAGAGATGGAATATTTTTCGGCAATTTTCCGAAACGAAATTTGTTTTTTCCTATCACGTATAACCAGATTACGAACATCTATGGAAATCTGTTTTCCTGACATCTTCAACATTGAAATAATACATGAAAGTTACTTCAAATGGTCAAGACTGACACAATGACCTATTTTTATTTTGTTTCTAGCCAGGCAATTACGTGGTACAATTTTATTTCTAGTAAAGCGTCCGTATTATCTATTTTGTCCAGAGTAAAATGACGCGGTAAAAGTAATCAAGCACTAGAAAACAATATTTTGAGAAGATCGCTAATATTGTTATATTAATAATAGAGCTCATTAAATATCCTAAAAGTTTTCTATACAAACATCACGTGGTGAAGTTCACAAAAAAAGTTGTAAAGGAAAATATACTTTTCGTGTAAGTGTATGATTCTTTTTGTCCAGCACTGTATGTTTTTTTAAGGAAACACTTAGTTAATTGGAGATTATTGTACCTTTTTGGAAAGCTAAATAACTTTAAATGCGAATTAAATAATCCACTAGCCAAGTGTATACGATTATATTTTTAACCCCTGACGGAAAAAGAGGGGTGTTATAAGTTTGACGTGTCTGTATTACTGTGTGTCTGCCTGTCTGTGTGTGTGTGTGTCTGTCTGTGACATAGTAGCTCCTAAACGAATGTACCGATTTGAATGCGATTTTTTATTCGAAAACTGACGTGATCGAGGTGGTTCTACTTCTTGGCTACGTTTCAACAAAATCGGTTCAGCCGTTTTTGAGATATTGAACTTTCAAATTAAAATTTCGGAGGTTTTTCAACTTTTCTAAGTTGTAGATATTTAAGTAAGACCTCTTTTGAAAGCAAGTTGATGAAAAAAGTAAAAGCTTACTAATTTTGAGCCGTACACACAACAATTACTCGTACGTTTTGTGTAAGTACCTAAATGTTGATTTAAAATCGTTAATCAATTAATTGTGCTATCTTGTTAGTGATTATAAGTTATAAAGAAAAAAATATATTAGTACAACCATGTAATTTTTTTATAAGGGACTGCGCGCACAGCGCACACCTTAGTTCAAAAGAAAAAAGGTGAATTTGCTTGAAAAAAAAAATGCGTATTTAAGTGAATATTCAGAAATAGTTAGAGAAAAATTTTTTTGATAATTCTGTTATTTAAAAATACATAGGTATTCGGTATTTTCTGGCTTTCGGTAAATTTATTTTCACATTGTACAAAGTTACCTAAAACTTCAGTCTCATTTCGCCGAAAGCTCACATTAAACTTCCATTTCACTTTCCTGAAGGGCCTTAAATCCTTAGAAATGTATAGTCAATTAGTATACAGCTAAATAAGCCGCCTGGAAATTCTGGCACTGGCCGAATTAATTCGGAATTCTACCTCAGGCGGAACTTCGCGACAGACCTGATTGCAGTTCAATCGTAGTCCGTGTTAGCCGTGTTTCAAATGTTTTCAAACTCCTGCTATTGACTTCTGCTAGGTACGCATTGATTTTGATGAAATTCTTACCAGTGGCGGCGAAATTTTCGATGGGCAACCCAGAACAAAAAAAGTTATGAAAGGTTATAGTATAATAACTATAGGTTTGCCTGAAAATAAACTTTAGGCAAGCCGGCGGGAATCGGCTTGTATGATGCTTAGTTGAAAGTGAGTCGAGCGTTAGTTGCTCGTGTATAGATACCTACACCTACAGTCACGAACTTTAATTTGGGACCCACTTAAGGTTGACAAATCCTGTCTAATTGTGCCTATAGGATCAATTAGGAATAGGTACAATAGTGCATTGTTGTAGAGGCTAGAAAGTAAGCAATATATGGACGAGTTAGTAGTACTACGCGTACGCGTCGGCCCTCGAAAGTACGACACTTTCGGCCGAGGCTTAACATAGTGCTTTTCACGTCTACTGCGAGGAAATTGCAAATAATCATAATTTTAAATCGAAATTAAGTTCCTAATTGAAGATCATAATACTAATCAAAAAACAAAAGAAGCGCGGCACCGCTCGCCGGCGCGGCGGCGCCGCTCCTCCCGCTCGACGCCCTGTGATTGGTCGAAGAGCTGTTCAAACTGAACAACCACTATTACAATGACCAACCACTCAAAAATAATCGACCAATAGCAGAGTAGAAAGTAAAAAAGGCCGCTAAACACTACATTTTACTTTGCAAATCTACATTGTTTGACTGTTTTTGAATTTTACTACTAAGAACTACTTTCTACTCTCATTTCAATCCATCTTTGGCCATATTTCCGAGCAGTGGCGTGAAAAGGATATTTTTGCGAAAAGCGTCCTATATTAAAGAACGCGACCGTACCTATACTTCGATTTTTTTAGCATTAGAAATTCGATAAACAAAAAAGCAGGTTTCGTAAACCTGTTTCTTCAGAAGTTAATATTAAATTATTGTGTACCACTCGGGCCGGCTTCGGATAGATCCATCGGCGGTGAACCGCACTATCAACGAAAGATAATAAGTATAACAATAACAACAACAATAACAAATAACTTTAACGGAAAACAATGAAACTTAAAAACTCAAAACAACAAGATTCTGGGATAATGACAAAGTATCGCACTTGCATTCGCATGACATACGAGATGAGAGTGATGTTTAAAAACAAACATGAACAATGTAATGGCGGACATTTTATCCGACCGATTGCAAATGTCAAAACGCTAAATTCTTATTGATGTGGGACACGATCTCTTCAATTTAGTCGCAATTTATGCGTTTAAAACATACAAACATATTAATGCTATATTATTAAATAATCCTTTTAAGTAAATGCAAATTACACATTTTGCTATCGTCTAATAATAATGCAAAATGCTTTAAAAAATGTTTTCATAGTTTTCCACTTATTCCGCCGCATTTACGGCAGGTATCGTAAAACTTGTTCTATAAAAAACCTTACACTTACTTCTGTAAAGGTCTTTCTAATGCTAAAAAAATCGAAGTATAGTACAGTTACCATTGCATATAGACCGCAAGGGTACTTAAAATATCTGTTTAGATTGTTCAACTTATCTTTACGATCGGCTGTATTACGTGCGTGCGCTTGTAATTATCCAGGTTTGATTTGACGACGTAGTTAAGGGCTTGTGCACAAATCACGCGAGGTTTTTTCGGCTACTTTTTGACCCCCCTCCCCCTTGGTGAGTTTTTTTGTATGGGAACGTAACCGTTATTTTTTTGTCTTTATTTATTATTTCATTTTCTAATTCGGCAATCTAATAATACGCACTCGTATGAAGTATAAAATAATTCGAGATAATTATGTAGTTATTTCGAGGTTTTTGCAAAAAACCGGTTACAATCCCTGGTGACAACACCACCATATGGTGCATAACTATGTACTAGAAAATCTTTTCATAAAACGCGTCAAACTTATTACGCGGCATAAGGGCCATTGGACGCCATATTTTGCCCTTCATTATACAAAATTATAGTACTAGTGGTACTTGTCCCGCCGAGCTAATTAGTTAACATGTTTTTCACCTCTAGCGAGAATATACTGTGTCACTCTATTCAATTCAGGAACTAGTTCATTTAGCCGGGTTGGAAGGGTGTCCTTTGTAATTAGTTTCCTTTGTGCTAGGGCAAATGAAAGAAGGTCTGAAGGTAACCCAAAGCTTTTATTTCGTTCTAGGTCCTCACTAAAAGCTAACTAGGTATAAAAACAAATGTTAAGGGTAGGATTTTGATGACGCTTTGGTCGATTGCGCTAGAACCATTTGGTAATGTTAAAATAATAGGCTATGAGCTTAGCTGCATCTCCATCGCAGGCGGTGCTACGGAGCGTTCCCGACAACGGGAGTACTGGCTCGGCTGGCGCGGGTGGCTTCGGGCACGATCAGGCCCCTACCAAACACCTCCTGGAATTTCCATCAAGCGATGAGACGGTTAGCCAAGAATAGCAAGTACAAACTGGGCGGGCACGGGGCTAGATAGCGGGCCGGGGCTCAAGAGTAGTCTGTGGGCCGGCAATCAATAATCAAGGGAATAAAACGGTCCATGGTACAGTACAAAACTAACCTGTCGGAGGAAAATTGTCCCACGTCGATGGGTATTGACAAATGTCAACTCCGCCACCAATGGCCCTGGCCTTGCTTCCCGTGGCTCGCCGATTTAACCGCAACACGGTGGTATTCAGCCAGGTCAAGTCGCGTGGGAGAGCACCACGGCCTCAACTTGCCTGTAAGGCTTGATTACACCGGCAAACTGAAAATTGACAACATGTCTATGCAATTACTGCTTTTCCAAGAAGTTAACACGGCTTCTAAACAATACTTACGAGGAAAATACTGCAATCGCCCAGAAAACGTGTTCCGGCACACCAAAATAAAATAGGAAGTGCGCTATCTGACACTTCGACATTGCCAGCTCTCTCAAACCCGGTCCCCGAAGTTCAAGTAGACGCGCCAACTTGTTGCAACAATCTGTCGTGTTGATTTGTAAACAAGAAAACATCTAGTCATCCGCTACAGTAGAAATGCAATAAATTATGTGGATTATGAATTATGAAATGGAAACCCGTGACGAACAAAACATCTAATCATTGATTCGTAAATGTTCAACGCGATATTCCTTTTTTCTCCTTGTCGCTGGTCAGCGGGCGCGAACTCTGGCAACACTGGAGTCCACAGATAAGCTATCCAATACAACAGGGGTTCCTTCCTGACAGAATATTACACGAAAAGAACAGTTAGCCAACTTGACAAATAACTTTGAAAGGTTTAAAACGATAATAAACCCAGCATACGGGTTTATATATTACACCCCCTCACCTAGGAGAATTTTTCGAGGGAAAAGAGTTGAGGGAGTAAAATTCCAGCTCGCCCTCGAGCTGCAACTTAAATTAGACATGATCTCCATTCCTGAAAGAGAAAACTAAACTAAGACAGGGATTCTCGGCCCAGAATCACAAGTCCTGCAGCACCTTGGCATCAATAGAATCCGCGTGGCCGGCGCTGGAAACGATCGCGTAATGGCCTGCGGTACTACAGAAAAGAAAATAGGAATCTTACCTAAGATATAGCAAAAGGTGCCAAATTAGGCACATTAAGAAAATAAACGTAATCATTCAAATGGCGTTTGGGGACACTGGCTTGCAGTCTTTTACATGCCACTTTCCTAAGCGCTTGCCATTTTCGTCTTCCAGTTCGTAAACTAAACGTGATACTTTCCGTATGACGCGGCATTTTTCATACTTGGGTGCTAGTTTGGCCGCAAAATACTTGCTGGCCTTACTTTGTTTAAAGGTGCGTTTCCATATTTCATCTCCAACCTCGAATTCAATGTCGCGGCGTTTATCATTGTAGTACTTGATGTTGCGATCGTGAGATTTCTGTAACAGCTCTCTCACGGTGGAATAGACATCTCTTAAGGTATTGATTTTATCCAGGTAATTTCGTCTAGATGAAAAAACAATCTCGTCAACCTCCTCTGGTTCACCATAGATTGTACCATCGGGAACTGCCTCCCGTCCATGTACTAGTAAGAACGGGGTATATGATGTAGAATCGTTCACTGAGGTATTCATCGCAAACTGAATACGCGAAATGTTAACATCCCACATGCGGTGGTCTGATTCGATGAACGTGGAAATGGCTATAACGAGGGTCTTGTTGTATCGCTCTACTGTGTTGACCTGTGGGCAATACACAGGCGTGTAATGCAGCTGTGGTATGTTATACTTCGTGAACAACCTTTGAACGTCGCCGCCAGTGAAATAGGAAGCGTTATCTGCAATAATGGTTTGAGGTATTCCGTGGATCATGAATACGTGGTCCTCCAACCTTTGGGAAATGACTGCCCCGGTGGCGCGTCGCATGGGAAACAGCATACAATACTTGGTGAAACAGCACACAACCACCAATATATAAGTGTTTAACTTCCGCGAAGGGGGTAAAGGACCAACGAGGTCCAAGCTCAGACATTGGAATGGGCGGCAACAAACCTTCGCGCTTCCCATGAAGCCCGGGGTGGGAAGCTGGCTATGCTTATGTGCCGCACACGCAGAGCAATGTGCAACGTACCGGACGACGTCCTGATACATACCCGGCCAAAAGTAGCGCAATTTTAGTCTATTATACGTTTTTGCTGTGCCCAAATGCGCAGCGGTCGGAACCGAATGGTTATCCTTCATGATCTCTAATCGGAAGTCTTGAGGTATAACTTCCTTCCATTCAAAATCCGACGACAACGCGTTTTTTGGTTTAGTGTAGCGGTACAAGCGACCGTTCATTAACTGTAAATTGGGAACGGAGCCTGGTCTAGACTCGCACCTCTTATATAATTGTAAGTACCAATTATCATTAATCGCGTTAGTATCGATCAAGTATACTGGGACGGCTCTGGACAAGGCGTCCGGCACGATATTTTCCGAGCCTCGACGGTGCTCGACCACAAAGTTGTAAGGCGACAGTCGGCAACCCCATCTCTCGAGGCGGCCTGTTGGGTTCTTAAGGTTGAGGAACCATTTCAAGCTGGAGTGATCTGTTATAATTTGAAATTGGCGATCACCTTCCAAATACGGTCTAAAATGCTCAACAACATTTACCACAGCTAATGCCTCCCGCTCTGTGGCCGAGTAGTTCCTCTCCTGGGGCGTGAGGGAACGACTGTAGTACGCTAAGGGGTGTTCTTCCCCCTCGAACGTTTGGGTTAGGGTTCCGCCAATCCCAAAATCTGAGGCATCGCAATGCACCGCGAATGGTTTGGTAAAGTCGGGACAGGCTAGGACCGGTGCCGTAGTTAGGGCAACCTTGAGCTCTCCGAAAGCTGTATCCACCTCCGGGGACCAGCGAAAGGGTGGAGCACCCCTTCGGGTAGATGTTAACTGGTTAAGAGGTCCTGCTATGTTGCTAAAATTCTTTATGAATCGGCGGTAATATGACGCCGTGCCGAGAAAGCGTTTGACGTCCTTCCGACACGTCGGAGTTGGGAAATCAATAATTGCCTTGACCTTGTCTGGGTCTGTACGTAAACCGTATTCATCCACAACAAAACCCAAGTACTTGAGTTGTCTGCGGAAGAATTTACATTTAGATAAGTTAATAGTCAAGTCAGCGTGACGTAGTCGCTCAAACACCGTACGTAGTAGGGCCAAATGCTCAGTAAACGATTCTGAGACAACAATAATATCATCCAGGTAGATAAAAATACGTCCGTTGTGCTCTGGGCCAAACAGGACGTCCATCAGACGTTGTTGCGTCGCTGGAGCCGACGTTAGACCGAAACACATTACCTTAAAATGGAACAAACCACGGCCTGGCACCGTAAAAGCAGTCTTCTCCCTAGACGCCTGTGAGTCTAGTCCAATTTGCCAGAAGGCTGATTTTAAATCTAAAGACGACAAGAATTTGGCGTTCCCGAGCTGATCTAAAATCTGGTTAATTAGTGGCAGTGGATAAGCATCGTGTTTTGAAATCTCGTTTAGCTTCCTGCTGTCCAGGCAGAATCGGAGGGTTCCGTCTGATTTCGGTGCCATGGTTACGGGGTTGTTCCATGGGCTGCTACTTGGTTCCACCACATCCAGCTCGAGCATTTCGTCTAACTGCCTGTTTAGCTCGGCGAGCTTCGAGGGAGATAACATATAATGGCGTTGCTTAATTGGTCTCGCATCACCAGTATCGATAGCGTGAGTGAGTAGACGAGTTCGTCCTAAACCCTTCCGCTCTGAGGATATGGTTTCGAATTCCTTTAATATATTCTCCGCTTGGCGCTGTTCCTCCGATGACAGAGACTCAAAGCCTTGTATAAACCTAACTTCCGACGCAACGGTATTGATATGTTCTTCATCCGACAAGGAACAGTCGTTTGGTAATAAAGACAGCACATCCGGGCCAATATTAAATGCCTTCCAAAAATTAATACCAAATAATAGCTTAGTTGGTACCTCTGGTATTACGTAGAATTTGATTATCGCAGTCTTACCGTCGACTGTGACTGGCAAGAATATATGGCCCATGATAGGGGAAGAGGAGCCGTTTGCCGTTACTATCCGACTCAAGTCGTGTGATTTATGAAGGGTAACCTGGTCTTCAAAATGTTTCCAAGTATCGCCACCAATAATAGATAACTCCGATCCGGAATCCAAAAGGCCCGTATAAGACAGACTGTAAATTTGTATCGTAAGGTAAGGACGCAAGTCCGACCCGTCTATGTAACTGTTTAATTTTTTAGCAGTTCGGCCGCATTCGAAAAACGCGCCAATCGTCGCCAGCCAGGACCGCCACTCATCCCCGTCAAAATTTGATGGTAATTGGTCTGCCGCACCACGTTGGCATGTCTTCCGCCTGCTCCCAGTACTATGTAATTTAACTGGGACTTGTAACTCATTAGGGCAATCAATTGAGATGGGTGCTTTGTTTTCAGTTACTGGGTCGTTGATAACGAGTAAGGCAGCAGCATCGTTGGTGGTTACCGGAATCGCGTGTGTTGGGCTAACTGGGTCGTTCGGGTAAACGGCGTCAATCGGGTAAATAGTAGTAGGGGAAGGTATTGTAGTTGGGTCCGAACCAGGATACACGTTTTGGTGGTTTTCGGTGAACCGGTTATTTGGGTAAACTTCGTTAATCGGGTAAGTAATAGTAGTGGAAGGTATTGTAGTTGGTTCCGGACAAGAATACACGTTTTGGTAATTTTCGGTGAACCGGTTATTTGGGTAAAATTCGTTAATTGGGTAAGTAACAGTTGTGGAAGGTATTGTAGTTGGTTCCGGACGAGAATACACGTTTTGGTAATTTTCGGTGAACCGGTTATTTGGGTAAACTGCGTTAATTGGGCATACAGTAGTCGCGGTAGGCATTGTAGTTGGTTCCGGACGAAAATACACGTTTTGGTGATTTTCGGTGAACCGGTTATTTGGGTAAAATTCGTTAATTGGGTAAGTAATAGTAGTGGAAGGTATTGTAGTTGGTTCCGGACAAGAATACACGTTTTGTTGATTTTCGGTGAACCGGTTATTTGGGTAAAATTCGTTAATTGGGTAAGTAATAGTAGTGGAAGGTATTGTAGTTGGTTCCGGACAAGAATACACGTTTTGGTAATTTTCGGTGAACCGGTTATTTGGGTAAAATTCGTTAATTGGGTAAGTAATAGTAGTGGAAGGTATTGTAGTTGGTTCCGGACAAGAATACACGTTTTGGTAATTTTCGGTGAACCGGTTATTTGGGTAAAATTCGTTAATTGGGTAAGTAACAGTTGTGGAAGGTATTGTAGTTGGTTCCGGACGAGAATACACGTTTTGGTAATTTTCGGTGAACCGGTTATTTGGGTAAACTGCGTTAATTGGGCATACAGTAGTCGCGGTAGGCATTGTAGTTGGTTCCGGACGAAAATACACGTTTTGGTGATTTTCGGTGAACCGGTTATTTGGGTAAAATTCGTTATTTGGGTATGTTCGGTTATTATACACATTAGTGATTGTGTTAGTATGGGTCAGGGAGGTGGGGCGGGAGCAAGCAGGCAGGGGAGGGGTGTTGTACTTGTTAGTAGTGTGGAATAAAGCGTTAATAAGCGGGGAAGAGAGGGTGTTATCTTTGTTAGTTAGGACGGGGATAGGATGCAGGGTATTAGGTATGTTAATTGGTTTACTAATTTCGTTGTTGTTGTGTGTCAGGGATGTATGGTTTTGATATATTGTAAGTTTTTGTTTTTTATTTTTAGGAGTTGGTATGAATATTCTTCTGTTATATACTTTATTGGTTTTGATTGAAACCGGATCAGCCATACCCTGATTCGGTATCACTCGTTTTTTGAAGTACTTGGTACAGGGGTGCAGTTGGGACAATTTCGTGCCGTTACGTTATTCTCGCCACAGCGGTAACAGACCAGTTTGGGTGCCGCCTTACATGCCTTCAACGAATGTCCCTCTACTCGACACCGAACGCAAAAATCAATAGGGGTTTGTACCGCCGATACCGGTTTTGTAGTCATAGGTTTATACACCAAGTCTTGAGCAAGAGACTTGGACAAGTCTCTATTTGGCTCCGCGAAGCGTTTTGCACGTTGAGTTGCAGCCTCCAGCTGGCGACAGCGGTCTTTAAGGTCATTGATGGAGTCGATAGTAAACAAAGCTAATTGTTTTGAAAAAAACGGTCTAATGTTTTGCATTAAAATACTCAACTTTTCCGCTTCGGGTAGTGGGGACTCTAAGCGTGAGTAGTAATTAAGCATTACACTGACATAATTCACTATTGATTCGTCAAATCCTTGCGTCCTCGCCCTTATTTCGCATAGTAGGCGCTCGTTGTAATCTACCGGCAAGTAATCGCGGAGCATCATACTCTTGAGGTCCGTCCAGCAGTGTACCTGATCACAAACGCCATCGAACCATGAGGATGCCTCGTCAGTGAAGAGCTCACATGCCGAGCGGAACAGTGTTGAGTCAGGGATCTCCCGGGAGACACGCACCTGCTCTAGTTTGTGTAGGTAGGCCTTTACGCAGGTCTTACCGGAGTATTTTAAGTTCAATTTTTGCACTGCATTATTGTTATGTGGCGCTGCGCAGGTAGGTGCAGCGACGGTAGTGTCTTGCTTCTTTGTCAACGAACTTGTAAATGTGAGCAAAATTGTATCTAACAGCACCAGTACCCCATCTAGCTGGTCGCTGAGCTCGCTGTGGCTGCTCATCTCCGACCCTGAAGGTGAGAGTCGAGTCAGTCGGTGATACAGGTGGTGTGCAGCAGCTTGAACACGATTGAGTACCTTTAACGAGGTGCGAGGTTGTGTTGACCCTTGCAGCAGCTTGCGCAGGTCGTCCATTTTTGACGAGATTATGCCCAGCTCGGCGGCGACATCTCCCTCGTAGTCCGCGACCTCATCTGTAGGTATGTCCTGGTTCAGCTTCCGCAGCTGGCTCCTAAGTTCCATCACTGTAGGTAGTGGCGCCGCCTGGCGCACCCTGACCTCGTACTGGAGCTCATCCTTCTTAAGGAGATTGAAGGCTATTGGGCGCTCCTCTAATCCGGTTGTTGACGACATTGTCACGTACACGTATGTTTAATCGTTGTAATATTTCGATAAAAATATCAGCCCGGTAATTACCACTAATCAGCCCGAGCACACTATGCCTGTGTGGCAGAAGTCTAAATGTTCAGTAAGAGTAGGACAGTAAGTATGAGCTCTAAGCCACCCGGTTCAATGTCCTTTAAGAGCTAATCGATGCTTATGATTAAAGCGCGATCGACCAATCACATAAAAGCGTTTGTATTTCGTGTTACTATGACACTGCAGCAATTGCAATTGTATTATGGTCTCCTAGTTAGTCACTGAGTTTATTAATACATCGTCGTTAGCGCTTAAGGCAATTGTAGGTATATTAAATATTTAAACAATACTACTGGATGTGTTACAACTGTCCTGTATATTAAACTCACAGTAATTCCTATAGTCCTGTGTTCACAGTCACAGGGGTCACTGAGTTCAAATAACAACAAAGTAAATATTTTGTGTAAAACATAAATGTAAAAATGTAAAAATATAAAAAATCCAAAGGATGTGGATTATGGTATGCAATATTTTACTCTTTGCCAGTTCAACACAATGGTAAACAATGCTTATAGTAGTAATTTCTTTTATGAATACTGTTAAAAGGTTATTTGTAATTTATAAAGCTTAACTATAGGTAGTACTTAGGTAATCACTTGCCAAACCAAGTGCTATAATTGACCGTATGTTGTAGGTAAGTAACTATAAGTAATGTAGGTCAATGTCCAAACTATTCAATGTACTAAAGTGTGACATTAACACTATTATGGCGGAAAGTCTGCATTCAGATACTTAGGTATAGCGCAAGCGACCAGACTCAGACCTTCACAGTAAATGGAGTTGTAAGGAGGGAAATGAGTTTAAGCGTCATCAACCTGTTCAGGGCGCCATGTAATTAGTTTCCTTTGTGCTAGGGCAAATGAAAGAAGGTCTGAAGGTAACCCAAAGCTTTTATTTCGTTCTAGGTCCTCACTAAAAGCTAACTAGGTATAAAAACAAATGTTAAGGGTAGGATTTTGATGACGCTTTGGTCGATTGCGCTAGAACCATTTGGTAATGTTAAAATAATAGGCTATGAGCTTAGCTGCATCTCCATCGCAGGCGGTGCTACGGAGCGTTCCCGACAACGGGAGTACTGGCTCGGCTGGCGCGGGTGGCTTCGGGCACGATCAGGCCCCTACCAAACACCTCCTGGAATTTCCATCAAGCGATGAGACGGTTAGCCAAGAATAGCAAGTACAAACTGGGCGGGCACGGGGCTAGATAGCGGGCCGGGGCTCAAGAGTAGTCTGTGGGCCGGCAATCAATAATCAAGGGAATAAAACGGTCCATGGTACAGTACAAAACTAACCTGTCGGAGGAAAATTGTCCCACGTCGATGGGTATTGACAAATGTCAACTCCGCCACCAATGGCCCTGGCCTTGCTTCCCGTGGCTCGCCGATTTAACCGCAACACGGTGGTATTCAGCCAGGTCAAGTCGCGTGGGAGAGCACCACGGCCTCAACTTGCCTGTAAGGCTTGATTACACCGGCAAACTGAAAATTGACAACATGTCTATGCAATTACTGCTTTTCCAAGAAGTTAACACGGCTTCTAAACAATACTTACGAGGAAAATACTGCAATCGCCCAGAAAACGTGTTCCGGCACACCAAAATAAAATAGGAAGTGCGCTATCTGACACTTCGACATTGCCAGCTCTCTCAAACCCGGTCCCCGAAGTTCAAGTAGACGCGCCAACTTGTTGCAACAATCTGTCGTGTTGATTTGTAAACAAGAAAACATCTAGTCATCCGCTACAGTAGAAATGCAATAAATTATGTGGATTATGAATTATGAAATGGAAACCCGTGACGAACAAAACATCTAATCATTGATTCGTAAATGTTCAACGCGATATTCCTTTTTTCTCCTTGTCGCTGGTCAGCGGGCGCGAACTCTGGCAACACTGGAGTCCACAGATAAGCTATCCAATACAACAGGGGTTCCTTCCTGACAGAATATTACACGAAAAGAACAGTTAGCCAACTTGACAAATAACTTTGAAAGGTTTAAAACGATAATAAACCCAGCATACGGGTTTATATATTACACCTTATTGATGAAATTCCTCCGTCATACGCCGCGATAAGGAACCCGGAAGAGTATGAATAACGAGTAACAGCTAGGGTTGTCGACGGATACGTTCATTAAATTTAGGTTTTTTTTGATAGTTAAGTACTTATTTATATAAATCTTACCCGGATTAGTTTTTGAATATGGAACCTGAGTTTATTCCTTTAGACCTTTAGAGTTAGAAACCAGATTTGAATATGTACTCGTACTGTCGGCCAAGAACGTGGTCAGCCAGTTTTGACAAAAGTTTATGTGAGAGATCTGATTGTCGCTAAGGGTACTGTCATAATATTATTGCAAGTGGAAATCGACCTTGTTGTTTCATGACGTTCAAATGAACCTCGACCGTAGACCACATTTTTGGCCGACTGTGCTTATTCAAGTACGCGAGACTTACGAGGATAGGTAGAATATGTATTTTCTTAACTTTCTATTATTATTATGATTATTTTGAGATTTCTTGAATAAAAAAATATTTGCACACAACTTGAGACTGGAAATAGATATTGGAGTTTACAAGATTTTTGCGTTTTAACAAAAAAAAATTCTATAGCACACGGCTGTATTATGCCTATTTTTAACCCCCGGCGCAAAAAGAGGGGTGTTATATATAAGTTTGACGTGTCTGTGCATTTGTGTGTCTGTCTGTGGCATCGTAGCTCCTAAACGAATGGACCGATTTAAATGTGGCTTTTAGGGTTCCGTAGTCAAAGAGTAAAACGGGACCCTATTACTAAGACACCGCTGTCCGTCCGTCCGTCCGTCTGTCTGTCACCAGGCTGTATCTAACTGATACCGTGATAGTTCCGTTACAACAACAAATACTAACAACAGAATAAAATAAATATTTTTATTGATAATGGTACGGAACCCTTCGTGCACGAGTACGACTCGCACTTGGCCGGTTTTTTTTAGTCCGTAAGCTGACGTGATCGCGATGGTTCTTAGCCACGTTTCAACAAAATCGGTTTTGCCAGTTTTGAGATATAAAATTTTGAAATTAGAATGTCGGGGATTTTTCAACTTTTTTATTTAAAAAGGAATTCGGATTAAATTCTTAGTGCCATTTTTATCCGAGATGTAACTGTTGGCAGACATTTTGATCAAAACAAGATATTTCTAACTTAGCTCGTTAAAACTTATGCAAAACAATTTCCAGACTTAAGACTTTAGGACGGCCGGATTAGAATAAAATGATAATTAATATTTCGTATAAACACATTGTTGATTCCAATTTATAAAATACACTTGCTCGTTTTGTTTTGACACTTCTGACACGTTAGCTCGACCCGCGTGAAGTACAGTCGAAGTAGAAATGAAATTAAGTGATTGTGATAAATAGAATTAGTACTATAAATGATGTTTGTGTATTAATTGCAATGTTTATGCAAGATTCACTTATCAAAAAATATGTATCGTCTTCATAGACCACCATATTCTATCTTCCATTTTAAAGGTGTTTCCCCTTCGGGTCGCTATAAACACATTGTTGATTATAATTTATAAAATACACGTGCTCGTTTTATTTTGACACTTCTGACACGTTAGCTCAACCCGCGTAATGTACAGCGACGACAAAGTGGACATCTACATTTTTCGCCTAATTACAATGGAATAGGTACATAAGTTTCAAATTATCTTTAACGTCGACTGGACATTGAAATCAGCTATATAATGTAATAATCTTGCGGTTTGTAATTTGTCATAAAAATAAATTATGCGATTGGTATAATCGCATAATTTTTATACAGTATGCAGGCATCCGGAAGGCAGCCAAGTTAAAGTGGGACTGGGCTGGTCACGTCTACCGCATGCCGAATGAGCTGTGGGCCAAAGGGACCACGGAGTGGAAGCCCCAACACTCAAAACGGAGACGCGGTAGACCTCGTCGGCGATGGCGGGATAACTTGGACTCCTTTTTAAAAGACTGGCCAGTTATTGCTCAAGACCGCGATGAATGGAAGGGGAGAGGGGAGGCCTTTGCTCAGCAGTGGGACATAACGGGCTCGATATAATAATAATAATGCAGGCACCCCGAGTTCGACTCTCGGACTGCTACCACGTAGAAAAATTAAATTGCGCAAGGTACACGTCGTAGTGCATGACATAATTAATGTGACTTAATCTATACAGGTATACCCCATATCGCTTTGACATAAAGTGCCCATGTTATACCGTTATACCTTATGCACGTTTTAATTTTTCTACGACCGCTTTAGGCTAAGGTAAGTGTACCATATTCCGTGAGTGAACATAATCCCGTGAATTCGTTTTTAAAACCATAGAATAAAATAGTTATAAATGATTTTAAGCAATTTTACCCACATGTGTAAACTATATTATTTGAAGATTTGAATAAATAGATTGATAAAATATTTATTTTGTTTTTTACGGTTTTACACGCAATTTTAACGGAATTATGTTCACTTACCTTAGTTGGTAGTGACCCTGCCTACGAAGCAAGAGGTCCTGGGTTCGAATCGAAATTTGTGTGATGCGCATGAATATTTGTTCCTGAGTCATGGATGTGTTCTATGTATTTAAGTATTTATTTATCTATATAAGTATATTTATCTTCGTCTAGTACCCATATTACAAGCTTTGCTTAGTTTGGGACTATGTCGATTTGTGTAAAATTGTCCGCAAATATTTATTTATTTATCATTTATAATTTTTCTATGGGGTTTGACCATTGTATTGATGGCACATTGAAATCAGATTGGAATACTGTTCATATTTGTCACATTGATACCAATAGTATGTCTTATATCTCTACATAGTATAAAACAAAGTCGCTTCCCGCTGTCTGTCTGTTCGTATGTATGGTTAGATCTTTAAAACTACGCAACGGATTTTGATGCGGTTTTTTTAAATAGATAGAGTTTAATTCAAGAGGAAAGTTTATATGTATAATACATATAAACCCGTGCGAAGCCGGGGCGGGTCGCTAGTAGATATACAGGTATATATCAAGTTAACTGTTTACTAAGCAGAAACGTCCGCTAAAAAAACTCTAAATTTAGATCAAAGTGTAAAATTGATAAATTATTCGGTTACTATTATTATCCCGCTCGTGGCGAATAATTTTTCCATTTTCCACTTTGATCGAAATTTTTATGTCAAGTTAATTAATAAACACCTCAAAGGAAGTGCCCCAAGGGTATATCGTGTATTCCTACCTACTCCCTTTGAGCATATGAATATATAATGCCTATATAGATTATCAAATTAGCTGATTGCATATGTATATATTATATTGTTCACGGTTGTGGCAGTGGTCGATATTTTACTAATAAAATGTATAGGTACGGTCAACCAATTTGATTCCTAGGCCATCATAGAACCTTGCCGTTGTAAATGCTATGTCAATACGGGTTACTAGGATTATTGCGTCGCTATGTAGCAGTTAAAATGACAGGGTTCTACGGTGGCCTAGGAATCAAATTGGTTGACTGTACTTACGTAATAGTACTTATATGATGAATTTGTTGAGTTCGTTTTTAACTCAAAATTATCAATGCACTTTGACATTTATTAACGTTAATCACTATTTCAGTTAAAACTTAAAATGTTGTTATTATTCGTTGGCCTTCATGTATCAATCAAGTTAACATTTTTGTTGGTGTAAAAGGGAGAAAACTACTTGGTTAACAGAGGTTACTTCAGTTTTAGGTTTCTGCGTCATAAAATAGATAATGTAGGAAGTTATTGTTATTTATATTGTTACCCAAAATAAATTAAATCTTAGTGACACGAAAAATAATAAAATAATAGTGAGTAAAATGTGACAACCCTAGTAACCGTTGGTTTGTTACAGACATCGTGATCCCGTCGCTGCTGATACTGGCCCTGTTCATCGGCAACGCGTTCATCGTACTCATAATATACAAGTACAGGAAACGGTGAGTACATACACACATAGGTACATATTAAATACCTACTAAATTAAAATCTCTGGATTAGTTACTTAATATGTAAATACTTAATCCAGAGGCAGCCAGGGTTAACTTATCGTGCAGGTCATCTTCTTAGATTTGAGATTTGATGTAGCTGGAGCTCTTCAATTAATATTCTTATTATTCTAACTCGGAAAATTTGCTTTATTGCCTTAACAATTTTAAAGAATAATTTACGTTAAAAACAAAGTTTATACCGACTTCAATTCAGTACTTCGCCAAGCCACATAGGTACATGAAAATTTCCACATTTCCTTTCCAATTTACCACATAAACTGCTGTCCGAGAGCAAATGCCTTGACTATCACAGAAAAAACCCAAGTCGCTATATGTGGGCTGATAATATTTGAGGAGTTCCGTCGATTCCTCAAGGATCTCAGAATTAACACTTCATTAGTTGCTACTTCAACGGAATCACGTCAGAATATTTGACGTACTTTACATCTTTGAGGAGTTCCATATAAGTCATCTGTGGTCTTCATCATCATTTCCACTTAGACAAAATTGTGATTTCCAAAGGTGAAAACACGAGTTATAAGAGAAATTACCAAAAACACTACACGCGTGCCTATAAAATTTGATGGTTGCCCTCAATTTCCCTGGGATCCCATCATCAGATCCTGAATCGGTGACAATGGAACCACCTCGGGAGTATACTCTTTCAAATAAAATAAGAATTTTGGAAATCGATCTACAATTGACGGAGAAATCGGCGAACATACATAAAAAAAAATACATACAGTGGAACATATAACCTCCTCCTATTTTGAAGTCGGTTAAAAATCGCTGATGCGAATGTCGTCGACGAGAGTCGGCGTCGCCCCGCACCCCCGCATATCCCCGTCTATTGTATATTTGTGTAATAAAGATTAATAATTATAAATGATATACCTACATAAACACACCTACATACTGCGGCGTGGGTTAGGCCCCCCACAAGGTGGACTAGTGACCTGGTAAAGGCGGGATGCGGGTGGCGCAGGACCGGCCATTGTGGCTCTTTGGGGGAGGCCTACGTCCAGCAGTGGACGTCTTTCGGCTGACATGATGATGATGATACCTACATACATACACACACACACATAAATAATTATTAGGGCACAATGTTACACAAATCAAACTAGCCCCTTACTAAGCTCAATAAGTTTTATGTTATGGGTACTAGAACTACTAGACGTGTTTATGTGACGATTGTATTGTAAAGGCGAATCTAGGAGCGTTTGAAACGCTCGGCTCTGACGTCATTGTTGGCATTATCTCCGCAAATACAAATCGCGAGAACTCTGATCAATTCAAACTCGGCACTAGTTTAAAAGTTAACTCTAATCAATTAATCATCATTTCTTTCATCAACAAAAATTGTAAAGTAAGCACCAGTTGAAAACCAAAATAATGTAAACAAACATTGTTTGTTTAATTTTTTTTCGTTTTCAACTGGTGCTTACATTAGAGACGACATTATCAATGTACAATGTTGAATGATAAGGTGGTGTTACACTTGAGCATTTGCATGTAACAAAACATCGAGCATTCGCCGTTTTTAAATTTGTCGAACTGAACCACGCGCAGTGCCAAGCATAATGCCAAACTTTGCTACGAACATTTTCATGATTATTCTAACGACGTGCCGGAGGACAGGTGTACGCGGTGACTGGAGAGCGACTGTGGCAGAACAATAACAAAATTACTCGGCTCAGCAAAAAGCTCGAAGCAAATTTACCGTCGTTTCACTAGCATGCTCGCTATAATGCGCGCTAAAACGCTCCTGTTTATTTTGTAATGTAACATTCGCTAGAATGTTTATTAGTCATTATAAAAAGTTTCTGTCAAAAATTTCATTTTTGGTTAAAGCTTTTATTGCCGACTGTAATTTTCTACATACCATAATCAAATACTCATTGAGCCGATTCTAACGAGCCCAAACTCGATGGGGTTGTGTCGTTTTATTGCGGAGTTCCTATAGACACCTTCCAGCTCCAGCATCAGATCAGCTGCATGTCATCATAATATTGCATTGTCATGCAATATACATACATGTATATGCATGCAACATTTCAGCTCAATCGGAAACCGGGAAGTGGGTCAAATTTAACTTGCAAGATTTGATTACAGACAGACAACGGGACAGGTGAAACTAAATAAAAGCTTGTAAAAAAAACGGGTTTAGAAAGTGCAGTTCAAGCCCTTTCATATGATACCCCACTTGATCTATTAACTAGACTTTGAATTTTTATCCCCCCTTATATTCGTCATTTACACAGAAAATAAAAATGTATATTGTTCTAATCTAAATTTCAAATTGATAGCTTAAGTACTTCCTGAGATATTTAACGTAGTGATAGACGTACAGACGATTCCTTTTTGGTGCGGAACCCTTAAAACATGCGGCGGCTAGAGGTATTGCATTCAATCGGACTACATTACAAATCTGTACCGCGCGCTAAACGTAACTGAAAACATCCGTCGTTTTATCAATGCTATAACTTATCTAGTTCATGTTCATACAAGATAGCAGTATATCATGTATCTTATATATAGGCTCGCTTTATGAGCTTTCGCTAGATAAGGGTTAGGTTCCCGAGCGACGAGTTTTGATTTATACCCTTTGGGCTATCTGTTATATACGATATCACACTGTACAATGTTACGAAGCGGGTAACTTTACACGGGGTTTGTGTAGTTTGGGCCTCGTTAGATGATTAAAGAAGACCCTTTTCTATTAAATTCTTTAAACATATATCTCATGATTTGAATCACTGAAAATTGTTTCCCAAATGTCTTATTTTTTGTAACTTTCGTTAGTCTTAAATGCAGTTTTTCAGTTTTGAACTATGACATTTTCAGGGTCTTCGAAAAAACTGGCTTTTCGCCGAAACGAAAATACGGACTAACAATAAATTCGGGAAATTTAATTAAGTCTCTCTCTTCCTAGCTATGTACTCGTCTTTCCTTGTCTTACTTCTCCACTTCGCTCTGCCTGTGGGGAAATGAAATTAAGTGATTGTGATAAATAGAATTGGTACTATAAATGATGTTTATGCAAGATTCACTTATCACAAAATATGTATCGTCTTATAATAGACCAACATATCCTATCTTCGATTTAAAGGTATTTCCCCTTCAGGTCGCATAGCCGCCGCGCAGCCTGCATAAAATAAAACTATGCTACAGAGGTGTCTTCCTTTTAAATCTTTTATCTATCCAAATATCATAAACCCTCCATGATGCGTTCAAGAACCGCACATTATGACCATCATAAAAATAGACTGTTTTGATAGAACAAATTTCTTATCTGTGAAAATGTTATTATTGCTAAATAATAACATCGATTTCGATAATATTATTTCATTCAAATTTCGAACGTCTCTGCAAAACAAAGAAATTTGATTTAACCTCTATTCTAATATCAGTCGAGATGACGTTTAGTTCGAAATGAATTGTCAATTTGAATACAAATTTGACAAATGTCGCACGTAAGTAAGATATCGAACGATATGATAGTCGGATCAGTTGAATCTGACTCTAGTTTGTCTATGAATTAAAAAAAAAACTATGACAGCTGCCAGAAAACAACGCCGCGATGCCGGTCATAATTAGCGGCTCCTGAATGCATCATGGAGGCTTATGATATGTGGATAGATAAAGTAGTGTATGTTACTGTACATAATTAGGCATTAAAACACTCGTGTGATCTTATTATGAAAGTCGCCTTCGGCTCGTTTCATAAACCCACACTCTTATTTCATGCCATTCATTATGTACAGTCACATAAACTACTATTAATACGAATGGGGTTGGAGGCGTTAAGTCAAGGAATTTAATTTCCAACCCACCTAAGGTTCAATATCGTATAGCAAACTGTCACCATAAGAGCTAGCTAGAGCACGACGTTACTTAGACATATCGCATGCATTGTGTTATGTCCGTAACTAGTCAACAGATTAACTACCTACGTTTGACATAGTCAATAAGAACTTTTTAACTTGTTATCTCATGAATCCCTATTCGTTCGTGCTGTAACTCCACTATTTGAGCTCTTAATAGTTCACGGTTAGCGGCAAGCATTTTATTTTTCAAATTAATAACGTGAAAATAATTTTCTCGATTGTCACTGACATGTGTAGTTCGAAAGGCAAATAATAGCTTTTCACAAAGAGGTTGCCTGTAATGTGAAGTGACAAATAGTACGTATTGACATTTCAATACTATTACTGAAATATAATTTTCGACCTTAATGCATTGTGAATGTCTAACGACAACATTTCAACGCAATGGGTAGGGAATTAAGTTCCTTGACTGTAGAAAGCGCCATGCGGCCCATGTGCAATGCGGCGAACCCTCCTTTAGAAGCTCAAACTTCATTTTACACACGGCTTCACCTACCCTAATATGTTTTTTTACCTCATCTCCATTTAATAATAGCTATATATTACCCTCGTCTGCCTCACCCGCCGCTAGCGAGTTTTACAAATTCTAATACACATAAAAAGGACGATATTATGCACTTCGTTATCCCAAGAACGTGGCTTGCGGCGTTTATTACAAGCAACGCTACGGGGCGTACATGTATCTTAAATTATTTGATGAATTTTCGCTTTCATATTGTATTTCATAATATCATAATGCAGCATGTTCAAATATTCACGACGGGTGTGTGTGGCGTTGTAAATATAATGGATAATAATAATAATATATCTTTGCCGTATGATATTATTTATTTATTTAAACTTTATTGCACAGTCACAACTTACAAAAGGCGAACTTAATGTCATAAGGCATTCTCTACCAGTCAACCTTTAGGCCAAACAGAAAGTAATGATATCTGGTGCGAGATATGAGAGCAAACCAGAAATAAAGAAAGCAGACAAATTACTGGGGTGTATGATATTTTGAGTGTCAATCTATTTTAATGCACCTTGTATCTTTTCATGGTCATTTATTAGAGTCATCGCACATCGACTCGATTTTTTGAAGCAATACTTATGTACAGTTGGCGCTACGGTATAGATACGGAAGCGACACAGCTCTACACCCGCTGTTCCTTTATATACTCTGCGGCCTAAAAAATCGCGCGTTGCACGATACTCAGCGACTGTCTCCCTCACATTACTAATTCGAATGGGGAGGATAGAATGCGTCGTCTCGCGTCGCGACGTTAGATGTATTACTGCAGAGCCCGGATTTTTCACGGCAAAACAAAACACTATCATAATCTAGCCAGTGGTTGAAACATTTACCGTCTGTCTGTCGGTCACCAGGCTGTATCTCACTGATACCGTGATAGTTCCAGCTGAAATTTTCACATATGATGTATTTATGTTGCCGCTATAACAACAAATACTAAAAACACAGAATAAAATTGTTTTTTTTATAGATAATGGTACGGAACCCTTAGGTCGCGAGTCCGACTCGCACTTGGCTGGTTTTTGTATTTTAATAAGTAATCTTTCTACAAAGTTTCAAGTCCCTAACTCAAAAACATAAACTTTCCCTCATAAAAACTTTGCACCCCTTTTTAACCCCCTCTTAGGGATGGTTTTTTCCAAAACGCTGAAAGTACTTTTTTGTATTTTTATAAGTAATTTTTCTACAAAGTTTCAAGTGTCTAGCTCAGAAAAAGTGTTACCCCCTTAGGGGTGAAATTTTCCAAAACGCTGAAAGTGCTTTCTTTGTATTCTAATCACTAATCTTTCTACAAAGTTTTAGGTCTCTAGCTCAAAAAAAAAGTTTCTCATATACAAACTTTGCACCCCTATTTTACCCCTTTTGGGGTAGAATTTTCTAAAACGCTGAAAGAACTTTATTTATATTCCAATGACTAATCTTTCTTCAAAGTTTTAAGTCTCTATTTCAAAAAAAGTAGTTTTTCCCATACAAACTTTGCACTCTATATTACCCCCTTAAGGGTGAAGTTTTCCAAAACGCTGAAAGTGCTTTCTTTGTATTCTAATCACTAATCTTTCTACAAAGTTGTAGGTCTCTAGCTCAAAAAAAAGTTTCCCATATACAAACTTTGCACCCTTTTTTACCCCCTTTGGGGTAGAATTTTTTAAAACGCTGAAAGTACTTTATTTATATTCTAATAACTAATTTTTCTACAAAGTTTTAAGTCTCTAGCTCAAAAAAAAGGTTCTCCCATACAAACTTTGCACCCTTATTTTACCCCCTTAGGGGGGTAGAGTTCCAGAGAAAATCCCTTCTTATCCCTAGCCCACGTTATAAAAGCAACCTACTGTGCAAAAATCAAATCTCTAAGATTAGTAGTTTCGGCTATGCGTTGATGAGTGAGTGAGTGAGTGAGTGAATAAGTCAGTCAGGACATAGGCATTTGAAAATGAAAATGAAAAAAATGAAAAAAAAGTTTATTTAGGTTATAAAAGTAAATTAACAGATAGCTAAGGTTGGAGCCTCTTATTAAGCAAGTAATTTTGCTTGTGTCAGGAGACACCGCTCTTCCAAAAAACAAGAAGTGGTACATAACCCATAATAAAGGTACTTAATATAACATTGTTTAAATATTAAGGTAAGTACAGACATAATCTATTTATATCTATTTATTTATTTAATTTAAAAGTAGGAATATATGTGTGTTGAACGTATTTTAGCTATGTAATTGTATTATAAATCTAAGAAAAATGTGTGTGTGTGTGTTTGTGGGTGTCGTGTGCGTGTATGTGTGTGTGTGTGTGTGTGTGTGTGTGTGTGTGTGTGTGTGTGTGTGTGTGTGTGTGTGTGTGTGTGTGTGTGTGTGTGTGTGTGTGTGCGTGCGTGCGTGCGTGTGTGTGTGTGTGTGTGTGTGTGTGTGTGTGTGTGTGTGTGTGTGTGTGTGTGTGTGTGTGTGTGTGTGTGTGTGTGTGTGTGTGTGTGTGTGTGTGTGTGTGTGTGTGTGTGTGTGTGTGTGTGTGTGTGTGTGTGTGTGTGTTAGTGTGTGTGTGCATGTGTGTGTGTCCGTATAAGTTCAAAATCATGTTGTGCAAGATAGAAGAGCTTCCGTTTCATTATAAGTTAAGTTTTTTATCCAATCAACTAAAGTAAGCTTACAATTATAAGTTTGTAGCGGGTAAATGCAGATTTTTTTGTTTATACGATTATACAAACGGGCTGATTGAATGGCAAATTGCTTACCAGCATAAGAAGACTTGCAGTCTGGGACAGGAGCGACATTGTGCTTTCTTCTACGATTTTGGGTGTGCGGATAATACGTGAGGGTTTTATGTAGTCTTACTATAGAGTTAACAATGTACAGTTTCCGCATAGATAAAAGATCACAATCCTTGTAGAGCTTAGTGGTGGGATACAAGAATGGTTTCGAAAATGTAACTTTTAGTAAACATCTTTGAGCTCTCTCGACTTCTAGGAATTTGGTCTTACTTGCTTATTTATATGTATAGACGAGCTGTTGCCCGTGAATTTGTCCGCGTAGAACTTTTTATCTTCTTAGAAAATGATTTCGCTCAACACAAACTTTGAACCCTCTTTTAGGGGATTTATTAAAAAAAAAAAAAATCTAATTTGTGAACCAACAGTCTAAAACCAAAGCTAAAAATCTCATACCTACTCTAAAAATGTCTTGACCCCCTTTGAACCCTCTCTTAGGGGATGAATTTGGAAAAACTCTGAAATTAGTTTTGTAGTCTTTTAACGTAAGTACAGAATAAGACCGAAGTTACATATCTCTTACTCACACTTTAAAATTTTCTTGCTCTCCATTTAAAATATGAACCCCCTTAGGGGTTGAATTTTTCTAATCGCTGAAAGAACTTTTTTCGTATTGTACTAAGTAATCTTTCTACTAACTTTTAAGTCTCTAGCTCAAAAAAAGTGTTGCCCATACAAAGCTTGCCCCCTTTTTAACCCCCCTTAGGGGTAGAATTTTCTAAAACTCTGAAAGTACTTTTTTTTTTTAATAAGTAATCTTTCTAATAGTTTTAAGTTTAGTTCAAAAAAAAGTGTTTCTCACACAACACTGGCTCCCCTTCTTAACCCCCTCAGGGGTAGAGTTTTCTAAAACGCTGAAAGTTATTTTTTTTTGTATTCTAATAAGTAATCTTTTTGCTAAGTTTTAAGTCTCAAACTCAAAAAAAGGGTTGCCCATGCAAAGCTTGCTCCCCTTTTTAACCCCCTTAGGGGTGGAATTTTCTAAAACGCTTAATGTCTTTTTTTTGTATTTTAATAAGTAATCTTTCTACAAAATTTCAAGTCGAACTCAAAAACATAAACTTTTCCATATTAAAACTTTGCACCCCTTTTTATCCCCCTTAGCGATGTTTTTTTCCAAAACGCTGAAAGTACTTTTTTGTATTTTTATAAGTAATCTTTCTACAAAGTTTCAAGTGTCTAGCTCAGAAAAAGTGTTCCCCATACAAACTTTGCACCTCTTTTTAACCCCCTTAGGGAATAATTTTTGTAAAACGCTGAATGTAGTTTTTTTCATGTTCTAATAAGTAATCTTTCTACAAATAAGTAGTTTTTCCCATACAAACTTTGCACCCTATTTTACCCCCTTGGGAGTGAAATTTTCCAAAACGCTGAAAATAATTTCTTTGTATTCTAATAAATAATCTTTCTACAAAGTTTTAGGTCTCTAGATAAAAAAAAAAGTTTCCCACATACAAACTTTGCACCCCTATTTTACCCTCTTTCGGGTAGAATTTTCTAAAACGCTGAAAGTACTTTATTTGTATTCTAATAACTTATCTTTCTACAAAGTTTTTTGTTTCTATTTAAAAAAAGATTGTTTCCCCCATACAAACTTTGCACCCCCATTTTACCTCCTTAGGGGTAAAATTTTCTAAAACGCTTGTAGTACTTTATTTGTATTCTAATAACTAATTTTTATACAAAGTTTTAAGTCTCTAGCTCAAAAAAAAAAGGTTCTCTTATACAAACTTTGCACCCCTATTTTACCCCTTTAGGGGTAGAGTTTTCAAAAATCCCTTCTTTTCCCTAGCCCACGTTATAAAAGTAACCTTCTGTGCAAAAATCAACTCTTTAGCCCCAGTAGTTTCGGCTGTGCGTTGATGAGTGAGTGAGTGAGTGAGTGAATAAGTCAGTCAGGACATAGGCATTTATATGTATAGATAGATTGATTACATCATAAATAACACATGTCTTCTAAACCAGGGAGCGCCATTTGCTTGACAAGAGTGAATAGACTATTAGTGCTATTACTGAACCAGTGAGCTTCATCTTAGGCTCTGTAGTCGCTTACCATTAGGTGATACTATTGGGTCAATCACTGGACAGTCTTTTATAAAACAAAAGAAAAAAAAAGAAATACCAACTTGTACAGAGTATTGCAATCGGTGTGACCTACTTCCTAATTCCACGGAAACCATCGTAACGCCACAAATATAAATGCTATAAAAGCGTGTGCCATATAAACGCATATTTAATTCACAACAGAACCTCATTAGTGCGGGGTCACACAAACCATCTGTTACCTTTATACGGCCGATATCAAGCCACAGAAAAGTATGCTAAAGTGGTGTCACTGGGGACTTAAATCGCTTTAACTTTACATTCAACAATAAGTGGTCACGGTTTCACCATCCAAGCATTTTAAAGCAAAGTATCTTATATTCAGTCATCCCTCTCTTTGGGTTTTATTGCTAGCGTAAGATTAGTCCATGCTATTTTGCTATGATTTTAGTTGGCCGACTAGATTAAATCTATTTAATTGGATTTCTCAGAATCGGGACGAGTGGAAATCAAGTGGGGAGGCCTTTGTCCAGCAGTGGGACACCATATAGGCTTCAGAAAAAATTATTGGATAGTGCCTTATTAAAAGATTAACGGAATGTATATAATTACCACTAAACAATAAATAAGTCATCCTGAGAGGTAAAATCACGTAACGTTTTGAACGCGCGTTACTAGGACAATTAAACTGTAATTTTTCCATATAAAATTTTACATTTAGGTCTAGCTAACGTACGTCATGCGTTACCTGCCGTTCTACTTTGACTCTCACAAGGAATTACGAATTAAAACTATCGACAATGCTTAAAAGTTATAGGTATTGTGTTTTAACTGGTTATTATTGCGCCCATGTATGTTAACCCACTCAATAATAGTTCTCGGATATCAAATTAGATGCTACTTATATAATTCATTAGGTGCTGCTGATCAAGCCTCATCACTGCATTGTGTTACTATTCTTACCATCCCTACACTGTTCTTCTTCTTATTTAAGAGCTAGGCTCTTGTCGGTGGAGTAATTTCCAACTTGTTCTACATTCTGCCTTTCTTTTTATTTCTCTGTACGATGAAGCGTTTATTTTCTATTTTATTTGCTCCATGTAAGATATCCCCGCCTTCCCCTTTTTCTTTTCCCGTCTATTTTTCCCTCTATTATTGTTTTCATCCAGTCGTCGTGGCGTTACATGTGTCCTATCATTTTTCCTCTCCTGTTTTCAATGACACACTGTTAACAATCTGAAAAAAGAACCTGAATCTGAAATCTGAATCTGTGTCTGAAATAAATGTTTTTTTCTTGTTTTTAAACTTAAAGCTGTAATAAGCTGTAGCGCTCCCACGGAAATCTAATATCAAAGTTGGTATATCTCCAACTCTGTCGCTCGAGTAGGTAGGTACTTTTAGTGCTGATGCGGACGGAAATGTCCGAATATCGAATTTAGATTTTCGTGGGTCTCTCTATGCTTTTCCTATATGTATTGAAAGAGCGAGCGAAGCCAACGAAGTTTTCCGTTTCAGCTCGAACCAAAATTCTTTCGAGTATGTCCGGATGTCCAGATGTCCCGCTGTCCGGGTTCTCTACAGGTCGCATTTTTCAACCGATTCTCGTGAAGTTTTGTGAGCTGGATCAATAATTATATAGTTTTTTCTGCCGATTCCGTTTTTCTAAATAAAAAAAACTATTTTTTAAGAAAATACAGGCTCGCGTGTCTACAGCTTACAGAGCCACAACTGCAATAGGTATATGCATGTGCACTGACTATAATGTCTATAATAGTCGTTTAGTTCGCTCAGCGGCCAAGCTGTTATAAGTTATGCCCTCATAACATCGGACGGCCGAAGTCCGCAGGAAGTCTGTCCATTAGCGATGATTCGAACTGTAGTTACATACCTACTCTGTTGTGCACTGTCGGGACTCCGATAACGAGTATTCAGTGTCATTCTCTACGCGCTAAGGGCCGCAGACTGCGTTTATGAAGCACGCCGTCGACGCGTGTTTGTGTCAATTTAAGGTAGGGACACACTTGTCCCACGTACGCAACGTATGCAATGCATTATGAAATCTGGACCCTGATATTTGTATGCTTAGAAACATACTTGTCATACGCAATGCTACCCCACGCGTCCCATGCAACGTTCGACCTGTCGCGCCAGATCGGCGTGGGAACGTGGAGGGGAATCACACGCTTTCCCACGCGTACGATCAGTGTGTTTCTAGATCTTACGTTCCTAGCTTGTGGTTTGGCACAAACGCGCGTCGAAGGCGCGCTTGATAAACGCAGTCACCATTGGCCCTAATGCGTCTCACCTCACCCCTCACGCCTCACGAAACTAGATCTCTGCCCCCTCTATTCTGAAACTTGTTTTAAACTCACCTCAACGCTCACCCACAATTATACCTTGATACTGCGATGCGTAGTAATTAAGCGTAGGTAGAGATCTAGTTTCGTAACGGGTGACCGGCGGGGTGAGCCGCATTAACGCTTAGCGAATAACAGCCCTGCTATTCTGTAATTGTTTTAAGCTCACCTGAAGGCTCACCCACGAATAATAAGCGTAGGTAGGTACAACTCTAGTGGCAATCGAGAGGGCTATGCTGGGAGTCACTCTGCGTGATCGCATCAGAAATGAGGCTATCTGCAGCAGAACCACAGTAACCGATATAGCCCTCCGTATCGCTAAACTTAAGTGGCAGTGGGCGGGGCACAATGCACGTAGAGCGGAAGGGTTCTCGAGTGGCGACCACGTACCGGAAGGCGCGGCGTAGGTAGGCCCCCCACAAGGTGGACTGATAACCAGATAAAGGTCGAGGGAGTCCGCTGGATGCGGGTGGCGCCGTATCGGTCACTTTGGCACTCTTTTGGGGAGGCCTATGTCCAGCAATGGACGTTTTTCGGCTGATATGATGATGATGATGAGGAGTCTAGTTCCGTTAGGCATGACGGGTGAGGTGAGGCGCGTGAGTGCGTAGAGAATAACAGCTTTAATTCGATCGCCATTTTACACCAGTTCCTGCAACTTGGAGCATATTTTCATACATTTTATCTCGGTTAGCAAGACTGCGCGCTTAAAAGTCTTAAAACCATCTGTAACCCAACACACCTTCCATCTTCGTAGTGGGTCTTTCAACTTTTTTTGTGGTTATTTTGTTCCAGTAAGCTAAAAGACTAGAGTGACAGAGTTACTTAGAAAAAAAACTTTAAATTAGACTCCTATCATTTTAAGGAGATGGGATGGGTTTACTATACCAAAAACACGTGTTTAGTGGATTTAAACCCCATAAAATCACAGTTTTAAAGAGTGTGACCCAGGGGACTAAACCATGGCAACGAGTAACAAAAAATAGTTGATTGGCCCATTTACTATACTAACTAAACTCTCCTTTTGTTTACCAGTGCAAATGTGCCATATATCTGGAAAAGGTTACTTTGTTTAACGCCTAAGAAGCAAACGAACGAAACTGCGCAAGCTCAAGAAGCATGGCAAGTTATCTTATTGGATCCCTATAATGTACAGTCAGCCTTATAAGTTGCGAACACCTAAGTACAGTCGCCATCACATACATCGGAGCAAACAAGCACGTCACAAACATCGGAACACACCTTTATTTTCAAGGCGTTAGGGTGCATGTGCCGATGTTTTTGAACACCTATAGTGTACCTATGTATGTGATGGCGACTGTACCTTGTCGTTTTCACTCGTTTAACAACTTCATATATGAAGGGCCCACGGAAAGAACATGTCTAGTCACTTTTTTTTAAATGAGATTTTAATGTCACGTTTTAGTTCATAACGAGCTCAACATTGCGACATTAAAATCTCATTTTGAAAAAAAAATGTGACTAGACATGTTCTTTCCGTGAACCCTTTATATATATGGCAGTTTAACATGACGTTTAATGCGACACGGTACAGTCGCCATCACATACATAGGTACACTATAGGTGTTCAAAAATATCGGCACATGCACCCTAATGCCTTGAAAATAGAGGTGTGTTCCGATGTTTGTGATGTGCTTGTTTGCTCCGATGTATGTGATGGCGACTGTACAAAGGTGTTTACTGTTTAGCCCCCTTTTCTCTCTCTTTTTGCACGTGTTAATGAGAGACAGATTTAGTGAACATCGATTACTGCGTACAATATAGGGATCCGACTTATTCCAATGGATATTAAGTTAAACGTATTGAATTTGTGTATGTTATTGGTATAGTCGCGCGCTCTCTTTCTGACATAATAGGGTTGGCGCGCGTGGAACCGAGGACGCGCGGCTAATACAAAACCGATTCTTATTCAATATTTTTTTCTGAAATGACTATGGTATTGTTAGTGATATAACATTAAAGTTAACAGTGGTTAGAGTATAATTAATCTTATTAGAGTACATTAAGAGTAGGTACCTACTCCCGTAGATTTTTGTTTGAAACACTTAGTTATTGTTACCAGGTAGGTAAGTCGTGATGCTTACTTTGTGGTTAGGTATAGTATGTGTTGATACTAAAGTGTTTGACGACCTCTGTAGCCTAGTTGGTAGTGACCCTGCCTGCGAAGCCGGATGTCCCGGGTTCGAATCCCAATAAGGGCATTTATTTGTGTGATGAGCTGATGACCACAAATATTTTTGTTCCTGGGTCATGGATAAGATTAGGATGAGATTAAATTCAATTGTCTCATTTTGAAAATTAACATGTAGTTTTAATAAATTAAAATAACATTAATTCACAAAAAGATCGTCAGAGTGTATAAGAACAATAATAATATAAATAGTCAAATGATAAAAAAAATATAAATCCGAATTGAGAACCTCCTCCTTTTTTTGAAGTCGGTTAAAAATACAGTGCAAAATGAAAAGAAACAAAACAATCATAATATTAAAATGGTACAATGTCAAGGAACTAAAATGTGTTTAAATGTCAAATTATTAATAAAAGCTAGCTAGGGCATCCTAGATGTAAATTGTCAAAAGTGGAATGGATGTGTAGGTACTTATTGTATGTATTGGTGTGGGCATGGATGTTTTCTATGTATTTAAGTATTTATTTATCTATATAAGTATGTTTATCGTCGTCTAGTACCCATAGTACAAGCTTTGCTTAGTTTGGGACTAGGTCTTCGAGTAGGCTCGGACAAGAATAGGTCTACGGTCTCCCCCGCCTGTCGCCTTCTAAGGCGACTAAAGGGGGTCATCGGGGTCGCAGTGTTTCTGGCGGGGGCCGGGGCACTCACCTAAAAACCCCAGAGAAGGCGACCATCATCATGCATCGGCCGCCGTCGAGTTTTTAGTGGATAGAAATACCACATAACCCAGTCATCCCCCGATGATTGGGTACCTGTTTTCTACACGAAAAAAAAAAAAAGGTCTTCGAGTAAGATTGTCCCTTTATATTTATTTATTTAATAGGAGGATGGTCCCCTTTTTAACGGTTAATCATATCGGTATCGGGAACATATACTACATTTATTTATCCCATGACTCACCTTGGGTTCTTTGTAATATAATACGCGGGCGGAGCCGCGAGGGCAGCTAGTACTCAATACTTAATAAAGTACAACTAAGAAAAGTTGGAAAACCCCCGACATTTTCATTTAAAAGTTCAATATCTCAAAAACGGCTGAACCGATTTTGTTGAAACGTAGCTAAGAACCATCTTGATTACGTCAGCTTTCGGATAAAAAAAAACCGCATTCAAATCGGTTTGTTTAGGAGCTACTATGCCAAAGACAGACACACAAACACGTCAAACTTATAACACCCCTCTTTTTCCGTCGGGGGTTAAAAATAATTAAATAGACCACACAGTAGACGTATGTAAAGGGAGTCCCAAAATTTACGCAAGATTTGAATACTTGATTTTTTTTTTAATGAAATAGAAGGGTCAATCAACTTTTTCTTGTTGTTATTCTGTCCCGGTAAGCCAAGAGACAACAGTAACAGACTTTCTTAGAAAAAATACCATAAACTGGACTCCTATCATGCTAAGGAGATGCGCCACCATGGAATGGGTTTACCAATATGACAAAAACACGTGTTTAGTTGATTTAAACCCCATAAAATAATAGTTTTAAAGGGTGACCCAGGAGACGTAACCATGGCAACGAGCAACAAGAAATAGTTGATTGACCCAGAAAACACTTTTTTTGGGTTCTTCTATTTTTTTTATTTAATCATTAACTACATAGGATAGGGTTACGTATGAAATAGCACATCGGGCAAATGTCCACCGCGGCTTTGCTGGCACATGCGAATTCTTGCAATGAAAATTTCCATGACCATTTTGCACTAATGTGGTTGAATTTCGTGAATACAGCGTTTAACCTCCTCCATTCACGGCCACGCTAATCTCGTAGTGCTACGCCGTAGTCCGTAGCAGGTTAAACCTCGTATGTAGCGAAAAGCGCTCGTAGCGCTCTGACGCATGTGTGTCGTTATGAGCACTGAATGGGTTAATACGTTAGTGGTTGTGGGCTTATTGGCATAGAACTTTGATTTTAATAACCTTAAACTGTCAGCTGTCAATGTGTTTAATCTTTTTACTGTTCAATACTTTGTTACAAAAGGAGGCAAACCCAAATCTTGCGTAAATTTTGGGACAATTATAATCATACGTCGCACTTCACCGGGCATTTTGCGGGCGTGTCACTTGGTAAGGTTCACAAAAAGAACATCTTAACTTACGAGTACATGTACTTAGTATTTGTAACATAGTTACCTGTTATCATGTATTAATTTTTAATGTGTCCCACCACAACACCATGTGCACTACAACATGTACATGACCTCAGGCTGGGTAGGAACCAGATGTACGACAAAGGAAAAGTCAGCTTGTTGTGACAAGTGGCCATCTAAAAAACAAACAAATCGCTGACATGCGTCATTATGACTGTCGTTCGTACTTTTATTTGTTAGTGCAGTGGCGTCTATTTAATGGAAAGATTTGCTTTATTCGTTAATTTGCACAACTACACAAAATTGAAGGGATATAAACTAATAGATACCTAACTAACGTACAGCCTTTAACGTGCAGTATTTGGATTTGCATATTACAAATACTAGGTACCAAATACTAAGTACAAATACTTTATTCTGACAACTCGAAAATTGATTTGTGACAAGTGACGTGCCCGCAAAATGCCCGCTGTAGTGCGACGTATGGTTATAGTATAAATAACAGTCATATTGATTGAGTAAAACAAAATTCGTCTTTCCTCATTCCTGTGGCCACTACATATAAAGAGGAGGCGCTGTTTATGCGGATTAAGAGTCCATGCAATAAAGAGTGTTTGTATTGTAATGTGGACACGAACGACGAAGAGACGCGAACCTAAATCTGCGTACGACCCAACAGATGTATGAATATAAGGAGATCGGACATGGCGGCCGATTTGTATAGAGTGAGCCTGTCGCAAGTACATTAACCCACACAACGCCCAAGTAATTCACAAGACAAAGCACGCACACATCTAAAACACACACTCTTGTATACCTACACGCTTATTTGACAATAAACGCGCATCATATCAGGCATTTTGGGAAAAAACGTAATATTCTCTGCGATCAGCACGCGTGCACAGTATGGCAGTGTATGCCCATTGAGCATACAGATGCGACACGGCCGCCGGCGGCTTGTCCTCTCTCTAGTATTCTATGCTCTGAGGTACGACCCATAAAGAACCCAGGGAAAACCAACGGTGTAAAATATCTTTGGGATGAACAAGGGGGTAAATCGCCAGAAGCTGGCCACCCTTCAAAAGCTGGCCCCCTCATACAGACAAACAGAGTTCAATTTAGTATGACGTGGCCAGTTTTTGAAGGGTGGCCAGCTGGCCAGTAATTGAAATCTTATACTAAAATGAATTATATTATAGGTGAATAGAGTTCATTTTTAGTATGAGGTGGCCAGTCATTGAACGGTGCCAGCTACTAACAATTAACCATACTATACTTTATTCCGTGGCTTTCCCTGGTTTCTTTGTAAAACGCGCGCAGCGCAGTACTTAATCATTCAAAAGATAGATACAACATTGGATACTGAAAAATAAATGGAACCTGCATTCTAAAATAGAAGCGGAAAATGTAAAAAGTTAACTGAATTTGGCAGCAAAGTGTCAATTTATGGTGCAAAGTGAATTTCACATTTGAATTTTACAGTGTTCGATTTTGTTATTTTTTGAGAGCAGATATAGTTTTACTCGAATAATTATATTAACTCGTTGCCATCGGGATGAAATGCGAGAATAGTCTACACGTACAACGCATAATAAGTTTTGGTTATAACTGTTGAAAAATATAAAAGTCATACACTTTTACGCGTCTACGCCTTAGGCGCATTCCGCTACATACGGCGAAAACCACGGCATATATGTATATTATAACAAGCATTTGCACCTACTAGACCCTGGTGCTCAAACGTAGCTGTTTTTGTACAATGTGCACGCCACGCCAGCTCCGTCCGATATATCAAACTAGGAACATTTCTCGAAAACGGCTGCAACGATTTACGGGGGCGAAAAATCGATCTGGCTTTGTCTGTTTCCGGAAAAATCTTTTCTCCCCAGATTTTCACCCACAATTCGAGCAAAACTCGGTGCCTCAGGTACTATGACAGTAAAGCTTACAGTCAAGGGAAAACTTTCCCTAATCCGACTTAAGTGGACAGTTTTTCGTAGGTACTTGTTAGTTGTTGCATACCCTCCAACTACTAATCTCGGTTTAATTTACTTTTTATCAGTTTGCGATACGACTAACTTGTTTGGACAATATGTCATTGGACGAAGTTTGGTGTTGATATAACATGGCATTCATCATCATCATCATCATCATATTAGCCGAAAGACGTTCACTGCTTGAGTCTCCCCCAAAGAGTGCCACAGTGGCCGGTCCTGCGCCACCCGCATCCAGCGGACTCCCGCGACCTTTGCCAGGTCATCAGTCCATATTTCGGTACGTGGTCGTCACTCGAAAATCTTTACCTACAAAAACAAATAAGTCCAGGTAGGGACCAATCAATACTTTTAATTGATGTGTCCACTAAATTATTTATTACCAGGTATAGGTCGCGGGAGCCCGCTAGATGCGGGTGGCGCAGTACCGGTCTTTTTGGCACTCTTTGGGGGACGCCTATGTCCAACAGTGGACGTATTTCCGCTGATATGATGATGATGATGGATTTCCTTACATTCTCTCCAGAATGCGCATTACGCGCGTGCGTAAACACCACGCAATGTGTCAGAATGTATACGCGCATTGCAGATACAAAACTACTTATTCGTTGAATGTACCTCCCTATGACTTTATGACTATCATGTGATAAGATTTTGGCGCCTACCGAATTGAGGATTATGTTTAAGCAAGTGAGATCTTATTGACTGGTTGTCTTGTCTATCTATATGTCAAAATGTTGTTGTATTTTAAAAGCTGTTGATAAATGGAGTTGTTGTAAGTTTGTTTTTTTTGTAACCTCGGGAACCACTTATCCGATTACAAAAATTCTTTCACCTGTATATAAAATTGACTTTTTGCATGGTCATAGGCTATGTTTTGTCCCGCGGGATTGCCTACATTCTCTGCAATACGCGGGCAAAGCCGAGTGGGCAGTTAGTATTTAAATAAATTAGTGTCGTCAACTGGACTAAGCAAGAATAGAATTTCTTCCGAGTCCCTACAATGTTGACTAAGCGTCAACATTCCTTCTATTATTTTCTTACACCATGTTGGCCGAATCCAGTCTAATCGCAAGGACTGGGTGCGCTCGTGTTGGGCGTACAGCGGGGCGAGGCGTGCACCGTGCAAGTCAAACACACATGCACAACCCTGGCCACAATCCACTTCCAGCTAACACTCAGGCCATACACTAAGGGCAAAACATTAGGCACCAAAGATGTGTGAAGTGTTTACATTATATCTATCACCTTTAAAGCTAGGTGACACCTAGCTGTCACCTAGCTTTAAAGCCAATTAAGTGTATGAAAAAAAAACATTTGGTATATATATATACATATCTCCCGATAGAATATTTGGGGGAGTAAGTAAAGTATTATCCCATTATCCCATATTGCGTTAACCCCCCCCCCATCTGTGCCTATTTTTTAATAACCTTCGCACCGTAAGGTACAGTGTGTCTCAAATTGCTCGAACGTTCCCGTAACTCGAAAGAACTCGAAACTCGCAAAGCCGCATGATATTTCGGGCACCCAGTCAAAAACAAATTTAATTGCAGCAACTGACCTAATTATAATTTTACGAAAATTTATCCCCATTAAAAACTTCCAAATTCATCTTTTACGTTAATTTATTAATGGGGCGTCATGTTTTCGTATTAAAAGTTTCAACGAAATTATGAATAAATTGCGAAATTTTTATGCTGATAGGTTATAATTTGTTTTCTAAGGAATTTGCGGCTTGTTTTGCGTTGCTTAATTTAAATTTATGAGGTAACGTTTTGAGGTGGTGATGGTGTGGGCACAGTTGCTCCGTTATTTGAAGAGCAAATTATTCAAAACTTCGATTATAATAAAGTTGAAATGTTCACAAGCCCTTAATGTTTTCTACAGATTGGAAAAACGGAAATCAATCATTTTCTTTGCTGGACTAACGTTTGCGCTCCACAAATGTCTTGATGCTTAGCCTATTTATATATTTTTTCCCGGCTGGTTATTTAATACGCCATTTTGTTTTTTATTTCCTATTTCATTTTATCCGGCTATTAGGTCTGGCTGTAACCGCACGATTACTCAACTCGCCCCGCTTCAACGGCGCCATTTATTTTTAAAAGCTGATCGTATAACTTAATGCTTTTTCAATGACCTAATAGCTAGGTTACAACTTGAACGATGATAGATTCTGTATATGCGTAATTAATTCGATTAAATCGCCCTAGTTCTACCAGTTATTTTTGTGAAACCTTTGTAGAAAGTTTAAATTGACTTCTTTACTTGATAAAATTAAGGGTGAAGGGAAGATGTGTTTGACAAAACTTTACTTTTTGAGTTTGTTTATTTAAGAAAAATCTTATTGTGTTTGTTTTTAAAGGATCAAATTTAACAGCTCTCAGTTTTGTTACTTACTTTCTTTCTTCATTAACCCCTCGAAGTTACTGACCGTGGTGAAGTATTTTGTATTATTCGTACCATTCGTTCTTTCTGTTACATAGTTAGCCATTGATCATTATTAGCGCATAAGTGGGCGATTGTTCACTGTAGTAAATACACATTTACTCTGAGTCATCAGGCGAGTTGACGATCTATAGAAAAGCATAGTGTTTTCTTATAGCGCTGATTCAGAGTAATAAAGCCAGCAGTAATAAGCTTCTTTCAATCGCTTTTGATTCTCGCCATCCTTACCGCTCGTCCAACCCGTTTTTAATTTACTTATCATTTAGATGTAATATTAAACACTTATTACGTACATTAATTTATAATGTAGCCATTGTAGCGTATTCTCCAGACTCATATACCTTGTAATTTGAAATTGCGATTAACAGCTATGAATATGTAAGTTCTGTATCATAGTCTTAATGTCGCACAAAATTCTTCATCTAACATAATATTTCTCTTGTTACAGAAAATGCGATGACATCGACGACGAATTCAATACCATCCCACTCAGCGTCAACGGCAATATCCACAGTGCGGGCAACGCGGTTTAGACAAACAATTTTACACAAGAGATTACACGTTTGATGTTATTCAGGGTCCTTACGTTCTATGACGTCATAGACGAGTCTTGGCTTCCGAGATAAACTAAAATATAGAAATAAATGTGACAAACAAATATAGGGATAAAATACATCCGTGGCACTGTTTGTAGGTTAGGAAAATAGCATGGCAGTCCCTAGCGCAATGGCGGGTTTCTAGAAAACGAACAGCGGCATCGTCGATATGATTTTTTTTTGTAAAACTTGATATCCACTGCGGCGCTTAAGGTGACCATGTTTTCTTATTCACTTTGTATTGAAATCCACAGCGGGTATCAACATGGCAAGGGAATACGTTAGGGAGGGGTACGGGTGAGCAGCATACTCGAAGAGTAGCCTAATTTCAGCAGTGGAATATTCCAGGTTCAAAATTGAAACTTTGCTGCCCTTCACAAAGTTTGAAATGAGCCATCTCAATTAATTTCACTTTTTTATACCAGCTCCTAATTGATAGGTATTCAAGTGAAGTCGTACAAATTGAATGAACTGAACATTTCAATAAAACGTCTATTAAGAAAGTCTGGAAGGACTGAAAAAGTTAAGTCTCGTTTTGAATCGCATAGCAGAAGGCTGTAAGTACAGTCGCCATCACATACATCTGTACACTACAGCGTGTTCAAATATATCTGAACATGCACCCTAATGCCTTGAAGTTGCCACATTGAGTTGTGTTCAGATGTGTGTGAGTAGCTTGTTTGCTCCGATGTATGTGATGGCGATTGTACATCTGGTTTTTTTTTTTCAAGCGACATCACACGTCCTCCTTTTTTATACTACGACGGTGGCAAACAAGCTTACGGCCTGCCTGATGTCAAGCAGGTACCGTAGCCTATGGACACTTGTGACTCCAGAAGAATCATAAGCGCGTTGCTGACCCTTTATTCTCTTGAGGATTCGCTGTGTTGGCAGATAGAGACATTTGCGCTAACATAAGAAAAAGAGATGGACGATGATGTTTTTCGAGCGACATGAGTCATTGTGCTAGTGGACTTTATTGAGATTAACACTAAGTTTCCATATTCCGTGATAGGATGTCGCTTTATTGCTTAGCTGTAAGATATAGCCAACTCGGGAGTCGGTACAAATCGCAATTTTAAACGTTTGACCAGGAAAAGGCTATCTAGAGTAAAAACATTTGTTTTAGTAACCAATTCGGCCTACGCATCGCCGAAAGACCTATAACGAAGGGCTATGCTAGGTCACCTTTCAAATTGCTCTGACGTGTAATCTCTTCGGGGCTGCTGGACAAAAACGCGTCAGAAATCGCAAAAAACGTCGATTCTAGTCGCCGCGTCTGCGGGCGGCCTTAGGCCTTAAGTTACCCTATTTATTCTTTAATTACCTCAATTAGACAGTCCAACCGATTCAGGGCGAATCCAGAAAATTAATTCAATCAAATTGGTGTGGAATAAAGTGTAACAACAGATAATGGTTCTTGTAAAGTTGGAATAAGGCCTATTGTTTCATTGATTTGGTTTCTTGTGGTTTAATTCAAACTGAATCGTTTACGTTAGTTAACGACTTAATATTAAGACAGTTTATTTATAGAACGACGAAGATGGCTTCTATATTTGTTAATTAATAAATAAGCCAGAATCCTTTGAAGTGAGTATTGTAAATAACTTACTAATTTATTCGAAAAACTACCTTCTGTTATAAAAGGGCAATTACGAGTATATTTATTTAAATTCATAACTTAAAAGGAAATTATAAGGCTTGAATGTATTGCATGAAATGTTCCAATGTTATCAATAATTTTGGACGTTATGTGACGTCGTGGCAGCTTTCCACCAACGTGATTTGCCGTTTTCGGCGTTCATAAATTGATAACCTTGGACGTTATACAGGGTATTGCCTGTAATAGGAGCAAACAATTAAACGGTAGATTATTAAGCTTGTGAACAATTATTTCCACCTGGTTAAACTTTTTTTTTAATTTTTTTTCCTCAATATAAGTTTAGTTGCATTTTTTGCTCCTCTGGAGTGCTATCAGTAACTTTGTTTTTTAAAGACACTAAAAAAAATGAAATAAAAATCAAAAAATCACAAAAATATCTTTTGAAAACAAAAATCAAAAAACTATTATTACTCGTTACATGATGTTACCTCAAAATCCGCATTGACTGCTGTGCTATGATGTCGTGGTGCCAAGATAAATTACTTGGAGCTTATAACTTTAGATCAAAATATCTCCGAATCCAAAAAAAAAACTTAGTGGGACACAAGGGGTTACTACAAATGCTCTAAGGGAGCTTCCCTTTGAATATTTGCTTCTATTACAGGCCACAGCCTGTATAACGCTGAATTCGGCGCAGTTCTCGCTCAGTCTGGCTCGGGCCCAGTCTCCAAAATAATATTCATGATCAAACTTATCAAGGATAATCTCATCTTTGCTAACATTGTAATTGTTCTTTCTATTAATTGGATATTTTTCTGGATTTCTCTCCAATAGCTTAGATGTTAAGTAAGGACTGATACAATGTATAAATATAATACTCTTATTTTATCCAGTCGCACATCCGTCACTGCCTTGTTTGTCACATAGTAAGTCAATTAAGATGTTGTTGGCTCTAGTACTATGCTAAGTATTTATGATTTCGTTTCGTCTCGAAATTGTTGATGTTTTTGTATTCGGCGAAGTCTGTATAGATTCAGTAATGAATAAAAGCACTTTATCTTTCTTATTTTGTATTATTTGTGAAGAAGATGCTCCTAATTGTGTAATTAGTATGGTAATTAACGGATAAAAAGGGTGAAAGAGTTAGTTTGCCTCGGTAACCACCAGCGGTAACTCGGTTAACACAACTAACGCCGCGACGCGACCCTAGAAAACCTAAGTTAAACCCTTCATTTCTAATTTGCTCTACACAAGTGAGACAGGAACCGCTGAGTACTTGACAGTAAGTTGTGCTAGACCCCTGACGTTGAAAAGGTTAATTCTGCACAGGATATGACAGTCACGAAAAGTATTTTAACAATTAGCATACCATTACAACTTTACCGACTAGCGGGCGGGCGCCTACAACGTAGTCGCTTTCTTTTATATAGATACGAGGAAAACCACGGGCTCTGCTACGAGCGTAGCGCGTAGCGATTATTGGCAGTGAATGTGTTAAGAAATTATACATAGATTTCGTAGCTACACTGGAAAAACCGTAAGTTACCTTCGACGCTCGACTAAAGATTAACCTTTTGAACGCCATTCTTCACGTATTAAAGTGTCACTGACACGCCAACCTTTTTTCCATAAGAGTGTAATTATGAACCTTATACGAAATACATATAAGGTTGTTTTGTTAACACACCCACTTAAAGGCGTTCTTGGCGCTGCGGGCACGCCAACACACGACTCCTTTAAGCGTTCTTGGCGTTCAAAGGGTTAAAAAAACACAATTAGTCGTGCAAATCGACGGGATTTGCCCTGATTTTCTAAACATTTCCTCTTAAAACCCCACCTTTTTCCCCAAATCCAGCTTCACTACAATTTCCCATTCGGCTCCCCGGAAATATGACAAACCGCGGAGGGTGCAAATGGCTCGGTTGGCGGAAAGGGTATCAAGGAAAACGCGTTTACGAGATATATTTAAGTAAGTAGAGGTAGGTAAGTACCTTATCCGGAAAACACCGCTAGATTTCGAAATTTCAATGCATTTTGAGGGTTCCGTATTAAAAATTGCAAGAATTTACCGCCCGGCTCACGCCGTTTGGCAGCCCTTTGTCTGTCCGTATGTCACAGGTACTTTAGCCTAACTACATATCAGCCTTGCTAACTTCAAAAATAACTGAACCCCTCGTATGCGGGTGTCTAAACAAAATTGTCCAATCAAATGTGGACTTTGAGATGTTTGACAATATAGGTTCAAATGTTTGGCACCGCTCGCTCCGTGCCTACGAGGGGTCAAATTATAATACCTGAACCCATTTAGCACCAATCACGACACACATGCGTCAAAACGCAACGGGTACTTTTCGCTACATATATGAAGCTAAAATTGCTACAGACTACTGCGTAGCGCTTCGAGCGTGGTATAGTAACGTACCTATAGTTGAGATTATTTAAAGTGGCCTACTTTTAATAAAACTGTCTTTTTCCTTGGATGGTAGAGTTGCCTTTTGAATAGACTCATCTTCATCATCGTCATCATATCAGCCGAAAGACGTCCACTGCTGGACATAGCCCCCCCCCCCCCCCAAAGAGTGCCACAATGGCCGGTCCTGCGCCACCCGCATCCAGCGGGTCATCAGTCCACCTTGGCCTACCCACGCCGTGCCTTCCGGTACGTGGTCGCCACTCGAATCTCTCTTTGAATAGACTACTTTAATGCAATTCGGCAAACTTCAATAATCTCAAGTATAACGTGGCGGTAAATCAATTAACCCATTCAAGGCCGCTACAAGAGATCTCTGTTACAAGGCGGAAAAATTGTGTTACACGCGCCGGCGTAGCATATATAGCGTTGTTGAGCCTCGAATAGGTTTAGAAACAGGAAGAAGTTTTCTTTCGCGAATTACCAATTCGTTGAGTGAGCGAGATTCAAGAAGAAGAAGAAGGCGAAGAAGAAGAATTTGTATTCAAGAAGTTGTCAATTGCTAAATGGAAGCCTTAGGGATGGTCCTAATACAGCGCGACTACGAGATTATCGCAAACGCGCGATCAAGCATATTGGACTCGAATTGGTGTCCTAATGGACATTCGCGCAATCGCGTACACTATAGCTCTTTATCGTACTCGTACTTATTAGCGAACACAAGTGTGGAAGTTTGATTACATCAATATGTAATATGACAAGGTCTACCTAGAGGTTGTTTAGTAAAAGTGATTGAGCTTCTTACATAATACCTACAATTTAGTTCTACTGCCAAATTGCATCCAATCGGCCTATCATTTTTTCATTTTGCACAAAGGAAAATTTGTAAGTAGTAACTTTGCCATTATGTTCTTTAGTGAACGAAATTAAGAGTTGAACAACTCTCACTGTAATAAAACGATACTTAAAGCCCTTTTCGATCCAAACCCGCCCTTAGCTCCTTTTAAAACTATACTTTTCTGATAACGATAAGTCTCGTTGTTTGTACCATAAAGCTGCACTTTCGCAACTAGGTTAGGAAGCTTTTATTTTCGAACCCGATACGGAAGCCAACGGGAAAACTTCTGTTTTGCGCTCTTGAAATATTATATGCACGAGTACAGGAATAGATAACTTTCAGTTGTTTCAGAACTCTTGATAAGGGAACATGATGCTTTGTTATTTTCTTTGGGAGTTTACTACTTCTTATTTCAGTTCACTGCACTAAAATGTGTAGATAGTTATCTACTGAACGGAATGAGTGAGTAAGGAATAGTACTATTGTGATAAAAATGAGCTAAGTTGATCATTACTTTCGAGGCGGAATTTTTCACGCGAGCCGTAGGTGAATCTTTGCTTTCAGTATTTTTAAAGCTACCATTACCGTCGACTACTAACACACTTTAAGAAAAATTAAGCTATTTACACTTACTTAGAATTGGTATCAAAGAAGCCCATAGTAAGCGACCAGGTTTCCGTGCCATACGTCATCACTGGTCAAAGACCCTCGTCTTGAGACACTGCGGAATATTGGACTAAAATATGTGCCGTAGCTTCCCGAATGCTGCCCAGCCGAGTCGGATTCGACGATTGATCGACGGTTACTCGTCTATAATCAATAAGAACCTGTTCCTACGGATTTATTATTACATACATACATACATATAATTACGCCTCTTTCCCAGAGGGGTAGGCAGATATCACGGATCTCCATTTGCTACGATCCTGACAAACCACTTTCGCTTCACTCACTTTCATAACATTTCTCATACATGCTCGTCGGTTTAGGGTACTTTTGACCTGGCCTTTCTGTAAGATTTCTCCAATTTGATCGGAGAAAGTTCGCCTAGGTCTTCCCCTTCTAACTTGCCCTTCCACTCTTTTTATATACACTCTCTTCGTTAATCTTCTTTCATCCATCCTCTCTACATGCCCAAACCACCTTAACATACCCTTCTCAATGGATTTATTATTAAAAGATAAAAATTAGAGTCACAAATGTACCACAAGGCCCACCAGCACCCACGCATCGATGCGGGATATAGAACGCTGTTTCAACGCGCGGCAATAATTTCATGTAAAATAAAAAGCACCCTTTGTGCACGGATAAACAAACAAATTAAAGGCTTTTTATCATTAATACCATAATAGTATGATTATAGTCTATAATTAGGGTAAACAATGTTAAAGATTCAAATCTGAACGATAACACGCAAGCCCGTAGGTATAGGTACTCTAAGCAACTTAACGCTGCTCAGAACAAAAGGGCGTATTTTTCAGGATAATCGGACCAGTTATGACCTTTTGTAAAAAGCATAACAATAAGCCCGGAGACATGAGAACGCTCTTTAACTAACGTAGGTTTATGCTATTATGGTGCTGATCATACTACACATTCTGTATGCTCTACTTATTAGCGTCAAAAGATATTTCCACATTTTCTAAGATCCTCAGAGTACATTTTGCAGTCTTTCTTCACGTAGATGCCAGATAAAAGATCTTAAAAATGCATAAGTAAACGAATGTAACCAAAGATTAAAAAAAGTGGTCTTAATTTGTTTCTTAAAAATGTGACGAGGACCATAAATAATCGTCCTAAAAATTGATGATGACCGTTGTGTTATTGTTTATTCATTTTGTTCCACATTACACTGCAACATTTGGCGATCAAAAATACATTCTCGCAACGTTTAATTTATCACAAACTTCTTGTTAATTCTGATAGAGACCTTGTATAAGAATATAATAAAAAGAATATTACAAAAACTTATCCATTACAATAGTGTAATGGATAAGTTTTTGTAATATTCTTTTAATTTACTTAGTGACATTTAGTTCTGAAAAACTGCAACTTCCAAATAATTATTGTTGTGAGATTTCTTTTATTTTATTGTATATTATTGATGGCATGTGTCATTGATTGGATCGTGCAAAGTGGAAAGTGAGTAGGAAAGTGAACCCTGGCAAAGGCCGGGATAGCTAGGTAGAAGAAGAAGAAGATTATTGATTGACGTGTAAAAGTGCCCTTGTGGCCTATTTGCAGAATATATGTTTGATTTAGATTTTCTAATTTTTGACCTTGAATGTTACAAGATCACAATAATCCCTAAACATCATCATCATCATCAGTCTGTGTCAGTCCACAGCTGGCCTCTCCCATGGCCGCCCCTGAGCTCGGTTTTCAGTTTTTCTTCTCCAATTTCTACTGCTGCCTTACAAATGGCACCCCAAGTAAGCAATTAAAAGTAAAGTAAAATGTTCACAATAGTAACTGAACCGTGATTTAAAAGACAGAGGGCCCTGGCCCTATTAAATAACACATTTGTAAACTCAACGCTTTTCGTTCCAACTGTACCTAATACCTACCCATACCGCCTCACCACACGTGAGCATTACTTCCAATATTTAAGGGCCTGTAAGCACTCGTGACCCAAATCGAGAAAGCCAGTAACTCGCCTATTAAAACATATTTCCGCCCGAAATTAGGCCAACAAGCTTCTTTCTTGGCTTGAGGAAATTAATCCGTTTTTCTGCACTAGTAATCAAAAACGTGCCTTGACATGAATGTACAGTGGTTTGTGCACTTTATGGAGACTCACACTGTAGACAAAATGCAAATTAAAACTGGAGAAATTATTATTTCTCTACAATAATACATAATACATATTTTTTCTCCTCACTGCCTCGGAAAGCCGTCTTTTATCCTTTAACACCAGTGAGCAAAATCGCATTTTATTCACTAGTGGGGAAAGTGATTTGACCTTGGAGCGTGTTTAAGTAACTGTGTTTTTAGGTCCCTTAAACTTCCATAACAAACATTTGTTTTTTTATAATGAGCAGTGAGGATGATGATTTGATGGATGGTGGATGATGATGGATAATGTATGACGGATGACGGATGAAGGATGACGGATGGACGGATGACTGATGATGGATGATGGATGACGGATGACTGATGATCGTGATGGTGATGGTGACGCGCTGACGGTGATCATGATGGTGATGATAATGACGGAATGAGTACAAATAAAGACTTATTTTTATGAGCTGTTGTTTTGCATGTTGCACTTTCCTCGCTATTTTTTGCCCTACGGCATGAACACGAGCTTAGTTTATATAAGGATTCCTATGCAAAATTAAAGTTTACATTTTCCTCGATACGAAAATATTAGACAAGAAAGTATTCCCCAAAAATTACACAGAAATCATATTTCGCTCGACTGAACATACATAACCTTTTGCCGCCCTAGAGGTGAGAAATAACAATCTTGTCACAGAATACCCTTCCTCTATTCAAGGCGCATTTCGCTGAGCATTTGTGGCGTGACATGTGACATATCAAAGAGGCCTGGAAACTTACGTTTTTTTATCACGAGAGTTTGTAAAAGTTTTTGATGGATTTCTATGCTGATTTTCATGACGTAGAATTTGTTACCGGTTGAGTATACAATTTGGACAAAATGTAACAGTCTAGCAATACAGTATTGTAGTGAAAGTTCATCATTATTTTACAGTAAAATTATACCATACTATTTAGAGAAAATTATATTCAAATTGCGAAAGTCTACAAAGTTATAATTGTTTCAATTTGGTTCATTAGATAGAAACACTACCTATATACTGACATTGGTTTGTCAGGTTAATAGAAGTTTATAAATAGATTGTCATTTTGCAGAAAAATGAACATTGTGGTTTAAATCTGCTTAATATCAACATTTTGGAGCCGCAAAGTTAGGTATCGCTTTTATACACAGTGTCTGACTAAGCATTCACTTACAAAAGATAGGATAACACCGGTCCATTCAATATAAAAACCAGCCCCAAAACCGGGAATTGCCGATCCAAGTTCCCGACGTCATTACTTAGCTTCACCTATTTCCCATTTTGTGGCCGTAAACAGCGAAGGGATGATCGATTTTGCCATAAAGCAAACATAATCAGGCGAAACAAAACCCGCCCGTGCCCACGTAATATTCAAATGCCACATTGCTGGATCGCTTTGAAGGCAACAATGTCTTATTTATTCATTTCAGAGAGACGGGATACAATTGTGTTGTCCATTATTTTGACTAATTTGTTTTAAGTGGCTCGTTATTTTGACATTTTCTAATAGTCTATTTTAGTAGACTGCGTGCCTGTCATATGATTACCTAGCTTTTGCCTGTAACTTCGTGTAAAGTAAGTAAAAAGTGGTGAGATATTTCGTAGAGCCAATTCAGGCATTCGTATTAATCTTTATTTGTTTGCTAAATAAAAATATGTGACTTGGCAATCACATTTATACAGTGTATAGTTTTAGGTAGGTATGCAAAAACTACGATTCCCAAGTTGCAGAATTTTTTTGAGCAAGCAAATAAAGATTAATACGAATGCCTGACTTGGCTCTGCGAAATATCTCACCACTTTTTACTGTGAAAGAGTTTCGAGACTTAGCCTATTTTTACATTGAATGTTTTTTATAGGTGTAAATATTTTCCTAGTTATAGTCTGTTTCTGGAGTTCAACTATCTTCACACTGAAGTTCATATTAATTCGTTCTTACAGTGTTTTACGCATGAATATGTAACAAAGAAAGCTGTGTGTAAACAGTTCTCCGATTTGTTCTTGAAGAACCCTTAATGAACGTATTGTTTACGATGCCCAACTGACTCAATTTACATGTTGTTAATACAGAATGCTGAACAAATGGTCCTAAATAGCGATGTTAGCAAGACTTGAAAGCTATTGTGATGGTAAGGCGAGGGAAATATGAAAATGTTAGTCAAGACGGGAATTTAGACAGGAGACGATTGTTTCCGCCGAGATTGTGGCTAGGCCGAAGACTAAGTAGCTATCTAACATTAAATTATAGTTAAAATAACTTTTAATTGATTTTTTATGATGGACTGAATTTATTACTTACTAACCAATTGGTTTCACTTTATATTTACTTTTTTATTCAAATTGTAATAATTTGACATGTAATATACTAATGATATTAAGTATCAATAAATGAATATTATGAATATGAATAAGTATTTCATTTTACTAAGCGAATTTAAATTGTAAGCGAGTTGACAAATACCAGCGAGATATTTATTTTGTATATGTTTAAGTACCTACCTAGTTAGTTACGTAAACTTAATTATGTTTACGATTTTGATGAAACCATACAAGTAGGTAACGACTTTCGACTTTTAAATGATGCTGTGAGAATTTTTACGAAAACAAAAAACAAACATAGGTACAAAGAAAGCGATTCCCAACCATATTGGTCGAGATTTTGACAGAGTTTTCATAAGACGACATTTACTGTCAACGAGTTTCTATTGTATCTCGAAGATTCGGCTCGAGGTCACGTAAACTCGATATATCGCATGATCGAGATTGCATTCCCTATTCCTACTCGGGCAACACATTTCAATTTTACTTCGTGCTTTGATCTTCGTACCAATGTAATTATTTTAATATCTAAAAATTTTTTATGCAAAATACAACACAAAGAAGAAAACAATACAATACCTAAAACTAAAATTAAATAATAAAAACAGCTACATTGAGAATTAAGTGTCGAATAACCCGCCCCGGGTCGCTCGAGGCGCAAAGGTGCCCATCACACTAGCCGCATTGCCGCGCTGAACAGCTATGGCTTGCCTTTGCACCAAAAATGACCCAGAGCGGGGATCGAGACCTCTCTCTTGCAAGCGGCGCCCCACTTCCTTGAAAAAGGTTTTGGCTTCTGAGCACCAACACCCAGAAACCTCCACCGCAAGAGGAACGAATAAATAATTTGAGAGACCCGAGTACTTGTCCCTCTTCCGTACTGCCGCCAGCTCAGCCGCAGCTCCAGGCGCCCGTATTAATCGTACCAATTGCTTTAGATATTAATATTGTGAAGCACAATATTCCGGCCCGCAAAATGAACATTTAATTATCATTCATCTCATTGCAGCCCTACTACCTAGGCAGTTCAGTGCAGCTGCACTAGTTTGTCTGCATTTACATCACAAGGTTCACTTCCTGGCCGGCCGAGTGGCTTTGAGATTAAACTACTTGTTTGTCGGAACGATGTTTAGACTAGATTCTCATTAAGTATCACGAAATTGACTCTTTTTTATCAGGGTTCCGTACTCAAAGCGTAAAACGGGACCCTATTACTAAGACTCCGCTGTCCGTCCATCCGTCCGTCCGTCCGTCCGTCCGTCCGTCCGTCTGTCTGTCACCAGGCTGTATCTCACTGATACCGTGATAGTTCCAGTTGAAATTTTCACAGATGATGTATTTCTGTTGCCGCTATAACAACAAAACACTCGCAGTAAAGCGAGCCAAGCGGCATCAACGTGGCACCTCTTCGCCGCGGGCAAATTACACCTGCCAAGCTTGCGGTCGTGTATGCCGCTCTCGCATTGGCTTACACACTCTCCTTTCTTGACACTGCTTGTATAGTCTGTAATAGACTTAAAGGCCATTGATGATGATGATAACAATAACAACAAATACGTTACTAAAAACAGAATAAAATTAATATTTTTATTGATAATGGTACGGAACCCTTCGTGCGCGAGTCCAACTCGCATTTGGCCGGTTTTTTATTATTTCATTCATATTCTGAATATTGACACTGATGTGAAATTTTATTTCTGGACCATAACATTTCAATGACATAATGCTGCTAATAGAATCCCAAAATATTGTCTTATAATCGATGATTGTGACGCACCATTGAACCACTATCACCTTTATAAATTATTTGTATTTTATATTCTGGCCCGCAAAACGAACATTTCCTCCCTTTAAAAACTCGTCCAAAACCCCTCGTCACAGCCCTACTAGGCAGTTCAGTGCAGCTGCAATTGTCTGCATTTACATCACAAGGGCCCCAGTTCACTTCCCGGCCGGCCGAGTGGCTTTGAGATTAAACTACTTGTTTGTGGGGACGCTGTTTGGACTAGATTCAGACAGTTCATTTGGTTTGCTGTTTGCTGGCCTCTTTCAACGACTTGACAGTTGTTTCCTAGCGTTGAGAATCCGATGTACCTACCTACATTTCTGGGTCGATACGGAACGAAGCCAACGAAGGTTGCTTGTTATTATTGGTACTTGTCGAACGATGGCTATTAGACATCACGTATATCGAAGATGTAGGTACGATAAATTGTCGATATCAGGGTGTCAAATTGGTGACCTAATAAGTAGTGTTTTGTTAATTTACTAGAACACAGACCTTATAGCTTTTCAGTATAATGCCTGTAACACACGGAGATACCTGAAGAAACATAAACATTAAGTATATTAATGTCTTTTTTATTTTCTCTACAGAAACCTTTGTATAGGTACCTAATAGCAAAACAATAACTTATGGATCATACTTACGTAGGTATTATTCCAAGAGGATCCCTTCACACACAGGAGGAGTGACGTGACTTACTTAAACTTTTGACCGCCATTCGTCTCTTACAAAAACGTCACTCACATCACACATCACAGTGTTCGTACGTGTAAGCGTACATCCATATTTCATCAGCCAGCGAGACATCAGGAGCAAATCACATCTCAGCAGGTCTGTAAATGAGTAATAGGTCTCGCCGAGAGCTGGAAGCCTATTTTGATTCATTGCTTCCTATTCCAATCCCATTTCAACGAGTTTCGCAGTCTTACTTTCACGTGCGACGAGGCAACGTGTCAGAAAGAGATAAACATTAAGAAATGCAGTCGGAATGTGAAAAGGATGAACTGGAGGCCCAGGCGTGATTGATTTTCTTTATCTATCTCAGCTGTCACGTCCGAACAAAGGGAGGGTGACCTTGACTTAGATGAACTTGAAATCGGGTTTATAAATCACGTAATATGATATAGTACTACAATTAGCTTAGTGATGCTTATTTTTTTGTACTTAAGTAAAAAATGTTGCATCCAGGAGTACAAACACATAAAGTGAACATTTATTTACTGTTGCGAACGCAACTCTTTTTTGTGTATAAACTTAATTATAGGTATCTATTTCATTAGCAGTAGCAAAACGCGCCCGTCAGGCACGGTTTGCATGAGGGGGGCTTTGAATGCGCCAATCATGGTGCTACACATGTGTGGGTTTATCCCTACCTAAACCAACTAAAGATCTCACTGGTCACTTACTTTGACGTACCATATATACCACCACTTCTGTAACTATCTAAACGGCCACACTCTCCTTGCTTTCAATCAGAGCCTATATAATTGTAAATTATATTACAGTCAAAATTTAATCGAAGTTTTATTTAAAGTCGTCGAGCGAATAACACCACCGGCATCGGCGCAAACATTTACCACTAGCGACACTGAAAGAGGAACAATGTTATTGCCCTCGCCTCCCGTTCGTGAGACAAATACTTGCTATTTGGCACATGTTTTATTTTGCCGCCCTGAATAGTTAAATTCTGAATCTAATTTCGATGCTGATAAGTATCTCAAGTTTCGTCAAGAACGTCGATTCGTTGAAAAATACCGCTAATTAAAAAAGTTTTCAGCCCTTCAGCGATCGCGAAAATTTCTTTAAAATTAAAAATAATCAGCAATGTTTTTACGTTAAACAAGATGGGATTCTGAAAGGGACATATCCCTACTTTAATGTCTCTGAAATTTTAATTTTGAAAGAGACATAAAAGCAACGATATGTCCCCTTTTGTCTTATGCGCATGGAATACAATCATTTCGAAACCTAAAAGTGATTTACTTATAAGATAGGCTATGTGTACTGAAATGTACTGAAATGATAGTATCAGGTACCTTAGTTGCCGGGGAATGGTAAGTGCTAGCGAACGGTTTTTTTAAATAACTAGGTATGTAAATTCTCCGGCAGTACAATTCCATTCATCGCAGAAAACGGCCTCATCAGGCCGTACGCACGTTATTACTGAGCGTAACTCCGGCAGGCAGCCCTATTCCGGGAAAAAAACATCTTTATAAATAACTAGGTAGGTACTAGGTAGTTGCCCGCGCGGCTTCACCCGCGTATCGCAAAGAACGCAGGCAAACCCGTGGGATAAAACAAAGTCCGTCTAGAAAGTACATTCTATATCTACACAGGTGTAAGATTTTTGAAATAGGTCCAGTGGTTCCAGAGATTAACCCATTAGGCAAACTCACAATCTCACAGACTTTTCCTCTTTATAATAACAGTAAGGTAAACTTTCGAGTCAAAAAAGTCCTGCTCTACGGATGCGAAACGTGGAGTCACTAAAGACATCACGCAAACCGTATCCAGGTCTTCGTGAACCGACGCCTTAGGCAGATCGTCGGTATTTACTAGCCCGAAAAGATCTCCAACGAAGAACTCTGGAATACCTGTTCTGAAACGCCAATCGGTCACCAAATTAAACGCCGCAAGTGGACTTGGATCGGTCACTCTCTAAGAAGAGCTCCCAACCACATCCCAAGGCAAGCTCTGGAATGGACACCGCAAGGGAAGAGGAAACGTGGCCGGCCGAAGCACACATGGAGACGTTCAGTGGGAGAACTGAAGGCAATCGGGCTGACGTGGTCCGAGGCGAACACGTAGCTCACGACAGAACGCGATGGCGAAGCACTGTGGAAGCCCTCTGCCCCATCTAGGGGCCATAGGACATTAAGTCAAGTAAGTCAAACGTCCGGATGATCGACGCTGTATATGTGTGTATATGCCATGAATGAAGAAAAAATCTCTTAGTTCGAATTTAACTCATATTTCTTTGACATAAAGTGCCCACGTCATATTCTAGTACACTGCCGTGATTCTTAAAAAGGCAGTCATCTGACAATTTACCAATTTTGAGTTATATATTGTGCTGTGATCAGGAAAAAAAGACGCGTTGACCTATCTAACCCGTTTTTCTCTATCACATTTAGTTTTTGAGATAATTTTTCAATAAAAGGCAGTCAAGTGCATTCTTACCAGTGCCGAATTCATTAAAACGCAGTCATCTGACATTCATCCTTAAAAAAGCAGTTAAAGTCCTTTGACTGCGTAATATATGGGAAATATTTTAGGCAAAACTTATTTAAAAGGCAGTTTTGTACCAAACTGCTCTTGCAAAACTTGCCTGACTTGATAATTATAGTTCATAGAATTTACTTTACAATAATTCATTAAAAAGCAGCTTTTGAGTAAAAATTCTTTAAAAGGCAGTCATGTGACGTTAGCTGCCTTCTTAATAATTATTTGATTGATATTACTTACTTCTATACTTCAAAAAAGGAATGTACGTCACAATTTTTTTTTATTAATTACAATTTTTTGACATCCATCGGATACTAAAACGCAGTTTTCTCGCAATAATTATTTTAAAGGCAGTCATGTTTTACCGCGCCCCTATAATAATTTTTGCGTGGATTTTTTAAAGTTTGTTTCACCGACAGATGCGAGCCGCAGCGGACGTTTGAGGCAGGGCCTGCGTTCGTTCGCGCCAAAATCACGTGAGCGTGCCAATATTCAAAGTACGTAATAGACCGGGAGATGCTGACACAAAATTTTAAGGTATTTGTACCAAGTATGGCGACCCTTCATTTTACGTAATCAGAAAAGGAAAATGATGGTCATAGCGCTAATACTGGCAGCCCAAATGCGTGGGCGTTAGTTAGTCAGTTATACTGGGCGTTTTCCGCAAGTCGACATCCATTGTGCCTATTTTGCGTGAAACGGCGGTGTGGCGCTACTCTAACCACCCCAGCTCGTCTAGAAAGTTGCTGAGTACCTTGGTGTTGTTGACTGCGTCCCGTAGTGTGTCTGGAGAACCTAGGTGCTTTATTCTGTATACTTCTACCTGCTTGCAGTCCAACAGTATATGTTTAGTCGATTCTTCTGCCTCCATGTACGCTCTGCACATGGGGCTGTCTGTGATACCTAAGTTATAGAAGTGTCTGTTCAAGGTGTTATGTCCTCTTATTATTCCCACTATCTTGCGCAGTTGGTTTCTATGTGTCCTTAGTAGTGCGGTTGTGAGTTTGTAGTCACGTTTCGACAGAATCTCTTTGCTCTGTCTGCATGTGTCTGTCTCCTCCCAGTATCTTTAATGTAGTTCTTTAGTGTGTTGGTCCAGTTGATTGTATATGTAGCTTTGGGGCAGGGGCAAGATTGGCTCCGGTCCGTATGCCGTTGTTTCTGAGCCTTTCCTGGCCAGTTCATCCGCTGCATCGTTCCTCTTGAGCCACTGTGCCTCTTGATCCATTGTATAGTAACTTTGTTTTTATCTGCGCACACCTCTGTGAGGTTTTGGTGGCTTTCGTATATCAAGCTAGATGTGATGTTATCACTGCTCAGTGCTTGTAGTACCGATTTACTGTCTGAGAGTATCCATATGTTAGTGTTTTCGACTTGTCGTCTCTTTATGGCATTGCAGGCTTCAATTATCCCTACGCATTCAGCCTGGAATACCGTGTTTTGTACACCCAGTGGTTTGGATATGTGTATGTTTAAATCCTCTGAGTTCCCGTATTTGTTTTTGAACCATGTGTAAAGATTCTAAGGTCTGTTTGGTTTAGCCCCTCTTTTAAATCTTCCGTCAGTGTTATGCCGTAGTCTTTCCTAAAGACTGCAGTTTTTGGTATTTTGTCGATTGATGCCTCCATCATAGGTAGGATTGTGATCAGTTTGTTATGGATCTTCGTGTGCGGTATGTCTAGTTTCGTCCATAGGTTGAGGCGTTTTAGGCGTATTGCCGTCGCAGCCGCCCACTTATTATTTCATCGACTATCGGAAAATACAAGAATTTTTGAGTAACAAATTGTTCGATTTTCGTAATTTATCCGACACGTGCGATTAACGCTCACGCATTTTGGCCGCCAGTACCAGCGCTATCACCATCATTTTCCTTTTCTTCATTACGTAATTAGACCCCTGAAGGGTCACCACCATACTTGGTACAAATACCTTAAAAATTTGTGTCAGCATCTCCGGGTCTAATACGTACCTTGAATATTGGCACGCTCACGTGATTTTGGCGCGAACGAACGCAGGCCCTGATATAAGAAATATACAGTGCCTTTTCCATGATTTTATATTTTGTAATATGCCATTTTAATAAATGATAATATGAGTGTTTTATTTAATTCCAATTCACTTGACTGTTGTTATCGAAGTTTAAGAAAAAATATTTTATAGAAGAAAATTACTTAAAAAGCAGTGAATTGCATTTGAGCATTTAAGACTGCTTTGTAGTGAATTACTCAGTGGATATAATTTTGCTACCGTTTGCTTTAAAGAAGTAGTTTGGTGGAATAATTTATTTAAAGGCAGTAACTGGACTTTCACTTCTTTGTAAATAATTAAACGAAAAGGATTTATAGACAAGAAACTTTACAAAAAGGCCGCTAACTGAAAACACTGCCTTTTAAAGAATTACGAGCATACAATTGAAAGGAATTTTAATTTTCAATGATAAATTTGTTAGTAATAATTCAGTAAAAGGCAGCTTCGGGACTTTAGCTGCCTTTTAGTGAATTATTATAGGTTGTAAATAAACTCCCAAAATGCATACCACAATTATTTTTTGATATAATATAAAGGAATATGTAAAAATATAATAAATAACAATGAAAAAAGATAGAACAGGCACCTTTTTAATACCTAAAATCATCATTGCGTCATATATTCTTACACAGCCTGATTAAAGTAAAAATATCCAATTGAAGACTGCTTTTGCGTTTTTCTCAAAAGTAAGTGATGTCAGAAGACTGCCTTTTTAAAAATCACGGCAGTACAGCGTCGAGCACTCGGACGTTTACCTTACAGATAGATAAAGAGGTAAAGTTTGTGAGTGTGCAGCTTTGTGGAGTATTATTGACCCCTACATACAGGGGGTAAATATTAGGCCTCCCCCAAGGACTTCCAAACTGCGACTAGTCTTGCGCTGCAGCAGCGGATTCATGAGGTCGTAAGGAGTAAAACATGTTATATGAATAAGTAATACTACTTAGGTCTAAATATGTTTTTTTCATGCATCACATTTTTAAAATCTGCCTCAGGGCGAGCTGGCAACGTTCGTTATTTTTATCTCTTTTAAGTAGAGAACTAGAGAATAATGCCGAACAGAGCTTTTATGGCTTAGGTATTTTTTTAACATGGTTAGTAAACCGCTTACAAAATTAATTAGAGCAAGAAAATATAAATATTTCCTTGTTATAATTAATTTTATAAATTTAGCATCTTGATCTCAAAAATAATAATTAATTTATTGCGTTATCGTTATCATGTTGTACAACAGGGGGTCGTAATTGAAACAATTGTTCAGAACATGAACCCTGCTCGGAGGGCACAGCAAAATTATACTTAAACACTAAACAGTTAGTTTAAATATTAAATGGAATTAGCATTTTTAAATTGATAAAGATACATAATAAATATAACAACGACACTGAAATCAAATGCAACAAACAATAGTACATTACTTACCTAGGGCGGTTAAACAAAGAATGCCTCAGATCGCAGGTATTTGACGCCCGAGCCGAAGGCAAGGGCGATAAATATGCGCTCTGAGGCTTTCTTTATTACCGCCCGTGGTGAGTACAAAATTTTACGTCTCTATCTGGCCAGGAAGTGGGGTTTTCCGCACGCATAGCGTGCGGTAATTCCTACTTTATGGCCAGGTATGACGTACATTCTTTAAATTTTAAATACTTAAGTACAAATTAGTACATCAACAATCCATACATATCTCAACTATACATATTTCACGCGAATATCATACTTGTGCATAAGTATACACAATGACACTACTAATTTATTATAGCGCATGTAAAAATACACATTTTTCCAACGCCAACGGTAATATAGACATTAAGGCTCCCAGAATACCGCTGCTCGCCCTCGCCGAGAACCTTTCGTTTATGGTTAAGGTACCGTTTATTGCTAAATACAGCAATAAATACCCAACGAGAATGCGGTTAGCGATCGTTATCCAACGAGCGTGACACCGTGTGTACCCCCGTGTTCCTATTCGCCCCGTGTAGGTATGTAGATATAAACCCCGTATGTGTATTCACTGGTATCTGTAATTGAAATCGATTTACATTTTTCTCGCTGAGGGCGTTAAATGAGTCGCAGGTAATTTGTTTGCCGTTTCGAGAGTTTTATTGCTGTTGGGCCGGAAACATTGGTAAACTCAAACATGCTGTAGTTGATTAAATAATAAATATCGATTTTAAAAAAACAGCACAGTTGGAAATGTTATATTTATCGGTAGCTTTCCGGTGAACGAAAACATCGTTAGGAAACCGGTTTATTAGGTAAATCTGACCCCGGGCTCGTTTCAACCGAGAAAATGGATTATGGTGATTTTTAGTATATTAAGCGAGTGTTGATACTTCAAAAACGTACTTTGCGACTACTGGCTGCAGTTAAACACAGACATTCATGTAAAACACTTTTTGTAAATAACGGTTGTCGACCCTTTGCAAATTATCCAATGTTCAAGCTTGTTGAGGTCCAGGGCAAATAACTCCGATCAACAGGGAGACTGAGAACTCTTTCATGTAGGAATCCTAGAGTGATAGGCCCAACCTATTACGAACGACTACCCGCCAAATTGCGGACTGAGTCATGTGACGAAACATTTGAACGTCAACTGAGATTCTTTTTATTGAAAAATCTATTATATTCTGTGAAAGAATATACGAGTATGGACACAAATATAATATTTTATGATCCTATTTATTAATATTTTGAGCAGCCCAACTGGGGAACTACCTCCACCTTACAGAAGACACTGCTTTGTAGTGTTGCAATATTATTGCATGCTATTATTATTATGTATGTCTTTCCCGCTCACGGGACAATGATGTCCCGGACCTTTGGGAGGCGTGCGTGGGGCTAGGTACCTACAAAGTACCAACTGAGCCAACACGTAGAGGCCCTTTTGACAATTTAATGAAATGCAAGGAGTACACCGAGCGGATGCTGTCCCTGCCCGTGTCATGGGACGCATACAGAGACAGCACCCGCTGGGGTGTATAGGGACTATTGCTGTTGATGGAATCTAAAGAAAATTTGGTTATTGGGTGAAAATGATGGACTAGTGGCTGGGCTATTGGGTGAAACATCGGACGCCTGCCTAATTATTATTATTATTATATTTATTTATTTCAGACTATTAGTCCATAGGGTTAGGTAATACAATAACTTATATATCTATTGTTAGTACTACAATTAATGAGACACAACAAAACATTACACAACATCAAAACATTTACATTAAAACTTTCGCGGCTGTACGGCCACAGGTGTGTGTAGTTGCACGTACCTGTCTACCAGAGGCGAGTCCCACCGCTGAGCCAACGTACTTAGGATAATGTTAGTGCTGCCACGGCTGCGGGTGAGGAGTGACGCGCATCGCTTCCTCATGGTGGCAAAAAATCAGTCTGTTTGCGCCTCGGCAAACATAGCTGAGGCGCTACAATACCGCGGCAACCCAAACAGCATCCTAAAAGCATCATTATACTGGACGCGCAGGGCACCGTACGCCCGCTGCGTAAAGTTAGCCCACAGGCCGCACGTATAGAAAGTTTGCTATGAAGCATGTGGTGTTGTGTTCCTGGTGGTGAGTAAGGTCGCCAGAGCTCCTTAGGATGCGCTGTGTTGGTTGGGAGTGAAGGACCTGCATGTCTCTATCTGTGCCAACACAGCGAATCCTCAGAAGAATCACAACGCGCTTGTGATTCTTCTGGAGTCACAAGTGTCCATAGGCTACGGTACCTGCTTAACATCAGGCAGGCCGTAAGCTTGTTTGCCACCGTCTTTGTATAAAAAAAAATCCTAATGGATGATCAATGTTTTTTGACATTTGTAAAAAAAAATATAGTTATTGGTTTTTTTTTTCCTATTATTTTGGTATAGGTACTCGGTAATCTGACAATCTTTTATGTGATATAAACTTAGGCGTAGGTATATATTTTAATATGGACATCAATTAGTTAGGTATGATTTTATTTAAATGTTTTATATAAGTAGACATTTCATTGTAATTAATACCTATTCTATTTGACGATCACGATATAAATTCATATAGATTAAGCTCACTTTAATTTATACTGTAATCTTGAATTATGAAATAAAAAATCTAAATCTATATAATTGTGTGATTTTTTAGTAAACACAACTATAATAATATTTTTTGTACTCGTCGATTAAAATCTGTGTATTAAGATTTCATAGAGAATACTGCAACGTCACTCTTTTCATAGTTGTAGTCCATGTTACTTACTGTCGAAACAATCGAAATAACTGTTTCGATACGCTTCAGACAACCGAAAAAAATTTGAAAATAGAACTAAAATAAATTCGACCAATCACGTGGCTGCTTTACCGAACTGTAATGAATTGGACCAATAGAATCGCTTTGATTATTGAGTTTACTCGTTGATGTCGTACGCTCGTTGATGTCTTTTAAGATATCAACGAGCGTACGAGCGATAGGCTGCACTTCGTTTCAACAGTATCGAGTTTGTTTAAGTAGTTCTGTTGACTCGTAGAAAATTAATTTTAATGAACTCTTACAAAAAGAATTGTATACAATAGTGTTATAATCAAGCTTTTTAATCTCGTACCATACTTAGGCCACTCAGCAAGCTTCATGGCCTAAACACGGTACTCGACTAAAAAGCTCTCTATTATAACACGATTGTGAAAAATACTATTTACAAAGAGGTTCGCAACTGTAATAATATTTTTACAAACAGGAAGTTTAGCTAAGTAACAAGTTCCGTAAACAATTTGCTAGTTTGATGACTTTGATGTTGTTTATCAATAACACAGGTAAGGGGGAATCTACTGTAAACAGTCCCGCCACAAATATTTGTGCCTGTTCAGTTGGAAATCGATACAATAATTATAAGATAGCCCTAACACCTACGTCTGGTTACAATTTGAGGTGATATTAATCATACACGCTGTATATTATAACTGATTCACTTATATGTGCGTAATAGTATTAAACGAAACTTTAGCTAGGCGTGTTTCATTCCACATCGAGTTAAGACTCTTATTATAAAACCTCAGTTTTATTCCTGTAAAATTACGATCTTACAATTTTGCTGTTTCTATTCAAGGGGCTAATAGGAACGTATAGTTAACCGTGTCGAATTTTACGGTGTAATTACGAGTATTGTGCCCAGCGGGGTGAAACTGATGCCAGCACGATTGTTACAAGACGCATAAGATGGTTTATGGAGACTTAGCTACAGCTAATATACAACTGCTTCGTTGTATTGTTAGCGATGTTTTAATAGGGTTTCAGAACTAACAGGAAACCATGTAAGGAACTAGTAAACATGTATAGCGAATTGTATTATGTACTCGTACGCGGCACCGCGTTTTAATATATACGGTAAAGATATTCAATCAATTCAATTCTTTATTTGTTTCGGACTAGGTAATGTCCATAAGTTGTTAGTATACAATCACGAATTATGACTAAGGTTAGTATTACAAATTAATTTAATCCTATAATCCTAATGGAGTTAGATGCTCCATCCCCTAGCATAGGGTCCTGCACAATGTAGGGTGTTCCAGTGCCTAGGTAATGGAGCATCCAGCCTCGCAGCCAGCGTCCTCAGGATACTGTTACCGCTGCCACACATCCGCCGCATTAGTGATGCCGTCCTGCTGCGTATTATTGCGTAAAAGTCATATGTACGTTCTGCCGCAAACATTCCGATATGTTAGAGGAGACAGAATTGAGGGATGTAACGAGAAGAATGGAAGAATGTGATGTGGGAACGCTGCCGATTAGGGAATGGGGCTGAATGAAAGCGACGAGCGATCGACTGCCCGCCTGTTTCCGGCCAGGCGTCCCTTCACAACATCAAGGTAAACGTCCTCGACGTTGGACTAGTGTATGCCATGGGTACTTTATGTCAAACTGCCATCGCATAAATTCGAATGAAGAAAAATCTTCGTAGTTCGAATTTAACCCATATTGCTTACACATAAAGTGCCCATGTCAGACACTAGTGCAACATCGAGAACAAGGCCGTTTTTGTGAGAAGGTGTGTCAATTGTAAATTATTAAGATGCTTGGAAAACATAAATTTTATTTAACGTACCTACTAGATTATACTGCATATCAAATAATATTTAATTTTAAACTATATACACCTATAGAGACCTACAGATCTGTAGCCGATCAAAAAAAAACAAGAGTAATTTGTCGTGAGTCAATATTTACAACAGTCAGCATCAAAAGTAGCTACGCAAACGAAGACGTCAAAAGTCCTCATTAAAAGGGAATAAAAACTTTTCGTCATCAATTGCGTAGCTACTTTTGATGCTGACTGTACATTAAGTTATGATTTCAATTCAACACAAAATTATGATCAGTCCATGCCAAAAAGTAGCCGTTATAGTCATTAAGGATTACTTACATCTAGACACTGTAATTTTGTCTCCTATACCAGAAATTGGCTGTTAAAATCAAACGCTCTCACTTCCCTTGATGGCAACAGACGTCAACGTCACATTGTATCTTATTCCATATCCACTCTCCCAATTGATATTCTCTTCTCTCCGCTGTCTAAAATACTCTGCCCAAGCCCACCAATTCGACCGCATACAAATGAATACCAAATTTAATATAATTGCATTCACAACAATCAAGATATTCAATTCAGGTAAAGCAAAGAGTAAGGCATGATAAAAGAAAGGCACGAACATAAATAAGCTTGAGATACAAAATATATTAGTAGCCTTTACAATTTTTATTCCTGATTCTGTTGCTTTATGTTTAAAAATTAACTTACAAATAATTATGAAATAGATGATAACGTTTACTACAATAACTGTTAAAGACAAACCCAATTCTATAGGAGTCAATATAGAGCTGACAAAGATTATAACAGATATAGACAATGGTATACCCCAAGCGAAGATAAAAGCTTTTAGGTAATGCCTATCCCAATATACTATGCCATGAAACGTTACTTTATCTGTATAAAATACCATGCATGATAAACATAACCAGATAATTAAAGATAATCTAGGAAAGTCTAGAAAATACACCATTTTATTATAATACTCGTCGTTCCTGTAGATTTGAAAAATGATTGTAAATGTTAATAGTAGCAGATTGCTTACAATAACATTTATGAGAGCGAAGTGTTTGAAGCTGCGCCATGTTGGTATAACGAACCAAGTTGTCAGCGCAAGCGCAACTATTACGAGTGACGCTGCTAAAGTCAACAGCCATAGTACACTAACTAAATGATTTTGATCTGTTGCTAATAGCTTCATGAGCATATTAGCGTTTGTTGTATTAGTATTAGAATAAATTGGAATGTCAGGTGCAGTACTGTACTCGTATTTTGCCGGAGTGTTAGAAGTTTTGTAAGAGTATACTGTGCTTAGATCTTCGTAGTCACCGCTGGCGACGCCAGTGTCTTCGTCGTCGGCCATTGTTTGTACTGAAACAGGAAAAATCTGACATGTCGAGTTTACCCTAAAAATATGTAAGCACCGAAATATACACAACAGTGACCGAATTCAGTATGTGTGAAGTGCTATGTAATCTTAATGTTACGTAAATATTTATCGTATTAATGATATCTTAATTATGTATTAATGTCACCGTTACATTGTGAATACCGTCAGTTTATAATCTTACTCCCGATATTATAATCTCTCGAAAAATTGTGAACTGTCAAACCCGTTCACAATTTAACGCATTACTTTTCGTTAGTTTATAAGCTATCAATGTCGAATCGTCAAATTGGGAACTGAGATCAAATCGGCATACGGAACATAACATACTCGGTTAACAGAAAGTGACTTGTATGTTTTATAGGAGCAGTTTATTGGTGTGTGTTGTTAATAAAAGCAAAAATACTTACTCTGAATTGTAAAAGAAAAATTAAAAAAAATTATATTGAGTATTTTTCACGCTCTCTGGTTAACGGATAACTTTATACTGAATTTAAAATAAAATAAATGATCGTTGTTTAATACGCTTGTAACACAATATTAATTAACAGTTAAACATTAATTAATATTGAGATTACTTTATCAGTAACTCATGAAAACAATGTAATTATTTTTGCAAATTCTCTGTTTATTGAGAAATCTCAATTAACTTTGCCCTGATTTTAATAATTACGTACAATGATAAAGATTCAATCAAACCTTTATCGATTATATAAATAAGTAAGTGAACACTACTCCACTCCATTGGAATCTATGACGAAAATAATCGAGTAGGTAAGTATTGCATATTAAAGTTAATATTGACTTGACTTTGAATCCTGGGTGACTATGATCATTACTCATTGGGTCATTGTCAGTCACAAAAACAAAAATCATCTTTCCGGTGGTCAATAGTTAAGGGCTTACGCTGACATATAATATGTTTTTATTATATAGAATTATAGAAGGGGCAACGGCGTTTATGCGGATTCAGAGTTCAACCAAAAATTAGGCTTTATAGCCCTTTAACTTTGGCAATGTCCACCGAAAAGACGCGAACCTAAATCTGACAATGACCCCATTACGTTTTAAAGGAATATCATCAAAGGGCTTCAGGTATATTTATTACTAGCTGTTGCCCGCGACTTCGTCCGCGTAGAACTTTTTATCGTCTTAGAAAATGATTTCTCTCAATACAAAATTTGAACCCTCTTTTAGGGGATAATTAAAAAAAAAGTTGATGTTCATTTTCTAGTTTGTGAACAAACAGTCTAAAACCAAAGTTAAAAATCTCATACTTTAAAAATGCCTTGAAATACTCAAACTTTGAACCAATTTTAACACTCTTAGGGGATGAATTTGGAAAAACTCTGAAATCAGTTTTGTAGTCTTTTAACGTACAGAATAAGACCGAAGTTAAAAATCTCTTACTCACACTTTAAAATTTTATTGCTCGCCATTTAAAATTTGAACCCCCTTTTAAACCCCCTTAGAGGTTGAATTTTTCTAATCGCTGAAAGAACTTTTTTCGTAAACTTTTAAGTCTCTAGCTCAAAAAAAGTGTTGCCCATACAAAGCTTTCTTAACCCCCTTAGGGGTGGAATTTTCTAAAACTCTGAAAGTACTTTATTATTAATTTTAATAAGTAACATTTTGAATAGTTTTAAGTCTAGTAAAAAAAAAAGTTTTTCCCACACAACACTGGCTACCCTTCTTAAGGATCTTAAGGATCCCCTTAGGGATGGAGTTTTCTAAAACGCTGAAAGTTCTTTTTTAGTATTCTAATAAGTAATCTTTTTGCAAAATTTTAAGTCTAACTCAAAAAAAAGTGTTGCCCATGCTGTAATGCTATATTTATTAAATAACACCACGATTCTTGTTTCATTTGTTTATTTAATACCAAGGTACATTTACACCAAGAGCCTCACACTGACTGACCACAGATAACATATGTCATACTCAATTGGGTTACCACACTCTTCCCCCCTTAAGACTATGCAAAACAAAGGTTTCACTCATAACAATTGAGAACATTTTATCAATTGGTTGGAGTGTCTCTTAGTGACGCTACCATCTAATTCTACTAAATAACTTACCCCTGGCGTTAATACATCCACTACGTTTCCTAGAGTCCATTTTTTTTGTTTTTTTCTGTAATCACGTATCATGACCTTTTCCCCCACGCAAAAATTTATAGTTCTATTCCCCGTGCTATTGCATTCCATTGACTCCCGGTATTTAATTAAATTATCACCTACATGTCTTGGTCTCATTAAAGAAAATCTGGTTCTTAATTCCCTTCCGAAAACCAGCTTGGATGGACTAACGCCAGTAGTTTTATTTACGCTATTTCTGTAATCAAATAAAAATAGGTTGACAGCATAATCTAACGTTTTACCACTTTCTACAATTTTAGTAACATGGTTTTTAAACGTTTGGACAAAACGCTCTGCCGCTCCATTCGTAGCCGGATGGTACGGTGGAGAGAAGCTCTGTCGTACTCCGGTTAGTTCGCAAAACTCACTAAATTCTTTACTGGTCCAGGTGGGGCCATTGTCCGTTACCAACTGGGTGGGATACCCAAACCTTACATACAAACTTTTGAACATATTTATTGTTTTAGTAGCCGTTATATTTGGCATGGCGAAGGCTTCTACCCACTTTGAGTAACTATCAACTACAATAAGGAACATTTTTCCATAAAATGGGCCCAAAAAATCTGCATGAAGCCTTTGCCATACTTTATGTGCTTGTGGCCAAGTTGTTAACGGTACTTTTTCCGGATCGTTCCGGTTCTGCAGACATATTAAACAAGATTTAGTAACGTTGCTGATGCTATTATCGATGGCTGGCCACCAAAAGTAAGACCGGGCAACTTGTTTCATGTAATTTGTCCCAAAGTGACTCAAGTGCAACTCATTTAGAACTAAATTTTGTAAGCTGTCTGGAATCACAACTCTTTGTCCCCATAATAAGCAATCCTGATCAATTGTTAATTCATCTTTCCTGTTATAATATGGTATAAGCTCATCTTTTAAATTACTTTTGTCCGGCCACCCATCCACACTATATCTCATTACTGTAGCTAGAGTAACATTTTTCTTAGTTTCGGTTTGTATTGATTTCCAGCTTAAGTTTTCAAAGTTTGACAAGGATATGTAATTTAATGTACTATACTCGCAATCTTCCAACAAAAGGCTATCCTTGAACTTTTCATCAGAATCAGAAATTAGTTCAGTCGCATTTCGCGACAGATAATCAGCTGGGTTCATATTACTATTTATATGTTTAATATGGAAATTATAGGCCATTAAGAATATGGCCCAGTGCTGCAGGCGCTTACAAGCCATTTTTGGGATTGCTTTCTTCGGCCCAAGTATTCTTACCAATGCTTCATTATCTGTCTCGAGTTGAAATTGTGTGCCAAATAAATACATATAAAATTTTGTTATACCGAAGATTATAGCATAGGCCTCCTTTTCGATTGTTGGGTATTTATACTGAACATCATTTAGCTTTTTACTCCCATAGGCTATTGGTTTAACAATACCATCTTTGCCACGTACTGACAACACTGCTGCCACACCAGTATCCGATGCATCGCAGGATAGTATCACCGGTAAGGTGTTGTCAAAGTGTGCCAGTGTTTCAGTATTTGCCAAAGCTTTTTTTATTTCTACAAAAGCATTTTCACACTCATTGTTCCATACAAGAATGTTATTGTTTAAGCATTTGTACAATGGTACCAAAGTGGTAGCCATGTTTTTCAAAAATCTGTTATAGTAATTAATTTTACCGAGGAATGACCTTAACATTTTTATATTTTCTGGTCTGGGAGCATTTAACAATGGCTTTATGTTTTCTTCTACTACCCTAATACCATCCTTACTAACACAATATCCAAACACAACAAGCTCAGTAACAAAAAATTTACACTTATTGATTTTAAGTTTTAGCTCCCATTGTGTAAATCTTTCCAGAACCATCCTTAACCTATGGTATGTTTCATCTAGTGTACGTCCACAAATGTACACATTATCAATATAAGCAATGACCCCCTCAATACCTGCCAAGCGTTGTGACATGAGTCGCTGGAATGACCCAGGGCCAGTACTGATTCCATATGGAAGAAATAAATATTTAAAAATACCTTTTTCTGTCACTACTGTGGTTAACTCCTGCGACTCACGGCTCAGTGGTGCTTGTAGGTAGGCCTCCTTTAGGTCCAGCTCACAGAAGAAGGAGTTTCCTTGAAATTTCGAAATAATGTCATTAACAGTTGGTAGCGGGAAATGATCTATTTCTAGGCTTTGATTCAATGTAGTTTTGTAGTCGCCACACAACCTGACTGAGCCATCTTTTTTTAAAACTGGTACCACTGTGCCCCAATTGCTATACTGTACTGGCTCAATACGTCCGGCTTTTAGTAACCTGTCTATTTCATCATCAACTTTTGATTTTATAGCATATGGGACATTCCTTGCTGGTAAGAATTTGGGTTTACTATCAGGCTTCAGTTGTAATGCAATTTCAGCTCCCTTGCAATTTCCCCACCCTGGTTCGAATATGACAGGAAAATCCTCTACAATCTGTTTTACATAACATTCTGTTAATTTGACACTATTTACTTGTTGCTCAATTTTTGGAGGCCAAAGTTTTAGGTGAAATAATAAGTCTTTGCCCATAATACGTGGATGACTATCAGGCATTACATAAATTTTCATTCCTTTACATTTAATTGATCCAAAAGATACTGTCAAATCTTTTATTACTCCACAAGGTTCGGAGATAGACTGATTGAAACTTATCATTTTGACACTAGTTGGATGTAACTCACAAGTGGGTAAATATTTGCTTCTATCTGATATTGTAATCACCGTTACCTCAGAACCTGTGTCCATCTCAAATTTTAATAGTTGGTCATTAATACTCACATCTAAATACAGAGGTTGAACTTTATTATTGTTTGTTTGCAAGTGTAAAACACTGCAAGGTTCCTCCTGCACAAATTGTTCTTTGAGATCCATCGTCTTCATTTCTTGAACTATGTTTTGTTCACCCCCCTCTTGCACATGATTTACTGTACGAGGTTGTCCAAATCTCTTAAGACATGTCTTGAAAATATGTCCCTGCGCCCCACATTCGCTACAAAACTTATTCTTCAATATACACTGGTCCCTTCTATGGCCCGTTTTGCCACAGCAAAAACACTTGTTATTGCTTCTAGCTGGAGGCATTCCCTGCTTCTGTACTTTAAACACCTCAACCGGGTTTCCCCTTTGTTTACATACTTGAAATGCCATCTCTGCTGTTTCCGCTGTCTTCTGAATATTTTGAAAAGAAGTATCTCCCACTTTTAGTAGTTCATAACGGATTGTCTCATTAATCACTCCATTAAGAAGCCGTTCCTTGAGTTCTTCCTCTAGGTTAGTGAACTCACAGTCCTTTCCCAAGCCTCTCAGCGCTAACAAATATTCTTTAATGGGTTCGCCGGTCTGTTGCTTCCTATCTTTGAACTGAGCTCTTAGAATACTAATATTTTTCTTGGGATGGAAGTAATCCTGCAATTTAGCTACGACTTCGGTATACGTGAGTGATGCTGGAGTTTTAGGAGCACATAAATGTGTTAATTTTTCATATGTCGGTGGATTTAATTTTGTAATTAAAAGTGGAAGTTTTTTGTCCTCTGGAATGTCATTTATTAGTATGTAGCAGTCAAATTGTTGCAGATAGCTGTTAAAATTGCCTCCCGCAAAATTTTCTAACGAGGCTAGACCCGCCATGTTAGCTTGTTTCGGCTTACTGACACTTCGGTTTCGGTCTTCGGTTTTGATGTGATTACGGAGAAATACTCTTATTTCGTCCAAAGTACACTGATGCGGCAATAGTATTCCCAAACTCGTACTTATTTCTACTAATTGTTGTTTACTCTTTTCATTTATCCATCCGGTTTTTCCCTCTTGAATTAGTTGTGAAATTTTTTCGTCCATAACCTCAAAGTTGCATTGTCAAATGCACGTAATGTATAGTCAACACACCCCTCGACTGTTTTGCACTGCACACGTGTTTTCACTCGTCTCGTCGCCAATGTTGTATTGCTATATTTATTAAATAACACCACGATTCTTGTTTCATTTGTTTATTTAATACCAAGGTACATTTACACCAAGAGCCTCACACTGACTGACCACAGATAACATATGTCATACTCAATTGGGTTACCACACAAAGCTTGCTCTCCTTTTTAACCCTATTAGGGGTGGAATTTTCTAAAACGATTTGTGTTCTTTTTTTGTATTTTAATAAGTAATCTTTCTACAAAGTTTCAAGTCTCTAACTCAAAAACATAAACTTTCCCTGATAAAAACTTTGCACCCCTTTTTATCCCCCTTAGGGATAGATTTTTTCAAAACGCTGAAAGTCTTTTTTTTTGTATTTTTATAAGTAATCTTTCTACAAAGTTTTAAGTGTCTAGCTCAGAAAAAGTGTTCCCCATACAAACCTTGCACCCTTTTTTAACCCCCTTAGGGAATGATTTTTGTAAAACGCCGAATGTAGTATTTTTCATGTTCTAATAAGTAATTTTTCGTCAAAATTTTAAGTCTCTATTAAAAAAAATATGTTTTTCCCATACAAACTTTGCACCCTATTTTACCCCCTTAGGGGTGAAATTTTCCAAAACGCTGAAAGTACTTTCTTTGTATTTAAATAATCTTTCTACAAAGTTTTAGGACTCTAGCTAAAAAAAATTGTTTCCCACATACAAACTTTGCACCCCTATTTTTAGGGGTAGAATTTTCTAAAACGCTGAAAGTACTTAATTTGTATTCTGATGACTAATCTTTCTACAAAGTTTTAAGTCTCTATTCAAAAAAAATATTGTTTCCCCCATACAACTTTTGCACCCCTATTTTACCCCCTTAGGGGTAGATTTTTTTAAAACACTGAATCTAGGTACTTTATTTGTATTCTAATGAATAATTTCTCTACAAAGTTTTAAGTCTCTATTTAAAAAAAAGTAGTTTTTCCCATACAAACTTTGCACTCTATTTTACCCCTTTAGGGGTAGAATTTTCTAAAACCCTGAAAGTTCTTTATTTGTATTCTAATGACTGATCTTTCTACAAAGTTTTAAGTCTCTATTTAAAAAAAAAATGTTTCCCCCATACAAACCTTGCACCCCTATTTTACCCCCGTAGAGGTGGAATTTTCCAAAACGCTGAAAGTGTTTCATTTGTATTCTAATAACTAATTTTTCTACAAAGTTTAAGTCTATAGCTCAAAAAAAAAAAGGTTCTCCCATACAAACTTTGCACCCCCATTTTACCCCCTTAGGGGTAGAATTTTCAAAAATCCCTTTTTATCCCTAGCCCACGTTATAAAAGCAACATACTGTGCAAAAATCAACTCTCTAAGATTAGTAGTGAGTGAGTGATTGAGTGAATAAGTCAGTCAGGACATAGGCATTTATTATGTACTAGCTGTTGCCCGCGACTTCGTCCGCGTAGAACTTATACTTAGAAAATATAATGCAAACAAACTTCTACTTACCATCTTAAGGGATGATTTCCGAGGCAAAAACTATTCTATATCCTTCGAAGGATCTCAAATTATCTCTATACCAAATTTTATCTAGGTACATGGATTTTATCCAAACTTTCACCCCCTATTTCATACCCTTAGAGAATGATTTTCGGGATAAAAACTATCTAATGTCATTCTTAGGGACTCAAACGACCTTTATACCAAATTTCATCTAAACAGGATTCATCCAAATTTTCACCCCCATTTCACCCCCTTAGGGAGTGATTTCCGGAATTAAAACTATCCTTTATCCTTTCCCAGGACTCAAGCTATCTCTTTACCAAATTGTATCAAAATGGGTTCCATCCGAATTTTTACCCCTAATTTCACCCCCTTAGGGGAAGATTTTTGGGGTAAAAACTATCCCATGTCCTTTCCCAGGACTTAACCTATATCTACACCAAATTTCATCAAAATAGATTACATCCAAATTCCCCCCCCCCCCTTTCACCCCCTTAGGGGATGATTTCCGGGATAAAACCTATTATATGTCCTTCCCCGGGACTCAAACTATTTATATAGGTACCAAATTTCATCTAAATCGGTGCAGCGGTTTAAGTAGCTCCATACAAATTTCCACCCCCAATTTCAGCCCCTCAGATATAAAAACTACCCTTTATCCTTCCCCGGGGCTCAAACTATCTGTACACCAAATTTCATCTAAATCGGTTCAGCGGTTTAGGCGTGAAGAGGTAACAGACAGACAGACACACTTTCGCATTTATAATATTAATATGGAAGTATGGATTATTAGTATGGATAGTATGGGTTCTTTCCGCTTGTCTTCCAAATAGAGGTGTAGCTGTAGACTCACTTCAAAAGAAAGAAGAAACGAAAAACTCATTCAAATATCTCAAAAATTTACAAAGCTACAACCGTTTTAATGTCGCTTGTTAGAGTGAGAAAACGATCAGGGACCGTGACGTCACGATCCTCGAGCGTCATAGTAAAAAACAATCGTTTCATTATAAAGGTGCGTTTTGCGGAAAAGAGACGCAACAAACCCCCTCTTAAAACTTTATACACTTATAACTTAGTGATTACCTATACGAGTATAGCCTCTTGCGTTGTTTTTTTCTCGAGATAATACAACATTATGATTATTTTGTTTAGTGTCTACATCCCTATTTTCGATAAGATAAGATAAAATAAGATTTTTTTATTGTCAGAACTGTGTACATTTAGTTGTTTTGGGTAAAATAAAGTCCAACAGCTTGCCCATTTCGGACGTACAATATTAAACTTAAAGCTAGTCAAATATACTAAAACAATAACAACAACAGTATTTCCAAATAATTTAACCATATTCACACATAAAATATTAATTTAGATCTATCCGACATCCGTATTTTCTTTTAAACCACGAACTTCGGAATTCGAAAATATTCGGGTATCTCTATCTCTATCGCACTAACAAATGACAGGAATGCAGATATACGAACTTCGAGTTTCGGTTTTTCGTGGTTTGGCTGAATACGCAAAGAGCGCGCGCGCGTGCCATTCAAAAAAACCAAGTTTATATTGTTCGAATTTGTTGTTACATTTGTACAAATTACGCCTTAATTCGACATTTGCGCATATAAGTTCGCATATCAAAATCGATTAATTTTATATTTGCTTTTGGTACCTATGTGTCTCGTCAATGTATATCGTAGACGGGATTAAAATTATTAATAGGCGAAAGAAAGGCAAAGAAATTCCGCCATTTTGTCCGTAGTATTTCTTATTAGTCTGTGATTTTGACGTTTCTTTTAGCTGACAGATGTGGCGGCGATATACTTTAAGAATAATAAATGAAAAATTAAATGAAGTCGTATATTACGGAAAATAAATTAATTGTCGCAGTCGGATAAAAACTATCCTAAGTTGCAGCTAGAATAATAATGTACCTATATAAAATGTTTCATATTTTTCCGTTCATGGGATGCTGAGAACATTCGAACCGCGCAAAGCTTAGTTTCAAACTGGCTGATTCTTTTTTTAATTTAGAGATTTATTATAAGTGGAGATAAATAGATAGAAGATAATGAAACTCCCATTCAAATATCTCAAAAAATTATGAAGCTACATCCGTTTTAATGTCGCTTGTTAGAGTGAGAAAACGATGAGGGACTGTGACGTCAATATACTCGAGCGTCATAGTAAAAAACAATCGTTTCATATGAAGGTGCGTTTTGCGGAAAAGGGACAGAACATACCCCCTCTTAAAACTTTGGACTCTTATAACTTAATCATTACCTATATAACCTCTTGCTTTGTTTTTTTCTCCATTTGACTATATTTATTTTAAATTCTTTTTCGAGAAAATACATTATGATTATTTACCATATTTTCGATTCCTGAGCTTATAACCACGAACTTCGGAATTCGAAAATATTCGGGTATCTCTATCTCTATCGCACTAACCATACTCGAGTGACAGGGATGCACATATATGAACATTGAGTATCGGTTTTCGTGGTAGCGCCGCGGGTACTTTGGCTGAATGCGCCGAGCGCGTGCCATTGTCATTCAAAAAAAACAAATTCGTGTTAATTATATTGTTCAAATTTGTTGATTTCATTTATTGAAATTACGACATAAAACGACATTTGCGCATATAAGTTCTCATATCAGAATCGAATATTTTTTTATGGTTTATATTTTAGCATTTGTCTCGTAAAGGTCTATCGTAGACGGGATTTAAATTATTAATAAGTGAAAGGCAAAGCAATTCCGCCATTTTGACGAAAATTTGACGGTTCTTATAGCTGACAGTTGGAGCAGAGTTTGATTTCAATAAAAATAAATGAAAAATTAAATGAAGTCGTATATTTCGGAAAATTAATTAACTGTCGCAGTCGGATAAAAACTATCCTAAGTTGCAGCTAGAATAATAATGTACCTATATAAAATGTTTCATATTTTTCCGTTCATGGGATGCTGAGAACATTCGAACCGCGCAAAGCTTAGTTTCAAACTGGCTGATTCTTTTTTTAATTTAGAGATTTATTATAAGTGGAGATTACTTATTAATGCTTTGCAATATAGTCTATCTCTATAGTGGGTAGGCCAGGTGGACTGATGACCTGGTAAAGGTCGCGGGAGTCCGCTGGGTGCGGGTGGCGCAGGATAGGCCATTGTGGCACTCTTTGGGGGAGGCCTTAGTTTCAGTGGACGTCTTTCGGCTGATATGATGATGATGATGATGATGATATGATATTGGCGGATCCTGGATTTTGTACCTAAATACTATGGTGGCGGATCTTTGTACTAAGTATAACGAATTTACTTATTGTGCCTAAGTAGTAACGATTGTATTTCATTGTTAAGTGGTAAATACGATAGCCTTACTGCTAATTGACACTGTAAAATAAACGTCGTAAACATCAACTTTTTCAACCAAAAGGCGATTTTTAGGGTTCCGTAGCCAAATGGCAAAAAACGGAACCCTTATAGATTCGTCACGTCCGTCCGTCTGTCTGTCCGTCCGTATGTCACAGCCACTTTTTTCCGAAACTATAAGAGCTATACTGTTGAAATTTAGTCAGTAGATGTATTCTGTGAACCGCATTAAGATTTTCACACAAAAATCGAAAAAAAAACATTAAGATTTAGGGGTCCCCATACTCAGAACTGAAACTCAAAAATATGTTTTTCATCAAACCCATACGTGTGGGGTATCTATGAATAGGTCTTCAAAAATGATATCGAGGTTTCAAATATATTTTTTTTTCTAAACTGAAGAGTTTGCGCGAGAGACACTTCCAAAGTGGTAAAATGTGTGTCCCCCCCCCCCTGTAACTTCTAAAATAAGAGAACGATAAAACTAAAAGAAACCGAAGGTTTTGTCTGTGCAATTGCGGACGAAGTTATCATGACGAACAATTACCGGAGGTATATCCTGAAGGACGGTACGGTCGACATTTGTCGGGCATGCCGCCGTCCCGGGGAGTCACTCAGGCATATTATCTCCGGTTGTGGTCATCTTGCTAACGGCGAGTATTTGCACAGACATAACCTTGTAGCCAGAATTATTCACCAGCAACTTGCTCTGCTATACGGTCTTGTGGTCTCTGAGGTGCCTAACTATAAGTACACACCTGCGCCAGTTCTCTAAAATGGTCGTGCCACGCTCTATTGGGATCGATCTGTCATCACGGACAGGACTATTCTTGCCAATAGGCCTGATATCGTGCTGACAGATCGATCGAAACGCCAGGCAGTGCTCGTCGACATCACCATTCCCCATGACGGGAACCTCGTGAAAGCCGAGAAGGACAAAGCCAGCAAGTACCTAGACCTGGCACACGAGGTAACTGCTATGTGGGATGTTGATTCGAAGATCATCGTCCCGATAGTCGTTTCGGCGAACGGTTTAATAGCGAAGAGTCTCGACCATCACCTCAAGAGACTCTCGCTAGATGGCTGGATCAAGGGCCAGATACAGGAGGCGGTACTCCTGGATACTGCGAGGATAGTCAGGAGGTTCCTGTCTCTGTCGCCCTGACCACCGGTAGCTTAGGCCCCGCCTCGCTGCCGGCGGCACCCTAGGTTAGGTTTATATAATGATTTTATGTTTTGTATGTATAGTTTTATATTTTACTTTTTATATAGTTATTGTAAAAACCTAATCTAAGAAAGAAATGAAATAAAGGAAATAATAACAAATAAATTAATAATAATAAATTAGTTATTTATTGAGGTATTAACCCATAAAATTACATTGGTTACATTAAAAATTAAAAATATACAATTAGGATGCAATTAAAATAAAATTTAAATTAATTTCCAATCACAGAAAAAGTGTCGTTGACATCTTACTCGTTAGGTAGCATGTTGTGCACACTACCTTAACAATACTGTTTGTCGATTCGCTCACTCTCCTGACAAAGGACCAGTGCCTCTTACGCATAATAGCGTAGAAGTCGTCCACTCTGTTCGCGGCGAACATACCAGACGCGCTACACCGCCACGGCAGCCGTAACATCACACGAAACGCGTTGTTGTACTGTACTCTGAGTCTGCTGAACGACCGCTTCGTGTAATGGTACCACAAGTGACTAGTGTAGAACGCCTGGCAATAGGCCCCGAACAGAGTCATTTTCACTTGGTCAGAGCAGTGAGCGAACCGACGTGCCAACATGTTGCTTCGCATAGCAATGGCCCGTCGTTGCCTCTCGAGATCGTCGTCGTCTTTAAGTTTGTCTGTCAGTATATGTCCGAGATACTTAAAGCTATTGTCATTTTTTAATTCAGTCCCATTCAGTCTAACGGGCGGCACTACATCAGGTCCGTTGCCGTGCTTAAATACCATTGTCTCGGATTTTTTCACGTTATATTTAAGTCCGATACAAGATTAAGTAGTTTGTTTATGTAAGCTCTCGTAAAGTATAATGGCGAACAAACCGTGATCCGTTCCTAAACACCCCAATCACAATGCGTGAAAATAAGGTGATTTATACTAAGCACGGAGCCCGCATTCGATCCAATCCGGGATTACGGTTAACGGGAATCTACGGGCCGCACACTCACTATCAATGTCGAATGTACATCCACTACCCTTTTACTTAGGTATAATGCTTACACACATACAGCTATGATGTGATGCACAACTGGAGGTGGTACGATATCAGTAACCTGGAAAGCTGTCAGTCGAGTCAGTGGCGAATCTTTTTTGCGCGCTTTTTAAATGAGTGCTTCCTGGTAGGCGCGGGGTGCGATACGAATGCAGTAGGTACTTACTGCAAGCGCACTGACCCACTTTTGCACATGATATAACTAATACGCAAATACTGACAGTATACCCACAAGTTAGGAAATTTGTGCGACATCAGTAAGCTCACAAGTACATACCGCATAAAGATCCCGCCGCCGCGTAAGACTAAATTTTTTCATTAAAATGATGAACATGATGTTTTTTACAAGCTTTGCATTAACTTGCAAAGGTAAACGTCCGAGTGCTCGACGATGTACTAGTATATGGCAAGGGCACTTTATGTCAAAGTAATATGGGTTCAATTCGAACTAAAATAATTTTTCTTCATTCGACGTTTACCTTATGTAAGTAGTAGGTATTTGTTCGGGTGGAATCTTGCAACTCAATTTTGAATCAGATATCTTTAACCGATTGAGCTGAAATTTTGGGTCAAGGTAAACCTATGTAATAGGTAACCTATGTTATCAATAAATAATTGAATTGAATTGAATATAGTTTGGACGACGATTCAATATATATTTTTTTTGTTTGTGGGCCTTAATGTGCCGCTTCGACCAGCAAGGGATCTTTTGTGGCAGCCCTTTCTTTAGAGTTCACCGTTAAGTCCCGTTGCCTCCAGGAAATTCCAGATTCTTTGGGCGGTGATATGTTGTACTTCTTGTGGGTGCACTTTGTGCCGCCCTAGGTAGGTACTTCTTTTATGCATGAGTGGTCCGCAGGAGCAGAGAATGTGCATTGCAGTCTCCTCTGTCTCCTGGCAGAACCTGCAGGTTGCGTCCTGTTTCATACTCATTTGAAACAGGTGTTTGTTCAATTTGCAATGTCCTGTCAGGATTCTTGTCACTGCGCAGGTTTTGTGCCTTTTGAATTGTAATACTCTTTAGACAGCTTACTATTGAACTCGTCGATCAAGGCTTTAGCTTGTTTTTGTCCTTTGGTGAACTTCCACAGCTTGATTGCCTCTGATTTTTCCGCGTTGTTTAGCAGAGAATATGCTTTCCGTTTTGTGATGCCACAGAACGGTTCCGGGCCGACCAGGGCCGTGTCTGCGCCCTGCCTTGCAAGTTCATCTGCTTTTTCGTTTCCTACAATGTCGGAGTGCCCTGATGGTAAGTATGACTTTGTTGGAGTTCGCCAGGGTGTTTAGATTATTTTTACAATTCTGGATTCAATATTAGGGTACCTACCATCGAGCTGATCTGATGATGGAGACAGAAGATAGCCATGGGAATTCAGTACTTAACCGACGTAACCCCGTTGAGTTAGGGCTCATTAGAATCGTCTCAATTAGTAGTTGATGATGGTATAGAGAAAAGTACAGTCGGCAATAAAAGCTTGTACTACCAAAAATGAATTTTTAGACAGAAACTTATTTTAGCCTATTTGGTAGTGCCCCGAAACAAATGGTTCTGGGTTCGAATTCCGTTAAGGGTATTTCAGTAAGGAGCGCCATTATTTACCTCTTCTTAAACGGTTGATCCTTAATGGCTTCTAGGCTGAAAAAATATCATTCACTACGAAACCACAGGTTTTTCTTTGGCTCAATGGTTGACTGGTAGAGAATGTCTTAAGGCATTAAGTCCAGCTTTTATGCAAAGTCTCATCATTATTGTCATCAGCAGCCAATACACGTCCCACTGCTGCCCCGCGATTCTGTAACTTGTTTTAAGCTCACCTCAACGCTCACCCACAAATATATCTTGACGCCGCGATTCGTAGTAACTAAGCGAAGGTAGAGGTCTAGTTTCGTTATGTGTGACGGGTGGGGTGAGGCGCATGAGCTCGTAAAGAATAACAGCTCGGGGCACAGGCTTTCATGGATGACATTTAATTGAATTGGATCGAATTGATGACAGGTTTAGCCTAGTTGGTAGTGACGCTGCCTACGAAGCTAGGGGTTCTGGGTTCGAATCCCGGTAAGGGCATTTATTAGTGTGACTAGCACGAATATTTGTACCTGAGTGGTGGATGTTTTCAATCTATTCAAGTATTTATTTATCTATATAAGTATGTTTATCGTCGTCTAGTACAGTCGCCATCACATAGATCGGAGCAAACAAGCACGTCACAAACATTCCGATGTTTCACACCTCTATTTTCAAGGCATTAGGGTGCATGTGCCGATATTTTTGAACACCTATAGTGTACCGATGTATGTGATGGCGACTGTACCATAGTATAAAGAGGGCAAAGTATGGTATATTCATTAAACGCACCGCGCGTGGCTTGTATGTGTGCGACAGATACCTACTGTGGCGCACACATACAAGCCACGCGGTGCGTTTGTATGAAGATAACATACTTGACCCTCTATATACTATGTCTAGTACCCTTACTAGTTACACGCTTTGCTGGGAAATACTTTTATTTTCTAAATTATACACAATTGCTTAGTTTGGGTCGTTGTGTTTAACATTGCCCTAAATATAAAAAAAAACCACCCCTAACATTTCCACAATTCAACGCCTTCCAGTATTTCTGTACAACATCACCAGTCAATTTATCGCAGTGAATACGATAGCAACTGATAAATAAAGACTCCGAAAGCAATCCCACCCAAACCTTTTTTGTACTAAGTCTTTTTTCGCGTTCTAATCCGTCAAGGAGTCTTCGAAGGCTTGTACTAATGTGTGCGGAATAAATAATGTACGGCCACCGCTCACACCGTAGTGAAACGATGAAAATTTTATGGACGTTAAAAGTTGTGTCTGATTTTGGATTATTAGCGAGGGTATTGATTTTGTTCGGGTGTAAATTGTGTAAGAGTGGCAGGTAGTTTTAAAGGCAGATATTTTAACACAGATTTTAAATTGAAATTGCATTTGTATACCCGAAACTTTTTGTTGCTAAATGTGAAACTTTTTGACCTAATACTTTTATTATTGTGAAAGATGCTGCATTGCAATGCAGCTTATGATTATCAAGTTTGTAACTAAAGTAATTGAAAATACATCGGAATTGTAAAATCGATCTGAAATGTTGCGTTTGACGCGCATGGTAGCGAGTAGCGAGCACGCGTGCATAAGAAAACTTATTACAGATCAGCACATTGAATCAAATAGATATACAGGGAACTGCAATTGTATCAATAAAAAAGTAACAATCGAGTTAGCCCTATTGTAACTCAATAAGGCTTCTGTTAAAGGTACTAGACGTCTATATATTAGTACACTAATATAAACACTTAACTACATAGAAAATATCGTAGGTAGGATCAGTATCGTCGTCGTCAGAGTTTGCGTGCCAATATTAATTCTTCAAACTTCAAAATTAAAAAAAACTATTGGCTGACATGCCATTTTATACTGTGGATGAAGTGCTGACAAAAATGTCGAAAGCGTAATGCACTACGTTTAAATAATACATATACAATGTATAAATTATGTTTTAAATTATCTCTTGTGAATATTTTATAAATTGTTGACGTGTCAATTTATCTATTTTACCAATAAATAACTGAACTGAACTGAACTATATCAACGTGATGAGCGCACTTGTTCTGACACTATTAGGTTCAACGCTCAATGTATGTGGAAGCGAGTATGCACACCACATTGCAATCAAACTGCGATGTGACAGATGTGAATCCATATCTCTACTAATATTAGACTGTAGCTTTGTATGTTTATGCATGTAGGTGGTAATCTTTCTCTTTCAAAGTTTATTTCACCTAAGGACGTACGGTCAACCAATTTGATTCCTAGGCCACCGAAGAATCCTGTAATTTTAACTGCTACATAGCGACGCAATAATCCTAGTAACCCGTATTGACATGGCATTTACAACGGCAAGGTTCTATGATGGCCTAGAAATCAAATTGGTTGACTGTACGAATGAGAACTGACTGTTGACTGTTCATATATAATGGACTTTCTGGGTGAACATCAGGCTATTTATCCCGCACTCTTTGCAATAGGCGGGCGTAGCAGTGCGGTGAATAAAAGTATTTGAATTTATTACCCCTCCGTGTGAGCAGCGGCCACTAAGACGGATAGGTTCCGGGAGTGAGGTATCCACACCGCTTGAATAACAGATACGCGCTTGTTTTCTTTATATGTGTGCTTAGTGCGGTGTCTAATAAATATTTGTGTAAGGACTACGGGGATTTGGGAGATGAAAACAACAGTTTAGATACGGATCATTTCTTCTCGGGGCTGTATTCATGACTCATGCTTATGCTATTAAGGCTGGATTGCACCAAATCGTCTGTAAATAAAACCTAGTAAGCGGTGTTCGTTAAAATCTGAATGTATGGAAATTTTGACAAGTTTATATGGAATGACAGCTGCCGGTGGACGCCATATTTAACGTTTCAAAAGATTTATTTGTCCAACATAGGTAGTTATTAGGTTAGGTTAGGTTAGGTTATTTCTGTGTATATGGAGGTATCTGTGTATAAATAAGATTTAATTTAGTTTATATAAAAGTTCTGTAAAAGTTGTGTTTAAAAAAAATACGGATGGTCTAATGGCCAGTTTTTACAAGTTCATACTGTAATTAGGAACAATGTATTGAATGTAATTAGGAACGATTTTGATCGTCTGTATTTTATAAAGTCTAAATTTTACAGAAGCTGTATGTGCACTATATTAAATACTGTTTAAATACGGTTACATCCGTATAATCAGAAACAAATTTAATCAAACACATTTTAAATTATCATCAAATTAAAAAAATCATATTTGTATGCAACTGTATGGGAAAAAAAATCGTGTTCTTAATTATCTGGCCATGACTGTATATGTACAGTCAAAGAATTTAATTTCCTACCCATTTAGGACTATTTCAAAGTGACACTGTAAATAAAATCATAAGAAGTCTCTTACGTTTTGATTGATTACGTCACTTGGACAAAGTCCAAAGTGGGTAGGAAATTAAATTCTTTGACCGTACCTACCGGTCGTTTGAGCCCGCATCCTACATGCGGGGAGCTCGTCCTATCTTTGTTTTTTTAATTATTTTTATTTATAATACCTTGTCTGTGACAAACTAGCTTACGTCCCTCCTGATCGTAACCTGTCACCGTAGCCTATGGACGCTTGTAACTCCAGGATAGTCACATGCGCGTTGCTGAACCTTTATTTAAATGTATATAATCCTTTATTTAAGAACCCCATACTGTATTAGTAGTAGAGGGATGATATCGCATCATTGAAGATATTGACGGTATATTGATTCAAGTTATATTTATTTCCTGTGAACGCATCTACAAATTAGTTAATTTGCACCCAGTGTTGCCAGAATAATATTCGCCTCTGGTAATACGATTGCGAGATATCGTGAGATTTGGAGTTACCCTATCGGGGGAATTAAGAGGGTATCCTAGCAGCATTTTTCCATACAAACGTATTCCCCTATTTCCTTCCTGGTTTATCCCTCTAGAGGACTCGTTTTTTTTTATTACATCTAAGTGTACTGTATGTATGCCCCTGTCATTTACTTTTTCCCAAAAATTAATTACCAAAACAGATACGAATTTTCGAAAACCTAAAAAATGCCCCATTTTTACTGTCATATTCAGATGACTACCAGACAAATATGAAAAGTTTTTACGTTAAAACAAAATAATAGAAACATAGATCTACTCTTCCTCTAAATTTCAACACCAAACATAATTGAACCGGCGCAGGTTTGACAGAGAAAACAGGGGAATACAAAGCATCGATCTTGTCAAGATTTTGTAGTGAAAATCGGTCTGAGCTGCGGTTGTCCCTATCGCGCATCGCACGCGGTCGCTTGGGCGCAACGCGACGGCAATAGTTTGTACAAATACCTATTGCTCAATTTTGTCGCAGACCGACTACGCTCTTAAGCACTACCGGGAAAAAAGCTAGAATAGAATGTTGACAGTGTGTCTCAGCCAAGTGCATAAACAATATGAGATGTAATTAGATGTAACTTTAAAGACAAAAGTTTTTTTTATTGTTCTCAGGAAAAGGGACCATTGATTCATTGGCGTATACATTATAATGTCATAAATAACTACCTAAGCGCTAGTAGGTACGAGTACAAATGCGACGATTCGCGGTATAATAATGGCGAAAGCGCGAACGACAACAAGTTCCCATTTCCATACAACCACATACATATCAGCCGAAAGACTTCCACTGCGGGACATAGGCCTCCCCCAAAGAGTGCCAAAGTGATCGGTCCCGCGACCTTTGGTAAAGGTCATCAGCCCACCCACGCTGCGTCTTCCGGTACGTGTTCGCCACTCAAGAACCTTCCCGCCCCAACGGCCATCGGTTCAGCGTGCAATGTGCCCCGCCCACTGCCACTTAAGTTTAGCGATTCGGAGGGCTATATCGGCTACCTTAGTTCTGCTGCCCTTTTCCCTGAGAACAACAAATTTATTTTACCTTTTATTAGTATATTTTTTTAGACTACACGTTATAAAGTCATGGTGTCCAGTAAAGTCGGTATTAAAAGCTTTTCTGTTTTTCTTTGTTCAACAAGGGTGTGGCCTAGGGTTGCCAACTAATTTTGGGGGAAATATAGTATTTTACAGAAAAAAACGACACTGTAAAAAAATATAGTAAGTACTTGGCTGGCCAATGTACCTATTTACAGTGGCGGCGAGTGAAAATTTTCTATGGGCAAACCAAAACAAAAAAGTTATGAATTTTTTTTTTAGAATATATAACTATAGGCTTGTATGGGCGCTCCACCACTGCTATTTAGTAAAACCTCGGCAATTTGAAGCACTTCTTAAGGTCCCCCAAAAAATATTATTTTTGTGTACTATATATTTCTTCAAGAGTATATAGTACAAAGAGTCAAAATATAGTACAATACTATATAATATAGTACGGTTGGCAACCCTAGTGTGGCCCGAATATACAATCTCAATTACGCAGCGTTTGTGATACAGTCGTGCCATTTGCTTCCTCATACAGGTTGCAACTCAATTCTGCTCAGAGCCAACAGGACGTATGTTTCTAAGAGACGAGTATGGAGAAAATACTCTTTGGCACGACCCGATGAAATTGCTAATTTAGCTGGCGCGCAGACATGAATATTTAACCATGTTGCAACTGCAGTATTTGATTCTGTTCTGAGCAACGGGTAAGGGAACATTGTATTTAATTCATAATAAATTACGTTTTTACATAACACGACCTTTTTAGGGTTCCGTACTCAAAGAGTAAAACGGGACCATATTACTAAGACTCCGCTGTCCGTCCATCTGTCACCAGGCCAGGACTTAACTCATCAACCGTGATAGTTAGACAGTCGAAATTTTCACTGATGATGTAGGTATAACAACAAATACTAAACGAGTCGGACTCGCACATGAAGGGTCCAGTAAAATAAATTGCGGTTTACGATTTATGACGTATTAAAAAAAAACTACTTACTAGATCTCGTTCAAACCAATTTTCGTTGGAAGTTTGTATGGTAATGTACATCATATAATTTTTTTTGTTTTATCATTCTCTTATTTTAGAAGTTACAGGTGGGGGGGGGGGGGGGTCCATAGATACCCCACACGTATGGGTTTGATGAAATATTTTTTTTGAGTTTCTGTTCTGAGTATGGGGAGCCTCCAAAACTTAATTTTTTTTTTCTGTTTTTGTGTGAAAATCTTAATGCGGTTCACAGAATACATCTACTTACCAAGTTTCAACAGTATAGGTCTTATAGTTTCGGAAAAAAGTGGCTATGACATACGGACGGACAGACAGACAGACAGACATGATGAATCTATAAGGGTTCCGTTTTTTGCCATTTGGCTACGGAACCCTAAAAACAGAATAAATAAATATATATATTCTTTACTTTTTTTTTCTTATACGATCTTACACAAATCAACCTAGTCCCAAACTAAGCAAAGCTTGTACTATGGGTACTAGACGACGATAAACATACTTATACTTACATATAAATCAATACTTAAATACATAGAAAACATCCATGACTCAGGAACAAATATGTGTGCTCATCACACAACTAAATGCCCTTACCGGGATTCGAACCCGGGACCTCCAGCTTCGTAGGCAGAGTCACTACCAAGTTACTAACTAGGCTACAGGGGGCTCCTATACAACAAACGTGATTTTAGATACAGATATTTTGCCGTTTTTAGATATAGATAATGGTACGGAACCCTTCGTGCGCGAGTCAGACTCGCACTTGGCTGGTTTTTATATAACACACGCGGTCAAAACGTCTAATAAACAATTTTTTTCATGCGCATTCTCGTCGCTAACCTTCCCGAAATGTTAGTATTTTTTTGAAATGTCCAGAGCTGCTACCGTGAACGCCCGAAAATGACGGCAAGTATCTACCTATATCGTTCGAAGAGTGCCAGTGCGATAAAAATGGAGATATTCGAAAGAATTTCGCGGTTATAACCCTGATTTGCTATTTCTAGGATCTAACAGTTCTACAACCTTTTGAAATACACGCGCGGCAACCACTACAGATTCTTCTCTGGGTACATAATGTTATTGAACAACTAAACATGCTTATCATTCATTGTTACTGTGAGAAGTTTTAAGATAAAGCAACAGGTGGCACTACGGGCAACAATCTCGTAATAAACAAAAGCATTTAACGACGTTCACAACAGTAACTGCAGTTTAAACTTTATCCTTTCGTTTTATCGTAGAAATTTTAAGTAATTCTATTCAATTATTAGGTGTTCTATTAGTTTTACTAGCTCCACCAAAAGAATTAAGTTCGATTGTGTATTTAATTTCAAGTTTAACGTTCGACGTCCTGCATCGCGCTATTAAAGTTACGAAGGGCTTGTACTATATATACAAACTAAATATATACATATCCGAGAGTCCGTGTCTACACAGTGAAGCAGTGTACTGGGGTTAAGAGCTGTGCCGGAGGGCGCCTAAATTCTTACCCCACCAGGCGGGTTGAGACTCTATATGTTGGGTGGTCCATATGTCTCTTCCTGCCACATGACGTTGATCAGAGCTCATTGACATGACCACTCAGGCCAAGGCCAAGAGATGCCCGGGATGCTCGAAGCCTAGTCAATTCAGAACGTAACGTTACTATACAATTCCCGAACGACAAGAATGCTAAAACGAAAATATGAATGGTTCTATCGAATCAAACATCACTGGTGTAGACAAATTTGACTCTTTTGTTTTTTGATACAAATGTTACAATGTAAGTTGGTTATAGTAAACTTTCCTAACTTTTTTATTATTTATTAGCGACCCGTCTCGGCTTCGCTCAGGTAGCCCTTGTCCAGGTTGTAATTTGTGTTAATAATATAGCAGTTATTTATGTAATATTAATATCATAAAGAGGAAAAGTCTGTGATAATGTAGTTTTGTTAGTTTGTATGTTGTGGGTAATCTTCGGAATAGCTTATTCGATTTCAAAAATTCTTTCACCTGCGTGTAGAATGAACTTTCAGGATTGTTATGAGCTATATTTTATCCCTCGAGTTTGCCCTCGTTTTTTGCTATATGCGGGCGAAGCCAAGCGGGCAGTTAGTCATTGTATACAAAGCATTTAACCCGGCAGTCTACGTTACGTACGGTCTGTACCTATAACACATCATATTTTAATGATAAAAACTGAGGCACTAATAAATAATAGTTAATCATCATTCTCCTAGCGTTATTCCCGGTTGTGTCCTAAGGTTGCCCGGGTTCCGCTTTGATACCTAATCCTAAGACTTGGCGTAGGCGCTAGTTTTACAAAATTAATCATCATCATCATCATCATCACATCAGCCGAAAGACGTCCACTGCTGGACATAGGCCTCCCCCAAAGAGTGCCACAATGGCCGGTCCTGCGCCACCCGCATCCAGCGGACTCCAGCGACCTTTACCAGGTCATCAGTCCACCTTGTGGGGGACAAGATTAGTGTCTCAAAATTAATAATGAAAAAGTGTTACAAAATTAATAATAAGTAAATAAATATTTGCGGGCAATCTTACACATACCTATCGACCTAGTTCCAAAGCTTGTACAGTCAGCATCAGCAGCAGCAGCACACTGTCTTTATTATACCTACTGAAAGAATAAGGATGTGTTAACAGTACGATTAAAATCAGTTAACGATTCGGCCAACCTCGGTAATAGTCGTGAATCCCTCATCTCTTACATGGAGTTATCAATTTACAGATATGACCTTTAATTATATTACTCGTTGTCTTATTGAATACAAGTCCCTGGGCGACCGAGCTCTGCTCGGATGAAAATTGTGAAAATACGGAGAAAACAAAAACATTCGTAAAAATATTCGATTCTATAAAATTTTATCAAAATCGGTCAAGCAGTTTATGAAATATCAACAAAAATCGGTTGAAGTCGGTTTTTAATTTTTTTTTAATTTGGTGATTATTATCAATTATTAATCCGACGTAATATCGTACTGTTACTTACATCAAACAGTAAAATATTGACTTATATATATATATTTTTTTATATATTGTATACAAGTATAGCTTCAATAAATAATGAATGTTCAAATTCATGTCGCTTCTGCATAATACATTTCTTAGGTCTACCGGTTAGTAATGTCATCTTGGCAGGTGCTATACATTGCGTTTATGATACTTCAAATTGAATGCTACCTAAAAGAAATCGCGGTATGCGAAATGTATTTCGTGTGATTTCCGTCTCCGGATTTAGGCGATGATATCCGGGAAAAGCCGAATCCCTAACTGATTTTAATCGTATTGTACTATATATTGTGCTACTTTGTCTGCTACTTATTATACCATGCTGAATATATATACTATGGCTATACATGAATATTTAACCATTTTGCAACTGTTGTATTTGCTTCAGTTATGAACAATGGGTAATGTAATTCATTACTTCACAGTGGTATTCTTAATAGATCTAATTAGCGCTTGCGTAAATGTTGCTAAAGGCAAAAAAGGAAGGGAAAATATAATTCGTAAAACATTAAAAGAAGCACTTGCCTACGTAAAGCAACAATATGCACGAGGCCAGTCCCAGCACGGTTATCACACAGCTGGGTACTGACCAACGTTACAAGGTGTAATGTAACATGTTACACAGCGAGTATTCATGCAGTCAGTATGTAATTTTCCCCGTAACACTTCGTACTTTTGTAACATGTTCATTACACCTCGTAACGTTGGTCAGTACCCAGCTCAAGACGTTGCGCGAGTTGTAACGCGGCGAGATAGACTATCGCTTTCTAATTAGAACACTTAAAAAGAGACGGATTGACTGACTATGTGAGATTATGTGACGGAACGGAAGACATGTAACAAATTCGTTGATCCAGATAGATACCTATGTCAGCAGTCGTAATGCTGAGTCACAGGTCTCGGGCCACTACATATACCTACATATCGCTGCCCCAATATTATAGGGTTCTATGTTACATTGTCGGGGTACTTCAACCTACATAGACACTTAGACCTACCCTAGTGTCACTCTGACAAAATTCAAATTTCAAGTTGATAAAAGTGCAACATAGAACCCTATAATATTGGGGTAGCGATATTACCTACTATAAGGACCTATCGCAACTTCAAAACAATAAAGTCCTCCACACACCGGTCGCGGGCGCGGGTCGGGCGCGGGCCCGCGCAAGTTGTAAAACATTGAAACTACACTTCAAAGTTCAAACACACACCGAACGCGGGTTCGCGGGCCCGCGGCGCGCCCGCGTTCGGTGTGTGTTTGATTGAAGTGTAGTTTCAATGTTTTATAACTTGCGCGGGCCCGCGCCCAACCCGCGCCCGCGACCGGTGTGTGGAGGCCTTTAGCAAAAAAAGTAAAAAAAAACTGTATCTCGAGTACGGAAAACTAACTGAAAAAACTGTTTCTTTTTACATACAAAAGGTAGCCTATGTCTCCCGGATCATATTTTGTTTCTAATTGATTGATTGATACCTCATTTAAGTATCAACATTGGTTCAGTATCCTAAACGCTATGGTGGAACCCATGGAACACGTGTAAATACAAACATACATATCTTGTTCACTTTTTTAATTATTATTATTGTTTTTTTTTTCTTTGTACTATGGACTGTCTGCAATAAACTGTTTTTTTATACACTGCTAAAAACATGTCCCTTACTTTCGGCTCTGCGGTAGTCGGGCAAAAAATGTGTATTCTGTTTAGTGATGGCTTTCACAAACACACTGTACAGTCGAACTCGAAATAATGCGCACGTACAAAGTTATCAAAAATATGTGAACACGACCTTATTTAAGCAAAAACGTTGCTCAGATATTTTTGAACCCTCTTGGAAACTCGACTGCATTTTTGCTTTAATGTTAATTAAGTCCAATCGGAAACCACAACTGATAAAAATCATATGCATGTTTTCATCACACGCACTGTAAATTTATTTCATAGCTGTGTTTGTAAGTATCTTATAATTATCTGGATCACATTATTGAACGCTTTGCTTTAGAACACATACAATATCTCCAAAACAGTGCAACAGGTGGCGCTACGGGCGCCAACGTTGAACCTTTCAAAGAGATTTGCAACCTCCGTAACATAAAACAATTTATTAAACCATATCCTTTACTTTCATCCTTAAAAATACATGCCAATAAAGTAGATTGGCAACTAGTTTATTCGGTTTAATTTTAATAGGGAACGAAGTATGATAAATTCTGTCTTTAATTTCAAGTTTAAGTTTCGATATCCTGCATCGCGCTATAGAAGTTTTGAAAGTCGTTCGCTATATATAGAAACCAGTCATCTTGTACTTTCGAGAGTCCGTGTCTACACAGTGAAGCAGTGTATGGGGTAAAGAGCTGCTCTAAATCTTACTCCACTCGGCAGTCGAGACTTACGTTGGGTGGTCGTTCGTCTCCTGCCACATGAGAATCCTCCGAGGCCGAAAGGCTAAGGACACAGGAGAATCCTCCGAGGCCGAAAGGCTAAGGACACAGAGAAGGACAGAACTCGAGGCCTAACCGGCTATGAGATCTGTACAAACAAGCCGTATCCCTTCGGGGTAGACAAGAATGCCGCATTGGTCCTATATCGGACCAAACCCTCACTGTTGTAGACGATTTGACTCTCTTTTGGTTTTATGAACTGTTTATGTTTATTTGAATGATTTTTTTGCTCGTGTAAAGTAATTTATGCTTATATATTTTATTCTTGTATGCAGTATCCCTTCGGGGTAGACAAGAATGCCGCATTGGTCCTATATCGGACCAAACCCTCACTGATGTAGACGATTTGACTCTCTTTTGGTTTTATGAACTGTTTATGTTTATTTGAAAGATTTTTTTGCTCGTGTAAAGTAATTTATGCTTTTATATTTTATTCTTGTATGCAGTAGCTTATATCACTAAGGTTTTTCTGTACTAACAAAATATGGATCTAGGTCAGAAACAAACGATTTTTTTTTATTGGTACCTCTCATCATCCTCCTTGCGTTATTCCCGGTTGTGCCCTAAAGGAGTCCGGGATCCGCTTTGACACCTAATTCCAAGATTTGGCATAGGCACTAGTTTTACGGAAGCGACTACCATCTGACCTTCCAACCTAGAGGCATAACTAGAACTTATTGGGATGAGACCGGTTTCCTCACGATGTTTTCTTTCACTGAAATCTATACTTCTATTCGACTACTTAGGTATTATAAAAGTGGAAAAGTCTGTGAAGTTGTAATGTTATAAAAGGTAGTGGTTAATTTCCGGAACTACTGATCACCAGTATATATAATGGACTTTCTGGATGAATAGGTAGGTATAGATGAGATCTGTACAACAAGCCGCTATTCCCTTCGGGGTAGACAAGAATGCCGCATTGGTCCTATATTGGACCAACCCTCACTGATGTAGACGATATGACTCTCTTTTGGTTTTATGAACTGTTTTTGTTTATTTGAAATTTTTTATCTCGTTTAAAGTAATTTATACTTCTATATTTTTATTTTATTTTTGTATGCAGTAGCTTATATCACTAACATTGTTCTTAAGGTATTAACAAAATATGGATGTAGGTCTTCAGACAAACGATTTTTATTTTTTTTTATTGGTACCTCTCATCATCCTCCTTGCGTTATTCCCGGTTCTGTCCTAAAGGAACTCGGGGGCCGCTTTGACACCTAATCCCAAGATTTGGGATAGGCACTAGTTTTACGGAAGCGACTACCATCTGACCTTCTAACCCAGAGGAAGGAAAACTAGAACTTATTGGGATTAGACCGGTTTCCTCACGATGTTTTCCTATCTATACTTCTATATGACTATAAATAGGTACCTATACCTACTTTATAAAAGTGGAAAAGTCTGTGAAGTTGTAATGTTATAAAAGGTTGTGGTTAATCTCCGGAACTACTTGATCACCAGTATATAGAATGGACTTTCTGGATGGATAGGTATAGTATGTTTTATCACGCGGGTTTGTTTGCATTCCTTGCGATATTCGAGCGGACCAGCGCGGGTATAATAAATACCTAGCTATTACCTAGTTACAAAAACGGATATATTCGAATTTCCTCTGAATAGGTATATTAAACTCGCTGGATGCGGGTGGCGCAGGACTGGCCATTGTGGCACTGTTTGGGGGAGGCCTATGTCCAGCAGTGGACGTCTTTCGGCTGATATGATTCGGCCTTTTAAGTCTATTACAGACTATACAAGCAGTGTCAAGAAAGGAGATTTTTGCGCTGATGAGGTATATTCACTGAAGTAATACTTTATGCGTGCTAAGGCTAACTTATTGAACTTATTGTACAATTTAGTATTACAAGTGTGTACAGTTACACCTAGTAGTAGTATATATGTCACCGTTAGATTGTGAACACCGTCAGTTTACAATCTAACTCGCGATATTATAAATAAAAATAAAATGCATTTATTTCGGACAACTTAAAAAGGATCCATAGGTTGTTAGTATGTACTAGAAGACTTATATATAACTATGTTAGGCCTTAAACTTAAATGTAGGGAGGACCAGTGCCTCAGTAGGCTACCGTCCCATCTGTCGGCCACCACGTTCAGGAGACTGTGGCGGCTGGCGCGCACCCTGCGGAGCGTCGCGGCGCAGCGCTTGCGCAGTGTCGCGTGGAAACCGTCCACTTGAGCGTCCGCGAACATACCGGACGCACTACAGTGTCGCGGCAGCCGCAACAGTACCCTGAACGCATCATTGTATTGCACACGCATTGCATTGAGCGATCGCTGTGTGTATTTGCACCATAGGCTACAGGTATACAGCGATGTGCAGTACGCCTTAAACAATGTTAACTTAACCCACACTGCACACCGGCTGAACCTGCGCGCTATCATATTAGCCCTAATCGCCAATGCTCTGCGTTCTCGCTCGATGTCCACATCGTCTCGTTGGTTGTCAGTCAACAAGTGTCCAAGATACTTAAACGTGTGCACCCGCTTCACCTGCTGTCCGTTTAAAAGTATGGGTGGGACCATATGATGGACACTTGCCGCCCGCCTTAAACACCATGTACTCGTTTTTTATTACATTATATTTAAGGTCGTGCTCCTTAGCGTACCTCTCACAGACATCAAGGAGCACTCTACTGTATAAACTGACGTTCACAATTTAACGCATTATTTTTCGTTAGTTTATAAACTATCAATGTCGAATCGTCAAATTGTGAACTGAGATCGAATCGGCTTGCTACGGAACGTACACAAAGACTAGGTAGGTAAGGTAAGATAATAGGTATCTTCAGTTGCCCGAAGGGCAAAGCGTCCGAAAATAGGAGCCCCGTGCAGCGGGGCTCCGTCGACACTGCTGGATGTTGAAATAAATGGAATAAAATGTCTGAATATCACAAAAAAACAATCATGTTCTGACTTAAGTGGAAACTGATGCAAGTGGAATAATTCGCTTAACCAAACAGCGCACAGGTTGCGTTCCGAATCAGGCAAATTTGATTCAGTTCACAATTTGACAATATGACATTGTTAGTTTATAAACTAACGAAAATGAATGCGTAAAATTACGAATTATTTTGGCAGTTCACAATATTCCGTCAGTTTACAATATAACGGGTAAGATTATAAACTGACGGTTTTCACAATCTAACGGTGACATATACATAAACTGTACTGTACGTACCTACTGTAGTAGGTACTATCGCCCAAGGGTACGGGTAGGTACAGTCGCCATCACATACATCGGAGCAAACAAGCACGTCACAAACATCGGAACACACCTCTATTTTCAAGGCATTAGGGTGCATGTGCCGATATTTTTGAACACCTATAGTGTACCTATGTATGTGATGGCGACTGTACACCACTCTTGGGTAATTTTTCGAATGAACTGTATGTGTGTGCAGACGATTTTGTTGAGAAAGTGAGAACCCGTTCCCTTGGGCGATAGTAAATACATACCTGTACCTACATTAAATTTGTTGCCTAAATAATGTTCCTACGATGCAAGACTGTAATGATATACGTATTATACGTAATATTGTTATTATAAATAAATAATAAAATATTATAAAACCACATTGGTATAACTTACATGCTTTTATGCATTGGATGGACAAGAGCTATTCATAACGAGTAGGTACTTCACTTAAAATTTTTAGGGTCCCATACCTGAGAAGGGATAAAAGAAACCTTTAAAAAATCGAATGCTTTGTTGATGTTTGTTGCTTTGTTACTCATCGCAAATGTCCTTTTATCTGTGAACCACTTACTAACCAACCGATTTATTACCTGGATTGTGTGCATTTTAGAGATTTATTACGAAACTAGCTGTTGCCCGCGACTTCGTCCGCGTAGAACATGTTATCGTCTAAATGTTTGTTTAAGGAATTAATTTTTAAAATCATTGAAAGTAGCTTTGTAGTCTTGTAGTAAACAGTCTAAAACTGAAGTTACAAATCCCTTACTTTAAACATGTTTTGCTCTCCATACAAACTTTGAACACCCTTATAATACCTTTTAGGGGATGAATTTCAAAAAACGCTGAAATGAGTTTTGTAGTCTTTTAACAAACATACTAAGATCGAAGTTACAATTATCATACTTAAAAATTTTCTTTGAATTAACGTTTTTCGGGGAAAAATTGAAAAGAAAACACTAAGTTTTTTTATTGTAATAAGTATTTTTTCTACAAAATATCAAGTCTCTAGCTCAAAAAATGGGTTTCCCATACGAACCTTGCACCCCTTTTTATTCTCATTAGGGGTCGAATTTTCCAAAACGCTAAAAGTACTTGATTTTTATTGTAATAAGTAATCTTTCAACAAAGTTTTAAGTCCCTCGCTAAAAAAATATTTTCTTCATTCAAACGTTCTTATAAACCCCTAAAGATCGAAGTTTCTAAAATGCTGAAAGTATTTAATTTTATTTTTAATTAGTAAGCTTTCTACAAAATTGTAAATTGGCTAAAAAAATGTTTCCTCCACACAAATGTTGCACCCACTTTTAACCCCCTTAGGAGTGGAATTTACTAAAACGCTGAATATCCTTTTTTTTTGTATTTCAAAAACTAATCGTCCTACAAACTTTTAAGCTCCTATCCCAAAAAGAGTTTCCCCATATAAACTTTGCAGCCCTTTTTAACCCTCTTAGGGGTGGAATTTTCCAAAACGCTGAAAGCACTTTGTTTGTACTCAAATAAGTAATGTTTCTACAAAATTTTAAGAACCCCCTCAGGAGATGATTTTCAGGATAAAAACTATGCATCTTCCCTGGGACTCTTACTATCTCTATACCAAATTTCATCTAAATGGGTTTAATCCAAATTTTCACCCCCTATTTCATTACCTTGGGAACTATTTTCGGGATAAAAACTATCCGCTTTCATTCTCCGAGACTTAAACTATCTCTATACCAAATTTCATTTAAAGGGGTTCCATCAAAAGTTTCATCCTCCATTTCACTCCCTTAGGGGGTGATTTCCGGAATTGAAACTATCCTATGCCCTTTCCCAGGACTTAAACTATCTCTAAACTAAATTTCATCTAAATGAGTTCATCCAAATTTTCACCATCATTTCATCCGCTTAGAGGATGATTTCCGAAATAAAAATTATTCTATTTCCTTCCCTAGGACTCTAACTATCTCTATACCAAGTTTCATCTAAATGGGTTCCATCAACATTTTCACGCCTAATGTCACCCCCTCAGGAGCTGATTTTCGGGATAAAAACTATGCATTGTGCTTCCCTGGGACTCCTACTATACCAAATTTCATCTCCATGGGATTTATCCAAATTTTCAAAACTATCTAATGTCATTCTCCGGGAATCAAACTATCTCTATACCAAATTTCATCTAAACGGGTTCCATCCAAAGTTCAACCCCCCATTTCACCTCCTTAGGGGTGATTTCCGGAATTAAAACAGTCCTATGTTTCATCCAAATCGGTGCAGTGGTTAAGTAGCACCATACAAATTTTCAACCCCAGTTTCATCCCCTTAGGGGTGGATTTCCGGGATAAAAACTACCCTATATGTCCTTTCCCAGGACTCAAACTATATCTAAACCAAATTGTATTCAAATGGGTTCCATCCGAATTTTCACCCCTTATTTCACCCCCTTAGGGGATGGCTTCCGAAATAAATACTATCCTATGTCCTTTCCTAGGATTTAAACTATCTCCGAACCAAATTTCATCAAAATTGGTTACCTCCAAATTTTCACCCCCTCATTTCACCCCCTTAGGGGATGATTTACGGGATCAAACCTATCCTTTGTCCTTTCCCGGGACTCAAAGTATTTAAATGCCAAATTTCATCCAAATCGGTGCAGCGGTTTAAGTAGCTCCATACAAAGTTTCACCCCCAATTTCATCCCCTTAGGGGTGGATTTCCGGGATAAAAACTACCCTATGTCCTTTCCCAGGGCTCAAACTATCTCTAAACCAAATTGTATTCAAATGGGTTCCATCCGAATTTTCACCCCTTATTTCACCCCCTTAGGGGATGATTTCCGGGATAAAAACTATCCTATGTCCTTTTCTAGGATTTAAACTATCTCCAAACCAAATTTCATCAAAATTGGTTACCTCCAAATTTTCACCCCCTCATTTCACCCCCTTAGGGGATGATTTACGGGATTAAACCTATTTAATGTCGTTCCACAGGACTTAAAGTATTTATATACCAAATTTCATCCAAATCGGTGCAGCGGTTTTAGTAGCTCCATACAAATTTTCACCCCCCATTTCATCCCCTTAGGGGTCGATTTCCGGGATAAAAACTACCCTATGTCCTTTCCCGGGACTCAAACTATCTCTATACTAAATTTCATCTAAATCGGTTCAGCGGTTTAGGCGTGAAGAGGTAACAGACAGACAGACAGACAGACAGACAGACACACTTTCGCATTTATAATATTAGTATGGATGGGCATTTGAGGGTTGTTGGGGGCTGTTTATTCAGATTCAGACTGTTTATTAAGTCACACCTAGCCATAAAGCAGCAATTACAGCGCGCTACGCGTGCGAAAAATCCCACTTCCTGGCCAGGGAGAGACGTAAAATGTTGTACTCACCACGGGCAGTAAAAAATAAAGCCTCAGATCGCATATTTATCGCCCTTGTCTTCGGTTCGGGCGTCATATACCTGCGATCTGAGACATTCTTTGTTTTACCGCCCTATGTAAGTAATGTACTATTACAAGTCATAATATAAATTAACATAATTCATAGATTTTACCTTCATCATTACATTCATTGCACAACATTTATTTCAATTGAATTTAAGTATGTATATACCCAAGATCTAAGGGCGTTTCGCTAAACCATAGTGCCTTGTGCCAAAAAACCATCGCGCGGGCGCTGCTGTAAGAACAAGAACGCCATCTTCCAGGGTTGATAAAATTCTTGTTTTTTTTTAATTAAAAAAAACGGATTAATTTGATTTAAATCGGATTTGTTTGTTTTTTTTCTGATCTTTTTTAATTTGGAAATCAGATGTTAGTTAAATAAAAAGACAACATATATTTATTAATTAAATACATCACATACCTATAGTATAACAGTCAAATAAATATTTAAAAACCGGCCAAGTGCGACTCGGACTCGCGCACGAAGGGTTCCGTACCATTATCAATAAACATATTTATTTTATATTGTTTTTAGTATTTGTTGTTATAGCGGCAACATAAATACATAATCAGTGAAAATTTCAGCTGGAACTATCACAGTATCAGTGAGATACAGCCTGGTGACAGGCAGACGGACGGACGGACGGACGGACGGACGGACGGACAGCGAAGTCTTAGTAATAGGGTCCCGTTTTACTCTTTGAGTACGGAACCCTAAAAAACATACTGTCATTTAAATTAAGAATTAGTTTAGTTTTTTCAAAACAAAGACTAATTTGGCTGCCTTCTCGGTACTTAATCTATTTCTTAATTTGCTGTGCACCAAATTGAATCACATACACACACACGCAAACACACACACACACTCACGCACGCACACGCACACTCGCACACATGCACACACACATTGTTTTAGAAATATAGTATTAAAAATAATGGTAGATATATTCTGAATTGCATATCTGTGTTACCTACTTACTTCATTTGTATGGCGTAGGTAATACTGCTAGGTCCCGAGATACAGGCACTGCCGGATATTGTATGTTTGATATACTGTATGTTATTTGAAATAAATTTATTCCATTCTTATTCTTATTGGTCGCAGCAAAAAACTATTCATTTAAATCACTGATTTTTATAAAAAAAACAATCGATTTTAATCGCGATTTTAACCCCCCAACCCTGCCATCTTCTGAAACCGTTATTTTTACGACACGACATTCTGTCCCTGTTATTCTATCCTTGATTGTAACTCCTCACTCTGAAAATAACCATCTTAAGACTGAAGTGATTTTAATTCCTCTGTAAATGAGGATTAATCCTCTTAAGGCAACATTTAATTATTTGCCAGCCCTCGGACGACATAAGCCTAGATTATCTGAATTAAATCTGACGGTTTATCTGAATTAAATCTGACGGTTTATCTGAAACCAATTCGATGGTTTATGTTTATTTAATAATGTTTATCTAATTGATGGAAAACAGGTCTACCTGGCTGTACCCTGCCTAAGAAAGCTGGGGGCGATTTTTTTACCTTCGAGCGCTCGAAAATTAAATAAAAATAAATACGATCGCAGTGTCAAACTTGCTGGAACTTACTTTCTTCCGATATAATTGAATACGAGTGGTCAATACCACTCGTTTTTCAATTTTCTATCGCTATTTCAAAATAGAATTTCATAATTTTTGACAGTTTTCGAGTGAAAGAGTCGAGCGCTCGAAAGTCAAAAGTCGTTCCCCTGACTGTTCTGGGTTAGCAATATTTAGCATCCCGGTAAAGGAAAATATTTGCCTGATGAACATGTATATTTGCTTCTGAGTCTTGGATGTTTTCTATGTATTTAAGTATCTCCACCGAACCTCCGTGAGGGCAGCGGCAGCGGCAGAGGCGGCTGAGAAAGCCAAGGTGGGCAAATACAGTGGTCTCGGCGCCGAGTATAATTTTGTTCCATTCAGCGTCGAAACCCTAGGTCCGTGGGGCCCTGGTGCTCAGAGCCTCTATAAGGTGGTTCGATTGCCATACAAAACGTTATTTGACATTCGCAGGCTAACGGCGTGATATTTTAAGAAACTTATGTAACAAACTTTCATAAATTGGCTTCCCATTTGCGCCAAATAGAATAAACTTGTATAAACTAGATTAATTTGAGAAATTGGTTTGGGACGTGATATTTTGGGAAAACTATTTTTCTCAAATTAATCTAGTTTATACAAGTTTATTCTATGTAAGGGGGAATTTGGCGCAAATGGGAAGCCATTTGAAGAAAGTTTGTTACATAAGTTTCTTAAAATATCACGCAGTTAGCCTGCGAATGTCAAATAACGCTTTGTATGGCAATCGAACCACCTTAAGGACATGTCGAAGAGGCTCAGAGACGCCACGGGAGACCAAAGAGCTGGCAGTTTCCTCGCTCAACGCATCGGCCTGGCGATCCAGCGAGGAAATGCTGCCAGCGTAGTCTTCGGTAGCATGCCGCAGGGGCCCATTTTTGGTATATTTTAGTTTTATTTAGATGTATTTTTGTTTTAGTTTAGTTTAATTATAGTGCTGTATATTTTTTTTTAGTATATTAAATAAGTATAAGTATTGTCGTCTAATAGTTAGGCATATATATACATAACACAAGCCTTATTGAGCTTACCGTAGGACTAGTTACTCAACTTATTTAGTCCCCTAAATAAGTTGAGTACCTACCTATTTACCTAATATATGTATAAATATTATTATTCTAGTAACTGTATATATGGCTACATGAATAGCTGAAAGTATCTCTAAAGATATACAAAAATTAAAGTTCCGAGTGCTTACATCTCCTGTTTAGCTATTACTGCTACTAGCTACTAACATAAATCATGACCTATAAGCTATAAGTAACGAAATCAAAAAATATTTTCTTCAATTCATTTACTTTCTTAAATCAGGTTCACCCAATATATTTGACCCATGCTGTATGGGAAATGACATAGGTAACGTCGTACGGTGCAGGGTGACCAAATGTTATAATTCAAGTTTCATTTAATAATTTCTTCGTCTGGTATAATTCTTCATATTTTTCGGTGTTTTAATTAAGTATTTAAATTTAATTATAGCTAGTTTTAATAATAATAATAATAATAAAATCTTTATTTCGGAATACAAAAGATTCCATAGTTGTTAGTAACATAAAAAAACATACAAATTATATAAAACTATGTTAGTTTAAGTACAATACAAGGTAACTTAATTAAATTGAATACAATTACAAGTTAAATACAAATTAAATACAAATTAAAATACTTTTTAGTCGGGGTTTAGGGCTACCCCTTTAATAAGTCCAACCCAATTGAATGATATAGTTTAAGGCTTAAATTTAAATAAACAATTAAAACTTAATTTTGTTTTTCATTAACATCCATCACGATTCGCCATTTTTGAATAAGTCTCCAATGCAGTCTCGACTTATAAACTAATTACTTAGACGACACACGAGTATCGAATAGTCTGATAAACTATGATTGCAAATACCCCCTAGACATGTGAAATCAGGCAATACCGCGAACTTTAGCAATCACATCATGTTTGACAAGCGCTGCATACCAAGACAGGTTGTCGGAGACGAAATTCCGATTTCATACCGCGGTATTCGGGTTTGAGGATAATTAATATAATTATACGTTCGAGTTTAATTTATAGATCGTTAAGGCGCCGTAGGTTCAGCGAAGTTAAGCCAACAGAGTTATTGATACAATATAATGCGTCTGTTTATAATAATATGGTTTCAAAAAAATACGAATAGTAATCTTGAGGCTTTTCTGCAGGGAGATCAGTGATTCAAAACATGATTAATTAAGCAATTTTCGCTCGATATAAAAAAATCACGAACATAGGTCTAAAATACACTTAAAACATTGGTAACAAATCATGCACAAAAGCTAAACATTGGTTCTAAAAATTGGCAATATCATGTTTGAGGGAACTTAGTGATTACTTTTTTATTTATTTAAACGCACAAAAATTAAAAAAAACATGATATCCGCGCTTCCGAACACGCACTTCCATCTCGCTCACGCTTATGCTCAGTGAGAGGGAGAGAAGAACATGAACCTATGGTGCCTTGCCCGCGGCTCCGCCTCAATAAAATTCGTTGACTGCTCTCCCATACAAATATTCCACCCACAGAATATACCTAACCAATGCCCTTTCTTAGACGCAAACTACTCCACTAACCGTGAAGGAGTAGCAAACACTTTAATTCCATAAACAACATTCCATGTAAAAAATGGGCCAAGTCTCGGAACTCTTCCACAGTAAAAACTTAAAAGTGGTGAGATATATCGTAGAGTCTCGTCAGGCATCTTTTTCATCTTTATTTATAAATTTCTGTATTTATCTTTATTTGCTTGCTAAATAAAATTCTGCAACTTGGGAATCACACAACTTTACTACATTTACTAATTTTTGCGTACCTTAAACTATGTAAGTGTGATTGCCAAGTCTTTCTATAGGTTATTGTGTTATCAACTTTGTATAGAAATGGTATTTTACCGACCGCAAATAACGTTTGTATAGTTTTGCGGGAAGCAACTGCAAAAGTAGCTTTGTAATCGCATGTATTTGTATAGGATTACAAACGTACTTATGCAGTTTGTATATCTCTGAATCGCGACGGAAACAGCAATATTTTTAGGTTTTTTATGAATGGATAGGCTAAAACTACTTATATTCAAAATTTGGAGCTTGTGGGTCTGCTAGAAGTACCTTAGAATTACGATGATCATCAGTGAATAAGTGACTCAGTGAGTATGTCAGTGACAAAACTAAGGAACTTTGATCTTAACCTAAAAATTCAACATTGAATGTTATAAAGATTATATGTAAGCCATATTATGCCCTACATGTAACTGAAAATTCAGGGTTCTAGCTTTAGCCAGCACGAAATTACAGGATGTTGAAAATGGCCTGAATGGCTTCGAGAAAAGGATGGTACGGCCGTGCCTTTTTGTTTTGCTCGACTTGGCGGGGGCACTGCTGTGCCCCCAGATTATAATTCCGAAGAGTATTTTGTCCGAAAGCATATTTTCCGAATTCCATAATTCCGAAAACTATGTTGAGGGAGTTTCTGGAGGTCTGTAGGTCTTCAGGATATAAGACTAACCTAACCTATAATGTAGGTACACAATCCTATTCCATTAAATCATCTGCGTCCACATTTTCGTTTAGCGGAAAATGGCGTTCGGAATAATGATGGTTTCGGACAAATTACTTCGGAACTTTTCTATGTTCCCCGGCAATCACACAGTTACTTTCACATTTATAATACAGAGGTGGGGCCATAAAACACACTGGTGTTGGGTTAAGTAAAATACTAACAATATATGGATGTAATACATTACATACACCCGATGTATGTAATGTCCGAAATAAAGATTTAATAATAATAATTTTTTTTTGTAAATGGCAACACTAAAAACTTGAAAAATCATAAACTAAATCGTTTTTGAGTGGTTGACATTACTTTATGCAGTTTTATTTACAATAGAGCGTTTTACTGTTCGACAACGAGCTTTTTGTGTAAAACAGTTCTATAAAAACAACAATTTGTACGTAACAGTTGCCCACCTCTTTAGGAGGAAGCCCGGATCTCACTCCTGCCGATTTTTCCGTGTGGGGATATCTATATAGTCGAGTTCTAAGTTAAAAACCGAAGACAATAACCGAACTCAAGCAAAACATCCGCGATGAGATAGCCGAGATCCCTCGCAGGATGTGTCAACGAGCTTTTCAAAATTTGCGTAGTCGTTTGCAGGAGTGCCAGCGACGAGATCGGGGTCATCTCAAGTGTTATTTTCAAAAAATCTATGCATTAGATGTTAGTCCCAAAAATTGAACGGTCAGGAAATTTACTTTTATGGTTTTCTTTTCATCAAAGTTTCAAAAGTGCTAAATGTTTTGGCCCATCCTGTATATTGCAGACAGAGCCACAGCATAAAATATAACCTATAATGTTGTTGAAAGATGGTGGTGTTATTATAAAGCTAGGCTGAATGCAATCTTTTGTAAGGTGAACAGTTACCCAGTCCGGCCTACTCCAAAAACGAGCGAGATGACATTCCGCTGCCTTCCTAATAAAGCCTTGGTCAGACACACGGCGCGACATCTCCGTACAAACCGCTAGCGTGGTCAAACAGGCTATGTATGGAAATATCGCGCCGCGGTCGCGCCGCGCGACCGCGGCGCTGCGTCGCGCCGTGTGTCTGACCAAGGCTTTAAAATCATCTATAGCTCCATCTCCATTCCTTTGTGGTAAGATTACCCACAGACCATCTATCGACCTTCACTAAGGAAGAATTTTGGCCGACGGGAGTCAAGTTCCGGCGTTTTCGCGGTTGGTTAGGTACCTACCTGACACCGTGAAATGTGTAAGTTGTGTAACACATCGCAGTAATGTGTCTTTGTAGTTTTTCTTCTTCTTCTTTATCTGCCATGCCCTGTCGGGCGTCGGTGACCACCTTTGCAAAGTCTATCCTATTCTTGGCCAGTCTTGCGAGCGTGGCCGCGTCCTTGATGTCCGTCCATTTTTTAAGCAACTTCAAAAAGGAGGAGGTTATAATCGTCGGGTGACAAGCAAAAGTCACTACCAAAACTGTCACTGCTCTTCAAAACCTCGTATCTCGGTACGTAGTCGATATCGAGATACAACCTTTGATTTAAGTAGGTATTTGTTACTTAGTGAGTTTTGCTTGTCACCCGACGATGTTCCACTGTATGTATATATATATATTTTTAATGTATGTTCGCCGATTTCTCCGTCAATTGTGGACCGATTTCCAAAATTATATTTTTATTCGAAAGAGTATACTCCCATTGTCACCAAATTAGGATCTGATGATGGGGTCCTAGGGAAATTGAGGGCAACCCTAAAATTTTATAGGCACGCCTGTAGTGGTTTCAGTATTTTTTATTATAACTCGTGTATTTACCCTCGGAAATCGTAACTTTGGTGAAGTGGAACTGATGATGAAGACCACAGGTGACTTATGGAATTCCTCAAAGATGTAAAGTACGTCAAAGATTCTAACATGATTCCGTTGAAGTAGCAACTAATGAAGTATTAATTCTGAGATCCTTGAGAAATCGACGGAACTCCTCAAATATTATCAGCCCACATATAGCGACTTGGGTTTTTTCTGTAATAATCGACGCATTTGCTCTCGGAAAGCAGTTCATGTGCTAAATGGAAAGGAAATGTGGATATTTTCATGTACCATGAAGCGAAGTACTGAATAGAAGTCGGTTTAAATTTTGTTTTTAAAGTAAATTATTGATATTATCGAACCGTTCATCCTCCTTCTTCGTCTACCCCGTTTTCCCTTTATTTTTCCCTCTATTATAGGTTTCAGCAGATCGTACTTGTCATGTCTATGTAGGTGACCAAAATAGGCAATCTTGTAGTTTTTAAATTTTCTACTCCTGTACCGTTATCTGTCATTTAAATAGGCTGTAGCTCCAATACAATGACACCACTAATAAGTCAGCGAAAAACTCTATGCTCTATGGCCCAAAACCGCACTGTTTAGCGTACTTTTTTGGTTCATACATTTTTCATAAAAGCACTGTTTAACTTTTTTTAAATCGGCCGCTATATTGCAGTGGTGCCAACTTCATAAACAATTATTTCGAAATAAAAAAAAATATTTACGATTTAACATTTGTATATTATAAATTATTTACTGCAATAATAATAAATCATCATCTATTGTGTGTTAAATTACATGTTCTATAAATTTTTGGTATTATTTATAAAAATAAACAGGTCGAATTGGCAAGTGCAAACAAATAAAAAACATAACAAACCATAATTAAACCAATTATTCTTCTTAATGTTAAAATATGGGTTTTTGCCTGAATTAAATCAATTTTTATTTATTTTTTTATTTATAAGCAAGAGCTGTCACATTTCCGATTTCCCACCAAAATACAGTTCAAAATGAAAAGACAAAAGATGATAAACTATTAAGATTTAAGATTTTATTCGTGTTTGTGAAGACAAAAGTGTACACTTACAACGTACGTTCCTTTTAAAATGGTCGAAGTAATTAATAACTGCACTCCTGAAGAAATTGCGTGCGTAGGAAAAGTACGAATAGAAAACTTGCTGCCTGAAAAGTTTAACTATTCTGTAGTCTGCTATTTATTATTATTATTATTACATAATTTACACCCTGCCTCAGGTACCCTGCCCCATAAACATCCGAATCCGAATCGCCGACGTCGCCGTCGCTAATTGCTTAGAAAATTCCATTCGTAATCATAACTGCTATCACGAAAATTTTACATCTCATTTTTGACAATAAACCTTTTGAACAAGGCTCATCGACCCTCTGTAATAACTTTGTTCCCGCGCCTAAATGAACCGGCGACCAGAATAACTTGAACCACGAAACATTCTTAACTTTGGAGATTGGCTGAGATTTTGAGAAGTGTCGGAGGTCAGTTGATGTCGGTTGGAAAAGGGTCAGGAAAAATATTTATTCGGCTGGTGCGTACATATGGATGTTTGCGTAGTGTAGTGTAGGCGTATTTGAAACATTCAGCTACTCTGCCACGCACAAGATTCTATGGCAATACTCGTATAATTATGTTTTTTAATGAGAAAATTACAATACAGAGATATTACCAAATGAATTCTACATGAAGTGAATGAAAACTATTAAATAATATATGAATGACTGGATTGACTAGAATGATAAAAGTCTGAGGTAGAGTAAGCTATGTTAGCCCCGTGGTTTAAGAATGCAACTTTCAAAAGTTTCAAACAAACTTTCAACGAAGGATGGCTCGTACGTTACTTACCAATGAGTGTTTGGAGTTTCGGAGTGAAGGAAAACGTCGTGGGGAAACTTGCGAAGAAATGAAAAAGCGGCAAAGTGCGAGTCGGACTCGCCGACCGTAAAATAAATTGTGGTTTACGATTTATAACGTATTAAAAAAAACTACTTACTAGATCTCGTTCAAACCAATTTTCGGTGGAAGTTTGCATGGTAATGTACATTATATATTTTTTTTAGTTTTATCGTTCTCTTATTTTAGAAGTTATAGGTTTTACCACTTTGGAAGTGTCTCTCGCGCAAACTATTCAGTTTAGAAAAAAAATATATTAGAAACCTCAATATCATTTTTGAAGATCTATCCATAGATACCCCACACGTATGGGTTTAATGTAATTTTTTTTTCAGTTTCAGTTCTGAGTATGGGGAGAACCCCCAAAACATAATGGTTTTTTTCGATTTTTGTGTAAAAATCTTAATGCGGTTCACAGAATACATCTATTTACCAAGTTTCAACTGTATATCTTATAGTTTCGGAAAAAAGTGGCTGTGACATACGGACGGACAGACAGACAGACAGACAGACATGACGAATCTATAAGGGTTCCGTTTTTTGCCATTTGGCTACGGAACCCTAAAAAGTGACTTTGTCCAGACACTAATATTCATCACTGGTTTCCTAACCGTAATTTTTTCTTCAAACTATTACAACAAAGTCACTATATAAAACAGATAATTCATTTACTACACCCAGGAATGATTGTCTTGGTAAGTATTTTTTGCTGCCCAACTCATTTTTCAACGAGTCCAATGCCCTCCCGAATTGTGTTCGGAGACTTGCCAAAATCAGACGTAAATACAATTGACAAATTGTCCTTGACTAGAGTTGAAATTGCAAACAAAACTTTTGTCTGCCATTAGTAGCGACGATGGCTATCATTCCATAGGTAAATCAAAGCGAAAAACAAAATAACAAATGAACGGGAGGAAAAAAATATGAGTCGACAAAAGTTCTTATTTCGTTCCTATAAAAATGAAAACAATGGTAGGTATTTACCACCGGTGTCGGGTTAAAAGAGTATTGCTACAACCTTTTTCATGGCGCGATTCTGTAGGAAAATATTTCGAAACCCTTCGCTGTTCATAAATTATATTGTTTAATTTTCACTGGTATTAATTAAAAAAAAAACTAAAGTAGCTGCGACCCCCTTCAAACAGCTTCAGTTTCAGCCCAGCGGGCATAGCATGGATGTCATTTTATCACTTAACGCTGTATATAAGACATTCGTCACGCTCTGACATGTATATGCGAGTGGTGACGGATTATTATTATTTATTTATTCATTAACAAATTACATTGTGTTTGAATGTCATGCCATTGCCTTAAACCTAAGAATATATACAAATATGATACACTATTTAGATTGATATTATACACAGATAAGAAGCATTTACAATGTCAAGAACAAAAAGCTCATTCGTATCTCAACTGATCCCAGAGCTGGGGCGTTTCTCGGGCAAAGAATTAGCATTGCTGTGCAGCGTGGAAACGCCGCCAGCATCTTGGGGTCTTTCCCACCAATGCGCGACCTTGGGGACGCGGGTGTCTAGCATCTACTTTTATTTTTATGTTTTTTTTTTTTTAGTTCTATTGATTTACTTATTTTTGTGTATAGATTAAGTTAGTTTTAGTCATTTTAGTTCAAAGTTTCATGTACATATTTGTCTGATATTAAATAATTACTAATACCAAAAAAAAAAAAAAAAAAAAAAAAAAAAAAAAAAAAAAAAAAAAAAAAAAAAACTTAATACATAATGAAATTTAACAAAATATAATAATAACAATAGAAAACATTAAATGTCATAACGCCATCCATATATAAATAAACACAAAATATTCACTTCCAACTTCATAAAATCAGTCTTAAGAGGGTATCCTAGCAGCATTTTTCCATACAAACGTATTCCCCTATTTCCTTCCTGGTTTATCCCTCTAGAGGACTTGTTTTTTTTTATTACATCTAAGTGTACTGTATGTATGCCCCTGTCATTTACTTTTTCCCAAAAATTAATTACCAAAACAGATACGAATTTTCGAAAACCTAAAAAATGCCCCATTTTTACTGTCATATTCAGATGACTACCAGACAAATATGAAAAGTTTTTACGTTAAAACAAAATAATAGAAACATAGATCTACTCTTCCTCTAAATTTCAACACCAAACATAATTGAATCGGCGCAGGTTTGGCGGAGAAAACAGGGGAATACAAAGCATCGATCTTGTCAAGATTTTGTAGTGAAAATCGGTCTGAGCTGCGGTTGTCCCTATCGCGCATCGCACGCGGTCGCTTGGGCGCAACGCGACGGCAATAGTTTGTACAAATACCTATTTCTCAATTTTGTCGCAGACCGACTACGCTCTTAACCACAATGATAAATGGAATAGATCATAGCAGGGGGTCGCGATCCACAGGTCGGAGAACAATGGGTTAAAATATAGCACCTCCCCATTTTATGTATATATACTAGCTTTTGCTCGCGACTTCGTAGTGGAACTTGTTTATATCGTACCTCCACGCAAACGCTGTCCGTCTGTCTATCTGTCCGTCTGTCACCAGGCTGTATCTCATGAACCGTGTTAGGTAGACAGTTGAAATTTTCACAGATGATGTATTTCTGTTGCCGCTATAACAACAAATACTAAAAAAGCGGCCAAGTGCGAGTCAGACTCGCACATGAAGGGTTCCGTAAAATAAATTGCGGTTTACTATTTATGACGTATTAAAAAAACTACTTACTAGATCTCGTTCAAACTAATTTTCTGTGGAAGTTTGTATGGTAATTTACATCATATATATTTTTTAGTTTAATCATTCTTTTATTTTAGAAGTTACAGGGCACACATTTTTACCACTTTGGAAGTGTCTCTCGCGTAAACTATTCAGTTTAGAAAAAAATGATATAAAAAACTTTAAAATCATTTTTGAAGACCTATCCATAGATACCCCCCCACACGTATAGGTTTGATGAAAAAAATTTTTTTGAGTTTCAGTTCTGTGTATGGAAAACCCCTAAAAATAATGTTTTTTTTTCGATTTTTGTACAAAAATCTTAATGCGGTTCACAGAATACATCTATCTTACCAAGTTTCAACAGTATAGCTCTTATAGTTTTGGAAAAAAATGACTGTGACATACGGACGGACAGACGGAGAGACAGACATGACGAATCTATAAGGGTTTAGTTTTTTGCCATTTGGCTACGGAACCCTAAAAACAGAATAGAATATTTTTTTTTTATTTTTATTTCTTTCTTTTTATGTGCAACAAACGTGATTTTTATAGATAATGGTACTTGCACTTGGCCGGTTTTTTTTTATATACAGTACAATGATTCCAGTTGAATCATTTAAAATCAAATGGCCTATACAATCGCTATGCAATACAATCACTAGGGCACTCTACAAATATTTATTTAATGTACCTGTCTACACAATAAACACACAGTACGCAATATTCAATCTTATGACGATATCACGAAGTTTAATGTGTCATTTTATCACCTTCGTCCTATAAAGAGTGCTCCGAAGTATTGTAGCTCCCGATCGTCAAACCATTCAATATTTACATGCCCGTAATGCCGGATCAAGCGAGATGTTATCTTCACAACGTTATAACACCAACGTGCAGATTCGTTAGAGGAATAAAAAGTACAAAAAACTAAAACCCGACAACAAAAAAAAATAGTAGCCTGTCACCTGGAGCATAATTCCGAAACGATTGACACCTCATTTATAATTTACAACTTAGAAAACTTCAATATTTCAAAAACGGCTAAACCGATTTTGTTGAAACGTAGCTAAGAACCATCTCGATCACGTCAGCTTTCGGATAAAACTAACTGCATTCAAATCGGTTCATTCGTTTAGGAGCTACGATGCCACAGACAGACACACAGATACACCGATAAACGGAAACACAGACACATCAAACTTCAAACCCCTTTTTGCGTCGGCTAAAATACGGGTATCGCGTATCTTAAACGCTACGGTCCCCCTTTCGGCTCTGCCATAGTCGGGCAAAAAGTAAAGATACCGTCAAACATGCCTACTTTGCCACCAGGGGGAACTTTGCCCAAGAGGAAAATTTTTAAATTTGCTTCTTGGGCAAAGTTCCCCCTGGTGGCAAAGTAGGCATGTTTGACGGTATAGGTACTATATAAAATTTGGGTTCGACCAGTGGTGTGTGTCTTTTAGGGCGCGATGGGATACGAAGGAGTGAATCAGCCTTCAAAACACTTTATTTTGTTGCGCACAATTGTATCCTCTATATTCGTCACAATAGACTCAGCAGGGAGAGATGACTCCCAATGCATAATTTAAAGTTTAAACCCTTCGACAACACGCTACACATATCGACCGATAATGACTTTTGCGAAATATTTACCACACTCCTGCTACTAGGATCATTATTTGTTTGCGACGCATTCCCCATATGCGCTTTGCTCTGCGTTTTTATCAGGCGCTTAAATTTATTGACGTGTGTTGTACCTGTGTACTTATTGTGTTCGCTTTAATGTTTTCTGCCCCGCTCTGAAAGCCATCGCATCAAGTTTCTAGCCTGAGAAAGATACGGTTTCGCTATATGAAAACACAACAATATAATCTATATCAGCCATATTTTCACACCAAAAAATAGGTTGGGTAATTTAATTTGACTAAATATTCATTAATAGTCCACCTAAAAAATAATGAAAAGTAATCTATATAAATTCCGTAAAAAATGGGGTGAACATGACATAAACTTTATTTACTTTATAATTGACTACTTCTATATAAGTACGTTCTTTGGGATACGCGCATAATCCACTTATTTTTGTTAATGAATAAACCTTTCTATAGGCCAGATGCAACTCAATATTATGCTGTTATTTCCTGATGCACATATTTTTGGATTAAGGTAGGTAGTACCTAAGTCTCCAAATTTGTGTACACAAACATGTTTTTATTATAAAAATACTGATAGCATTTTTGCTTGCGGGCTCATTTTTTTGCCTAAACTTCCGGTCCATACTTAGACTTAGTGATTTCAATAGTAAAAGCTTTTAAAATAACATATGAAAGCAGTATACAAATAATTACCCTGATATTGAATTATTTCCAAAAAAAAAACCGTATCTTGCTCAGGCTTTTCCCCCAAAGATCAGCGGCGCTACCACGAACTTCGAATCTCGAACTTCGTATATCTCCGTCTCTATCGCACTTATGGTTTATGGTACTCGAGCGACAGAGACGGATATATACAAACTTCGAACACTGAGACAACTCTAAATGAAAGTGGGTAAGTCAGTATCTCAACTAACTAGTGTCTCTTTAGATTCTTGTAAACAATGAATTGTTTATCATTCTTTACAAGAATCTAAAGAGACACTAGTTAGTTGAGATACTGACTTACCCATTATATTTACAACAACAACAACAAATCAGCCTTATGGCGAGGCTTTGCATTATTTCAACATGTCTCACGAAAGTTTAAATTCGATCATAGATCACCTGTCAAAATCACATCGACACTGTATCGCTTATGTATCGCTTCAAAAAGTCGCCGTGTGTATATCGACACGTGCAAGATGTCGTGCGAAGTGGCGCAGCGCTGCCGGACATCGATCGACGAGTCTCACGACGACGGTGAGATCTCGCTAATATAAGCTTATTTTTTTATTATCAATCTATGCACATGTAACACCTCGGGTCAGCATACTATCAGGCGGTCTGTACGCTTATTTGCTACCTACTAATTGGCGTAAAAGAAGAAGTTCGTGTCCCTACACCAGGAGATAACAGTTATTAGGTAAAAAGTATGTATGTAGTTATAATTTATTGATAAAATCGAAGTGTAGCCGCCAATGGCCATGGAGTTTTTACTACTACTTGATTACTATTATCGGACATTCCTAAACTGGTATTATTGATTTAATGACCTAACTTGAATGAAGTTAAATCATAAGCCGAGTTTCCAAAATAGTGTAACAGATGGCGCCACAGTCACGAAACTCTTAAGGACTGAGCGCAGTATTATTTAAAATGTATTTATACCATATATACTGTTTTAATACTTTTCAGTTTATGATAAATATAATATTACAATATCTCTTAATAAGATAACATTCAACATCTAGTCAAAATTCGTTTAAGATCACTAAAAATCGAGTTTGTATTTTAACGTTCTAGATCGCACTATAGACATTTTTGCACTCCGCGAATATATATACCAATCTTTCGTCTTGTAGGTTGAGGGTCCGTATCTACACAGTGAAGCAGTTAATCGAGGTATGAGCTGCCCTAACTCTAGTCCTTTCCAGGGGATCACAAGTATTTCTGTGGGTTGGTACTTTGTATCCCGTCCGGCCGTCATGATGTGCCGATTAGTCCGGGCCCTGTCCCGTGACGCTACTCCTAGGCTCTGCCCTACGGTCCGATTAAAGAGTTCCCGCTCCGCCGCGAGTCAATGTTCCGCGCGAGTTTGGTTCTTCTGATAATTATGAAGGAATTAATTTCCGTGCACCACTGTCGTAGATAATTTGACCCTTTTTTTAACTCCCGGCGCAAAAAGAAAGGTGCTTAGTATGACGTGTCTGATGATATGATACCTTCTGTGTGTCTGTCTGTGGCACCGTAGCTCCTAAACAAATCGACGAATGCGGTTTTTTGCTGACGATGACGTGTTCGAGATGGTTCTTAGCACGTTTCAACAAAATCGGTTCAGCCGGTTTTCAGATATTGAACTTTGAAATGAAAATGTGGGGGGTTTTTCAACTTTTTCTAAGTTGTTAATTTAGCTTTTCAATTAATCATTTAGGATCCCGTTTTTGATTTATAATGATTTATTTCTGTCAAAATTTGGTAGTACAAATTTTCATATGGACTGCAAACTCGTAGTGGCTCTTACGGGTACCGGAAGACTAAATCAGTCCAAGTCATTATTATAATAATTTAGACTAGAGATCTGTTAATAATTTACCTACTTATGAATGGCAAAGGTAATTTAGTATTCAGCCTTTATACTAAAAAATAATGACTGAAAGATACTAAACTTTGCAGCTTTATAGGTTTGTATGTAGGTGGTAATTTCTTGCAATTTTTTTAAATTTCTTCCTACTGGAATACGTAAATAAATAAAACTAATAATATTCCTAGAAATGTCAGAAACATATATGAAAATCAATAAGTACCTATTAATTATTATTCCTGATAGTAAACATGTAAAAATAGTTTGAATTAGGATTATTAATCCTATTGATAAAGGATGATTTATAAAAAATATTATTAAAGATGTAAATAGTAGGTATTGAATGGGATAAAAATAATTTAATTTCAAAGAATAGTTTAACAAAAATAATAATTTGGCGATTATTGATAAAGATTTTTCTTTTTCTTTGAAGTTTTAAAAGTAAAATCTTGTTTTTGATTTACAAGACCAATGTTTTTTTTAAACTGTAAACTATATAACTAGGTACCTATACGTAGAATGGATCTTCGAGGTGGACATAGGTTATCTGCAAAGACAGACTTGTAGATACCCATTAAAATATAATGTTAATAAAAACTTATTAAATCCAGGCTGTCTTTTGTCCTATGTGTCTGATGTAGGTAGGTATAGTACGTCCGAAACTGTAAGGTAGGTAAATCCTGTCAAAAAAACGCAAACAAAAAGCTGCCTCATAATCAGAGCACAAAGTCGTTTTTCGCTTGAGTTCGTTAGACATAATTTATTCTTAAAGTTTCGGATAGAGTATACTCTGCTATAGGTACCTAACGAAAATATTGTAGGTGCACTAGAAATTCCTTTCAACACTTGCATTTCGAGTCGTTCGCTGTTCGCTTCGGTCCGCCATTGTGTGAGGTATTTCTGTTCGATTGGCGTCCTTACTCCGGTACCTTTTAACGATAGTAAGTACTTAGTAAAACTCGTTTCACAGTAAGACCCTAATCGCCGGCTAACCGCTTAGTGGAAAACGGGTATTCTATTGACAAAAGAGATGCTGTCTTTTCGAAAACTTATTTCTTAAAATGTCTATGCTATTACTCTCTTCTTTCTTTCCTTCCGTCTTTTCTTCTAAGTAGGTATATGTTTTTTAATTTATTTCGAAGGATTGAATCGACATTTTTTTTTAAATTATAGAACTTGACTCACAAAATTTGACTGATTCTGTAACTTGTTTTAAGCTCACCCAACGCTCGCCCACAATTATACCTTGACACCGCGATGCGTAGTAATTAAGCGTAGGTAGAGGTCTAGTTTCGTAACGGGTGAGCTGCATTAACGCGTAAAGAGGAGAACATCCGAACGACGCCGGACATACATATATGAAAGAATTTTTACCCCAGCTGAAACGGTGAACTTCGTTCGCTTCGCTCGCTCGTTCAAATAGCTATTGTTAACAAATATGTGTTAAGAATTACGTAATAAAAATACAACCCTCTCAACAAGTTGTTGATGACTGAAAAAAGGACAGGCCGCTCAATCAATCACGACTCTTGTACAGTCGCCATCACATACATAGGTAGGTACACTATAGGTGTTCATAAATATCGGCACATGCACCGTAATGCCTTGAAAATAGGGGTGTGTTCCGATGTTTGTGAGCTGCTTGTTTGCTCCGATGTACCTATGTGATGGCGACTGTACCAAAAATTCAATATTTGACAGAAACTTAATATGTAGGACTACATAATATATGTAGTCCGTAAACACTATTTAATACCTGCTTAGTATGACCATTGCCAAGCACGAACGTCTATTAATAAATATCTGTCTATTTATAGTACGAATTGCCTCGCTTGTGTTCCTGTGCTGTTTCCGAGGTATTTCACTCCGATCGCACGTGCCTCTTAAATTGCAATCCATTGTATAGCCGTACCGTGTAATTGCGAAACGTTTTGTACACATTTCGATGTTAAAAGGGGTTGGATATCCACCTGGGGCATTCCGGAACACGATAGTAGCGTAATGGAAACGTATTGTTTGGTCAGCTCTCGATTGCCGTGGCGCGTAGAAAAATGAGTCAAAACGTGAGGCATTTTGCACTATTACATTTATGCAAATGACTATAGCAGTAGTGTAAGCATGGGTAGTTTGGCAACTGTCTTCCAGGCGGAGACATATGCCATAATCTCATGAAACACAGTAAAATTATTCCGCTGTTTAAATCAGGAACGAAAACTGACCCTACCAACTTCAGGCCAATATCAATACTACCGGCACTAAGCAAAGTCTTTGAAAAGATTATTCTTAATCAGCTTATGTCTCACTTTAATTGTAATAAACTGTTCAATAACAATCAGTTCGGTTTTACTAGGGGTCGCTCTACCACTGATGCCGGTGTGGTACTAATTAAACATATTTTTGAAGCCTGGGAAGAGGCTCAAGATGCTATTGGAGTGTTCTGTGATTTATCAAAGGCATTTGATTGCGTTGATCACGAGAATTTAATCAGAAAGTTAAGACATTATGGGATTAAAAACGGTGCTCTTGATCTTGTATCATCGTATCTTTCTGAGAGAACACAACGAGTAGTCGTCAACGGGATGCACTCAGCGGGGACAACTGTTGCTCTTGGTGTTCCTCAAGGCTCGATTCTGGGTCCATTTTTGTTTCTGATTTACATCAATGACCTACCAAATGTGGTGCAAGATAAGCATGATATAGTGTTATTCGCAGACGACACGTCGCTTATTTTCAAGGTAGACAGGAAAGAGACAAGCTTCGATAATATTAATGATGCGCTCAACACTGTTGTGGAATGGTTTACAGCAAATAATTTACTGTTAAATTCCAAGAAAACAAAGTGTATCAGATTCACTTTACCTAATGTCAAGCACGTAAACAATACCAGGATCAAATTAAAGGGCGATGAACTGGAATTTGAAGATAGAACAGTGTTTTTAGGCATCACCTTGGACTCAAAACTACAATGGCATGCGCATATCGACACCCTAGCCGGCAAACTTGGTTCTGCAGCCTATGCAGTAAGACGTGTAAGACAGTTAACAAACGTTGAGACGGCCAGGCTGGTGTACTACAGTTACTTCCACAGTGTTATGTCCTACGGAATCCTGTTGTGGGGAAAAGCGGCTGATATCCAGACCATCTTCGTGCTACAGAAACGAGCTGTACGCTCCATCTACGAACTAAAAGCCCGAAATTCTCTCAGGGACAAATTTAAGGAGGCAAATATTCTTACTGTAGCATGCCAATACATTCTTGAGAATATTATGTATGTGCGGAAAAACCTTCAGGACTTCAATCTCAACAGTGATATCCACGACTACAACACCAGAAGTAAACACAAGATCGCAGTGCAGTACAGTCGTCTTCGCAAGGTTAGCACGTCGTTCGTGGGGAACTGTATACGTTTTTACAATAAAATACCTACCGAAATTGTTAATTTGCCGTTAAGTAAATTTAAGTCTCATATAAAAAAATATTTGCTAAGCAAGGCGTATTATAATGTCAACGATTTCATAAACGACAAAAATGCCTTTAAGCCAGTAGCAGTCAAATTGTATTAGAATTAATATACCTTCGAGTATGATTGTCTTGACGTATTACCTTTGTAATTATTATAAGTACCGGAAATAGCTGTTCCGTTTTATGTAACATGAGAGCACGTAATGCCTTTTCTCGCCGAACAAGTAGCTTTAATCTTTGCTATTATCAATGTCCAGTGTGGCTTGAATATGTCATGCTCGCTTAAAGGGCTTTGCTTACGGTGGCGTCGTTGATCGGGTCGCCACCTTCCCTAACATATGGTTGAGGGAGGCGATGGCTGAGATATGCGTCATACTCGTGATCGGGTGCTGTTTGTGGAGTCCGGTCTGTTCATGCTTGCAAGGGCATAGTAACTACCTAAATACTAGTGTTATTATCATTATTTTGACGAGAGACATCATTCTGTTCTTGACACGTTTTATTGTTATTAACCCTGTACATCTCTGACAATATTACATTAATGATACTTTTTTTTCTGTTTTAACGCTTAGGGACAGTATACATCTCTATAAGAACATTAGAATAATTATTAATTGTATTTGGATGCTCAGAGACATTATACATCTCTGGGGTACTAAATTATATCATAAACTTATTGTTAATTCTGATACAGACCTTATATCGAATGTATTTGATAATATTTTACAATTTTGGATTGTTCTAGTTTTCATTCAGTGACATTTAGTTTGTAACCATTTAGGTACTAATTAGTTAAAATCTGCAATTTTAAAATGATTATTGTGTAAGATTATTAATATTATATTGTAGAACACCATTTGACATGTAAAAGTGCCCTTGTGGCCTATTTGCAGAATAAATAATTGATTTTGATTTTGATTTTTGATTGATAATTGCCTGTGCACAGGAGAATATAGACAGGCAAACCAAAAAGCAGACTATCTATATACTCAGTGACAGTCAAGCGGCCCTTAAAGCGCTTACGGCGCCGAAAGTGGACTCTAGACTAGTTTACAATGGCCTCCAAGCACTAAACAAGCTTGGAAGGCACAACAAGGTGCAACTAGTTTGGATACCAGGGCACAAGGGCTTCATCGGCAACGAAAGAGCAGATGAGCTTGCAAGAAGGGGCTCTACAAATCACTTTGTAGGTCCGGAACCATTTGTGGGACTCTCGCAGGGGACCATAATATCGGCCTTTAAAGCCTACGCCAAAACCAAACACCTACACGAGTGGAGGAATGAGGCTGGCTTAAGGCACTCTAAGCTCTTCATAGAAGGAGTGGACTCGGGCTGGACCAGAAAACTCTGGAAATCCAGTAGGAAGCAACTCAGAATTATATCTGGGGTGTTCACAGGTAATTTCGGGGTCAAGGATCTCTTGGCCAAGATGGGACTATCGGATAGTTTAGACTGTAGAATGTGTGGTGAGGAGGATGAGACTTTGGGACACTTATTGTGTGAATGTCATGCCCTTGCCAGACAAAGAATGAACTACTTTGGTAACGGTTACCCGCAACCAAAGGAATTCAAGGTGCTCCCGACGAACTGCATCATCCGCTTTGTGGAAATGATGGAGCAAGCCTGGGAGCAGGTATAAAGGAGAGGGCAAATGCACAAAAGATCCCACTGGGTCGAAGTGCATCCGAAAGGGCCCTCACCTAGATAAGATAAGATAAGACTATTACTTATACTTTATATTATTATTTTTAGGCTTCCAGCATATTATCATTGGAATTCTGGACTTTTTTTTGACGAGTAAGTAATCAGCTTTAACGGCTACACACATTAACTTAAACGATTTCAAATAAGTATGGTTCTTAACATCCTCCTAGCGTTATTACCGGTTGTGCCCTAAAGGAGCCCGGGGTCCGCTTTGACAGCTAATCCCAAGATTTGGCATAGGCACTAGTTTTACGAAAGCGACTCCCATCTGACCTTTCAACCCAGAGGGAAAACTAGACCTTATTGGGATTAGACCGGTTGCCTCACGATGTTTTCCTCCACCGAAACGCTAATGGTACAGCCTACCTAAATATTTCGTACATAAGTTCCGAAAAACTCATTTACACACACATTAGCATAAAAGATTTCTAGTAGAGTTCTGTTATACTCTAGAAATTCCGGCCTTTGATCAGTAAGTTGTCGAATCGTACAAGTCGTACAGATGGCGCTTTTTCTCGTGAATATTTTTTTTTATTGAACCAAGACGAGGATTACACAGTATAGGTAGTATACAGTAAAATTTGCGCCAAACTGCATAACAGTTTGTTAGCGAACTGCACTCATATATTAACTTCCTTATCTACTGTGTAAGCTAGAATACTTATCTATTAATTATAACTAAGTAGGTACTAAAATACTATCTATCAATAAGTTATAGCGCCGAGACGCTCTGGGATAGCCCAGTCGCTAATTTTAGTTTTGATCTTGCTTTGAATTTTGCTTAAATTAAAACATGCATCGAATTCCGTTTTGACACAGTTAACAAATGAGCACACAAATTGTCAGGGCTTTGCTGATGGGTAATCAACAGACCCCGGATTTTCCACGGCAAAACAAAACACTATCGTAATCTAGCCAGTGATAGAAACATTATTTTATCGATATCGAGTATTAGGTATAAAAATAACATGCCGATATAGGTATATTTTTACATTATTGACAATTTAAGCCTGCACCACACTGGCGCGGCCTGCGGTGGCGGGCCATAGTAAATTTGACAGCTAATGACAAGTTTTCTATTGTCCGCCGCGGCCAGGCCGCGTCAGTCTGTGAGAGGCCTTACAGTGTGCAAAACAACCTTTTTATATGTTATAATAAAAAAAACTAGGAGTGTATTTTTCTTCCGAAAACGCCATAAGGTATTTGAGCGAACTAAAAAGTCGCGAAAATGACTATACCACTACCACCTCATTGAAAATAATACACAATACAGTCAATAATAGACACATATTACTCCATAAGCAAATAAAAACATACCTATTCAAAATAACACACAAAGCAATCGCGTTCCTTTTGCAACGGACGTATGTTGCTTTGGGGATGGGGTTTTAGTTTCTCCACTACACCTATGTTCAATTTAGTTTCTCCACTACACCTATGTTCAATTTAGTTTCTCCACTACACCTATGTTCAATTTAAGTGGAAACACGCTGTAAATTTCCAATATCTCGGTAAAGGTGCATTTCCGTGACAATATATAATGCGGCGTCCACTTGAGCGAGCGACGAGTTTTCACAAAGAAATATCCGTCTGCGGAATTTCAATTTGGAGCCGATCCGGCGTGTCGATGGGATTGCTTGATCGCACCCTGGGCCAGCTTTGTCGCGTTAGGACACGGTGCATGGGGTCAGCAGGACAGCATGGGGTCTATTCTAATCCTTGACACAGACTGCGAAACACTTTGAATAGGTGCCACAGGCGGCACAGCAGAATACAATGCGCGGTTGAATGCCAAGAGCAATTTCGCGGCACCCCCTTTAAAACGTGAAACCGGATTTAGTTGGTGGTTCTAGACTGTAATCCACAGAATTATAGCTTCGATTAGAACCATCTTTTATACCCGTCCTGCATAACCGGACAGGACGGGGTGCGTAAATGCATTTCTCCGAAGTAAAAAAAAAGGCAAAGTGGAATGTCGTTTTGCTCAATTTGGCGCAGCCCAAATGGGAAATACTCCACCTCCGGATAACCGCAGCCCTAATAACATACCTAACACTAGTATTTACTTGTTCTGCAGTCTTGGTAGTTGGTTGTCTGTGGTAGTTTTGTGTTTCTGGTGTTGAGTAAGTTCGCCAGAGCTCCTTAGGAAGCGGTGCTGTTGTGTTGAGAGTAGAGCGAGGGACCTTATACATTTGCCGTTTTGTATAATTTTTTTCTATTTCTATTTGTATCCAGAGGCTCTAGTATAAGTTTTATCGATACATATACGTTTTCGAACGCGTTTGCGTTTAGTTTCAATTTGTATGGCCACGCGTAGTTCCTAATAATTACCACCAGAGGCGTTGTTCGCGAGGCCATACAAATTGCAACTAAACGCAAACGCGTTCGAAACCGTATTGTATCGATAAAATATATACTAGAGCCTCAGAGGCTCTAGTATAAGTTTTATCGATACAACACGTTTTCGAACGCGTTTGCGTTTAGTTTCGATTTGTATGGCAACTCGAACAGCGCCTCTGGTGGTAACTATGAGGAACTACGCGTTGCCATACAAATTGAAACTAAACGCAAACGCGTTCGAAAACGTATATGTACCGATAAAACTTATACTAGCGCTACAGCTGTCAACACAGTAGCGTTACGCCGCGCCGTTGTCTTGATAGCATACTTCATAATCGTCCATATGTAGTGATAAGGGCCCGTATAGGCAATGAACTGACAACTTGTGTATGGAAAAAAATACAAATTTGGAAATAATTTATAATAGCAGATTTTTTTTATGTACCTAATGGATATATCTTATCAATTAAATAGTTACCTGGGCATTTTTAAAAATTCGTGTACCCAATTAGCGTGAGTTGTTAAATAAAAATTAACTCAGTGTCAGTTTTGTAACGAAAGTTAAGCATACAAATGATATCAAACTGAACTTTTTTCGCATTTAAATAAGGTCAAGATATGCATATGATTTATATATTGAAAAGAAAAAGTAATTTTTTATACAAACTAAATACTTAATTGTCGTTACAAAACTGACACTGAGTTAATGTTCGTTTAACAAATTATGCTAATTGGGTGCACGAATTATTGAAAATGCCCACCTACAAAAGTGACAAAATCCAACAAAATTTCAGACATGAGAAAAATTATAACTTAAGTAGCTTCTGAAAATTCAGAAAAAATATTAATAAGTGGCTTTATCTTTATTTTAGTTCATTTACATTTACTCTATAATATTCACGATAAATAATATTAAAAAAACAATGAATGCTTTATTTAAATTTATATAATTACTTCCGGATGGAAAGTGTGTTGGATTCTTGAATAAAGCATCTTAGATTCTTAGAATAACGTTTTGTAACGTTTTAAAATGAAATATACAAAAAAACGCTATTATATTTTTTTTTTTCAAAACTGTAATTTGCCTGGAGAACATCAAAATATAACATAGGTATATTTTGATATACGATATCACGAAACATATGCGTCAGAACACTAGTAGTGCGCTGAACAGGTTAAAACACCGAAATAATAAAAAAAGTATGATTTTTGTCCTACTGTCAGTTCAATTTACTGTAACGTCTCACCCGACCGTTCAACCGAAAAAATATTAAAAAGCGTGCGCGTGTTAGTACGCGACGCGTTCGTATTGAAAGAAAACAAATTAGGCGGCAACCGACCTGGTTCAACCGTGCCGAAGAAAACAATTGAAACTCGAGCACAAACATTTATTGTGTTAGTAGGCCTCGAGGACTCTTTCACAGTGAAGTGCAAAAATATGGGTACCTACTACAGACAACTCACTCAAAAATATGTCTCATGGCTTTTATGTTGGAGAAGTAAGGTTTCGGTACCTATACATATTTATGACAGGATTAAGTCGATGCAGATTTAGATTTGCCCTTAAGGCGACGTGAGCTCCAAAAACTGATTTTTAAAAAATCGTAGCTCTTGTTTGAATTATAATACGGCTGCCCTAAATTTAATTAGCAATCTTGAGGCTTTTCTCGAGGGAAATCAGCTATTCGAATCCTAAGTTTTTGACTTTCGCTCGATAGAAAAAAATCACGAACATAGGTCTAAAATACACTTTAAAAAATCATAACAAATTATGCACAACAGCTAAACATATTAAAATTGATTCTAAAAATCGGCAATGTCATGTTTGAGGGAAATCAGCTATTACTTTTTATTTATTAAAACGCACAAAAAATTAAAATTAAAAAACATGATTTCCGCGCTTCCAAACACGCACTTCCATCTCGCTCACGCTTATGCTCAGTGAGAGGGAGAGAAGACCACGAACCTACGTCCCCTTAACGAACAAGAATATAAATTCTATGTTTTGGAAATCTATTACCTACGTAACACAATGGGGGGAGGGGGTCCGAACATTACAAGGAAAATTTTCATCCAAGGGGCGGGGGGGGGGGGGGGGGGGGGGGGGATGTCAGAAAGTGGTTAAATTCGTCTTACGTAATAAATGAATCGGCCCTTAGCTGTGGCCCTTACCTACTTGGCTGTGTATCTTTAAAATGCACAATGTTTTTAATTCACTTCGTTGCATCTATTTTAGGGTTTTTTTTATGCTCTACAGTGTGGCCGAAGCCAAATACAGACAAGAGGAAAATAGTATGTACTGTAACAAAACGAAAAGCAAAAAATTACTACATGCTACATAACTTACAAACTAATAATTTCCTACTATTAGTAGATATATTCTTCATCATTATACTTCCTCGTCTACCTACTTACAAGTTCACCCCCTCACTGAAACAAGAACCTTTAATGAATTCTCTACTAAAACAAAGTGTACTAATCGAGTTCTGTAATTAAGAACGAAGTTATCTAAGCGTGCAGGTGCGAACGATTCGCTCATTCGTTCATTCATTCTTCCATTCGTTCACTGAACGAATTAATTCTAATTACATTGGAGTTGGCGAGTGTGAAGGAAGTTTAAGAGATGGAAATTGTGTTATATTTCTGTAAGTTAAAAGTTGATTTTTCAGTGAATTTCTTTTAGTAGAGATGTTTTAAAAGTGTGATTGGTTATGAGTAGGCAGACTTAGGAGAAAAGCACTTTCTACAAGTTGTGATCCGATATTTCACTTTAAAGTTTTTTTTTACAAAACTGGCCAAGTGCGAATCGGATTCGCGCACGAAGGGTTCCGTACCATTATCTATAAAAAACTATTTTATTCTGTGTTTTTAGTATTTGTTGTTATAGCGGCAACAGAAATACATCATCTGTGAAAATTTCAGCTGGAACTATCACGGTATCAGTGAGATACAGCCTGGTGACAGACAGACGGACGGACGGACGGACAGCGGAGTCTTAGTAATAGGGTCCCGTTTTACTCTTTGAGTACGGAACCCAAAAAATATGTGTCTTCTTTGTAGGTATAGGTACTTATACCCTGCATCATGACAAAAGTAACATTAGGATTTTAGGATTAATGAGGTTTTTTTTAGTGATAATTACTGTTACTTACTTACTAGTTTTAATTATTTCAATAATTTAGTAATTCCTTTTCAAACATAACACTCCTATTTTTTTACGTTTCAAAATTATTTTACCTGAAATCGGATGCGGATTGACGCACCATTATAAATAAATAAATATTACCTAGGGGACATCTTTACCTACACAAATCAAACTAGCTAGCAAGGTTTGTGTTATGGGTGCTAGACGACGATATATTTAATAGATAGATATAATTATAGGTAGTCGCTAGGTTACTTGTGGAACCAGCAATGTACGGAGAATTTATTGTCGTTGTCAGGTGACAATTGTCAAATTGGTGAAATAGGGGCGTCGTCACATTTTTCTCATCTTAGTACATGAAATCATGATAGGATCGATTATGTTGTGTCACAGATTCGAAAAACAACAGATGTTCCCTTTTGTCAAATAACGGGGATGGAATGCGATGCGAACGAACGAAAATTTACCTCTATTAAAGTAAATATGAACCTCTCGGCAATTTCAGAGAAACAGATGGCAGAGACTCACCGTGTTTCGCGTTTATTTCCCGGACAAATACGACAAAATATTGGCTTACGCGAGTTCCGTTTGAAGGTAGGAAAGTGATCTTGGGCCCATTTTCAGAACGTGTTGTTACATTAACTTGCAATGTTTGTAATGTGTATGTAAGAACCTCAAAGGTTATATCGTAATAATAATTACCTATGTGACGATCGTTAAGCGCAAAATACACATGCAAGAAATTGCGTGCAAGTTTCATTACATTGCGGGTTACCGAGGATGCTGAGTTCAATAAATCTATCAAACCCCGCAAAGTAGTTAAACTTGCATGCAATTTCTTGCATGTGTAAATTTCTCTTTATACGCGCTTATACTGCGTAGCCAACCCGCAGGTCAATCATGTTTATTTGGAAAATTGACGGTTAAATTGTACCGACGCGCGTTCGGAACGTTACGTTATTGCTGACAAGCGCTGCATTTTTTCTTTGCTAGCAACAAAAAAGGCCATGCATATAATTTACATGTAATTTACGGACTAACCAACATGTGGATATAAAACCCATTAATACTTATATTTAATCATGTTAGGACGAAGATGCGAGGCACTTCTTCTGAGAATCTTTCAGTCACATCGTGAAGAGGAAACTTTTCAGACACTTGGACCGATGAGCGGGAACGAAGAGCATTGTCTGTGAGAGCTAACATGATCGCTCGCAGGTTTGCTGGATGCTCGAGACAGGTCAAGGTAACCCTATTCAGGGCCTACTGCACGTCCTTATACACCAGCGGCCTGTGGGCGAACTAATATACTCAGACACAATACAGTGCTCTTCGTGTTCAATTTAATAACACATTCAGGATGCTGATGGAGCTGCCCCGATATTGCAGCGCGTCAGGGATGTTCGCAGAGGCGAGGGTGGACTGTTTCCACACTACTATTCGCAAGCGATGTACATCCCTGGTGCGTAGGGTACGGGCCAGTGCCAACAGCATCCTGAAACAATAGTAGTGCCAGTAGCAAAAAATAAAACCGGGGACCTATCAAACAATGACAACTATCGGCCAATCTCACTGGCCACAACAGCTGCGAAAATACTCGACCGTATGCTGGACATCATACTCGAAAGGCACCTAAACATACAAGATACGCAGTTCGGCTTCAGAACTGGACTGTGCCATTCTATGTCTGAAGCATACGATCGGGTATTATACGAAAAGGAGGACACCGGTATATGCCTGCTTCCTCGACCTGTCAAAAACTTTTGACAGAGTGGAGTATGACTTCCTATAGAAAAAGCTAGAGGAATCAGGCACTCCGGTTGAAGTAGTGAGGATTCTTAAACACTGGTACCGTAGCCAACGTAACCAGGTGAGATGGGCTGATAGTCTGTCCTCTGAGTATACGCTTGACTGCGGGGTAAGACAGGGGGGGTTGACGTCTCCCAAGCTGTTCAACGTATACGTCAATGAGCTGTTGGCCGGACTCAGCAGCATGCATGTGGGGTGTCATATAGATGGCGTTTGTATAAACAACATCAGTTATGCAGACGATATGGTGCTGCTGAGTCCGTCGATCAGTGCCTTGAGAAAACTGTTGGTGGCGTGTGAGGCGTATGCTGAAGCTCACGGTCTCCTTTACAACCCCAAAAAGAGCGAGGTTATGTTATTCGAGGCAGGAGGCCAGAAAGTAACCTTTACGCCTCAAGTAAGGCTGCAGGGGACCGCCCTGTCTTTTGTGAAGAGATTTAAATATCTATATCACGTTTTAACGCACAATTTGAGCGATGACCTGGATATCGAACGTGAGCGCAGGGCATTGGCAGTCAGGTCGAATATGCTGGTCCGCAGGTTTGCTCGATGTTCCACCGATGGCAAAATCGTTCTATTTAAGGCTTATAGTCAATCATTCTACTCGAGCAGCCTGTGGGTAAAGTATACCAAAAGAGCGTATAATGCCCTGCGTGTTCATTATAACAATGCGTTCAGGATGCTGTTGGGACTGCCTAGGTGGTGTAGCGCCTCGCGTATGTTCGCCGAGGTCCGCACGGACGGTTTTCAAACGATCATACGCAAAAAAATCGTGTCGACCAACAGCATTCTAAGTGTCATTGCAGACAGGTATGAATGCCCAATCTTGTCGCACTGGCTTGGGCAGACTAAGTCCGTTGCACAATTGGTGTGCAAATAGAGTAAATTTAATATTATAAATAATGTGTAACTAGTATATAAGACTAACATACCTGTAAGGGCATTTATTTGTGTGATGAGCACGAATATTTGTTCCTGAGTCATGGATGTTTTCTATGTATTTAAGTATTTATTTCTTTATATAAGTATCTTTATCGTCGTCTAGTACCCATAGTACAAGCTTTGCTTAGTTTGGGACTAGGTCGATTTGTGTAAAATTTTCCGCAAAATATCTTTCCCGCTCACGGGACAATGATGTCCCGGACCTTTGGGAGGCGTGCGTGGGGCTAGGTACCTACAAAGTACCAACTGAGCCAACACGTAGAGGCCCTTTTGACAATTTAATGAAATGCAAGGAGTACACCGAGCGGATGCTGTCCCTGCCCGTGTCATGGGACGCACACAGAGACAGCACCCGCTGTGGTGTATAGGGACTATTACTGGTTGATGGAATCTACAGAAAACGGGTTATTGGGTGAAAATGATGGACTAGTGGCTGGGCTATTGGGTGAAATATCGGACGCCTGCCTAATAAACTGTCTCATTTTTTATCTCTGGCAGACGGTGACTCGCCAACTGCTAGATGGGCCCCTATTAATAGCGACATTAAAAAATGGCCTAAGGGCAACACCAGTCAGAGAGGCTGGGGAGGTAGAGAGGTGGCACTGGACTTTAAACATATAGCCAACTCGCCACTTAGGTGTCCACATCTACCCTCGAGCAACAGCTCTTGCTACTCCACTCTGGACAGCCAGTTAAGGCAAGCCAGAGGGGGGGGGGGGGGGGGGGGCTGTCCAACCAACCACCCGATCGGCTCAGCCTGACCACAGGACACTCCCAGGAGCACTCAGGTACGTAGGGTCGCTACTCCCTAACAAGCTGCTTTACGTTGACTGATTGCACCAGAAATCTGGTGGGCGATAAGGCCGTCACATCCCTACGCCAATTATACCTAGGTTAAGTAAAATACTAACAATATTTGGATGTAATTATTGTCCGACATAAATATTTAATTTATTTAATCGTATGGCGATCTGCAGAATAGGCGAATATCCATTTGATATTTTTATAGTAGCACCTATTTCGCCGAGAGTGTTGTCGCTCATTTAGCACCACCCAGAGATTTAATAATAATAATTAACGAATAATTTTTTGACAGCAGCAGACTATGAATAGCGAATTTGCACTCGAACTGTAAACCACATGTCCGAGAGCGAGTGCTATAACGTGTACAGTTGCCTTCTTTACGTTTATTTAAAAAATATATATAATAATAGTATTTTATGCAACTGTTATATAAGAAGGGTCCTAAAACGCGAGTGGCGGGGGTTGCGATGCGAGCCTCGGCGAGCATCGCATTTACAGAAACCACGAGCGTTTTTAGACCAGTTATACACCGTTGCATACAATACTTTTTCTACGACAATTTTTAAATAAATAGCAGACTACAGAATAGTTAAATTATTCAGGCAGCAAGTTTTATATTCGTACTTTTGCTACTCACGCAATTTCTTCAGGAGTGGAGGTATTAATTTCGTCGAACATTTTAAAAGGAACGTACACTTGTCTTCTCAAACACGAATAAAATCTTAATAGTTTATTTAGGACTAATTATCATCTTTCGTCTTTTCATTTTGAACTGTATTTTGGTGGGAAATCGGAAATGTGACACGTCTTGCTTATGGTTTGTTTTGTTTTTAATTTGTTAGCACTTGCCATACGAACCAAACCAAATCCGGACCCGGACCGAATTCGAGCTGTTTATTTTTATAAATAATACCAAGAATTTATAAAACGTGTAATTTAACACACAATAGATGATGATTTATTATTATTGTAGTAAATAATTTATAATATACAAATGTCAAATCGTAAATAAATACTTTTCTTTCGTAATATTTGTTTATGAATTTGGCACCACTGCAATATAGCTGCCGATTAAAAAAACAGTTAAACAGTGCTTTTATGTAAAATGTATGAACCAAAACAGTTCGCTAAACAGTGCGTTTTTAGGGCATAGAGCATAGAGTTTTTCGACGATTTATTAGTGGTGTCATTGTATTTGAGCTACAGCCTATATAAATGACAGATAATGGTACAGGAGTAGAAAAAAATATTTATTATGCAAGTGGGAAATGGGTACAATTTTCAGTTACAGTCTTACAGTTGCAGTAAATATGGTGGGCTCACCACACCCTACCTTTTCAGGTGTAGTGTTCCTTATTACAAAATCACTACATAGTATGAAACAAAGTCGCTTCCCGCTGTATGTCTGTCCCTATGTATGCTTAGATCTTTAAAACTACGCAACGGATTTTGATGCGGCTTTTTTATAGATAGAGTGATTCAAGAGGAAGGTTTATATATATAATACATGCGTACATATACGAGTATACCCGGGGCGGGTCGCTAGTAAGGAATAAGGTGCAGAAGTGTAAAATTATCCTCGACGTCGATTGATCGATAAATTTAATTTTATCTTCAATGGCATTGAGCGTTAGACATCGGATACACGCTAATTCTGGTTTCAGTTCAGTACATCATTCTGGTCAGACTGACGAGAGAATTATCGTGTAACCCTCGAACTGACGGACTGACGATCAGTCTCCTGTCAGTTTTCTGTCATTCACAAGGGTTACACGATAATTCTTCCTTCAGTCTGATCAAAATGATGTACTGAGCTGAAGCCAGAATTACCGTGTAACCGATGTCTAACGCTCAATGCCATTGAAGATAAAATTAAATTTATCGATCAATCGACGTCGAGGATAATTTTACACTTCTGCACCTTATTCCTTACTAGCGACCCGCCCCGGGTATACTCGTATATGTACGCATGTATTATATATATAAACCTTCCTCTTGAATCACTCTATCTATAAAAAAAGCCGCATCAAAATCCGTTACACATTGCGAAAAACGCAACATTTTTTCACATTATAATATTATACATACTTTAGATTCTGCGAATACCTTATACCATGGACAGCTACCTCGAGACGAACTTATCGAGATTTATCCAGCAATTAGCAGTTAGGAGTTGCCAAGTTCTTTCAGATCTTAGGTTTGCACGGTAGATAATGAGCCAAGTTTGCTTGTTAGCGCGTAAAACTAGCTACAATATGGGTTTCAAGGAGATTAGACTACTTGGTTTTTGTCTCAGAGCATAGAATACTAGAGAGAGGACAAGCCACCGGCGGCCGCGTCGCAGTTGTTAGCTCAATGGGCATACTCTGCCATACTGTGCACGCGTGCTGATCGCAGAGAATATTACGTTTCTTCCTAAAATGCCTGAATGATGCGCGTGTATTGTCTAATAAGAGCGTAGGTATATAAGTGTGTGGGGTCGTTCGACATATGACTGGAGAGGTCCCACGGCAAGGTGGGCTTTAGGTTGGCGCAGGTAATGACCGGACATGGGTGCTTTGGTCATTACCTGTACATAATTAAGAGGGAGACCAGCACCGCTTGCCACGAGTGCGGGGCTGAGGACGACACGGCCCAACACACCCTAGAGGAGTGCAGCCGCTGGGACGCTGAGCGCCGCACAATGGATGCGGTCCTTGCAGTGGATGACCTCTCGCTGCACAACGTCGTTGTGGCCATGTTGAGCTGCGAGAGATCCTGGGCTGCGGTGGCCTCCTTCTGCGACATAATCATCTCGCAAAAGGAGGCGGCGGAGAGGGAACGCGAGGACAGAGCAGACGCGCCTCCAATCCGGCGTAGACGAAGAGGGAGAAGACGCGCGGTTTGCAGCCGTAAGCCGTGTCCTCCCCCAGTAGGGTCAGTGGGTTGGGGACCCACATTGCACGGCCTTACATGTCTGGGTGGAGGGTCGACATGCGTTTCAGATCCTCCTCTCCTTTGCCGCGGGGGCCCGCATCTCAATTTTGCGGAGCCGCCGGGGGGCGTCGTGGTAGAATGCTCGCGATCCCACTGCGCCCCCATTAACGGCAGGGACGGAGACGCCGGAGTGGTTTTAGTGGGTAGACTCCCTCCCCTTTCACTTTAAATAGAGTTGGCTGGAGGGTGAGAGTCCCACATACCCCCCATTATAGCTTACCCAGGCTGGGGGGATGCGTAAGAGCATTTCCACTCCGTTAAAGGTATATAAGTTTGTGTGTTTTAGATGTGTGCGTGCTTTGCCTTGTCAATTACTTAGGCTTTATGTGGGTTAATGTACTTGCGACAGGCGTTCTCAATACAAATCGGGCGGCATGTCCGATCTCCTTATATTCATACATCTGTGGTTTTTGTTATCGAAGCATTGGTACAAGGATCAAAGCACAAATATTTTTTTTATTATATAATTATATAGGTAGGTAGTAGATCAGGCATCGAAATGGGTGTCGTTGTGTTTTGTTATCGATATAAGAACCGTTCTAATTGAACGAGCGAGCGAAGCGAACGAAAGAAAGTCAACATTCTTTCGTATGCCCGGATGTCCAGATATCCGGATGTTCTCCTCTACAGGTTGCATCTCTCAGCCAATTCTCGTGAAAATTTGTTAGCAGGTTAAATAATTATATCGTTTTTTTTTGTCGATAATTTTTTTCGATATTCAAATAAAATAATTTTACGTCATACCTGGCCATAAAGTAGGAATTACCGCACGCTATGCGTGCGGAAAAACCCACTTCCTGGCCAGATAGAGACGTAAAATTTTGTACTCACCACAGGCGGTAATAAAGAAAGCCTCAGAGCGCATATTTATCGCCCTTGCCTTCGGCTCGGGCGTCAAATACCTGCGATCTGAGACATTCTTTGTTTAACCGCCCTAGGTAAGTAATGTACTATTACAGCGCACAGAGCCTTTAGTTTTAGCACTAGTTGGGTGTAATAGGAATCGTAATAAATTTATTTTTGCAAAAAAATAAATCCAAATTTAATAATGTAAACGAAAGATCTGCCAAACTGCGAAGATTCAGCTAAATTGAGAACTTGTTTTATAACCTTTTGTCAGACCTTTTACAAGTGCAGCCTGTGGACAAATTATACTAAGAAGGCGTTTAATAGGGCATTAAACGCCTTCTTAGAATAATTTGTCCAATCCAATATAATAACGGGTTCAGGATGCTGTTGGGGCTGCCCCGCTTTTGTAACGCATCAGGTATGTTTGCGGAGGCACGTAGTGATTGGCTTCAGTGCAATAATACGCAAGAGAACCGCCTCCATAATGCGCCGTGTGCGTGACAGCTCCAACAGCCTCGTGCGGTCTGGTGCTGGAGTCTCCTTCCTGCCTGCGCTGTGTGGAAGCACTGGGACTCGGTGCACATGAGAGGCTCTGTGTATAATATATTGTAATATTAGATTTAACTGACTAACTAAGGATAAGCAATTGTATACTAACATTATGGACATGGTCTGAATTAATTTTTTTGAATTGAATTTGAATGTAATGGCTGTTGGCTTACCATAAACAACATTCTTAATTTGGGCGGGTAATTGTTTGCGTCAAAATCATATTTAATTGTTTGGGGAAAATCGAAAAACGTAACAAGAAAGAAAACATTTTTAAGTGTTTTGTCAACCATTGTTATCCCTAAACTTAGCTCATGGACAAGGAAATAAACTTCAAACGAATCAAAATTCGGTAGCTTTAGAACAAAACAACGCTCAAATAGTTTTTCATTTAATTAAAAAAACCGACACTGTTTCGCTTTTACAATGGAAGATTCTAAATTAATTAATAATTTTCTTGCACGAAGTAATTAAAGTGAAACCTTTTTGAGTCCACATCAAAGGTTAATTAAAATCAGATAGCCCTGGAATCTGATTAAAAGAGGTCACGTTCGCAAAAACGAATGGCAATGATTTATCGCAAAAAATAGGTCTAGACCGTATTTTTCGGTAATTTGAAAAGTTTAGTCCAACCAACAAAGCTTTGCAGGTTTGGGTTGGGTTGTTGGAGGTCGTTGTTGTTCGTCCGTAGGAATAACCCTAGAAACCCTACACGTGACCTCAGGTGGTGCTAAAAGAATAACGAACTCGGCAGCTGCACTGGGGACCGATTTTTGAGTTTCGAGCGCTCGAATTTTTCACTCGAAAACTGACAAAAATTACGAAATGCTCTTTTGTAATAGCGATATAAAATTGAAAAGCGAGTGGTATTGACCAGTCGTATTCAATTCTATCGGTAGATTGTTAGTGCCTGCAATTTTGACACTAAAATCGTATTTACTTTTATTTAATTTACGAGCGCTCGAAAGTCAAAAATCGCCCCCCTGTTCCTTCTGAATCTCGCAGCGCACACTGGAACCCTTTCAGCGAAATAAATACGAATACATATACGTACTGGGTAATCGCCAAACGATAAATAAATAGGTTCGGGTTTAGTGAGACCACGAAGTAGAGAATGCCTTATAGCATTAATTTCGCCTTTTGTATGTGTATTGTGTAAGTCGTAACTGTACAGTGTAGTTTAAAAAAAGCGGCCAAGTGCGAGTCGGACTCGCACATGAAGGGTTCCGTTAAATAAATTGCTTTTTACAATATATGACGTGTTAAAAAAAAAACTACTAACTAGATCTCGTTCAAACCAATTTTCGTTAGAAGTTTGCATGGTAATGTACATCATATATTTTATTTAGTTTTATCATTCTCTTATTTTAGAAGTTACAGGGGGGGGCACACATTTTACCACTTTGGAAGTGTCTCTCGCGCAAACTATTCAGTTTAGAATAAAATGATGTTTATAACCTCAATATCATTTTTGAAGACATATCCATAGACCGTATGGGTTTGATGAAATTTTTTTTTTTGAGTTTCAGTTCTAAGTATGGGGAACCCCAAAATTTATTGTTTTTTTTTCTATTTTTCTGTGAAAATCTTAATGCAGTTTATAGAATACATCCACTTACCAAGTTTCAACAGTATAGCTCTTATAGTTTCGGAAAAAAGTGGCTGTAACATACGGACGGACAGACAGACAGACAGACAGACATGACGAATCTATAAGGGTTCCGTTTTTTGCCATTTGGCTACGGAACCCTAAAAAGACCCCCGACATCCCCTTGAAGCAATAGAAAGACGGTGTACGTAGCACGATATGCACGCGGCTAGCACAAGAGCGTAGCGTCTCTTTCCGATTGTTCTAATAAGAAATAGACCGGTGGTTATGAACTAGCTGTGCATGCAGCAGGTGTTTCAGTTGACGATATCAAATAATAAAAATAAAAAAATTAAATCAAAAACAAAAAAAAAAAGTCAAATGTCTACCCTCAATCGTGTAACTGACGCATTGTCATAAAGATTACGTTCTCGTTGCAGGCTCTTCAGACTACTTGGAGTGACATCTGCGCAGCAGCAGTTGTGCCGATTGTTAGCGGACGACGTAAGTCGTACAGACGTCCTTGCAGCGCGCTACGGCAGGCATACTCGTATATGCTGACTAATAGGCAGAATAATTACGGATCCCATGCCATACAGGTAGTTAAACTCATCTATGCGCGCAGCTGCATATATGTGTGCGTGCGGTTATAAAACTACAGTTACACATGCTCTTACTAGCACAAAAGCATGCCACTATTGAGCAATTACTACTTAGTAGCATGTGTGTAGGAACATTGCTAATAATGAGCATGCTCATTTCGAGTTTGCCCAAAAATCGAGGGTCGTGCGATTTTTAGGCATGCTACCTGTAGCGCGGGTGGAAGGGGGCGTGCTTTTAGCGTAAAAATAGGTTTGCTTATTGATCATGCTAGTAGGTATCGATCAGTCGTTTGCTTTTCTCTTCTAATTAGCTAATCACGGATCAATTCTTCCTATTCTTTTTTTCCTCTTTCTAGCTGAGATAAGTTTTTCATCGCATCGCCAGCAAAAGGATCATTTTATTCAGCTCCATGTGGATGGCTGCTTGATTTTCCATGGTTTCGTTTGAAATGGCAGAGAGCACGCTATCAAATGGCATGTGTATTGGAGTGTTTGCTTTGAGCATGCTTAGTCAGGAGCATATTTAAAACTAGCATGCTTATTGCTAGCAAATGCAGTTCATAAGCATGCTCATATTAAGCATACTAATAGCACGCTGCTGTGCGGTGCTGCTTTGCGGTGTGGTTGCGTGCTGCCACTCCAATCAAACCTCACATACCTACAGCGCGCAACTTGGATGATGGACCTCTGTTGACTGGGCTCATATTGCGGACGGCGCTAATACTCATCTACTTCACGAACTCGCGTTTTATGTAATCCCTATGAGAGAGGTTAAAATACCTTTTTATTGGCGCCCCAGATGGAAATATGTAGGTAACTAGGTACGCTGGGCTTCGTAATGTTGATTATGTTCATGTACTGGAAAAAATTCAAAGGCTTTTGCTGCCTGAACTAGGAAACGAAATGGGTTAATTTTCGGATACAAATATACTAGTAACACTGATAGCTGTAAAATTCGCGTGCCTGTCTTTTTTATTTATTTATATTTGGAGAGCCATCAGCTGCAGAAACACATTGATTATAAATATAAAAAACTAAAAGCCAATTACAGGTTCCCACCGATAGCATCATTGTAAGTAAACATTTGTGAGATAAATAAATAAATAAACATTTGCGGACAATCTTACACAAATCTACCTAGTCACAATTTAAGCAAAGCTTGTACTATGGGTACTAGTACTAGATCACTATTACGATGCATAACTGAGATTGAGATTTCCTAACTAACGGTTATAAAATGTGGCAACTTATTAATTATTGACTAACCAGTGTATGACTTCGTCCCGGTTGCTGTGGAGACGAGTGGCCCCTGGTGCTCCGAGGCAAAAACTTTCATTAAAAAATTAGGACAACGATTGCGGGAGAGAGGTCGCGATCCCAAGTCCGGCTCGTATCTAGTGCAGCACATATCGTTGGCGGTGCAGTGGGGTAACGCGGCCAGCATATTGGGCACATTTGCGCCAGGTACCTGCCGTCCCAGGAATATATTAGTTTAGCATTAATTTTGTTTTAGTTTTAGTGTACATATTTTTTAATTTATATTGTATTTAACTTTACATTTTTGTCAATAAATATTCTTTACTAACTTAAGCATATACCTATACCTACTCGTACCAACATCATATTTTTTCAAAAAAACGTTATTTTTCATTGCGAAAAAGTGGCTCAACAAAAAAAATATATTTAATTATTGTACCAGCTCGCAAAATTTCACGAGAATCAGTTGAGAAATGCGACCTGTAGAGGAGAACAGCCGGACAGCGGGACACCGGACAAACGATTTTTGGCCCAAGCTGAAGCATAGAACTTCGTTCGCTTCGCTCGCTCGTTCGGTAATGCAGGTATGTTGATTGTGAATCTTGTTATTTGTCAGAAATAACTAACCGATTTCAAGTCAACACTTTTTGTCAACATAATAATGAGTTTTGCAATGATTCGCTCAACTTTGCTAGTCGTTCTTTGTTTCTTTCATTCCATAATGAAATTGTACGCTCAACTTTGCACTCAAGAGATGAGCAACTTTATGGATTCATATTTTCTATTTTGCAATAAAACGGCTTTTCAATCAATGAAGAGAGAAGTTTTAATATCAATTTCATATCTTCATTTAACTTCTGTATTTTGCTAGCCATGTAAGAAGCTATAAAGAGCAATCCAGATAGAATTTGTTCGTAATTGGCTGACAGACCTTTCGCTGGCAATAACACTGTTTAAGACATGCATACTATAAATGAACAGGTAATAAACCTTCATACGTACGGTAGGTACTTTGACAATCTTAAATCTTGCGTCCACCAAATTGAGCCATCTGTTATGTTGATATTGTTGGTGCTATTACGCAGAACCTACAGAGCGTGACGCGCTGTACGGATTTTTCACGTGTAGGTAAATGTGAAGTCTAGAATCAGCGCAGTTGTCTGTGTCAGGGGAATCTGTATGCAATATTTAGTACTACTACTGGATAAGTTCTACGACTACAATCACCTGCAAAGTAATATTACTTTCTGAGGTATCCACTAAAATCACCCATGGCATCGTGCCGGATATGGCGTACAATAGGATCACCTGCGTGATCTCATAAGACATATTCATACCTGGATGATCGGGTCAGGTGAACTTAGTAGAACCCGCGGCCGGGCAAGGCGCGGCGCAATAGTGCGTTCCGAATAACAGCCAAGTTCGCGCGGGGCTGTTATTCGCTACGCGTTAATGCGGCTCACCGCGCCGGTCACCCGTTGCGAAACTAGACCTCTACCTACGCTTAATTACTACGCATTGCGGTGTCAAGGTATATTTTGTGGGTGAGCGTTGAGGTGAGCTTAAAACAAGTTACAGAATAGGGGGGCAGTACGCTGGGGAGACTTGTCAACTGTGTAAAATACAGTTAGAGCAAATGTCTTATCATCTTTTTATGTGTAATTGTACACCAAAGAGAGCGCGTATTTCCTGTTACCCTTTATAGTGCGTCAGAACGTTTTTACGTAAAATTCCTCAGCTGCACTCTGTTTGTCGAGATTTTTGCGTACCAACTATGTTATTCACAAACGAAATATTTGTAACATTTTCTCTTTTTTTTACGCGGAATGCTTGCTATGGGGGTCAGAAATGTTAATTTATTTTATGAAAACTGGTAGAACAATAATGAAAAAGATTCTCATTAAAAGTATTTGTAAGTATTAAATGACGAGATCTAGATAATAATCAAAAACGTTGTACAACGATACTTTCATAATTGTACTTTCAAAACAAAGTTTTAACCGACTTCAAATCAGTAGCCAATTTGCCAATAAAATTTGAAGAGTTCTCTTGATGTCTTCAGGATCCCATCATCAAAACTGGATTTTGGTGACAACGGGACCAATTTAGAAGTATATGATTTCAAACAAAGAAAAAAAAATTCAAATTGGTTCATAAATTACCGAGATATCGCGTAACATAGGTACACACATAAAAAAAAATATAGACGAATTGAGAACCTCCTCCTTTTTTGAAGTCGGTTAAAAAGTATTCAATAGCGTAATTTTTCAGATGGTTCATCATCATCATATCAGCCGAAAGACATCCACCGCTGGACATATGCCTGCTAAAGAGTGCCAAAGTGACCGGTCCTACGCCACCCGCATTCAACGAACAGTCCACTTCGTCGACCCACGCTGCGTCTTCAGATACAGTCAGCAGCAGAAGTTGCTAAGCGGTCCTACTGCTCAAACTGATCTTCACACGAACTCTAATGTCAAGGGAGTTAGGTTCTGTGTACGTCATTTTTAGCGTGTTATTTTGCTTAGCATCAGTCAGCATCAGAAGTATCTGATGCTGACTGTACGTGGTCGACAGTTTCTGACCCAACGGCCATCGGTTCTGCGTGTTTTGTGCTGGGCCCACGTTCACGACGTTTAGACGGTTGGAATAGCTTTAAAGTATTTTGTAAGGACGGCCAGCCATCTCATCATCATCATCATCATATCAGCCGAAAGACGTCCACTGCTGGACATAGGCCTCCCCCAAAGTGTGCCACAATGGCCGGTCCTACGCCACCCGCATCCAGTGGACTCCCGCGACCGGTCATCAGTCCACCTTGCGGGGGGCCTACCCACGCCGCGCCTTCCGGCCAGCCATCTATTTTGAAGATAATTAATTGACTTACTCACTCATCGAATATGTAAGTTTTTTAGGTAAATGTAGGGGATAAAGATTTTAGCAGAACATTTGCGAAAGGACGACTCCAAATACCCAAACTATTTCAGGTCGAACCGTATTGTGTGGGGATAAAAATTAAACGTGCTCGAATGGGTCCATTCTATTTGCTTACAGGGAGAAGATTTTCTGTAGAGAAAGGTACTAAGTACATAGGAAAGCCTTGCATTGTTACATCATTATGTACGGGACGTAGTGATGCTCGTTGGAGTGGTGTGCCCGTACCGCGGAAACATAGAGCACAGTGGGAATATGAATATCAGTAAGATTCTTTAAACTATGTAGGTACATCTGTATTGCTTTCAAGGCGATAGCCGAATGTACTGTCGATCGGCTGCACAGAAACAAGCCTCTGATCTGCATACATACTTGAGGGGGTCACTTTTTTCTGCAACAGACTGTGCGTAACAGACTCGTGGAAAACAAAATTAGTATTTGTCGCTTACGAAGGTTCACGAAATTTCGTCCCTGGAACGCTCCGGCAATGGAATGAGCTCCCAGTCGAGGTTTCGGGTTCTACAAGAAAGGAATTAACAGGTTTCTAAAGGATCGGCAACGCGAATGCAAATCCTTTGGAGTTACAGGCGGTAACGGTTTACGGCCTATGAGATCAGTAATAGTGAATTCATGGTTTCAATTTAGTGGTGCGAGAACAGAGCCTTAGGTGGTGATTAGTTAGTCGGCTCATACATTGGGTACATCACGAAGCATTCGATCGAAACACAGTGCAGCCAACTGCACAGAATTCACGTATAATATCTGCAGTTCCAGCCAAGGACAATCTCATGAATAAATCTTAATACTCTAGAGTATGCTACCAATTTAGGAAACCAAGTAAGTACGTAAGTACTAAAACAATTTGCATAAGTTATTTGCGGAAATCGCGAAACGTCTGGTTGATGTAACTGGTGACCGAAGAGCTGGCGGCTTTCTTGCGCAACGCATCAGCATTGCAATTCAACGAGGAAATGCCGCCAGAGGGCCTTTTTTAGATTTCGCATAGTTTTAATATAATTTAGTAATGTTAATTATCATCTTGTTTTAGAAAATAAATGTTTAATAAAAAACAAATTTATATTTAGGTACCAATACTTATTTTATTATAAAAAAGCGGCCGAGTGCGAGTCGGACTCGCACATGAAGGGTTCCGTTAAATAAATTGCAGTTTACGATTTATGACGTATTAAAAAAAAAAAACTACTTACTAGATTTCGTTCAAACCAATTTTCGGTGGAAGTTTGCATGGTAATGTACATCATATATTATTTTGAGTTTTATCATTCTCTTATTTTAGAAGTTACAGGGGGGGGGACACATTTTACCACTTTGGAAGTGTCTCTCGCGCAAACTATTCAGTTTAGAAAAACATGATGTTAAAAAGCTTGTGACATACTGTAATAATTTAGGTCAATAGAACTTAAGTGTTTCTAGTGTTGTATAGCTGATGACGATGCAAAAGAGGTTCAATGAATCCTACTTGAATAAATAAATTATTTCTTTCTTTCTTTCTTTCTTACAGAAATTGCACTTCCTAGCAAACACGTCGTTTAGTCATAAGAAACGTGTTACAAAGACTGGTGCTGCGCCACTCGCATCCAGCGGAATCCCACGAACTTTACCATGCCTTCAGTCCACCTTGTGGGGGTCCACCCACGCTGCACCTGTTGGTACGTGATCGCTACTCGAGAACCTTTCCGCAACAACGGCAACGAAATTGTTGGCATTGAATATGTCAAACTCATGTACTGTTGCTGCCTTATCTATTTGGCGGGATACTCGTACGATGCTCGCTTGAGTGATGCCGTGCCTACACCGCGGAAGAGAAGACAGTGGGTAGTGAGAAAACAGTAGGAAATTAGTCTACCTACACTAGCCGCCCACGTGGCTCCGCCTACTAATTACAGAGATTTATCGTTTATTTTAGAATATTTGTCTGCGATTCGGTGTGTGGGTGTGGATTGGACGGGGCCATTTAACGGCCATTTTCGAAAAGAATGGCGATTGGCGCGCGTAAGTACTTCTACACCCTGACAACTGTAATTTTTTACAAGCTTTTTTATTCACAAGCTTTTATTTAGCTCACCCCGTTTGTTTTTTATATACTTTCTTGGGTCAAATTTAGTAATTGAAATTTCACCCACTTCCCGGTATGCGATTGAGCTGAAACTTTGCATGCAATATTATGATGACATGGAGCTGATCTGATGCTGGAGCTGGAAGGTGGCCATAGGAACTCCGCAATAAAACAACACAACCCCATCGAGTTTAGGCTCGTTACAATCGTCTTAATGAGTAGTTGATGATGGTATGCAGAAAAGTACAGTCGGCAATAAAAACTTGTACCAAAAATGAAATTTTTGACAGAAACTTATTACAGAATAAGAGTTAACTTTATTATACAAACGACACTGTTACATAATAGGAAAGCGATATCCGGTGATTACCAAACAAGGATTAGCCTGTATCTTGGAACATATGGAGTTATCAGTTACACATAATCTATAATTATAATTAGCTACGTGACTGTGTTAAAAATTATGACAAACATTATTTTAAAACATTGAACCGAAGCATTACAGTTGATACATTCTAAAGCGCAAAAAAAACATGCAAGAAATTGCGTACAAGTTTCATTACATTGCGGGTTACCGAAGATGCTGAGTTTAATTGATCTATCAAACCCCGCAATGTAGTTAAACTTGCATGCAATTTCTTGCATGTGTAAATCTCGCTTTACGCTCAATATAAATAAGTAAATTTGATATTATAAATAATGTGTAACTAGTATATAAGATTATCATACCTAGCTTAAGCAAAATACTAACAATATATGGATGTAATACAATAGTCCGAAATAAAGATTTAAACAAATATAATTTTTCGGCAAACTTTAACCTCGTCTTTACTACATAAATAAAGTCTAATTTTTTATTCCGTAGACTAAAATGAAATTTCATGTAGTGCTATTTGCTTGCTATTGTATTGCATGAAATGTCATTTTAGTCTACGGAATAAAAAAATAGACGGTACTCTAAATTATCGTAAAAATTTTAGTATATAAAGGACCATTTACCTGGTGCTACATGCGCATGCCACATGCGAGGTTTATTACTTTGCAGGGTTCGATTGAATTCGTCGTATTTCGGTAGCCCGCAGCCCCGCATTGCAATGAAAATCACATACGAGTTGTTGCATCATGTAAATATGCCTTTAACCTATTGTCGCACTGTGCTCTCTCGGAATTCTGTACTTCGTACGAACACAACCGCTGCTTCAGCAGCCAGATAACGCTGGAATTCAGTCCGCATTTCTTTCTGACCTAGCCTGCTGTAAAAATTGTTCAGCTTTTCTCTAAATTCCTCAGCGTTTTATTCAGTAGAATCTTTATGCTAGGTTTTATCGGAGAGGATCCTATGGTAATTACATCGCCGATCACGTAATAGATTGCCTAGAAACAGGCCAAATATTACAGCGCATACCTACAGATGGTCATCGCAGTTCTGTAGATGTAGAAATCTTTCCATTATCAGCAGAACGTTATGTCGCATTTACGGAATGCAATATTGCGAAATTTCAGACCTAGCCGAGATTTCGCGAGACCACAAAGCCAGTCTCGACGTTTCTCGCTCAAAGCGTATATAAAATGCAACACTAAGACCATTTTTTGAATATGATTAATTCAACTGTGGTTATAATTTTCAGTCTTAAAATGTTCATAGGTAATAGTCACTTTTCTTAAGTAACCTTGGTAACCGGACTTTCGCGCCATAAATATTTAGTTTTAAGAAGTAGTATTATTCGTCACCACATAGTATAAAACAAAGTCGCTTCCCGCTGTCTGTCCCTATGTATGCGTAGATCTGTAAAACTGCGAACCGGATTTTGATGCAGTTTTTTTAAATAGATAGATTGATTCAAGAGGAACGTGTATAGGTACGTATAATAAATACCCGTGCGAAGCCGGGGCGGGTCGCTAGTTTCATATAATTATTTACGCTGCCCCGCTCAATCACGTAATCTCACGAGATTTCGTAGAAAAATTGTAAAAGACTCGGTCTCGTAAAATATGGACGAGATTCGAGACTCCCTAGTCGTATTGAATTTCGGTATAAATTTTAATCTCAGGCTCACGACGTAAAGCAATTGCAACACTTGCAACCTGCGTTTACATTGAGTGTGTGGTGAAATGTAGTTTCGGGTGCTCCCTCGGAATGTAATGCCCAATAATCCGCTTCCACGTATGTTTCTCTCTCTCTTTATGTATGGGTATAAAGAGACAGAGACATTAGTAGACTATTGAGCCTTATATAATAGGGATCCGAGTGTTCTGGCTCTGGTCTGAAATAATAGGCGCTTCAACTGTCCTGAAGGCGGGATGCGTTAGGTATCTTCAGACGGAATCCGAGGTCTATCACCCTCTCCCGGCGCAGGGGGGCTTTTGCCTCAGTAGTGAGGGCAGCTGCGGCTGTTGCCGAGGGGCGTCGTGGTGAAATGTTCGCGATCCCATGACGCCCCTACTACACGGCAGAGAGGGCATACCTTGGTGGTTTTAGACGGTAGTCCGGGGGGTTCCCGGGAGCCCGTCATACCCCTCCTAGTTCCTCGGCTAGGTGGGATGCGTAAAGGCATTTTCCCAAGTAAAAAAAAAAAAAAAAAAAAAGGTATCTTCAGACGCCATGTTACAGATAGTTTAACTCATCTACTCGTACAGCTGTATGGAGGAGCACACAAAGTGTCCGCTCTAGTTGGATACAAAAGTCGTGATACGAAATTTCAATCCGTTCGACCGCAGAACAAATACAGTTTAAATAAAAAACAAAGTGGGCAAGACGAATTTTAAATGACCCAAAATGTGTTGCAAGTTACCCTACCTTCCAACCCAGGCCCCGTAGCATGGATGGATTATCGCGCGATAAGTGACATGATAGAGCATCCGTCTCTGGCTGACACCGTTCGATAGAACGAGACGACACTGTTATCTTGTCACTTATCGCGTGATAACGCCACGCCATCCATGCTACGGGGCCTGGTCTTTTGGAAGATGATCTTCCAGACAACCTGTATAATAGCGTATCGTTTGTTTATTTCATTAGGTGTCAAAGCGGACCCCGGGCTCCGTTAGGGGCACAACCGGGAATAACGCTAGGACGATGATGATGGGGCGTCGTGGTGACATGTTCGCGATCCCATGGCGCTCCCATTAACGGCAGGGACGGAAACGCCGGAGTGGTTTTAGTCTGTAGACTCCCTCCCCCTTCTCTTTAAATAGAGATGGCTGGAGGGTGTGAGTCCCACATACCCCCCATTATAGCTTCCCGGCTGGGGGGATGCGTAAGTGCATTTCCACTCCGTCAAAAAAAAAAAAAAAGGACGATGATGATGATTCTAAGTTGCTTTATATTATTCAACCGCGATGAGTTTACACTTGGAATACCTGTCAGTTCATATACTTTGACGTATTTATACGACAAAACTGTCACCTTAGTCTTGGCGACTATTCTAATTGCGGTTTGATAAATTCAGAGATCGGACAAATTTGCGTCATTGCTCGCAATACTTACTTATTAATTCTGGAGTCATATGGACATGACTCCAAAATTAATTAAAATGTTAATCAACTAATTAATTTCTTACTTGACATGTAATTTGATTCCTAGTCAATATATACAAAAGTTTGTTAAAGTATAGAGTTTTAACGGCCTCCGTAGCCCAGTGGGTAGTGACTCTGCCTACGAAGCTGGAGGTCCCGGGTTCGAATCCCGGTCAGGGCATTTATTTGTGTGTTTATCACGAATATTTGTTCCTGAGTTATGGATGTTATATATGTATATATGTATATAAGTATCTATATGTATTTATCTATTATATATATCATCGCCTAGTACCCACAACACAAGCCTTACTGAGCTTACCGTGGGCCTAGGTTGATTTGTGTAAGATTGTCCCATAACATTTATTTATTTATTATTATTTATTTATTATAGATTTATTAAAGAAAATAATCGGTATTTTTTCAAAATTTTCTGCAGTCAGTCTATTTCTTTTTACATCGAAAATATATTTAAGTGGTGAAAAACTCCGCTCGCAATCCACTGATGTTAATGGGGCAAACTTAAGTAGTTTGATGAATCGATTTGTTTCAAGTGAAACATCAAACACCTTTCCTTAAAGTTTAAATAACAGCGGCATAAACAAATTTCTTTACGTCATACCTGGCCATAAAGTTGGAATTACCGCACGCTATGCGTGCGGAAAACCCCCCTTCCTGGCCAGATAGAGACGTAAAATGTTGTACTCACCACGGGCGGTAATAAAGAAAGCCTCAGAGCGCATATTTATCGCCCTTGCCTTCGGCTCGGGCGTCAAATACCTGCGATCTGAGACATTCTTTGTTTAACCGCCCTGGGTAAGTAATGTACTATTATTCCCCGCAGAATAAATGCGCATTTATATACCGTTTTCACGTCGTATTATATTAATTTCTATTTTCGCCATTAATTCGTTTTTAAACTGGCGATATTCAGTACACATCAGTAATGAACATGCCATTATTTAATTTTGCTGCCGTTTAGGTAAGGTACGTGCGTAATTTAGGTACGGCAATTACGACTGTAATGTTGCAAAGAACTAAGTATCAATTTCAAAATATATACCTTTATTAGGAAAAAGTTAATCCACGGAGGTTTTATATCTATAGAACTAGAAAACTTCTTCGTCAGAAATAATAATCATAGCAGGATATTTACCATGTACCTAGTAGTAGTTGTGGGTATTATTTCTAGTGTAAATAATCGTGTCAGTTTAAAATCGTAACTTCTTATAGTATATAAAAATATTTACGAAAACGATAACGACTTTAAATAACATTTTGCTAATAATTGTAAGCACGTATTAAACTTCCGGGTGGCGAGTTGTAGGGTTCTTGTATTATCCAGAGAGCGGACAAATTTGCGTCATTGCTCGCAATAATGTGGACATGACTCCAAAGTTAATCAAAATGTTAATCAACTAATTATTTTTTGAAATAAAATTTGAATTTCCGTAGATATTATAAGTTAAGTTTTGATTCATGATATTTTATTGGATTTAATATATACATATATATAAGTATATATAATTATGTATTTAAAAAAAAGTCACCGGCTATAAATTATGTATTTCCAAATTTGTAATTTTAACCATACTAGCTGTCGATAAAATTTTATCGACAACTACGACCTACGTATGCATGAGGCTGACATAACTGCAGGCGCACGCACACACAACATAGCCGCGCGCAAAGAAAGGTTGAACTATCTTTAGGACCTTCCTGAAAGATCTAACGATTATTCGTATTGCGGTAAAATATTAAGTACTCGTATTGTTCAATAAGTACGTTTCCAAAACTTGAAAAAATCCCAACGGATCAACAGGTAAACACCGAAACAAACTTTGCACTAACCGTAACCCAATTCCGGTCCGGACACCGGCAGTTACAGGCGATAATGACGCGTGGACCGGACACAGACGATTAATCATAAAGTTAGCGCTGACAGCCCTGGCGGCTCTAAGAAACCGGACCGAAGTTAACCGAAATAATGGATAGGTTTGGCGCAATGTGGCGAAAATCACGTTAGTACTAAGTTTCCCAATTTTTACGGTTCCGTACCAAAAGGTAAAAAAGCGGCCAAGTGCGAGTCGGACTCGCACATGAAGGGTTCCGTGAAACAAATTGCGGTTTACGATTTATGACGTATTAAAAAAAACTACTTACTAGATCTCGTTCAAACCAATTTTCGGTGGAAGTTTGCATGGTAATTAATGTACATCATATATTTTTTTTAGTTTTATCATTCTCTTATTTTAGAAGTTACAGGGGGGACACACACATTTTACCATTTTGGAAGTGTCTCTCACGCAAACTATTCAGTTTAGAAAAAAATGATATTAGAAACCTCAATATCATTTTTGAAGACCTATCCATAGATATCCCACACGTATGGGTTTGATGAAAAACAATTTTTTGAGTTTCAGCTCTGAGTATGGGGACCCCTAAAACTTAATGTTTTTTTTCGATTTTTATGTGAAAATCATAATGCAGTTCACAGAATACATCTACTTACCAAGTTTCAGCAGTATAGGTATATAAAGTTTCGGAAAAAAGTGGCTGTGACATACGGACGGACAGACAGACGGACATGACGAATCTATAAGGGTTCCGTTTTTTGCCATTTGGCTACGGAACCCTAAAAAGGAACCCTTATGGTGTGACTCTGTCCGTCTGTCCATCAGTCACAACGTTAAATATCCCAGGAACTACTTAATCTATCAATTTGAAATTTGGAACAACTGTTAAGAAGGTACACGTCGTGTATGGAAAATGAAAATTTTAAAATAAATTTTTATTTACTGTGTAAATGACGAATATGAGGGGGGGGGGGTTAAAAATTCAAAGTTTAGTAAATACGGGGTGTGGCCTAATAGGAGCAAATATTCAAAAGGACGCTTCCATAGACCATTTGCAGTAACCCCTTGTGTCGCATTCATTTTAAAATTTTTTGGATTTGGAGAAATGTTGATCTAAAATTATGACCTCCAAGTAATGTATATTGGCACTACGACATCATAGCATATCATATGAGTCATAATAGTTTTTGCATTTTTGTTTCCAAAAAATATTTTTGTGATTTTTATGTTTTATTTAATTTGTTACGTGTTTTTCAAATAAAAAGTCACTTAAAGCACTCCAAAAGACTAAAACAATACAAGTAAACTTATTTTGGAGAAAAAAAAACAAAAATAAAATATTTTTTTTTTCAATCAAAACCACGTGGAAATAATTGTTCATAAGCTTAATAAACCGTTTATTTTTTTGGTCCTATTACAGGTTACACCCTGTATGTCAAGTAGGATATCATATAAAAGGTCTTCAGTTGAACTTTCTAAAACCGTTTTAATTTTTTTTCTACAGTGGTTAAATTTTGATTTATTAAGGAAAATTTAGAAAAAATACCATTCTGCGGCCTTATCTCCGAAGTTTACCAAGCAAAAATTCTGAAATAATTACACATGATTAAGAGTAACATAAGTTATACAGGAAAAATGAAATGTATTCTCTATCTAGCATATTTTTTTTTATTTAGCAAAAATAATTTCTTAATTAATCGCTGATAAACAAACATACTAGGTTGTAAATTGTTAGTACCAAAATGCAGATGGCGCTTTGCAACGGTAACTTCTACTATGAGCTGTTTAAGATTATTCAAGAATGAATGGGGTCCTGACATGACGGGTATATGGTCTATGAAAGCTTGTATTACGATGCGCGAGTCAGACTCGTACTTGACCGGTTTTTTATTGGCAAGCGTACTAGTGCTTGACGCTTGCTCAATATTTGACACTTTTTATCTTATACATAACATCAGAAGGCAATTATTAGGAACTAGCTTCTGCCCGTGACTCCGTCCGCGTGGAACTCGTTTTATATCGTAGCACCATACATATTCTCACCCCTCATACTTTCTTGATAAAACTATCCTATGTCCTTCCCCGGGACTCAAGCTCTACATCAACTGTCATCTAAATCGGTTAGGTGGTTTAAGCGTGAAGAGGAAACAGACAGGTGGATATGCTTTCGTATTCATATTAGTATAGGTGGGAAACGTCCCAAGTTTTACCTGAAATTTCACTTCGGATAGTCTCATTTACATTCATTCATGTTTTTTTTAAAGTAAACTTGTTTTTTGATCAAGTAGATAACAAAGTCAGACTCCCAAAAGGATTAATCTACAAAATCTCAATACCACGCCCCGAAGTTACCTTGGTGATAGGTTTTCTAAAATTCAATTAATATTTAATGAGATGAGACCGATATAACTTTTACTGTGGTAAAGATAATTCACTTTAAAAACAAAGTTTTAACCGAAGAAAAATCAATCATCCTCTATTTTCCTACCCTAAAGGTTGTTTTTTTTTCAAATTGATAAGGGACCAACTTCGGGGTATACCCTTTCCAATAAAAAAATAATTAACACAATCGAACTACTCTGTAAAAAGTAATGCGTGGTCATAATAAAAAATAAAAAAATATACGCGTCGACTTGAGAACCTCCTCCGATTTTTTCGTCGGTTGAAAAATAATGGTTATTGGAAGAATATTGAGAGAAAATTCAAATTCAAAAAATTAAATTCAGAAAAGTCAATTGAAACATTAAAAACACCAAAGCCGAATTTACTTATCAGATGGGTTTATATATACATTTATTAAGAAATATCGACAAAAAATCTAACCTGCTCATAAAATTTCACGAGAATTGGTTGAGAAAGGCGAACTGTTTAAGAGAACTGCCGCACAGCGGGACATCTGGACATCGAGACATACGAAAGAATTTTGGCCCAAACTGAAACGGACAACTTCGCTCACTCTTTCAATAAGTGTATAGAAAACATCCAAGACCTCGCAACGAATATTCGTGCTTATCACAAAAATATTTGCCCTTGCTCGGATTTGAATCCAGGACTGTCAGCTTCGTAGGCACTGAGTGAAGGTGCAGTCACGAAACGATCACTTTCACTGTTAGGAACCCGACTAGTGGGCGTCTACGCCGTAGTCGCTTTCCGCTAGATACGAGGAAAACCACGGGATCGCCTACAAGCGTAGCGCGTAGCGATTCGCGGCAGTTAATGTGCTATAGTTTTGCGACTTCGCGCCGCGTTTACATACATAGCTAAGAACCATCTAGACATACAAGACATTCGATTAAAAAAATTGGCAATTAAATAGATTCATTAGTTTGAGTCTATGTTATTTATTTATTTATTAAGGCGACGTGAGCTCAGAAAACGGAATTTAAAAAAGTCGTAGCTCTTGTTTGGATTATAATACGGCTGCCCTAAATTTAATTAGCAATCTTGAGGCCTTTTTTGAGGGACAACAGCTATGCGAATCCTGAGTTTTTGACTTTCGCTATATAGAAAAAAAACACGAACTTAGGTCTAAAATACACTTAAAAAATTCGTAAGAACAACACAACAGCTAAACATAATAAAATTAGTTCTAAAAATCGGCAATATCATGTTTGAGGGAACTTAGCGATTACAATTAAAAACATGATAGTTATCCGCGCTTCCGAACACGCACTTCCATCTCGCTCACGCTTATGGTCAGTGAGAGGGAGATAAGACCACGAGCCTACGTCGCCTTAAGGTTCGCCTATATATGTACAATACTATAATAGTACATTACTTATCTAGGGTGGTTAAACAAAGAATGTCTCAGATCGCAGGTATTTGACGCCCGAGCCGAAGGCAAGGGCGATAAATATGCGCTCTGAGGCTTTCTTTATTACCGCCCGTGGTAAGTACAAAATTTTACGTCTCTATCTGGCCAGGAAGTGGGGTTTTCCGCACGCATAGCGTGCGGTAATTCCTACTTTATGGCCAGGTATGACGTAAACTAACTTAAACAACATTCTTAAAATATGCCTTGCTAGAGTATGAACCCAATTACAGGCAAACACAATTTGCTTTACAATAATTATAATATGCTCGCTTACATTTTGTAAAATAAATCTTTCAGCCACCACACATTGCTAAACTGACTTATAACACCCATTTATATTGATCTCGCTGATGGGGGCATAGTTAATGCGTTATTTTACACAAGTAAAGAGGATTAAATAAAAACCCTCATTAACGTCGGGGGTTAATGTACATGTAAGGTATATTTTTCAATCATATACGCAGACCAGAGGGGTAATTACGTAAAGTTTTGAATGCGCGTTAGGACAACTCGGCTGTAATTTTTCCATGTAAAAACTAACTTTTTTTTTTTTGTTATATTCTCTCTTTAAGGCTTATAGCTAAATTTACATAGAACATTAATTAATTTATATTTAGATCTCCCTAAGTACATACATATCGTACTTACATTACAATGCGTTGCGTGATCGACCTGGTGGTTTTGATCAAAAATATAAATATCAAAATCAGTTAACGTGGTAAAGAACTAGGTATCCCTGCATATAATAAAAAAATCAAAGTCACCTAAAGGGCAATGGAAAGGGCTATGCTGGGAGTTTCTCTGCGCAATCGCATCAGAAATGAGGCTATCCGCTGCAGAACCAAGGTAACCGACATAGCCCTCGGAATCGCTAAACTTAAGTGGCAGTAGGCGATGGCCATTGGGGTGGAAAGGTACTCGAGTGGCGACCTCGTACCGCAAGGCGCAGCGTAGGCCCCCCAAATGGTGGACTGATGACCTGGTAAAGCGGGTGGCGCAGGACCGGTCATTGTGGCACTCTTTCCGGGAGGTCCTTGTCCAGCTATATATGGACGGCTTTCGGCTGAAATTATGAAGTAAAAAATAAAACGTGAAGATAATCTGAGAACCTTTTTCCTTGTTCTGAATTCGGTTAGTAAATAACTTAAGCAGATGATCTCTCGGTATTCGCAAAAAGCAATTTAGCTTCTCCACTGGGATTGTTTATGAAATTTCATCTTGCTTATTACAAATAGCAATCGAAATTTCTCATATTCGTAACAAAATATTTCATGACAGATTAATGAAATTCATGAAAATGAATGTTATTTCAATACTATTGAGCTCTCTCGTTGGCCACGGAAAATTCTCCTGGGGGCAAATTTGTGCTAAGCGACCCCTTACCCTTAATTTGGCACTCTTAACTCTTAGGCCGTCTTTCATATTTTTCTCCTGATCAGAATCGTTTGGACTGTTCTGCGTCACATTAAGGGACTGTAACCCCCGACATCTTTGAATGTAAAAAACTAGGTAAAGGAGTAAGACTACACGACGCCTGGTTCGAGCAGTTTTAAACTCTCGAAACATAACGTAACCGCGAATTTTCTAAAGTCCTCTTTTTAATTATTTACTCCCAGGCCCTGTAAAAACATGCATCACAAAGCAGCCACTTGGGAAGCTTTTGAAATCGATCCTACCTCAAATAATGCTTATTGACAATACACAAAGTTATACCACCCTCAGCTCAAAAGAATAATGATACAAATGCTTAACTTTGATAATATATCTCTGATCTATACTTCCGAGGATACTTCGATTGACTTTAACAATGGGGGTTCATGAAAGATATTCAGAGATTTGGCGTAATAATCAATTGTATTGTACATCATACATCAAAAGATCTCTAGCCCGTACAATCAGCAATGTTTGTGCGTCGTTCAAGGAAAATTGATGAATGAAAGAATTAATGAATGTAATGAATTAAGTCTTTTTTGTTCTTAAGTTGTATTCATGGATATGTATTTTTTTACATACCTGGAATGTATTTTTTTAGATGCTATTAATTTCTGTGAAAAAGTGTTATTTTTTAATATTATGTATAAGTCAAAAATCTAGTTTTTTTTTACCAGCTTACTCGTATGCTTTTAACTTATCCGGTAATTTGTTGCTAATTGGATCCTTTCCTAAAAAAAAATATTAAGTCCGTCAGTAATAAGGCTCCTGGATAAAATATAGGCTATGTCCATTCCACCATTATGTAACCATTATTTGGTGGTAACCAAAGAATTTTTGAAATTGTAAGAAGTCCCAGATATTTCCACCTGCATACAAACTTACAACCTCACAGACATTTCTTCTCGATATAATAACTCAAACTCAAATCATTCAATATTACTTAGTATACATGTGTCGATAGGAGTGAATAGGAAAAGAAAGCGGGAGTAGATTCCAAAATGTATATTTCACCGCCGCCGAAAGCCCATTGATCAACATTGTCGAATTCGTTGACAACCCCAAGGGTCAGTGCAGGCTACGAACTGCCCTGGCTACCCTCGTCTACATAAAGCTTACTTTTGGTATTCAGTGTTCAAGTTACAATATACAAGCGGGTTGAAACTCAGACGTAACAACAGCTTATCAATCATTTATAGTACAAAATATTCCCAGAACGCTAATTAATGGTATTCGCACTCGGTTAACAGCAACCCACATTTATTAGTCTGCAGTATTTTTGACGTGATAACGTCTTATAAATCGATGAACACCGGCAGCACGCACGAAAATGTATGACTCATTGTCCTATTCCGCCTGCCAAGCGTTCGGATTTATGACGACCAATTTTTTACCGTAGACTGCACTGAGGGACAGTGTCGAAGGTGAGGACTATGCTGTCACAAATTTCAGGGCTGTTATTTTTTACGCTCTCTAACTAAATAGTCACGGCTAACTAAACTAGACCTCTACCTACGCTTAGTTACTACAAATCGCGGCGTCAAGATATATTTGTGGGTAACAGTTGAGGTGAACTTAAAACAAGTTATAGAATAGAGGGGCATTAGTCCGCTGGCGAGCTGAGGTAACAAGTCTACGCGCGTCTCAGCAACTGCTGTCTCAGTCGCAATGTGCAAATTAGAAAGATCAGGACAGATTTTCTCGTCTCGTGTCGCAACGCCGCGCGGGTTGTGCTAGCTTAAACGTAAATACCATAAATTTTTCTACAGCAAGTTCCGCTCGAGTCTTGAACTTGTAATGACGAGCGTTCAGATTCCCGCATTGAAAAGTGAAACGACGAGTGACCCTCATCACGGCTGGGGGTGGCAAACTGCTGACCAGTTATTTAGTGCATTTTTAGTAACCTTACAGTGTAGGAAGTAGGAGGCTTAAAATCAGAACAGGACGTTTTTAAATAGGTACTCAATAACTTAATGTCCGGTAAGCCAGCCTATTTATATGTGAGATCGCCCTTACGGCGGTCCAGCCAACCCTCCAATGACGGGAGGAGCGCCCCTATGGTTCGAGTGCCATAGGGGGACTCCTCCAGAGCCTCCTTCCATCTGTCCCTCTCCCTTTCCACTGCCCTTCTCCGACTCGCGGCCACCTCTTGTGGGGCCGGGAACTCTCCGCTTGTCCTGGTCACCTCTCTCTCCCTGTGTCGCTCGGCCAGCAGCCTAGCGTCCAATTCCCACGGCAGGCTGCCGGCAAGAGCGCAAGCAGCCGCAAACGCAACCGTTCGGTAGCAGCGGGCCATCTTCCGCGCTATCACCCTCTGGGGCCTTCGTAGGAGGGCCTTGGTTTTCACTTTCAATTTGTCGGCCCATATCGGCACCCCGTACAGTGCCATACTTCGTACCACGTTTGCGAAGAGGCGCCGACATGGGGCCTTTGGCCCTCCGACGTTTGGGAGGAGCCGGCCCAGCGCAGATGCAGCGCTGACGAGTCGGGGAGCTAATTCCCTAAAACGTATCAAAGTCCTATAGCCAGTTCCGCTACAGTCTTGGACTTGAACCGACGAGCGTTCAGATTCCCGCATTAAAAAGTGAAACGGAGAGCGACCCTCGTCAGGGCTGGTGATGGCAACTGCTGATCAGTTATTTAGTGCCGGGAACTACTGGCTTTATTAGTAACCTTACGGAGTGATGCTAATATTGCAAACCGGAAAATATAAGTACGAACAAGCAAAAAAGTCTAAAAAACAGTATCCCGACTAAGGAAAACTAGTTAACTGAAAAAAACGTGTTTTTTTCATACAAAAAGTATGTAGCCGATGTCACTTAGAGCATAATTTCGAATCGATACCTCAATCATCAACATCGGTTCAGTATCTTAAACGCTACGGTGGAACACACGTACATACAAATATAGATGGCTAAAATCATATCCCTTCCTTTCGGCTCTGTCGGGCAAAAAATATAAGGACCTGGGGCCTATTGCATCACAATTTACGACTTATGTTATGCTACAAGCAGAAGTCTCATTCTAATAAAAGGAGTTGAATAGAGGATCCCGCTTCTACACTTACTAGTTTTTATGCAATGGGCCTCAAGCTCAAGTAGAAAGTATAACTAAATGTACCTATCGTAGTAGGAAGAAATCGGGGTCGGGGCGCAAAGGTTCCTTAGTAGGTAATGACAATTGACCACGTACCGACAGGCGCAGCGTGGGTAGACTCCTCACAAGGGCTGATGACCTGAGGGTTGATCACGTAACCTTTCGAACGCGCGTTAGGACAACTTAACTGTCATTTTCCTGTACAAAAAGTGACATATTTAGATCTACCTGACGCGCGTACAATGCGTTACGTGATCGACCAGCTGGTAAAGGTTGCGGTAGTCCGCTGGATTCGACTGGCGCAGGACCGGTCATTGTGGCACTCTTTGGGGGAGGTATATGTCCAGCAGTGGACGTATTTCGCCGGATATTATGATGATGATGGCGATGAGGAAGAAATACAGGGAAAGTAGGTATGGGTAAAATAGTGAAATTAAATGAGTACCTATTGAAGATTATCCCCTTACAAAGTCATAATACTCATAATACGTTACCTAAGTAGGTACTTATAATTGGTTATAGACATGTATCTGCTAAGATATTTACCGTCTTCTAGACTGGCTGTTATCCGCCCCTCCTATCCCCTTATCTTAAACAGGAGGCATAGTTTCGTGTCTCGCTTCTGATCCCAATTAAATTTCAATTGGTTTCGCATACTCGCTTCCACCCACGCCGAGCCTACATATCAGAGCGAGCGCGCAAAACATTGAAATGGGATTTGGTTGTAAAAGACATGAACCAATGGAGACTAATCAAAAGGAAGGTAAGGTATAAGCACAGTAGATATATTCTCAGCTCAAGCAGTATCTCAACTACCTACTTAAAATAAATGGCGGCGTGTTGTGAAGCTTGCCACTAACACTTAAAACGATGACCACGCACACTCTGTCAAGAGAAAAAACGACGAAGAAGATTATTTCGACTCTTTAAAGACCGTTTTACACCTGAGCTCCATTGAAACCCAGTTCTTCGCGGCACACTCGCGGTACGCGGACTGATGTATCGCTGATTACTCTGACATTCCGACTGCTTAAGTTTATAGTAGCGACGCGTGTCTGAGTGAGCACAAGCAGATCTAGCCCCCCAAAGCATCTGCACCAGTGTGACCACTTCAAAAGTGGCGAATATGCCACAGACTGGGTAAAAAATCTGCCTAAATCTGCCCCACACCTTACTGTCAACGCTTTGTAAATCGTCAGCATGATCTGCCGGAGACAAAAGATATGAGCGATATAAATGTAAAAATGGCAGAATTCTGCCAGAAATGATCACACTGATCTGCACGGTTATCACAAGAAGGCGCGCGAACTTTGTCGCGGCCAGATGGTCTATCCGTCTCTTTCTAAGTGTTCTAATTAGAAACATATGGATAGTCCTCGCGACACAGCTCGAGCGGCGTCTTGTGAACCATGCTGTGCAGGTAAGGGCTGCAAAATCTTAGATCCGTTACAGTGTGTGAGTGCGTCGCATCGGACTTTCTACTGATTTGTTTTACTGCTTACAGTTATATTATATGTTTACTGTGAGGTAAGTGGGAGTATTGAGGAAGCCAGTAACCCCCACTTAAGCATGCCTTGCCGTGCTTCAACCTCAATAATGGCTACGCAATTTAATTTCTTACTACAGTCCCGCTATTCTGTAACCTATTTTAAGCTCACCTCAACGCTCACCAACAAATATATCTTGACGCCACGATTCGTAGTTACTAAGCGTAGGTAGAGGTTTAGTTCCGTTTGGCGTGACGGGTGGAGTGAGGCGTATGAGCGCGTAAGGGATAACAGCCCTGGCGTGTAATGTAACGAAAATGTGTTGGTTTTCCTCCTTGAGCAATTTTTTCAATATTGCGCCTAAGTTAATTTCAGACTTTGAATGTTAAGATGAGAATTTAAGGCAATATTAATACTTGAACATGTTTTTACAAGATTATTGTGCTGTCAGATGGTTTATTACTTTATTTGGTTTAAGGCTTGTGACTTGTTGTTTCACAATGTCATTCGAATAGATTTTTAACCCCCGACGCAAAAAGAGGGGTGTTATAAGTTTGACGTATCTGTGTATCTGTGTGTCTGTCTGTGGCATCGTAGCTCCTAAACGATTGAACCGATTTTAATGCTTTTTTGTCCGAAAACAAGACAATTATGATATTTAAACTCAGGCATTGCTAGCAAGCGCTGAGCCCGGTTAGTATACACAGCGAAATGTGACGTCGCCTCACAAGAGAAGGCATCAGATTGTTTTTGACGTGATAACGTCTTATAAATCGATGAACACCGGCAGCACGCACGAAAAAGTATGACTCATTGTCCCGTTCCGCCTGAGCCGAGCGTTCGGCCGAAACCGACTTTATAGAAAACCAATTTTTTTCATCTTGTACAAATAATACAAAATGAATCGTAAATATTTAAACAGCGAAAAGTTGTGTAAATGCTGCGGTCGGAAAAATCTCCGTTAATAACTGACCCGTATCAACTGCGGTTGCTATGTAAACGATCACAACCAAGAAACAGATTAGTTAAACTAGTAACGGGCGGTAACATCAAAGATTTAGCGTGGCTTTTTCATTGCAACAATAATTAATAACTAATCCACTATTTACAATGATAACATTATTTTGGGAGACTTAAAAAAAAAAGCATTGCACATTCTCCGTTATACCTACGTACACTATCGCAGCGAATCTTGATCCTATGACAGCTGTCATCTCCGAATAATTTGTAACCTTAAAACGTAAAATTGTACAGAGATGACAGCTGTCATCTCCGAATAATTTTTAACCTTAAAACGTAAAATTGTACAGAGATGACAGCTGTCATATAGGATCAAGATACGTCGCGGATGTTAACTGATCGTAGATAGAGGATATATAGATGGCGTCCTAGCGTATACCCAAAAGGGACGATGGTAAATTAAACATACTAAATTAAGAAGTATCAGAAGCTAATACACTCTTAACTTAACGTCTAATGTCATTTGTAATTTAGTCGTATTATATCGGTCACGTCATGGTGGTGTCAGTTTTAGTACAAATTTTGACAGGTGTGGTGGCAAACAAGCTGGTGGCAAACAAAAAATCCGTATACGCGATGAGGGACAGAAAATATGACACTGTATCTCGTTCCCACTTGCGGTATTGCCTATGCATACATCTTTGTCACTCATGTGTGTATGTGTCGGTGACTCCCTCTATCTATTCTACCTCTATGTAACTGATAGTCAAATCAGCAACATTTTGTAAAATGTCAAAAAAGTTGTACGCAGGCATCATTAACCATGATAAAATCGGACGTGCAAAAACTGACGTACCACTGGTAAAGGTAACAACAAAATAACAACTTAATCAAACATGTCTCTAAAAACTTAAAAATCAACAAATAACTATCTCAAATCTTATCTAACTCGTAAAGGATAAAATATTCAATAGAAAGTTGCGCAATTTTGCACACATTTACTAGCCTACGAGACATCGTAGAGTGCTTGTGTTGAAACTCCTCAGAGAAAACCTCTCGCAACTGTCGAATAACTAACTATGCTTGACATCATTTGATTTGGCCGAATTAAGTACATCAAATTAGTCCATTCAAAACGGAGCTCTACCGTCCAAGACATAAGATTCCAGTTCCGATGAAAATTAAAAAAAAAGTCTGCCACATTTACACATTCACTGCCAAGAATTGCTACGCTCGTAGCCGATCCTGTGATTTTCCCGTATTTAGCGAATGGCAGTGAAAGTGTTAAATAACCTTAAACATATACCTACATATATTTTTGTATTCATCAGTTACCTAGCTTTGCCCAGCGGCCTTAGAAGTTAAAGTAGCAAAACCCGACCGCAACGCATTAGTCATTTGACCGACTGCGACGGCCGACATCGGTTTGCGGTCGCGCTGATTTCTTGTATTGGGTGTGAGGGAGTTTAAAGGGTTAGGTATGAGGTTGAAGGGTTTAGGGATTGGTACAGGTAGGCAAGTATTTTATTGAAAAGGGAATGCAAGGATGCTGATAGGAGGACAGAAGTGCAGCTGGTCTTTATTTTATGAGCTGAAAGGAAGGGATATGATTTCAGCAGTGTATGTTTGTATTTACGCGCGTTCCACCGTAGTACCCTGAGAACTTTACGGTTTCGCTCTATGAAAACACAACAATATATCGATATCAGCCATATTTTTACACAAAAAAATAGGTTGGGTAATTTGACTAAATATTCATTAATAATCCACCTAAATTTAATACCGATACGGTAAAAATAATGAAAAGTAATCTTCATAAATTCCATAAAAATCAGGCGAAAATGGTATAAACTTTCTTTACTTTATAATTGACTACGTCTATAAACGTTCTTTGGGATACGCGCATAATCCACTTTTTTTTGTTAATGAATTAACCTTTCTATAGGCCAGATGAAATTCAATAATAAGGTCGTAAATGTTTAATTAAAATGCCGTTATTTCCTGATGCATATATTTTTGGATTCAGGTAGTAAGTAAGTCTCCAAATTTGTGTACTCAAACATGTTTTCATTATAAAAATACTGATAGCATTTTTGCTTGCGGGTTAACTTCCGGTCCATAGAATTATTGATTTCCATAGTAAAAGTTGTTTAAAATAACATATAAAAGCCGTATACAAATAATTAGCCTGATATTGAATTATTTCCAAAAAAACCGTAATTTTCTCAGGGTATAGCCCTTAAATACGGAACCGATTTTGATAAATGAATCTATTCGTAATTATGTTCCGTGACATAGCCTACGTTTTGTCAAAAAAAAAACTATTTTTATTTGAGTTAGTTTTTCGTAGTTGGGTTGGGTTAAGTACAGATTTTTGAACGTTTTATACTGGGGCAGTTTCAGGTGATAATGTGGACACGCTGGACAAGAGCACCAATTTTTTTTCAGATACTTCTTAGGTCCACTTCTTAGGTAGCTTTAAGTTTTTGATCGGAACCAACTCCTCCGTCGGCCATCTTTAATTTATGGCGGCCATTTTGAATTATTGGTATATTATTAATATCTCGAGTTCTAAATCACTTAGAATCACAAACTCGGTGTATACATAATTGGGGTCAAGGAATGCAACAAGATATTTATTGGAGTCGAGTTCCCACATGATACCAATTGAACCCTGTTACTAAGCCTCCGCTGTCCGTCCGGCTGTTTGCGTGTCAGCAATAGCTATGCTGTTAAAATTTTCACAGTATATGTACGAGTATTTCTATTGGCTGTTTTAACATACATTCATAAAATTTTAATTTAATTAAAAATTAAACAGTGCTCTCATACATGAAACGAAATTTTATGGTGTTTTTATGCCCGCCCATAACAAGACCAAACAAGTACTTGAAAAAAAATTGTGCTTTTGTCCAGAGTGTCCACATTTACGACAATTTGTTCTAGCACTCTGCCCTACTATTATGCTTGTTAATACGTTTCAATACAATAATAATTTTTGGTACAATCTTTTTTTGCCGACTGTACTTTTCTGTATACCGTCATCAACTACTAATTGAGACGATTCTAACAAACCCATACTCAACGGGGTTACGTCGGTTAATTACTGAATTCCCATGGCCACCTTCTGTCTCCATCATCAGATCAGTTCGATGATAACCACAAATTACCAATCACCTTTCACACTTTTATCACCTTTTGTTATGGTACCATAATACCTATTGAATTGCCATCCAAACTATACTTTTACCCAAAACTTCAGCTGTATCGGTTGAAGATATCTGCTTCATAATTGAGTTGTAAGGTTCCACCCGAACAAACATAGTTAGATAGGGTACATACATAATTACATGTACATACATTGCAAGTTAATAGAAAGCTTGTAAAAAAGGAACACTTTCTCAATTTCACAACTTTTCTTAGGGATTTACATTTTTAAATCTTAAACTACTTTTTTTTTTAAATCAAAACTGATTAAGGGTCTCACGTAGTTGGTTTCCTACAATGACTTATTGTTCTTTGCTTAAATCATCAATCATCATGTTTGGATCGAATTGGTCCCGATCAGTACAAAAGAGTTTTTCCTAACCTTATTATTTTTTAAATAAAAAGTCTGCAAGGTAAACGTCTCAATGGTTGACACTCCTATACCAATAGTTGAAACCCTGTTTTTTAACGTTGGCGAAATGCATTCACGCATTCCACCTGGTCGGGGGACCAGGGCGAGTATGACGGACTAACCGCGGTAAGAATACCTTGGACTACCGCCTACTTGGCTCCGCCTTCTAGACTTTCTAGAGGAACGCCGCGGGATCGCGTTCAGCATTCACGATGTGTGTCCTGGGTGTTAGTGAATCGTTGTATCTTTCTTTCATTCGACCGCGTGCGTCCCGGCGGGCGGCCCGCAGGGCAGTAGGCCACCACCGTCGCGGAAGAGTGCTTCGGCGTGCCCGTAACCCGGCATCTTGGTGACGAGATGGAACACCGTGGGGTTTTAGTCGGTAGTCCGGGTAGTTCACGGGAGTCCGACATACCCGCCCTGGCTTCCCCGGCCGGACGAGATGCGCAAAGGCATTTCCCCTCGTAAAAAAAAAAAAAAAGTGCAGCAGGCCACAGACATAATGCGCCAGATTTTTTTTTTTCAATTTATTTTCAAGAAGGTACATAACAAATATTAAATCTCAAATGTTCTCGCCAAACTGACAGAACAGTTTGTTGGCGAGTTGTCATCAGTTTAACGGGCGCCTGGTTTTTGAGTTGATTTACTATTCCAAATACTGGGTCAGTGATACATTTTTTAGACATTTATTTCTCTAGTTTTTTTTTTATTCGTACTGATCTCTTAATTGCATTATTATTATTATTTAAATTATAAAATGATTATTCTACTTTTGTGACATTTAATGTATGTTAATAATATTTGTTTTATATTAATCTTGTACTTGTTAGTTTTATTTGTATGTTATAACTATATTTGCATGCATTGAGAAATGTGCATTAGAGCAAATAAATGATTGATTATGGTTATGATTATTCAGTGTCCAGCATTGGGAAACTTCAAAAATCATCACTTCAAACAAACTTCTTCATCACTTCAATAATAATCATCATTATATCAGCCGAAAGACGTCCACTGCTGGACTTAGGCCTCCCCCAAAGAGTGCCACAATGACCGGTCCTGCGCCACCCGCATCCAGCGGACTCCCACGACCTAACAAGTTATTAGTCCAGCTTGTGTACCGACAGGGACGTGGTCGCCACTAGAAAACCTGTCCGCCCCAACCAACGGCCGTCGGTTCTACGTGCTGCAATGTGTCCCGCCCACTGTCACTTAACCTCGTTAGGTCCAAGCTATATTTAGGACAATTGTAATTACTGCCCAGTGTCCTAAAAATAGGTCATAACAAAAAAATATTTTGAATTTTGTTTCCCAAAAAGAGGGTTCAAATGGCATTTCAATAATTTCAGGAGCTGAAGATTTTTTTTGTCCTAAAATTAGTCCGATGGGCCTTACGAGGTTAAATAATAATCAAAAATACTAATGATAAGTAAATTGTTTCCCCGGTAAACTATTGAGTTGATTTAATATTCCGGACTATTTATTTCGTAGCACATCTGATATTCCTTGTTTATTTATCATGTTCCCGTCTCCACTTATATTGTTGATTCAATGCTCGAGTTCTCAACAAAGTTATCTTTGACACAACAATTCCAGACAAATTTCTACAAAGTCGTATCTCATTCGATTAGGTATGGAAATGTAAATGCAACCTTAAGTCCTAAAAATAAAGTGCAAATTTCAATGAATTAATTCGCCTTGGAACGAGGTTTTGAAAGGTACCCTTTAATCAGCTCAAGTTCAAATTCATTATACAGTCAGTTCAAAATGTTAAAATCTATTCAAAAACTCTCACTAAATAAACTGTTCGCTAACAATGTTAACAATCGTGATACAGGCTTAAGGTAAGGCGAATACCCATCACCCATCAGAGAAGTGACAAGGTATAGATAATCATCATCATCATTATATCAGCCGAAAGACGTCCACTGCTAGACATAGGCCTCCCCCAAAGAGTGCCACAATGACTGGTCCCGCGCCACCCGCATCCAGCGGACTCCCGCGACCTTTACGGTAATCAGTCCACCTTGTATCTGCGTAAAAGCTGTGCTGCATATAAAGGTAGATATTATAATATAACTAAATATTATATAGGTATAAAAAACACACCTTCATACATCTTTGTTGTATTTTCATCATTATTCTCCTTTTCCTCGTGTGGTGTTGGGTTACGATAGCAGCTCTCCCTTTCCCTCCACGACCGCCGCTTGACAGCCGTATGCCTGAACCACTAGGCTACCGTAGCTCTCAGGTACCTTTACTTGGTTAATAATTTAAACCACGTGCTATTTTCTCGTTACAATACGCAAAGCCATTACTTTACCTTTCCAAGTAGCACAAAAACAAAACACGAAAATTAAGGCCACAATCTGTCTCTAAATAACATTAAATCTCTAATTCCTTAATTTCACGCTGCATGCAAAAACGTTCTATTTTTAAACGAGATTTTTTTTTCATTATCTAGCTTCTACGTCTTTTCATAATGACATAAATTAAGGCAACCTCTTTGAAACGGTAAAAGAGGCGGCCGGGAGGTTAACAATTATAAAAACGCCTTAAAACGCTTTATCGAGCGCTCCTAAAATCTACCTTATTTACATAATTCTTGAGTTTTAATAAGAATAGCAGCATTATACGAGATAAGAGGCTGTGGTAATTGTTTTCTGAATGTTTTCGGGCTATTGTGTGGAGTTTACAAAAAACGCCCCTGACACCGGTAAGCGATGATCGCGGGTAACCATTTGTTAAAACACCTTTGTGGCTAAAATCTTGGTCGTCCGAATTAAATCCTATCCAATGACATTCAAAAACTTATTCTGATTATAGGTAGGATGGAGGTAAGTAAGTAATTTAGAAAATTATGGTACGTATTGTTATATGTATACCTACATGTATAATTATGGTAGTACGTATAATAATATATAAATAAGTAATCAAATGATTTGAACGTGAGAGAACCAAATACTTTCCCAAACAAGAGGTCTCTAAAAAATTTACAACGTTTTGCAGTTGGCAGTAAATATTGTACCTATGTCCACCTCACTAACCTCACGTGACTGAATGCACTTAAAATACCAAAATTTGACTGATATGGCACCTCCGCAGTGTCAAAAATCGGCCCCATTTCTCAAGTGTCATTTAAACGCGTGAACATGACTTCAATTTGTTTGCAAGGGTGAGCGGAAAATTTCGGCGCACCGATGTTTTTGTCATTTGCTTTATTGCGAGGCCTAGGTGTCCCCGCGGGGTTGGCCATTTTTTTATAAATAACTCAGAAAGTAACGGGGGAATATAGCCGATGAAATTTAGCCTCGTAAATAATATGGAAATATGTCACAATATTGGGTGATTACGAGGTCATGATTAGCAATGAAAATGTTTCAGCCAAAAGTTTAGTTTTTGGGACAAGCTTTTATTCTTTATTTTAAGTTTTTATTATTTTCTGTATACATAACAGATACTCGTATCTACAGACACCATATAACAGATTCTAACCAGTCCAAACTCAACGGGCTACGTCTGTAAGTGCTGAATTCCCATGGCCACCTTCTGTCTCCATCATTATCAGCTCGATGGTACCATCAAATTGAATTGTCATCCAAAGTATACTTAAACCATAATTTCAGCTCAATCGGTAGAAGATATCTGCTTCAAAATTGAGTTGCAAGATCCCGAACAAACATATATTACTTACCTACATATATTGCAAGTTACATAAAGCTTGTAAAAAGTGGAGAAATGGTTGTACGGAACAATTTTTCACATGAGACGAATTGCAACAAAAAAAAACAACAATTCTATAAGCTAATAAGTAAGCTCTTATTTTGAAAAGTGGTTCAGATTCAACTCCACTTTTGGTAATTTTTGATCATGGCCCCAAACTCACCTTTGTCAATTAAGTATTTGATCAATTAAATTTTACAGTTGTGTTTAGTTTCGAAATCTAAATTCTGATCTTACGGTCGTCTCTAAATATTCTAGCACTACCTTCATTTTATTACAGAGACGTTTCTGCAAAAGGCAGTTTACACCCCTCGTGCAGGCCCGCAAGAATTTCTATCTTATAAGAAATTCCGCAAGTTTGCCGGTGACACGGAGTGGTAATTACTATAAATCGTCCGCCATATTTGAACGGGCCGACTCGTGCGGGCCTACGTGCGGTTATAGCTAGATTTTTTTCAAGTCTTTTGCAAATTTTAAGTATGTAGTTAAGGACGTATTATTGAAGCTACGGTAGTCTAGTGGTTTAGGCATGCGGAAGCTACGGTAGCCGGTTTAGGCATGCGGCTGCTAAGCGGCGGTCGTGGGTTCGAATCCCGGCTCGTACCAATGAGTTTTTCGGAACTTATGTACGGAATATTTACCGTTAGCTTTTCGGTGAAGGAAAACATCGTAAGGAAACCGGTCTAATCCCAATAAGGTCTAGTTTTCCCTCTGGGTTGGAAGGTCAGATGGCAGTCGCTTTCGTAAGACCAGTGCCTATGCCAAATCTTGGGATTCGGTGTCAAAGCGGACCCCGGGCTCCTTTAGGGGCACAACCGGGAATAATGCTAGGAGGATGATGTAGTTAAGGACGTATTATTATTTAACTACAGCAAAGCGGCAACAACAACAAGGACTGAAGGAACAGATTTTAAATTATCAATATTATCATAGTGTTAAATTCAGCCAATCAACGTCAAGTAGGGTATCTACACACATAAACTCATGCCTGTATTCCCAAAAATAATAGGCAGAGCATATTAAATTTGATGTTTTGTATTATTAAAATATATATCTACTAAATAAACGTAATAATATGGTATGTAACACAAAAAACGACGACCACATGACAATGTGAGTGGTATCTGAGGGGTAATCACGTAACGTTTCAAATGCGCGTTAGGACAATTTTCCTGTCATTTTTCCATATAAAAAGTGACATATATATCTACCTGACGCGCGCACAATGCGTTACGTGATCGACCTGCTGGTATCTACGAGTATTTATACTTCGAACCTGATTTCATGAAATAATTCATACGGGTTTTTTTTTATATGTATAAACGTATCTGCTAGTTAAAGTTATATACATAGTAGATAGTAAATTAGCCGAGTTAAAACTCAGGGGGCAGATTTTTGATTTTCGAGAGATCGAAATTTAAATAAAAATAAATAAGATTTTAGTCTCAAAATTGCAGACACTTACATTCAACCGATAGAATTGAAAACGAGATGTCGAAACCGCTATTTCAAAATAGCATTTCATAATTTTTGACAATTTTAGAGTGAAAGAGTCGAGCGCTCTTAAGTCAAAAATCGGTTTTTGAGTTGTGTTTCATAATCTATAATCTCCATGATTTCTTCTTTTTATATCTCAATAAATACATTTAAATCAATAACATCAGCTGCAATGGCCCGGTGTTACTCATATAAACAGAGCGGTGATGATAATCGTAATTCTTTTTTACGGTAGGGGGCACGAATACTTTTTTCTTAAATTTAATACTTCTATCACAAACCACAAAGAGTTGGCACAGTCACTGCTTACATTATAATAAAATTTCGCCATAGATTTGTGAGGGTAGTCCAAGAGACAACTGTAATGAAAATCACTAATATTGCAATTTTCTGGTAAAAACAACCTTTAGGTAAAAAAAACTACATAAAGCTTATACACACTACACCTATGACTAAATTCAGCGAGTGACAAAAAGCATAAAAAAAAATATATTAAAATTAAAACTGTTTATTTCAGTAATTTAATTGTTACAAAAAATATGTCTACAAATTACAAAACACTTTCGCAGCGCCTTGTCGACGCTTCTGGTGACCAGAAGGCTGGCGCATACCTAGCCCAGCGTATAAGTATTGCCATACAACGTGGCAATGCCGCCAGCCTTCTGGGCACCCTGCCGCCTGGCACCGATCTGGGCCAAGTTTTCTATTTGTGATGTTATCTTTATTTGTTTTATTTTATTTAACTTTTGTGTAGGTATTCTATTTGTAGTTAATTTTTTACTCACTACTATTTTAGGCTGGCTTAATTTTATTTATTTAGATTTAATTTTCAATGTTTACCTTAATTTAATTTACAATGTAATAATAATCATCATAATCTTAAATACGTAATATTCGTATTTAAATAATAAATTGAGTACTTAGCGCAATCTCAATGTTTTAAGATTATTTGCTAAGCTTAGCTATTATCTATCAAATTTCTAAGTTTAATCTATATAAGTGTTCGCATACTTTACACTGCTGTACATGAATCATAGAACAGGTTGCGAGATCTAATGTAATAAAAAAGCAGGGCGTGTGTACAAAACTTCGAGAGCAATTTAAGAGTCTTGTCATTGTCTATACTATACTAATGTTATAACGAGAAAAAGTCGGTGAAGTTGTAAGTTTGTAGGTAAGGGGTAATCACCGGAACCACATATCCGATAGAAAATCGTTGACTTTTTTTATACCGAGTACTTTATGGATGGGCATAGGCCATATTTTATCCCGCGGTTTTGCCTGAGTTCTTTTCAATACGTGGCCGGAGCCGCACGGGAAGATATCCTATAAATCGCCTTCCAATCTCTTTGATTTTTGGTGGAAGATGGTGAACTATGCCTGGTCAGGTCGAAGTCAGGGGAAACCCTGATGGAGGACCGTAGCGATTCTGACGTGCAAATCGATCGTCGGAACTGGGTATAGGGGCGAAAGACTAATCGAACCATCTAGTAGCTGGTTCCGTCCGAAGTTTCCCTCAGGATAGCTGGCGTCGATTTGAACAGTCTCATCCGGTAAAGCGAATGATTAGAGGCATTGGGGTCGAAACTTTCTTCTCTTTGATTGATAACAAAGAATTATGATAAAACTTACGTGTTAAATTGTATTAATAAAGAATCTGTTGGAAAGTTTATCATACAATCTTTACAGGAATAATGACAAATTACCAAATTGTTGATAATTTTTTCCAATAATGGAAATTAATGTCTGTTTTTTCCAATAAAGAAATAAAAGTGACTGGGTGTCAGCGCTAGCTCTTAGACTATAGGTATTAGGGGTGTCTGGACAGGGTATATTTTAGACGGCCCCAGGGGTGTCAGGGTAGAAACTCATTTCTATTATTTGGCAGTATTTTCTTATTTACATTGCAATGAGACGGCGAGATTAAAGTTGTATGACAGTAATATTTTACCAGGCAAAATCTTTAGTACCTATTTATTTAATCGTATGGCGATCTGTAGAATAGGCGAATATCCATGTGATATTTTTATAGTAGCGCCTATTTCGCCGAAAGTGTAGTCACTCATTTAGCTCTACCCAAGGGACGCGTGCAGGGTTGTGGTAGGTAAATTCTGAGGACGCGAGCAACAGATTGCCCCCCAAAAATGCCTACTTTTCAAAAATTATTGAGGAACCGTTTTTCAGAGAAGGCTTTTGAGATGGATTCAGATAATAAAAATGTAAAAATGTCACACTTGAATTCAAATTTTAAAACGGTACTTAGACAAATTTTCAAGAAATCCTCTGCTTGGGAACTATAGCTATAACTATAGCTAAGTCGGTAGCTCAGGGTTGGATAACATTCCTCATTTTAGTAGGTATTGTACTCGTATTTGTATCAGAATTATAATCTGAGTATTTTTGATATGTTTATTGATCGATTTTGACATTATTGTACTATTAATAAGACAGTATGTAACGTATGGTAACGCGTTAAAATAACATCACCCTCTTTCTTCCTTTGGGTGTCGTAATAGTACATTATTGCTGTTATTCGCTACGCGCTCATGCGCCTCACCCTACCCATAACGCCTAACGAAAGTAGACCTCTACGTACCTACGCTTAGCTACGCAAATCAGTGTCAAGATATATTTGTGGGTAGCGTTGAGGTGATCTTAAAACAAGTTGCAGTTCTGTTTGTGTGTGTTGTGTTCTGTGTGTTTGGGGCTGCAGACGCCGGGAAACAACCCCCGGAAGTAAGAAACAAGTTGTTAATGAAGTAAAATATTGTTTCAATTATGTAAACTTATATATTAGTACCTACCTGGACACTATCTCGATTTGGGGGACCTATCACATACAAAACCTAAAGAGTAAGCTTCGTATCACTATCTGGCCTCCCTATGGTCGGCCGTCTATACCTACTCACCCAGCAAGCCCTTTTCTCTAGTGCTTTTCTCAAACATGCAACGAAATAAATAAATAAAACTGCAAGAAATCAAACTAATTTTCATGGCTGAACCCCGTGATGCTGTGATACAAATTGTAGAATGAAAATTTTAAAAAAATTACTTACCGGCCTAGGCCTTTACAGTTCTCTCGAGTTGTTCCGCTCGAAACGTGATACTTTGAAGCCTGTTATAAGTTACTAGCTTTTGCCCGCGACTTCGTCCGCGTAGAACACGTTCATATCGTAGCTCGATACAAACTTTCACCCTCCATTTCCCTTTTAGGGGTTGATTTCCGATATAAAAAACTATCCTATGTCCTTCCCCGAGACTCAAACTATTTTCATCATCATTATCATCATCATCATATCAGCCAAAAGACGTCCACTGCTGGACATAGGCCTCCCCCAAAGAGTTCCAAAGTGACTAATTATCCTGCGCCACCCGCATCCAGCGGACTCCCGCGACCTTTACCAGGTCATCAGTCCACCTTGTGGGGAGCCTACCAACGCCGCGCCTACTATAACTACCTCTATACAAAATTTTATCTAAATGGGTTGTATAGTAGCTCCATACATATATTCACCCCCCCGTTTCCCCCCCTTAAGAGATGATTTCCGGGATAAAAACTATCATATGTCCTTTTCCGGAACTCAAACTATCTGTAAACCGAATTTCATCTAAATGGGTCACTCAAATCCAAATTTTCACCCCTTAGGGGAGGATTTTCGGGATAAAGCTATCCTATGTCCTTCCCCAGGACTTCCAACTATCGCTATACCGTAAATGGGTTCCATCCAAATTTTCATCCCCATTTCACCCCCTTAGGGGATGATCTGCGGATTAAAAACTATCATAAAATATTTCCTTTCCCAGGACCCAAACTATCTCTTAACCAGATTTCATCTAAATGAGTTCCATCCAAAACTTCACCTTCATTTCATCCTCTCAGGCGATGATTTTCGTTACAAAAACTATGCGATTTCCTTTCCCGGAACTCCAACTATCTCTATACCGAATTTCATCTAAATGGGTTCTATCTTAATTTTCACTTCTCGTTTCACACCCTCAGGAGATGATTTTTCAGGATAAAAACTATGAATTGTCCTTCCCTGGGACTCCCCACTATCTCTATATATATACCAAACTTCACTTAAATGGATTTTATCCAAATGTTCATCCTCTATTTCGTCCCTTTAGGGGATGATTATCGGGATTGAAAATATCCGTTGTCATTCTCCGGGACTCAAGTTAACTCTAAACCAAATTTCATCTAAATGGGTTCCATCCAAATTTTCACCCCTCATTTCACCCTCTTAGATGATTTTCGGGATAAAACTATACATTGTCCTTCCCCGGAACCCCAACTATCTCTATACCAAATTTCATCCAAATAGGGTACATCCAAATTTTCACCCCCTATTTCATCCCTGAGGGTATGATTTTCGGGATTAAAACTATCCATTGTCATACTCCGGGACTCAAACTATCATTATACCAAATTTCATCTAAATGGGTTACATCTATATTTTCACCCCAATTTCACGCCTTTAGGGGATGATTTCTGGAATTTAAAACTATCATATGTCCTTTCCCAGGACTCAAATTATCTTTCAACCAAATTTCATCAAAATGGGTCACAAACAAATTTTCACCCCCAATTACAACCCCTTAGGGCATCCCCTAAGAGGGTGTAATTGGGGTTGTAATTTTTGGGATAAAACTATCCTATGTCCTTCCCCAAGACTATTCCATCAAATTTTTCACCCCTCATTTCACCCCCTCAAGAGATGATTTTTCAGGATAAAAACTATGCATTGTCCTTCCCTGGGACTCCTTCTATCTCTATACCAAATTTTAACTAAATGGGATTTATCCACATTTTCATCCCTATTTCAATCCCTTGGGGGATGATTTTCGGGATTCAAACTATCCATTGTCATTCTCCGGGGCTCAAACTATATCTATACCAACTTTGATCTAAACGGAGTCCATCCAAAATTTCACCCCCCATTTAACCCCCTTAGGGGAAGATTTCCGGAATAAAAACTATCCGATGTCCTTTCCCAGAACTTAAACTACCTCTAAACCAAATTTTATCAAAATGGGTTACTTCCCAATTTTCACCCCCCCCCCCCATTTTACCCCCTTAAAGGAAGATTTCTGGGATTAAACCTATCCTTTGACCTTTCCCGGGACTCCAACTATTTATATACCAAATTTCCGCCTAATCGGTGCAGCGGTTTAAGTAGCTCCATACAAATTTCCACCCCCCATTTCATCCCTTTAGGGGTTGATTATCGGGATAAAAACTACCCTATGTCCTTCCCCAGGACTCAAACTATCTCTATACTAAATTTCATCTTAATCGGTTCAGCCGTTTTCACGTGATGCGCGGTCACATAAACAGACAAACAGATAAACAGATAAACAGATAAACAGACAAACAGACAAAAATTCTAAAAAACTGTTGGAACGTGTTCTGTTATCGATTCTAAGAATCCGTAGCCAATTTTTTTTCGAATATCTTCCATGTACAGACTTTCGACCCTCTTCAGCTTTATTATATGTACATATAGATAACGCACGTAATGACGACATTTCATTGCATGTTTGAGAAAAAGTTTACTATGGGATCGGGCTGTGGTGTGTTATGGCGATAGATTAGCAACCTGTTAGTGCAATATCACCCGTCCTCCGGTTTTAAATCCACAAAATTGTTAGGAGTGTCAATGAAAATGCAATTAATGTGCTCTACCTACCCTGGGAACGTGTCTGTGTGTGTGTGTAAATTAAGTAATTCTGCATCCAAAGTTATTACACAAAAACAAACGTATCTAGAATTATGCACGCTTTATTATTGGAATTTAGATCACATCCCAGTTCATTAGTTTCCGAATTGAAACACAAAGTTAGTACTTCCCACAAGCACTAACCTAAACTCCAATAGGTTATAATCAGCGCACATTCGACGCGTGTGTTCATTAGAGTACCTGCCCCCCTATTATTGTACTAGTTACTACGCGACGAAAGGTGGTTCGATTTCCATACAAAACGTTATTTGACATTCGTAGGCTAACGGCGTCATATTTTAAGAAACTTATGTAACAAACTTTCATAAATTGGCTTCCCATTTGCGCCAAATTCCCCCTTTCCTAGAATAAACTTGTATAAACTAGATTAATTTGAGAAATTGGTTTGTCACGTGATATTTTGGGAAAACTATTTTTCTCAAATTAATCTAGTTTATACAAGTTTATTCTAGGAAAGGGGGAATTTGGCGCAAATGGGAAGCCAATTGATGAAAGTTTGTTACATAAGTTTCTTAAAATATCACGCCGTTAGCCTGCGAATGTCAAATAACGCTTTGTATGGCAATCGAACCACCTTAAGACGGCTACAGCCACCGAAGGTTTCTCTTGCTCATGCGCTTATGTTAGCTTGATATGCCTGAGCTTGTGCCAGTTAAGGTGAAGAATTAATGAATCTATCTTCCACATGCATAATGCTAAAAAAACATTATATATAATATAACACCAGCACTGAGGAATAATACTGGTATGGATAAATGTGATAGATAGCATTTTTTTTTTTTTAATATTATAAACCGCTTATAATGTTTATTGATATTATAGTGTAACTTAAATTATTTTATATCTAATAGTAATTAACAAGTAAATCATACTTCAAATATTATTTAGTATAAAAGGTATCTTCATATTTTTATTGTAATGGTCAATTCATAAAACTATTATTACAGTACTTACTTATTTGCAAACGACTTAAAAATAAAATAAAATCACAGAAACGTATCAAAACTTTGCCCAATTTTTTTTTTTCCCCGCCTACTCCGATCACTACGCCCTTGCAATGTTAATTTTTGTGTAACTAGCACCCCTCTTTACATGCACGAATGTGGGCAACGACCAAGTGATTATATTATTTGGGAAAACAAGAATATAAGATTGTGTTGAGTTCTGAGATTTGTGTCAAAACAGACGCCAAAGCGCTGCCAAGCAACGACACACGCCGCACTTGCCTACTGTCCCGGGAGCGCATGTGCGCAGACTCCAGCCGTCACTGCTGGCTGACTGACTGTCAACGTTCCCGATGTTTATTTACTTACATTCGTGAAATCGTGATGTTCCAGTTCCAGATGATCTAATTTATGTTTTTATTCTATTGTTTAGTTCTTATTATATTCTTAGGTAGTTTATTTTCTAGTTAAGTTACTTATGTTCGTATGCATGTGGTAGATTGTGTTATTCTTCTTTTTGTATTTTCTATTTTGTAGAATGGAATGTTGCGTAGTATGTAAAAGAGATTTCACATCAACACGAGGCCTACATATACACCAATCGCGTACCCATCAGGTTCGCGTTCATCCTATCTCAACTGTGCCGAATACGCATAACATAAGCCCATCCACGTCATTACCCTACCATGCTATTCCTCTTCAAACCCTTCTCGGCCAACTAAAACATTCGACGCCTCTAGTCAAACGCATTCCGCGTGGTGCCAGGTCCGCTGTAGCCGAAATACTAACAGCTACAATAAACAATTGCGTACAAAACAATAACCTCCAATCGTGGCATGACTTGTTAACTCTGCCATTCAAAATTTTACATTTACCAGACGACAATAATAACAACAACTTTTCCCTCACAAGGAAAATAAAAAATAATGTTTTAGCACCAGCTTTGCCGCCGTTATCACGGCCTTCTCAAGCTAGAGGTAAACCGTATAACTTATGTAAAAAGGTTGAAGAGAAATTGCATGATGGTGATCTTAAAGGGGCGGCACGGCTCCTTTTCACTAATGATACCATCGCCCCCGACACTCCCGAAACCGCAACCGCGTTGCTATCTAAGCATCCCCCAGGCCCTTTGACCCCTTTCTTTGTCGATCCTCCTTCAGATCCTTCGATTTGCATCCGCGCTACAGGGCAGGACGTAGTGGCAGCACTCGCATCCTTCCCGAAAGGGTCGGCGTCAGGTTTAGATGGTATCACCCCTCAACACCTTTTAGACCTCACTAGCTACGGCTCTGGGGTAGCCGGTGAACAGCTGACAGTAAGCATTACAAAACTAGTAAACCTTATGCTCCTAGGCGACGTATGCCAAGATGTGACGCCGATACTTTATGGAGCTAACCTGATTGCTCTCACAAAGAAGGATGCTGGCGTGCGCCCCATTGCTGTTGGCTCTACCTTCCGGCGTCTCGCAGCAAAAATCTGCGTAAGACACACCCGTACTAAATTACAAAAACTTTTCGAGCCCACACAGGTTGGTTTTGGAACTCGTGGCGGCTGCGAGGCCGCAGTTCACGCAGTGCGTACCTTCACACAAACTGACCTGTGTGAGGTCCTATTGAAAATAGACGTTAAAAACGCTTTTAACTCAGTTAACAGGGACACTTTGCTAAATGAAATACGAAACCATATACCAGAAATATATAACTTTTTATTACAGTGTTACCATTCTCCATCCAAGTTACTTCACAAAGACAACGAAATTATTTCAGCCGTAGGCTGCCAGCAGGGGGATCCCCTAGGTCCGGCCCTGTTTAGTCTCGCCATCAATCCAATCATCCACAGTCTTTCTTCTGACCTAAACGTATGGTACCTAGACGATGGCACCTTTGGCGGTAAGTCTCAATCCGTCCTGGCCGATCTATCCAAAATTATACAAAAATTTGATGATATTGGACTGAAACTAAATTTCGATAAATGTGAACTGTACATTTCCGAAAAAACTGATCCATTTTTGGCTACACAAATAATTGATGATTTTAAAAACATAGCTCCAAACCTTAAAATTTTGACTAAAGACAGTCTGTGCCTCCCTGGATCACCCATTTTTGAGGAGGCCATTCCGTCTGTTCTAGATAAATCAATCACAAAATTCAAAAATAACTCTGAACGTTTAGTCAAAATAAGCTCTCACTCAGCCTTATTCATTCTAAAATTTTGCCTACTCGTTCCTAAATTTACGTACCTTCTCCGTTGTTGCCCAATTTGGAAATTTCCTCATCTAGTCCTTCCTATTGATACTCTTTTGAAGTCCATACTAGAATCAATTCTCAATATAAAATTTAGCGAACAGGCTTGGACTCAGGCCTGTTTACCCATAAGATATGGCGGTCTGGGAACTCGAAAAATCTCGAGCGTGGCTTTGCCGGCCTTCTTATCTTCAACTCACAGCACGCAAGATCTCGCAGGTAGAATCCTTAAAGTCTCAATGACTGCAAACTGCGAGATCGCGTGCTTAGTTGAGGCTAGGAACACCTGGCTAGCTGGACCGAGCCCAACTTTGCCATCTAGACCAAAATTACAAAGGGCATGGGACTCGTTAGCTTCCGCCGCTACTATAAAGTCTTTAATCGACTCTTCGTCCGGCCGAGACCGAGCCAGGCTGTTGGCAGCATCTAGGCCAGAGTCAGGGCACTGGCTTCATGCCTACCCATCACCTAACTTAGGTAATTTTATTGATCCGGGCACACTCCGAATTGCAGTTGCTCTCCGCATTGGAGTTGATGTCTGCGTAGACCACAATTGCGTCTCGTGTGGAGCCGCAGTAGATCGCTTTGGTCACCATGGACTCGCCTGCTCCTCGGGTGCCGGCCGCTTGTCCCGCCACGCTGCACTCAACGACATCTTGAAAAGGGCGCTTGCCAGCGCCTGCGTCCCCGTGGCTCTTGAGCCTCGGATTGTACGGGACGACGGCAAGCGTCCGGACGGGATGACGTTGATCCCCTGGCGAATGGGCCGTGCACTGGTGTGGGACGCTACTTGCGCTGATACGTTGGCAGCGTCCTACTTGCCAGTCACGTCCAAACTAGCCGGGGCAGCGGCGGATGCCCGAGAGCGATCCAAGGTCGGGAAATATAGCTGTCTCGGCGCCCAGTACGACTTTGTCGCATTTGGCGTCGAGACACTCGGCCCTTGGGGAAAAAGCGCGCGTGGGCTCCACAAGGAGATCAGCAAGCGGTTGAGGGACGCAACGGGTGACCCTCGCGCAGGCAGCTTTCTCGCTCAAAGAATAGCGATTGCTATTCAACGCGGGAATGCTGCCTGTGTGATGGGCACCCTGCCTAAAGGGCAAAGTTTTGATACGTTTCTGTGATTTTATTTTATTTTTAAGTCGTTTGCAAATAAGTAAGTACTGTAATAATAGTTTTATGAATTGACCATTACAATAAAAATATGAAGATACCTTTTATACTAAATAATATTTGAAGTATGATTTACTTGTTAATTACTATTAGATAGCAAACTAATAAACTAATATTAATTAGATATTTCTTACAAATAAGCCTAATTGAGGCTTCAGTAAGAACTAAAGAGTATATAAATGTAGTAGAATAAGTTTATAATTTTGAATAAATAAAAGTAAAAAAAAAAAAAAAAACATGACGAAGACAAATATAGTTATAGCGAAACAAGTACGCTTACGTACGCCGTGAGGAAATTACTCTGGGTACGAGTGGCTAAAAATGTTCTGTTCGAGTTCAGATCAAAGGAGCCTTAATACCATTTCACATCTTGCGAAATTGTAGATGAATGAATGATTTTTTATCCTCGCCTCATCCCATTTCAGTTGGAGTCGGCTCTCCTAATCATTCTTCTCCAGGATATTTTGTCCTGGGTCGTCTGTGGGTCCATTTGGGACACGTAGGTCGTGGTCAACAACTGATGGTCATGAGAGTCGGGGTCTGTCACGCCCTCTTGGATCAGCTTCCAATTTAAACGTCTGCTAGACGGTCACCAACACGCCCCCCCGTCATATGGTCTTCTCATGACGTGGCCGGAACACCATGCTGCGCTGAAATTTTAGATGAATGAATTTCTTTATTTTAAATAACCCTGTAAATCCCACTTGTAGTTTAGAAGCAGTAGCGGATATTAGTCAAGTTTCTTTTTTGAGATACTTAGTATTAATTAAATAACAATAAATAACATACATTTCAGATTTATTCACGGGCTCGTTTATAAGCCTTAGCGTTTCAAAAACGTTCACCTAGCCCAGCTTCTCCCCTTTAATTTGACTCCCATGTTCGTAACAACTATTCATGACCGGAGTTGAGTTATACTGGTATATCAACAGCGCAGCCGTGAAAACCGTTCTGAATTACAGCGTCATTTTATTCACAACGCATTTAATACTCGATCGGAAAGTTATCCTTATATAATTTGATCCATAGATGCTTAGCAACTACGTGTAATTGTAGGTCTCTGGTTATACTGGATAGATGCTGAGCATCGCAGTAAGCTTGAGAATAACAGCCCTGTTTTACCGAACCCTGATTGAGGGCAATTGACGTATCTGGAACACCTTATTTGCTGTTACCACAGTAAATATGTATAAAGTAATTCAACTGAGACAGTTCTTATCTAGGAACGCGTCAACGTATTGAAATGTTTGGTGAGTAGTAGTTATGTAAGTAGGTACATCTTAATATTCATAATGTCATTTTTTGTAGTGGAAAAATTCCCACGCTTAAAGAATAAGAATGTGAAGTTTTTATTACCCAAAGAGTGGCATCAACAATACGAAACAATATTTTCAACACACCTGCTCGTAAAGTAGGTCTTATTACAGCGTATTTACACTGATAATGCAGAATATTACCCATGCCGTGCCTTTTACATTACATTATCGCACTAGTGCCTTTTCATTACATATCTTTTTAAATATTAGCAAAATAATGCAGAATATTACCCATGCCGTGACTTTTACATTACATTATCGCACTAGTGCCTTTTCATTACATATCTTTTAACATTTAAATTTTTTATTTTATTTTTTTTTTCCTCGCAAATGTGTTGAAAAACGTCGTATGAAACACGTGAGCATTGGTCATTACACTTCTCGTCTCCATTAAGCCTTCGCCTTCGGCTCAGGCTTAAAAACCGACTCGAGTGTAATGACCAACTTAGCACACTTGTATCATAATGTACTAATGTAAAGGTACGAAGAACAAAAAGGTCATAAGTCATAAGCCTAATTTTCTTCTTAATTTTCCCGATAAAAGTTTGACTGGTAGGAGTTTTACCTCACATTCCTATTCTTTTTAATCCATACAATGCGGGAGATGGTGCTAAAGTTGGCCACATATAACACCGTCTACCAAGTACTTCCGGCCATTTCAGGACTGACAGACTAAGGTCTCTCTCTACGATTTAAGGACTAAATGATGCCACATGACACGTCTCGTACTGTTGTCACGTGACGTTAATGAACCCTTACAATTTTGACCGGGAGTGAAGGATTTTTCAAATTTTAAGAGCCATGTTCTTCGGATTTTTGCTGCTGTCATGCATTTTATCGTGTTGTCATGAGACGTAGGTGTATAGGGAGGACGCTTACGGTCTATTAGTTGTATCAATCAACATCATGATTTTTTAAGTACCTACATTATATTATCACCTACTAAATTGAAAGAAATAGTATTTTTTGTATCATAATATACGCTTACCTATACGATAGGTGTTATAATCATAATCAATTATTTATTTGCTTAAAGCAATTGACACATAATGCATGCAAATATATTTTAAACACATTTATAAATTGTACAGATTAAAGAAAAGAAGTCAAGCAAACGAAACAGTCAAAATAGATAATCACAATTAATTATCAAATAACATTATTAAAATAAAAGTCATTTGTATCAGGATAATTAGTCAAACTTTTTTTCATAAAATTCCTTAATAGAGTAAAATGGACGGGCTACAAAATATTCTTTTACTTTCATGTCAAATGTCGATGATGAAGACACACACTACTTATGGTGTTGCAATGTTCGTATAATGTGATAGCAACAAAATCAATCAAATTCAATGCCTTGTATCTCGGCTAGATGCTATTACTCAAATATCGCCAGGACTATAAAGTCCTGGCGATATTTGATCCTTGAAAAATACTGAAATCACTAACACGCGTTTCAGTCCATGCATCAATATTATTAAGAACTTGAGGGAAATTGAGGGCAACCCTCAAATTATATAGGCACGCGTGTAGTGATTTCAGTATCTTCTATTATAACTCGTGACTCGTGTATTTACCCTCGGAAATCACAATGTTGTTTAAATGGAACTGATGTTGAAGACCACAGATCTGCCCTGATAATCGTAAAATGCAGTAATCGACATTTTTGGGATTTTCACTTTTTTGCAAAAATGACATTCCAAGAGCCTAATCTATACATAAAAAAATAATTTTCATATTTTTTTAAATTATAAACACGTTTTTTATCTAACCAAAACCGCAGTACTTGCATAAAAATATTACTTTTGCTAATAAGATCTACAGCATTCAGCATGTGCTAGAAGTTTGTGCAGTACTTGCTACGTTTACTGCAGATTCATTAAATAACTAAAGCCAAACGCAGTATTCGACATTATTGCATTTGAGTGTAGCGAGAATAACAAAGAGCTACTCTTGCGATGCTAATGAATGAATGAATGAATATATTTTATTTCAGGTCTTCACCGACCCATATAAGAGGTGTTAGTTACATTTTAATTATAAGGTTAGATTACAAAGCATACATACAATTTAACATACAACATAAACTGACATACACAGAACACAGAACATATACTTACTTACTATATTGCAAGGTAGATTTGACCTGCCCAATCCAATACAGAAGTATTGGACAGTGAAACCTACCAGCCATCATTTTCAGGATGCTGTTGGTACTTTTCCTCACTCGAGCCATCAGGGATGAAATTTTATTTCGCATAATCGCATGGAAGTCATTTGTGCGTGCCTCTGCGAACATCCCCGAGGCACTACACCATTTGGGCATTCCTAACAGCATCCTGAAAATATTATTATACGTAACGCGTAGGGCGCTATAAGCTCGCTTTGTGTACTTAACCCACAGTCCGCCAGCGTAGAAAGATTGGCAGAAGGCTTTAAAAAGTGCAATCTTTACCTTTGCGGAACACCTAGCGAACCTGCGGGCAAGCATGTTACCTCTGACTGATAACGCCCTACGCTCCCTTTCTATATCCTGGTCATCACTCAGGTCTTCAGCAATAATGTGACCAAGATACTTAAAACTTTGTACAACTTTAAGTACAACTCCACCAAGAGTGACGGGGGGCACAAAATAAGGCTTGATTTTGCCCGCCTTGAAAACCATTACTTCACTCTTTGCGGAGTTGTACACTAATCCATGCTGCTTAGCATAAGCTTCACATCTTCCAACCAGCTGTCTGAGAGCTCCGATGGAAGGGCTCAGCAGCACCATGTCATCGGCATAACTTATATTGTTGAGACAGGTATCTTCAACATGACATCCCGCATGCATGCTGCTGAGTCCCTTCATCAGCAGCTAAACCTAAACGCATTATTCTACTAGGTAGTGCTGCATTGAAGTAGCAACAAATGAAGTGTTGAGATCCTTGAAAAATCGACGGAACTCCCCAAATATTATCAGCCCACATATAGCAACTTGGGTTTTTTCTTTAATAATCAACGCATTTGCTCTCAGAAAGCAGTTCATGTGGTAAATGGAAAGAAAATGTGGAAATTTTCATGTACCATGTGGCTTGGCGCAGTACTGAATTGAAGTCGGTTTAAACTTTGTTTTTAAAGTGAATTATTTCATATAAAAAGTGACGCGCGTACAATGCTTTACGTGATCGACCAGCTGCTATTAAAGGATTCCGCTGGATGCGGGTGGCGCAGGACCGGTCATTGCGGCACTCTTTGGGGGAGGCCTATTTTCAGCAGTGGACGTCTTTTCGCTGATATGATCGTTTGGTGTTCGGAGTCTACTGCAATGTACTAAACATTTGCAGGTAAGGTAAGGTAACTATTGAAACTTTCTTGCTTCATTCCTCTATGCAGAGTTTGGCGTAGTATGGTCGATGTCGGAATGCGAAGAGGTTTAGTTGAGCAAGTAACTTGAGAGTAAAGTTGTAGTAGCCCGCATGTGTGGCACTGATAAGGTACTCAGCTCAAGAAGGCTGAATGTAGGTATTCTAAAATGACGACTCTGGTGAGTTATTATTTCTTAGTCATACAGAGATTTATCTTCATGTCACCCTTGTGGACTTTGCCAAAATGTTGTGCTGTAAAGCCTAATTTTTGGTTTGAATCTTAATCCGCATAAAAGGCTTCTCCACGTTTATAACTTTATGCGATATTATAGTTTCATGTTGTGCACGTACCTAAGCCTTGCTTCAGACGAAAATATACCGAACTGACAATAAACCGACGTGGTATTAAAAAAGCTTGGTCTTACACATTCACGGCCACGCTAATCTCGTAGCGCTACGCCGTAGTCCGTAGCAGGTTAAACCTCGTATGTAGCGAAAAGCGCTCGTAGCGCGTCATGGGCACTGAATAGGTTAAGCTCGCTAGACCGGTACGAACTTATCATTCACGTCACACAATTTACGAATTGACTATAAACTTGTCAAAACTTGCCTTGTGACTAGATAAGTTGTTGGTGGGCTCGTATATTCACGCCCAAATGCCTAGTGCGCAGGGTGCAGGAAATATCACAGTGAAAATTACTTATTTAACCGGATCCACTGGAGCCTATACAAACGTTTCTCCCTAAAAGGTGTAAAAAACAGTGTCGCTGCCGACTAAAACAACGCACAGGCATTTGCCGTAAAACAATTGCTAAAAGCCTTTTCGAATCCAGAACTAGGTACCTTCGCAAGCGACATTAACAATAGGTACCAACACCGCAAACACACCTTTATGGCAATCGGCTAGGATTCCAATTAGATGCAAGCGTTAATGGCAGACGCGAGATTGCGAAAGTTGTCAAAAGAAATGAACTTGATATTCTGCAGGTCTGTATCCTACCTGCATAATTAATACCGGACGGCACGGGAGGCAGCGGGGGCGGTCGCGGGCACGGTAGCGGTAGCGATAGCGGCACAATGGCAGCATTGTTTTACGTACCGATGGCGGGTGCATCCCCTGAATTTAGAGAATTTTCTGTGTATGTGGCTATAGAAAGGGCGATTCGTTATTGTTTAGGATAATTGTGGATGGTCGTGTAAAGGTGGTGGTGTACCTTTACAGTCTAGTGTCTAGTACCAGCTCAAAATGACATGTTAAGAGTATTTGAATTTAGAATTGATGCCGTCTCTATCACATACGGGACAAATGATTTAGTTTCATTATTGTAATCGCGGTCTTCACGACTGGACGCTGTTAATTTCTAGACTAATAAATATTGTGCAGAATCTGATGCTGGAGCTGGAAGGTAGCCATAGGAACTCCGCAATAAAACGACACAACCCCATGCCAATATCAACCACTTTCACCACCTTTCTACCGCATCCCCACTGTAGGCGCCCTACAGTAGGTATCTGTTGGGGACTCAAAGAACCCCGTAAAAAATTCAATATTTACACAACTATCAGTAAAAATCATAAAATATTAATATTAAATTGGATACCTGCACCGAAAATTATAATATATAATGCTCGCGTTGCTAAAATCAAACTGAACATTATTAAGAAACATTTTAGTAAACATGCCTGCGCTTCGGCTCACGCGTAGGTAACCTAATGTCTAACGACTTCGCCGTTAGGTAAATGATCTGTGTCTGATCACTCATGAAACGCAAAATATGAACGGCACAGAAGAGCTAGTTTCAGTAAAGTCTTCCCCCAAGTACCAACACCCCGCAGACGCTGCAATCGTTCCGCACTTGGCGTCATCAGTTCTAGGGACTCTAGCTTTTAAACTATCTTTTGAATAGATTAGATTAGATTAGATTATTTATTTCATGATAAAAAAATACATTACAAATTTGCTGTCATGTCCAAAAAAATAAGATTATTTATCATGATCGTCAAAAACAAAGAAAAAATAAAGATATAATATTAAATTAATACAATGTCAACAAATTTACTCAATAACGAGTACATATAAAAATAAAACAAAATCAAAAGAACAAATATGTCAACCACTAGGTATCGTCATTCAATTTACAATATAGTGTAATGTGCATTAGAATATAGGTGATATTTAATGTCAAATCATATTAAAACAAATGTAAATAGGTAAAAATAATAATTTAACATGTCAGATCAAGATCCATATACTCTTTAACTGAGTATAATGGATTTTCCAATAAAAGGTATTTCAGGCGGCGTCTAAATGCTTCGTCAGATGGTTCCAGTCTAAGATCAGCGGGTAGTCGCTCGTAGTAGGTAGGCCCAATGACACGCGGGTTCTTTTCTGCAAGTGCCATGCGACGGGGAACTGTTCTCAAACGCCCAGTGCGGCGGAGTGTTTTGCCAATCACATTTACGGTATCGAACGAGGAAAAATTATTCCTTACAAACATTATAATTTCGAATATATAGAGTGAGTAGTGCGTCATAATACCGTGCGCTGGGAAGTGGCCTCTACACGAACTCCTTGATTTTGCCCCAATCATCGCACGTACGGCACGTTTCTGCATAAGCAGCACTCTGTTGGCATCCGTTGAGTTTCCCCAAATGAGCGTGCCGTAGGACATCAGCGAATGAAAATGAGCAAAATAAACCTGCTTCATGGCATCGTCTGATACCATAGGTTTTAGTTTACGCAAAGCAAAGACTGCACTACTCAATCTATCACATAGTTTGTCTACATGGCACTTCCAGTTAAGGTGAGAGTCCAGAGTGAAGCCCAGGAACCTACATTTATCACTTATCGGCATCGGGCTGTTTGCTACGCACGGAGGAATCGCAATTTGGCGCCCTGAGAAGACCATGACGTTGGATTTTGTTATATTTAAGAGTAAGCCGTTGGTAGCAAACCACCTCTGTAGTTGATCACATCCGTCATGTATCTTCTCTCCAAGCTGTTCAGAAGTGCGCGCGCTGACAACCACTGTGGTATCGTCCGCGAATAGGACAGAGAGACCAGCTGTGATGGCAGCGGGAAGGTCGTTCATAAACGTTAGGAAAAGGGAATTTCCTAACGCCGAACCTTGAGGGATTCCTACATTCACGCTGCCAGCACTGGACTTCAGTCGTTTACCGCTCGCAGATATCTTAACTACTTGCTTCCGGTCGGACAAAAATGATGTAAACAATTTGTGGCTTAAGTTTCGTATCCCGTAATGATGTAACTTGTCCAAAAGCAGGTCATGATCAATCACATCAAAAGCTTTGGACAAGTCACAAAATATACCTGCCATCTTGCATTTGTCATCCAGACCGGAAACAATGCAGTCAAATATTTTGAGCGCAGCAGTTGTTGTGGACATATTTTATATAATTTTATATATTTTATATATAAGATAAGCGAATTGGCGGTCAGTCAGTAGGTCATTGTTCTCTAGGTGGGCCATTAAATGCGATGAGAGGATGGACTCCACAATTTTTGAAATTGTGGGGACTATTGTTATTGGTCTGTAATTGTTGACATCGCACTTGTCACCCTTTCCCTTATACACTGGGCAAACTCTGGTACACTTTAACACTTCTGGGTATACACCTGTATCAAAAATAATATTAATAAGTACGATTAAAATGTCAGAAATAATTGGCCATATACATAATAAAATATTGAGTGAAATGTCATAAGTATCTACAGTTGCGCGTGTTTTTAACATTTTTCGAATCACCTTATTTAGCATGTCACTTGTAACAGTCGGCAAGGTCATCGTCGGTACGTCAAGGTCATGTAGGTAACTACATAGATAGCGCCTACTTAAAGCGGGATTTGTGTTGATCGCATTTTTTAAACCTATATTTAGAAAATGCGAGTTAAACTCATCTGGAACATCGCTCGGTGGTATTTTTGTTTGCGAGGAGTCATTGAGGCAGATAGATTGAGATTTATTTTTTGCACCTATCTCCTCATTTACCACTTTCCAAATTTCCTTGGAGGGATTTCTACTTTCGCCTATCCTGTGTTCGATATGGTATTGCCTAGCGCGCAGTGTTGTGGATTTAATTAAGTTAAAATAATTATCAATACATTCCGATATAATCGGGTTGCCGGGATATTGACGCTGGATTTCATGGAGGTCCCTGTGTTTACGCATGTACTCCATTATTTCATCAGTTACCCATGGCAATGTTTTCTTTTTATTATTACATTTATTTTTTTTAATTGGAAAATGAATGTCGATGTAGTATGTCAAAATGTTAAATAGTTTATTAAATTTTGTATCAATGTCAATAGTAGAATCAAAAATAAAATTAAAATTATAATTACTAATATCACAATAAAATAAATAAATGCATTCATCACTAAATAACCTACGTTCGATTTCGTGTGCTACGTCATCGGAACGCCCATACTCAATAGCGAACTCGTATCGTTGGGCGTTGTGGTCGCTAATAGCAGTGTCCACTGGCGACACAGTTAGGCAGTCACGCGAGTGGTTCGCTAAACCGCAATCAATGGACGATGCACAGTCAGCAGTCACGCGAGTTGGGAAAGAAACTGTGTTTACACATCCATAGGTACCTAGCACGTCGTCCAAAATTGTATATGAATTAAAGAACTGCATTTGCAGATTGGATGTCCATGACTATAAAACCAACTTTTGACGACCGCTTTAGCCTAGTTGGTAGTGACCCTGCCTACGAAGCAAGAGGGATGGAGATGAGCACGAATATTTGTTCCTGAGTCACGGATGTTTTCTATGTATTTAAATATTTATTTCTCTATATAAGTATGTATATCGTCGTCTAGTACCCATAGTACAAGCTTTGCTTAGTTTGGGACTAGGTTGATTTGTGTAAGATTGTCCAAAAAAATAAAATAAAAATAAAATATATTTAACTCAAAAGATAGTAATAGTGTGTCACCAATGGAGTCCATCCACCGGCTTACAGTCTAAAATAGACTTAATGAAACGCCATAGAATAGAAGATGATGAAAATACCCAAGAATGCTGCAGTTCAGCTCCACAAATATTTGAAGCCGTGCTACTAAAAGTGCTCTTGTAAATCTCGGTTTTCGTGGCCCTATCACACAGTCATAAGTTACCAGACGGGCGTCGCTCGGTACAAAGGGTTTGCAATCGGCTGCACTTTTTCAACAGACCCGACAGGCTGTTTTGTGCGCCAACGTTTTTTTTTTCATCAAGTGAGAAAGGCTTAGGACGCTTCAACGTTTGAGACTGACGAATATTGGTGAGTTGGAATGTCTGTGTGAATTCGACAGTGCGGCTAGACGCATGTACGTATACAGAGGTGATAATGCCTCTTTCGCACTTGTACAGTATACGAAGTGTGTCTCATATTTCGAAAGTCTGTTGTAGCCGATTGGCTAACAGCCCATTTACGCAATAGGTATCATAATATTTTCTCCATTCTCTAAAGTCATTACTGAAACTAAATTAAAATGTGATCTACCTACCGCTTTGGGAAAATAGGACCGAGTTTGTGTGCTTTTTTTTTTTTATACTACGACGGTGGTAAACTAGCTTACGGCCTGCCTGATGTTAAGCTGGTACCGTAGCCTATGGACACTTGTGACTCCAGAAGAATCACAAGCGCGTTGCCGACCCTTTATTTACTTGAGGATTCGCTGTGTTGTCAGATAGAGACATGCAGGTCCCTCACTCCCAACACAGCGCATCCCAGGGAGCTCTGGCGACCTTACTCACCACCAGGAACACAACACCACATGCTGCATCACTTCATAGCATGCAATAATATAGCAACACTACAAAGCAGTGGTGCTATTTATGGCTGCGGTCTTCTGTAAGGTGGAGGTACTTCCCCAGTTGGGCTGCTCCACATACGAGCGAGATGACATTCCGCTGTGCCCTACCTCTCTTAAAATGTGTGCCATCAGATAGGTTTGCGGGAGCAACTGTTGCCGCGTGTTAGGGCATGCGACTTTCAATCACGATGTCGTGGGTTCAAACTTCAAACCCCAGGTTGTAGGTACCACTGGGTTTTCAGAGTCTAGGTAGGTATATAAAAAAAAAAACCTTTTTTAGGGTTCCGTACTCAAAGAGTAAAACGGGCCCTATTACTAAGACTCCGCTGTCCGTCTGACTGTATGTCTGTCTGTCTGTCTGTATGTCTGTCTGTCTGTCTATCTGTCACCAGGCTGTATCTCACTGATACCGTGATAGTTACAGTTGAAATTTTCACACATGATGTATTTCTGTTGCCGCTATAACAACAAATACTAAAAACAGAATAAAATAAATATTTTTATCTCTCGCACTTGGCCGGTTTTTTACGAAAAAGCGTGATATTAAACGGTGGCTTATCGGTGAAGGAAAACATCGTGAGGAAACCGGTTTAATCTCAATAAGGTCTAGTTTTCCCTCGGATTTGAATGTCGGATGGCAGTCGCTTACGTAAATAAATAAATATTTGGGGACATCTTACACAAATCGACCTTGTCCCAAACCACAGAATAAGTAATAGTACAACCCTTACTAAGCAAAGCTTGTACTATGGGTATGAGACAACGATATAGATACTTATTTAGATAAATTGACACAGCTCTGCTCTAGTTATCCCTAATATCCCTATTGCCGAAGCACGTACTCAAGTTGTGTCTGAAGAAGAATGAATCTAAAATGATATTCTTAGTTTTATAATAGAAGCCTCGATATCTTTCACACAAAGGTGTGTTCTTCATGCTGCGATCAAAGCACTCATTAAACGAAATACCTAAAGCCAATTTTGAAATGAACTTTTCGAACAAAGGCGATTCCATCCGAAATCACTCCCTAACGATTTGAATGGAATCCATTAAGGATTACCGCGGGATTAGCTGGTAGGTATCCGCTAAAAATAAATCACTCGGATCTACTGCTCGATATAACATGAATAAAAGCGGCCAAGTGCGTGTCGGGCAACGCGCAGTGTAGGATCCGTAGTTGCCCGTCTGTCTTGGTTACATTGACAACCGTGTGCCAACTACACGTTGCGGTTGCGTTGCCCGAATCTGTACGAAAGTTGGCCTTTCCAAGTGAGTACTTTTTTCAAGTTTGTTAACTATAACTCGTTAACTAGTTATGCTTTCTTAGCCCGTGATAGTTTTTCTTATTAACATATACTACTGTTGTTCGGGCCGAGCGTCTGCCCGACCCTTAAACGCCTCTGTTGTGTACGCCCTTTTTAGTTTGGACAGTGCCATTTTGATTTGCAAGGTGGCAACACTGCTTGTCTGTCGCAAAAACACACGTCAGAACTCGGTCGGGAGCGTGGTTCTTTGGAAAAAGCTAGCTTTGTAGACATACGTCCGGCTTTATTTGTTTTGTGTTTTGGTAAAAGTACTTGGAGACTCGTTTTGGTGGCATGTGTGAAGGCCCGAGTCGAACATTTGGTGAAAACAGTGCCGGAGAAGTGATTTTGTGACTGTGACAGACCGCGCCTTGCTGGCATCACCCCGCGGAACCCCACGGCGCCTTCTTCGGTCCCGGAGACCAGCTTGGGATACTTGATTTGACTTGACTGACCCTTGACGGATACCAGACAGAATTGACACGATATCGCGTCGATGGGAACCGGTAAGTTAACCTCAAATTTTGATAGCCAGTCCAGTGGCATATATTGAGACCCACGGATCGTGTGGCACGTCGGTTTCCTCGCATTAGGCGAGGGACTGAACAACTGTCATGATTATTTTGACATACCCAGTAGTCACCATTTATCAGGTAGTGGGGCGGACATCTTGACTCTTCCAAAAATAAGGCTTTATAGCCCAATATCACTAAAACGGATCCCTGTATCGAAAAACACATTTTTGAACAAGCTATATAACAATACCCCACACCGCAGGTTTAACGAAAACAAAATACATCTCTAATTTACGTGAAGAGGATTTACTGAGAAAACAAGATTTTATTCTAGCATTTTGTCGATGTCGTTGATTTATATACCCGTGCCGATTACAGCTTTCTAGGTCGCTAAGCTAAGCCTCAGACACACACACAGAGCACGGACAGATGGACAGACGGACATGGCGAACCTATAAGGGTTCCTTGTTGACTAAGGAACCCACAAAAACGGAAAAGGGGCGAGTTCTAGCGATGTTGTTAACGAAGACTGATTTTCACAAGCTTTTATTTAGTTTCATCTGTTCCGTTGTCTGTCTGTAGTCAAATCTTGCAAGTTAAATTTGACCCACTTCCCGGTTTCCGATTGAGCTGAAATTTTGCATGTATGTGTATATCGCATGACAATGCAATATTATGATGACATGAAGCTGATCTGATGCTGGAGCTGGAAGGTGGCCATAGGAACTCCGCAATAAAACGATACAACCCCATCGAGTTTGGGCTCGTAAGAATCGTCTCAATAAGTAGTTGATGGCGGTATACAGAAAAATACATACAGTCGGCAATAAAAGCTTGTACCAAAAATTAAATTTTTGACAGAAACTTATTTAATACTATTGGCGACTTTAACAACAAAATTATATTTTCTGTTTGTGTGAGGTATTTCTTTTCTATTTGTTGGATAAGATACCTACTGTGTCTTCAATGCGTGGATCCTGAAGAAGCCCAGCGCTGATTTTAAAGAAAAGCCAGTATAATGCTGAGTAGGGTCCATTTCATGACTCGGAAGTGTCTGCCTTTTTAGGGTTCCGTAGTCAACAAGGAAGCCTTATAGTTTCACCATGTCCGTTTGTGCGTCCGTCCGTTAGCGGTTTAGCTCACTGACTCTTACTACTAGAAAGCTGTAATTCAGCAAGGGTATATAAATCAATCACGCCGACAAATTAAAAGATTGTTTTTTTTTCCCCTACACTGCCGTTTGGCGTTAATAAGGCATAACTAGTTAACGAGTAATAGTTGACCAACTTTATAAATGTACTTGAACAGGCCAACTTTCGTACGAATTATTCGGGCGACGCAACCGCAACGTACAGTTGGCGCGCGCGGGTCGACATAACAAAGACAGGCAGATAACCACGGAACCCACACATCAGGCAGAACATCACACGGAACATCAAGCAGGCCGTAAGGGGGCGTCCACAAATTACGTAACGCAAAATTCTTAAATTTTTAACCCTCCCCCTCCACTCATGTAACAGCACCGTCACGCTTAGCTGGGACCCTCCCCCCCGTTCAATTCCGTTACGTAACAAGTCTTCAGGGTAATATTCAGAAAAGAAAGATAAGTGATATTTTAGATACTTTTTTAATGAAACATTAGTGTAACAAGTGTGTAACAAATTACATTGAAATGTTGCTGTGCAGTGGCTGTTGAAATACTTGAGTGACATTATTTGTATGCCTTAAAGGCCTTTTGATAAAATTCACCTATTTTCGATGTCATCAACTTCAAATATCGTCCTATTACTGCAAATACCGAGTATCTGCAAAAAAAGTACATTTGAGATAATCGCAGTTTAAAGTTTGGATGTATTTTTTTATGAGTAAACATAGTAAAATATAGTTTGTATTTATTCAATTCTAAAGTTTATCTTACTTTGTTAACTACTTAATCATGAAAAGTTCCTAAGTTTTGTTTTATTTACGGTAAAAACACAATATGAATAAAAGTGTCATGTACTTAGCCGGTTTTATCAGTAGGAAATATTGCAGTATCTAATTAAAAGCCCTTAACTTCACTAGAGGTATCTCAAAACATTATTTTTTCTTCAAATAAGTTGTATTTTGTAAGCTTATTATTTAATTTATATGTCCGGTAATTATAATATTATTTGAGGTGTTTAAAAATAAACAAAGACCAAGTTACTGAGTTATGAATTTATTAAGAATAAGCCTACAAAACATTACCTAATCATCTTCTTCCTCACTACTAGATTCGCATGCTGCGACATCTGGCACACGGTATATTACATTATTATCACAATTAAGTGACCGAAACCATCCATGGTACTCCTCGGGAATGATATCTTTGTCGCAAATACCAACTAAATCCTTCTTCTTGGCTGGTGAAATTGCTAGTGGCTCATCGTGTAATTGGCGCAATTGAAGGCATGATAATGTATTTTCAGGGGTCGGTGGCGGTTCCACTGAATTGGGGTCCGACTTATTACGTTGCTTCCCTTTCCTGGTACAATATCGAAGACTGGATTGAGGTGTCGATGTCTTGCGAGATTTTGGTGCGGCGCTGGTATCAAAGTTTAAATACACGTCAGATACATCATAGTTAATGTATATTTTCAGATCACCCTTCACGAATTTCATCTTCTTAAGTTTTAGCCAAAGAACTTTGTTACCATTGGAGTCTTGCAGCTATTAGGAGACTTTTGCTGTGGTACCTATGGGGGGTAAGTAGGGTCGCCATCTGAAAAATCACTGCCACCGAATAACGACTCACAGTCTGAAGATGTTTCGGAGACTCGCTTTGCTCTGAGATTGCTCTTGATCAGAGTCTGCTGCATTGTCATCAATAAAAATGTTACTTATTATTTGCTTCATCTCCTCGGCAATACGTTCCTGAGATTCGTCAAGGTCCGAGGCCTGATCTGTTCCGATTCCAGCTGATATTCATCTAAAACAAGTATGTTTATAAATGTATGTTCTGCCCTTAACTGCACTGTGATGATGGCGTCGGACTTGCATGTATGCGTAAAGGATTGACAACAAGCAGGTGATAGTTAGATATACCTTGCGGTTCAAGACATCCATAGGAAATTGATATTTATTAAACCATTTATTAAGTGTCAACACAGTTATTTGAAATATCTGGGCAGACCCTGCACAAGATTCTACCATTGCGAAAACAAAATCATTATGTAACCCAGGATTCGCGTATCCACTCACACCGACTTAAAAATCGAGCTATGAAAACTTGATACACTTACTTAGAAAGATTAAATAAGTATAAAATAAGATTTATTATATTATATCTTATTTTATTTATTTAAGTGGGTAACTACCCGTTGGTCTGTAAAAGTAAGTACTTAAACAAAAATAATTACCGTCAAAATTACATTCATTGTTGTAATTGTCTAAATCTACTTAAAATGATGCTTTACCATTAAATTCAATGTTATTCTTATTTGCCTAAATGCCGCAAATTCTGCCCTAAACATTTTAATAATGCTACCCTAGAACTTAAATTATATGTATTATTAAACAAAATAATGTTACTTACGGTCTGCATCCTTGTTTCCCGTTGCCAGTCTAACGAGTCTTCTGCTTCTTGAATTCATTTTTATAACACACTGTCATTAAATAGGCTTTTAAACTGTTTATCGATCTAACAACACAATAATAACCAACCGTCAGCATTGGTGCGTAAGCAGCCACTGAGTGAAGTTAGCTACGGCGCGAAGCTCGTAAGCGCACTTAGTTGGTTTTTCCTTTAGAATTTTGTGTTCATGTCGGATTAAAGTTATACAGGCTAAACCAATTAAGGCTTCGTACAATGTTATGGTAGTAAGAAATTGTCGTTAATGAATTCAATGTAGTTCTAGAAAAACATGTTAAAGATGTTTGATATATTTTACCTGGCGTAAAAAAATATAACTTAGTAGATATGCATGTATGCTAAAAACAAATAAGTATATATAGAACGTATTTTCTGAGAATAAATTGGCTCATATTCAACAAAATGCTCATGCAAAAAAACGCTATATGCCGGTAGTAGTTTTTACCTGGAGGTGAAAACATGAATCAGCGTATTATCATATACATATTAGATTTTGCTTGTTTAGAGTGCCACACAATTACTAATATGTTACTATATGCTTAGGCTATTTTTGGAACGCAGGGTCGTATCAAAACAGGGGTTTTACCAGTCTGTAAATATAGAAAAAATATTTCTATTGGTTTAAGAAAAGGCATTTCGTCAAAAAGTCACTTAGTTGGTATTTGCAGTAATATGACGATATATTAATTTACTTATAATTTAGCGTAACACACGGCACAAATCACAAACAACTGCGTCACTTGCAGTACGGCACTTTGCACTTGTATTTTGTTTTCGTTTGGAGGGTAGACTTTTGTATCTGTCTGTCATTGTCGCGTCGCGCGCTCGGTGTTGCCAATATTTTCTTAGACAAATACCGCAAAATGTTGAAAACTAAACTTTTTTTAAGTATACTTTTATAAAAAATCGTGCGTGACGTAACGCAAACCTTGACACCCCCCTCCCCCAACGTAACAGGACCGTAACGCTTGGCCGGACCCCCCCCCCCCCCCTCCCTACAATTTGCGTTACATAATTTGTGGACGCTCCCTAAGATTATTTGCCACCGTCGTTGTATAAAAAAAAACCCTACACTGCGCGTGGTACGACACGCACTTGGCCGGTTTTGCTTTCTTTTTAATCTGTTTATGTCCTGAGTCACAAATAAATGGAATTTGAAATTGAATATCGTGCTCAGACAGTGCTCCTTCCGTACTGTAGTGAATACCTTATCTGCGGCAGACAGCGTTAACAACCGACTTCAAAAAAGGAGGAGGTTCTCAATTCGTCGGAATCTTTTATTATTTATGTATATATGTTCCCCGATCACTCGAAGACGCCAGGACTGATTCGGTAAGTTCTTTTTTGTTTGAAAGGGTCTTTCCCAGGTGGTCATCAGGCCAAGATTTGATGATGGGATCCTGGAGAAATCGAGGGAACTTGTCAAATTGTATAGGGCCACATACAGAGATTTGAGTTTTTTCAGTAACATCTTGTCGTACTTCAAGTGAAAATGTTCATGTAGGTACGTGGCCTTGCGGAAAACTGAATTAAAGTCGGTTAAAAATTGTTTTTGGAAGTAAATTACGGTAGCATCTCGAGGGCCTTCTTCAGCTTTCACTTATTTTTAAATTTATTTATTTAATGATAACTATCATCTTGTATATAGTTTTAAAAAATTTTTTTTTTTTTTTTTTTTCCTTTTCCCATATTTTTTTGGAGTTTACCTCCACAATATGCGCATGGACGCTGGCACGTCCCGAAGGGACGCGCCAGGGGACAAAAATAGGCAAGTTAAAAGTTGCCTGTAACCTGAAGGGTCACAGGTCTTGACTCCAGTGGAGTGGTCGTTTGTCAGTTGGTTTGTCATTGTCGATTAGGAGGTTTTAGAGAAAATAAATGCTTTATGTCAATTACTTATTATTGATATATTTATCGAATGTTGAATTTGACCGAGCACACGTAAACAAACCTTGATTATATCAATAAAATACCGTGTTCCCGAGAGAAATCTCTAGCAACTAAAAGTATTGGCTATTTTGTTGAAGTATGGAGCCGGTTTATCATATTTATTGCTTATCGTAGACACAAATTGCGTTACTGTTGCAAGTAACTGGACAATTTTATTCAATTGCAATAACTCGGGCGTCCTTGTTGAATATTTAGTGGCAAATCTTGTAAATATACTTTTATCTTTGTTATTTATTTTAAATTAACTGTTAGTACTTATTGTGTAAAAATACTTCGGAAATCTCGAGTAACCAAAACTAAACTACCTACTGCAGTTTTACAAAACCAGCTGAAAAAAAACTCTGACGGATCTCTTAAATCTTAAACCCAAAAACTTTTAAAGAAATGTGGAATGTTACAAACCAAAGCCATTTGTCTAAAAGTTTCCAAAAGTATGCTTTCGAACATTAACTCTGAATGAGATAGATTTACGACTATTTCAAGTGCTTCCTGTTTTTCGCATGTAGAACATTGTAGAACTCAAGAAAATAAACCTTGTGAAACAAGTCAAATGTGGCAATTTTCACAACATTCTTTTCTGCCATTATTGTTAACTATTGCGAACATTTATTCAATTTCGATTAATGGTGTATTGCACCAACGTAAGATTACGGACCAATAAATGTTAAATATGGCGCCGGCCGCTGTTATTGCATAGAAAGTTGGAAAACTTTCCATAGGTACATTCAGATTATAAGGAACACCGCAATATACGTATATTATAAATATGCAACCCACCCTAAGATTTATTTATTTCAGTATACAAATAACAATAGCATGCGTATCAAATAATTTAAGAGAAATATCCGAGTCCATTGTAATATGCTATAGAATTTGCATAGCCAATAATGTTAATAACGTGATGACACCAGTAATGGATACTTTAAGGAGGTCGTGTATTTTAATTAACAATAAAATAATAATGTTTTCACCTCACTAGCTCGGAAAGGCCTTTTTGTATGTTTGTTAACTATTGAGAAAATCGCTTTTTATCCACATGTGAAGAAAGTAGACGTAGAACGTTAAAAGTACTATGACGTAGAACGTTAAATGTTTATTTTTGTTTTTTGTAGGTATATTTCATGACATATTTTTGTTTAACTTTGTTTTTTAACTTTTTTTATGTTTTTTTTAAATTATGGTAATTTTTTTTTTTTACTTTTTTTTTTTTTTACTTTTTTTTAAAACTTTTTTTAAACTTTATTTTACTTAATTTTTTTTTTTTTTTTTTTACCCTTTTTCTTATTTTCCTCGCTGTAGTGAGGTGAAAAGATTTGTGTTATACACGGGTGAAAAGTTATTTTACGTCTCGTGTGTTGAAACACTCGCTACGCTCAGGATTCTATTTTTGAACCACTCGCTTCGCTCGTGGTCAATCATATAACCCTTTCGCTAGCTCGTGTTTCAAATGAACACTCGCAGGTAAAATACAACTTTCCCCCCTTGTATAACAAATAACTATTATACTTGAAGTAATAATTGAAGCGACATAGATTAAGAGAAAAATTGGAATAAGCAAAAATATGTCAAAGCTCCAGTTATGGCTACCCAATCTCCAGTAATGGATACTTCTCGAGACCCAGTAATGGATAGACCCCAGTAATGGATACCGTAGTAATGGGCACTAGGATAACGCAATGTTTTCGTATAGGTCGTTTTTTATTCTGGCTTATATTTTACGGGACAGGACAGGATACGAAGATATCGTGTATTTTTACAATAACAAGTTTTTATTTTTATTTACCTTCACCTGTCCCGTTGTCTGTCTGTAATCAAATCTTGCAAGTTAAATTTGACCCACTTTCCGGTTTCCGATTGAGCTGAAATTTTGCATGCATACGTATATCGCATGACAATGCAATATTATGATGACATGGAGCTGATCTGATGCTGGAGCTGGAAGGTGGCCATAGGAACTCCGCAATAAAACGACACAACCCCATCGAGTTTGGGCTCCTCGTTAGAATCGTCTCAATGAGTAGTTGATGATTAGGGCATGCAACCGGGATCCCGGAATCCCGGACTGATTTTTCCGATATTCTAATATCGGAATTTGAAAGGACCAATATCGAAATATCGGAATACCAGTATTGAACATTTACATTATTTTTAATACAAAATTAAGAAATTTGCATGTTATTGTTTAAAAATTAAAGAGGAATTAATACGCAATTGAGATTAATAGAGGAATTGATATTTATCTCGATAATTTTAATTTTCTACATTATTTTTCGACCTAGAAAAAATATAAAGCACTTGTAACTAGTTAGTGTTATGGTAAATCATTTCGTTAATGTGCAGTCCATCCACCACATAATGAACGACTGCCCAAAACGGAAGTACTGTGGTGGCCCTCTGGACCTCTTTGCTCCAAGTGAAGACGCAGCCCAATGGGTGAAGAATCTTGATATTTTGTAATAGCGACTTTGGTTTTTCTATGTCATAAGATTAAATATAAAAAAATCGTAAATATTATATTTTACTCGTATTAAAGTTATTTTAGCACTATAATAGGCAGGCGAATCCCCTCCGATTCCGGGAGGTAAGTGGCAATTGTATCTTTGCTTAAGCGACTGAAATATGGAACAACGTCAAGTACGACGGTAACCGACTAAGAAGAAATGACCGCGAGCAATGAGGAAGGTACCAGGAGTACAAACAAGCAAACCCTACAAAGAATAGTTGAACAACGAACTCAAAAAGTGTAAAAACATAATTAAAACATAACTAAACTTAGCATAGTTTTATAAGTTTTTATTGTTTCTAACATGATATGGACAGTGCCCATCTAACAAGATACCTATATATATATTTTATATCTTACAAAAACTTAAACGCTAGTTTCACCCTTTTCCAGGCATAGGCGTTATATCGACCACATACAGACTGTCAAAAATGTATCTTAATGTCAACAAAAAAGACTGACATTTGATTGTCATTTTTCAATTATCAGCCTGGAAAAGGGTTAACAAAAAAATTTCCGCCAGACCGAGGCGAGGACAGTTTGGTGGCGGATAATACGCTCGTTACTATTGTTTTTATCGTTACTATTATTAAATTTAAAAGGTGACAGTCAGTAAAAAAATTAACAATCCTACCAAATAATAATTTTACTTTTATTAGAAAGGAGATTCGGTTGTTTATTAAACATATTTTCCAGAGAAATTTTTTTTTTCATGAATTTCCTCAAAACGCACCTTAATATCGAAATATCGATATTAATATCGACATCACGGGATTCAAATCTAATATCGGATTTCAATACAGGTATTGAGAATGCTTCGATATTGCATGCCCTATTGATGATGGTATGCAGAAAAGTACAGTCGGCAATTAAAGCTTATGTACCAAAAATGTTGGGCGGTTATTACCGCGAAATTAAAGGGAGACAGACATGTTCTTTCATCTCATCACACCGCCTATTGTGTAGAGCTAGCTTATATGCACGTCCTGAAAGGCTAGCACAAGACCGAGTGCGGGCTGTTTCGCGCCGAGGCAGTCTATCCGTCTCTTTCGAAGTGTTCTATTTAGAAACAGACGGATAGATCTCGATCTTGTGCCAGCTTTGCAGATGTCCGAGCACGGAAGACAGCGTCCAGAGCTATAACCACGAACTTCGAATCTCGAACTTTGTATATCTCCGTCTCTATCGCACTTATGGTTTATGATACTCGAGCGACAGAGACGGAGATATACGAAGTTCGAGATTCGAAGTTCGTGGTAGCGCCGCAGACGTCTGAGCGCGGCGTACTGCATACGGGGGCATACGATATAAGATAGAGCGAGATAGAGAATAAAATGTTTCCTGTCTTGCTATATCTTATAGCTATTGCCCCGTATACAGTCAGATCAATAGACTCGCTTTTTGTTATAATGTACAGTTAAAGATCATAGTTATCGATAAAGTATCCATTATTGGAGAAACGCAACTTTTGCGGATCCAATGATGGACACTATCTATTTCAAATAAATTAACCTAAACTCAAATTGTTCAATTACAACATTATTTGAAAGATATTTATAGCAATCCATAAAATAAACTGAAATTCAAATAGCTTTCATAGTAATTAAATAATTAGCAAAAATCTACACTCACTTCCTTAAGCATTCGGTTAAGAAATCATGATTAAATTTGTTCACAGAAGCACTGACCCCGCTTGATTTTTAATTCACCATCTTTAAACAAAACGACCTCAATGATAGTGTGCTGGATAAAAGTAGGATAGACACGGTGTATGGTTCAGTGTTGCCATATTAGAAAAAATAGGTTCTAGTCTTTATTTTCAACGGTTAAAGAAAAAAAGTAACCATTACTGGCTCCATTCCATTCCTGGTGCCACCACGTTACAATTTTATACATACATACATACATATAATCACGCCTCTTTCCCAGAGGGGTAGGCAGAGATCACGGATCTCCATTTGCTACGATCCTGACAAACCACTTTCGCTTCACTCAATTTCATAACATTTCTCATACATGCTCGTCGGTTTAGGGTAGGTACTTTTGACCTGGCCTTTCTGTAAGATTTCTCCAATTTGATCGGAGAAAGTTTGCCTAGGTCTTCCCCTTCCAACTTGCCCTTCCACTCTTTTTATATACACTCTCTTCGTTAATCTTCTTTCATCTATCCTCTCTACATGCCCAAACCACCTTAACATACCCTTCTCAATGTTCGTGACTATATCTCCATCCATTCCACACTTATCTCTTATCACACTGTTTCTGACTCTATCACTCAATTTCACTCCACACATACTTCTCAACGCTCTCATTTCTACTGCATTCACTCGACTTTGATGTCTTTTTTGCCACACCCAACTTTCGCTACCATACATAAGTGTGGGCACCAATACTCCCCTATGCACAGCCACGCGTGCTTTTTGCGATATTTTCTGGCTGCCCATAAAGGCATTCAGTGCCCCATTCACTCGATTCCCTGCATTCACTCTCCTTTCAATATCTTTCTCATGCTTTCCGTCTCCAGTAAATAGTGTCCCCAAATACACAAACTCTTTTACTTCGAACAGTCTTTCTTCATCAATCATTATTTCGCAGTCTATCATAATTTCATCTTTTTCAAATACCATCACTTTCGTCTTACTTACATTCATCTTCATCCCTTTCCATTCAAAAGATGCATTCATCTTCGTTACCATCATTTGTAACTCCTCAGCAGACGACGCAAGTAGTACAAGGTCGTCAGCATATAGGAGACATTTGACGCGTAACCCTTCCATTCTCAAACCACATTCATCACCTTTCAGATCCTGCAGACAGCTGTCCATGAATAGATTAAACAGCCACGGAGACGCTACACATCCTTGTCTAAGACCCTTTTCGATGTTAAACCAGTCAGTATATGACCCGTTTATTCTCACGCAAGCACTGGAATGCTTATATAAAGATTTCAGTGCTTGAACGAGGCGGCTGTCTACTCCATACGTGCACAACACCGACCATAGTTCATCCCTCATCACTCTTTCATAAGCCTTTTCCAAGTCCACGAAAGCGCAATAGACCTTTTGACCTTTGGCCAAATATTTCTCGGCTATGCATCGTAAGGAAAAGACTTGATCCGTACAACCCATACCCTTTCTAAATGCACTACAATTATATGCCACCGTTTTAGTATAAAAAAGTGTTCTGTTGTTGAACCAATTTTGGTAGGGAACACTAAAAATCCAAACGAGATTAGATCTATGGTACTAGATCGCCTCTTTTATTTTATTACTTTTCCTAAAACAGAAACTAATACAACAAGAACATTCTATATTTATTCAAAGTAGATTGATTAGCAAATATCAAGGGGCCTGAATAAAAAACCGACGGCCAAATAATGTTTTTAAAGAAAGTAATTTCCTTTAACTTTGATGTCTGACACGAAATATCTTTATTGGCGTCGTCGGGACACATTTTTGTTCGCCGTACGCATGATAAGAGCCGGGTAAACTAATTAAATTAGATGGACTGCGTTCTCAGGGCTTCCTTACTATTTAATTTTGTTTTCCACGTAGACGAAAATAGCCATCATTGGCCTTTACGCATTCGAGGCCTAGCAACGCCTCGTGTGCTACGCCGTAGAGCATATCAGCATTTTTCCGCTTTGTAGCGGAAAAAGTCCATAGACGGATGGCTCATATGTGAATCATCTGCCTTGAGTGGATTAAAATAAGACGACGTCCGCATAATGTACATATGTATATGGCATGCAAAGGTCACACAGCGTTGTAGGAGGCGCAGCCCCGGTCACACTTTAGTCCAGGCAATGAACTGACAACTTGTATGGAAAAAATGTCAAATTTGGAAATAATTTATAATAGCAGATTTTTTCTTTGTAATGGATATATTATCAATTAAATAGTTACCTAGCGACAAAATCTAACAAAATTTCAGACATCAAAAAAATGATAACTTAACTAGCTTTTGAAAAGTGAGAAAAAATATTAATAAATGGTTTTATCTTTATTTTGGTTCATTTACATTTGCTCTATAATAATCAAGATAAATAATAATAAAAAAACAATTCATGCTTTATTTAAATCTATTTAAATACTTCCGGATGGAAAGTTTGTTGGATTCTTGAATAAAGCATCTTAGAATAATGTTTTAAAATGATATAAAGAAAAAAAAAGCTAGGTATTATAAATTAATGTTTTTCAAAACAGTATTTTGCCTAGAGTACTTCGGAGGGCTAATCAGTCTAATCACGTAACTTTTCAAACGCACGTTAGGACAATTCAATTGCCATTTTTCCATATAAAAGTTGACATTTAGATCTATCTATCAACGTCTAACGTACTTACAATGCGTCACGTGATCTACCTGCTTGTTTCTGGGACAAGCAAGACGTTTAACCAGGCTTTATCGTGTAGTATCACTATCACTCATTCACGCAGTGTCTTCCTCCAACTAAAATACCAATCTACTTTTTCCTTAGATAATGTATGACTAGGTTATTGGGTAGATACCTACTGTGTGTAGGCATTTATCCAGCAGTATGAAGAAAAAACCCAATTTCACAGAACCATAAGAATACGAAACCTGTATTGAAATTGAGTTTGAACGAGTACATCTCATTTACGTATGATAAGATAAGCCTATTGTAGGTAGTCCGATCTCAGATAATCCGATGTTTACACGCCAAAAAACCTGTTCCGCCCGTTTTTCCAGCGTCAAGGTTAATTTAACTTTGCCCAAACAACGTCCCTTCGGAAGATTTAAGCCCACAACTGAATTATGAATTCGTTTAAAAGTTTTGTTTTTATGGCCAGCTAGGGATTAGCGCTCAAATTATTTCCGTACGATAAGAGAGATTCAATGAGCGCTGGGAGAAGCAATTACTGATTGTATGTTCGTCAGATGCACAATGGCTGAGAAACGTTGGGGGTTGCGTGGCGTGATAAGACGTAGATGGTTTGTATGAGAAGACTATCCGACTCGGCTTATGGGCACAAAATAAATAATAGTAGTTACTAACTCACGTTCAGAGGGTGTGTTTTATTTTTATTTTGGTTTGTTAAAATATCTATATTTTATAGGGTTAAAGAATAGTTTATTAGTTTTGTCACATAAGACAAATGGAAACAACCGTTTTTCTGGGACGATTTAACTCTTTTGTCGAAATTTCCCATGACCATTTTTCATACAATAAGTTTCTGAATTTAATTGTTTGAATGTCCTCCTTCAATACGCGGGTGGTTGTGTGTGAGGTTGTTGGCACTTCAGATAACTCCATACAAATCTAGTAGCCTTCAAAACTAAGTTTATCGTAATTTTTGTTGAGTAAGAAAAAAATAAAAATAAAATAGGGCATGCAATATCGGACCGTATTCAATTCCGGAACTGATTTTCGAGATTGGCCTTTAATTCCGGTACTGGGTCGGGAATTGTTTATGTTTGAAAAAGTATGTCATAGGTTCCCAAAACATATCTAGAAACTTTCTATATTCGGATTGTACCAATTCCGGAATTGTAATATCGGAAAAATGCCCGAGATTCCGGAATTTGAAATTACGGAATTCCGGAATGCATGCCTTATTTTGGTTCCACCCGAGAACCTTGTATTTGCCAGAGACGGATGCGATATCGGCGATTTAAGACTTTGTTAAGTATCTCTAATCAACGGTTTTAATGAAATCGTTAAAACTTCCGAACAAAACAGGCCCGGTCCGATTCCTTACATAGTTCGCGGCAAATCAATCACAAAGTCACAAACAACCCTTGGGATCAACCTGACGCACATTTCGCATTACAATGTCATTTTTAACTGACTTCAAAAAAGGAGGAGGTTCTGTATATTTTTTTTATGTGTGTATGTTACGCGATATCTCGGTTATTTATCAACCGATTTAAAAATGTTTTCTTTGTTTGAAAGCATATACTTCCAGATTGGTCTGGTTGTCACCAAAATCCAGTTTTGATGATGGGATCCTGGAGAAATCGAGGGAACTCTTCAAATTTTATAGGCAAATTGGCTACTGATTTGAAGTCGGTTAAAACTTTGTTTTCAACCGGTGTAGTGCCCGAAATGAATCGTTTGCTAAAATTTGTATTTTCAGATAATTTGACGATCTCAGAAAAATTGCCAAAGATAGTTTCGGCGCAACGATATTTAGAATTATGAGTTAGTAATAGATTTCGATCGCGCTAACACGCTCACCGAGCTAAGGTGCCAAAACCACAGGATACATTAGTATTTACGTACAGAAGATACATTCCCTAACAAAATAGATGTTCAACAGCTAGCAAACTTGTGGGGGGCCTACCCACGCTGCGCTTTCCGGTACGTGGTCGCCACTCGACAACCTTTCCACCCCAACGGCCATCGGTTTTACGTGCAATGTGCCCCGCCCACTGCCACTTAAGTTTAGCGATTCGGAGGGCTATGTCGGTTACCTTGGTTCTGCTGCGGATAGCCTCATTTCTGATGCGATCGCGCAGAGAAACTCCCAGCATAGTCCTCTCCATTGCCCTTTAAGTGACTTTGAGCCTTCTTATGAGGCCCATAGTAAGCGACCACGTTTTCGTGGCATATGTCATCACTGGCAACACACACTGGTCAAAGACTCTCGTCTTGAGACACTGCGGAGTATTGGACGAAAAGATGTGCCGTAGCTTCCCGAATGCTGCCCAGCCGAGTTGGATTCGGCGATTGACCTCTTTCTCAAAGTTGGACCTACCTAACTGGACAGTCTGTCCTAGGTATACATATTTCAGATTCAAACATTTATTCGTGACAACAAAGAAATAACATCAAACACAATTTGTCACGAAATGAACCCTGCTCAGCATGTTGCTAGCTTTGCATCCAGCGCTGGTCTTCCGCAGGGTCCATTCGGTGAGAGCACGGTGGGCAACAACAACAGATACACTTAATAATAAACTATTATGAAAATACACTTAATAATAAAAATGCCCAAAAAGGAAAAAAATTAACATTTTTGATAAAACTTAGAGCGAAAAGTTGCATCCCACAAACCACTACGTGTGTGTGGGCCTTTACGGTAACAGTGAACGCAGCCCACACACAACCGTTACTACTAGCGCCAGCGGTAATCGTCCACAACTTAGGACAAGGTGGACTAATGACCTGGTAAAGGTCGCGGGAGTCCGCTGGATGCGGGTGGCGCAGGACCGGCCATTGTGGCACTCTTTGGGGGAGACCCATGTCCAGCAGTGGATGTCTTTCGGCTGGGTTGTCATATGTTTGCCCGACGGCCGTAATCTAAAATACTCATATGCCCGAACTTCGTCTGCCCGAATTTCATTTGCCCGAATGTTTCGTTTTCCATAATATTCATTTGACTTATTGTTAATTTCCATAATGTTGTATGCCCGAATCATTCATATGCCATACACTTTCATATTCCCGAATTTCATATTCCGTAACGTTTCTGTTTCCATAATATTCATTTGCCATAAAAAACAACATTTCTGCGATCCGTTCGAATGTTGCGAATGTTCGGTTCTGGTGCTTTGCCGGCCGCTACCGCGGCACGCTCGCTTCGCTCGCTCAGCTCGCGCGGTCGCGGTCGCAGTTCTGCATAGCACTCCTCCTCGCTTCGCTCGTCGTCGTACCTACACCGACTTGCCTTAGATTTGAGTTGGACCTAAGGCAGTGAGAATATGATAGTTGAAATACCTAATAATCACCAATATCCAGCCATAACATAGCTATATCATCTATTTGATGCCCATCCTTTGAACAGGGACTTAGTGGCAAATCCGACTCGGATCGCGGATAGGTTCGAGGCTATTTTTTTTAATTTTAGACTGGAATACGTACCCACTTTATTACATATGAATATTACGAGAACAATATTCCTTTGCTATTCCGCTAAAAACGTGCTGGTCGATCAGCTGAGATCAAATGCAATTATTTGCGTATAAACATGCTAATAATTACAGCAAACCACCACCAATAATGAAAAAACCTCGACACGTGTTTCGCCTCTCTACGAGGCATCATCAGGAGATGCTGGCAGGAGATGTTGCTTGCGCCGCCACGTCCACTGAGCCAATGAGCCGTCCATTGTTTTCTCTCAAGTCCTGTAGTGGGCTCGGTTAAGCCTTGCGCGGCGTGAGCCGCATGTGGCGGGATCGGGCGCCGTCTGCGACTACGGACGGGTGGCTGGGGTGGGCGTAACGCCCGGCTGGTCCGGTGGGGTCATCTACTTCGTCCGTCAGTGTGGTCAAGCCCTGCCGGGTGGGACTCCCGAGGGAGAGGCCCAGCGAGCGACCTGCGGACCGACGGCACTGCAGGAACATCCATGTTGTCAGGTCAGGTGTCCGCGGGCAGATCCGGACTGATCAGGCCCCGCGGTAATGCCCTTTTGTCGGGCGGTCGGGAATGGTATGGAGCTATGTTCTGCAGGTGCGTCAGGCGTGAGCCGTCTGCCCGCTCGAACATAGCTCTGATCAGTCTGGTGATGAAGTCGTCCAGCTGTTCGACTTTCAGGTCACGGTGCAGCACCAGGTTGCTCACGTAGTAATGAACGCCGGCGGCGGCGCGGAGCGAGAGCGACTGTTGAGCACGGAGTCGCCGTCGTTTGCACTCTCCCACCAGCGCGTACCACGCGGGGGCTGCATAGGTGAGCCGTGACCTGATGTAGCCCTTATATATGCCAATCTTGGCGGATAGGGGCAGGAGCGACTTCATCAATGGAGTGAGGAGTACGCGGGCTGTTCTGGTGTGGTCAATGGTTCGTTTGACGTGGGCGGACATAGTGAGTTGCCTGTCGATGGTGACGCCCAGGTACTTGACTGTCCGCAACCACGGCAACGGTTGTCCCAGGAGGTGGAGCTCCAGCGGCTGGTTTATCTTCGGGCTGAGAGTGATGGCCTGGGTCTTCGCCACGTTCACCCTCAAGCGCCATCGGTCGAGCCAGCTCGGAAGCGCGTCAAGGGTGCGCTGGATTTTGACCGCTGCATGTGGCAGCTTGATGGATGTGGATATGTATGCCGCATCGTCAGCATAAAGGGCGAGTGTGGCCCCCTCTTCAGCTGGTATGTCGTCTGTATACCGCGCGTAGAGCGCGGGCGACAGGCAGCTTCCCCGGGGGCTAATATGGGTTTCCTCTCCGAGAGCGTGCCTTCCACCGTGACCTGGAAGCTACGGTCGGAGAGGAAGCTGGCCAGGGTGTGTACGAGCCGTCTTGGCGCCGTTGTGGTCATGACTTTGTAAACCAGGCCTGAGTGCCAGACCCGGTCAAAAGCTTTCTCCATGTCCAGGAGCACCGTCACCGCGTGCTCCTTTTTATTCCGCCCCGCTGCCGCGATGTGGAGGATCCGGGCGATCTGTAGGGTCGTCGAGTGTTCTGCCCTGAACCCATACTGTTCCGGGCGAGGCTCCATGTGCGGTGTCAAATGGTGGAGAAGGAGTCGCTCGAACACCTTTGACACCGTGGACAGCAGGTTGATAGTGATATGAGCCGTCTAGAACCGTAAGCCCTATTTAGAGTCTGACCCCCCATACTACCATGCATGCGTGAAAGAGACGGAAGAACAGGTAACAACGGTGATGACGCAACATTCAACTGTTCGTTAATAATCATGCCTCTATTGTTGTACCTAATTATTTCTAACTGTTCTAGAACACTTAAGGTGGTTCGATTGCCATACAAAACGTTATTTGACATTCGCAGGCTAATGGCGTCATATTTTAAGAAACTTATGTAAGAAACTTTCATAAATTGGCTTCCCATTTGCGCCAAATTCCTCCGTTCCTAGATTAAACTTGAATAAAATAAACTAGATTAATTTGAGAAATTGATTTGGGACGTGATATTTTGGGAAAACTATTTTTCTCAAATTAATCTAGTTTATACAAGTTTATTCTAGGAAAGGGGGAATTTGGCGCAAATGGGAAGCCAATTGACGAAAGTTTGTAACATAAGTTTCTTAAAATATCACGTCGTTAGCCTGCGAATGTCAAATTACACTTTGTATGGCAATCGAACCACCTTAAACGCAGCCCTTTTCCGCAAACATGCAAGATGTTGAAAGAATGATTGTCAGACAACGCATGGTTTTCCTCCAATAAATGTTTTGCGAAATTAGACTTGTCCGGGTGATTATATCGATATGACGCAATATGTTATTTATACCTCGTGTGAAAACTACGGCCTGTTTGTCCCACATAAACTTTATTGCACTCGTCACAAGCAAGCTTGTAAACTCCAGACTTTTTGGCGCTTTCCACTTCCTCCTTGCTATTGCACAGTCTGAGGCGAGTGAGGGGAGGCCAGTGAGAGCTCTGCTCTCTATGGCGGTATTCTTTCGCGGCCTGGCTACTACCAGGCCGGGCTTTTCTTGCATTGATTGCGGGTTCTTGGTTTGCCACTTGGTTATTCCTTTCCTTTTTGGCTTCTTGGGTCCTTTGGGCGGACTACTGGGTGGGTTCTTCTTCTTTGGGTGCAAGTTCTCTTGGTAGAGCTCGCGAGCGGCTGTCCTGGGGGCGCACCTGGTGCGGCGCTATCCCCTGAAGCAGCGGGTGGCGCGAGTTGTCAGCACTGTCGAACATTCTGCGCGCGAGTCGGCTTACGAATTCGTCTAGTCCTTTCCAGCTGAGTCCTTGATGGATGTCAATGTTCCGCACGAAGCGTGGGGCGGCTACGATGGTGCGCAGGGATTGGTTCTCCTGCGCACGGAGTCTTTTTTTGTTGGTTGCCGACGTCAGGGCGAACCACGCTGGCGCTGCGTAGGTGATTCGGGACCTGACGTAGGTTTTGTATATCCCCAGCTTCGTGCGAAGGGGGAGGTGGCTGGATAGGACTGGTCGTAGTTTGACTCGCGCTGTCCTTGTTCGGGACACGACGTCGTCCACATGCTGCTTCATGGTCAGGTTTCGGTCGATTGTGACCCCCAGATATCTCGCTTTAGGCCTCCACTCAGAACCGTCAGCCCTATTTATAGTCTGAACCCCCATACTACCATGCATGCGTGAAAGAGACGGAAAAACACGTAACAACGGTGATGACGTAACATTCAACTGTTCGTTAATAATCATGCCTCTATTGTTGTACCTAATTATTTCTAACTGTTCTAGAACACTTAAACGCAGCCCTTTTCCGCAAACATGCAAGATGTTGAAAGAATGATTGTCAGACAACGCATGGTTTTCCTTCAATAAATGTTTTGCGAAATTAGACTTGTCCGGGTGATTATGCCGATATGACGCAATATGTTCTTTATACCTCGTGTGAAAACTACGGCCTATTTGTCCCACATAAACTTTATTGCACTCGTTACAAGCAAGCTTGAAAACTCCAGACTTTTTGGCGCTTTCCCTTTCCTGCTTGCTATTGCACAGTCTAAAGCGCAAGGTGTTATTCGTTTTGAAAGCCACGTTTATATCGTTAGACTTTTAAATTTTGTAGATCTTATCTGACAATTTGCCAACATAAGTTATGCTTGCTTTGTACCTTTAAGATGGTTCCAATGATCGTGCCGCGTACAAGAGATTGTTTGCCATTTTACTCTGTTTCTTTCTAATAATGCCATCCACAGGAGACTTGCTGTAACCATTTGAAGTTGCTAAATTATATATATTACTTAATTCAATTTTATAATCATCATCAGAAAGAGGCACTGTCAATAACCTATGTGAATAACAATGAAAAGCAGCTAACTTATGTTACCATGGATGAGTGGAAGAAGCCGGAATAACAGTATTTGTATGCGTAGGCCTACGGTAAATTTGGAATTGATGTTTGTTATCTACTTTAGTAATCGTTTAATCCAAGAAATTCAGTGAATTATTATGTTCTATTTCCTTCTTGAACTTGATTTTAAGTAGGATGCTTGTTGTTGATGTCATTCACAAAAGTATCCAGTTGGCTCATACTACCCGTCCAACAAAGTATCAAGTCATCAACATACCGAAAATAATATAAAATATTATTATTATCCACAATGTGTTCGTTCTCGAAATGATCCATAGTGGGGAACCCATTGCCAGACCATCACCTTGTAGATAATATTGCCCCCCAAATCTAAAGTAATTTTGTTGCATACAAATCGCTAACCGACATTGAGTTTTTGGAAGCTGAGGTCAAACTATTAGATAAGGGATTGAAGTATAATCTAAAACCTAAGATGTCTCAAAGAGTTTTGGAAAATTTGCAGTGGATGCAGAGGTCGCATTAGTTCTTAGCAATAATTATATGGATACAAAGGTCAGTGTAGCAAATGCATTAAAAAATACATGTCCATTAGAGAGAAGTGAGCCTGATTCTGATATGGTATTGCTGAGGTCTATTCAACAGAAAGTGGATGAGAACGATTTAGTGGTGTCAAAAGCAGACAAAGGGAATTGCATTGTTATCATGGAAAAGGAACAATATAACCAGAAAGTATTTGATATTATACAGAGTGATGGTTTTTCGGTTTTACGGAAGGACCCAACGCCTGGTTACCAGACAGATCTAAGGAATGTTGTTAAGAACTCTATGTTTGTTTTTGAAACCGAGCATCAAAAGAACACGGTCATACCCATGAATCCACAAGCACCAATTCTGTATGGTCTTCCAAAAATTCATAAAAATAATATCCCAATTCGTCCAGTTGTCTCATACCTGAGTGCACCGACTTATAAATTGGCTAAAAGGTTGAATAGTATCATAAGACAGAAGTCTAATTTTGAGCCGAAGTATTGTTTAAAGAAAAGTTTGGATTTAATCGAAAAGATCAAAGACATCAACGTGCCACAGAACGCAATTCTTTTGTCACTGGATGTGGATAGTTTGTTCGCGAATGTACCATATTTAAAAACTTTAGACATTCTTAGAGCATTTTTTGAAAAACGGAGGCTGCATCCAGGGGAGGTAGATGAATTAATAGAATTGACGGCGATTTGTATGCAACAAAATTACTTTAGATTTGGGGGGCAATATTATCTACAAGGTGATAGTCTGGCAATGGGTTCCCCACTAAGTCCTTTGATGGCAGATATTTTTATGGATCATTTCGAGAACGAACACATTGTGGATAATAATAATATTTTATATTATTTTCGGTATGTTGATGACTTGATACTTTGTTGGACGGGTAGTATGAGCCAACTGGATACTTTTGTGAATGACATCAACAACAAGCATCCTACTTAAAATCAAGTTCAAGAAGGAAATAGAACATAATAATTACCTGAATTTCTTGGATTAAACGATTACTAAAGTAGATAACAAACATCAATTCCAAATTTACCGTAGGCCTACGCATACAGATACTGTTATTCCGGCTTCTTCCACTCATCCATGGCAACATAAGTTAGCTGCTTTTCATTGTTATTCACATAGGTTATTGACAGTGCCTTTTTCTGATGATGATTGGATTAAGTAATATATATAATTTAGCAACTTCAAATGGTAACAGCAAGTTTCATGTGGATGGCATTATTAGAAAGAAACAGAGTAAAATGGCAAACAATCTCTTGTACACGGCACGATCCTTGGAACCATCTAAAAGGTACAAAGCAAGCATAACTTATGTTGGCAAATTGTCAGATAAGATCTACAAAATTTTAAAGTCTAACGATATAAACGTGGCTTTCAAAACGAATAACACCTTGCGCTTCAGACTGTGCAATAGCAAGGAGGAAAGGGAAAGCGCCAAAAAGTCTGGAGTTTTCAAGCTTGCTTGTGACGAGTGCAATAAAGTTTATGTGGGACAAATAGGCCGTAGTTTTCACACGAGATATAAAGAACATATTGCGTCATATCGGCATAATCACCCGGACAAGTCTAATTTCGCAAAACATTTATTAGAGGAAAACCATGCGTTGTCTGACAATCATTCTTTCAACATATTGCATGTTTGCGGAAAAGGGCTGCGTTTAAGTGTTCTAGAACAGTTAGAAATAATTAGGTACAACAATAGAGGCATGATTATTAACGAACAGTTGAATGTTACGTCATCACCGTTGTTACGTGTTTTTCCGTCTCTTTCACGCATGCATGGTAGTATGGGGGTTCAGACTATAAATAGGGCTGACGGTTCTGAGTGGAGGCCTAAAGCGAGATATCTGGGGGTCACAATCGACCGAAACCTGACCATGAAGCAGCATGTGGACGACGTCGTGTCCCGAACAAGGACAGCGCGAGTCAAACTACGACCAGTCCTATCCAGCCACTTCCCCCTTCGCACGAAGCTGGGGATATACAAAACCTACCCCAGGTCCCGAATCACCTACGCAGCGCCAGCGTGGTTCGCCTTGATGTCGGCAACCAACAAACAAAGACTCCGTGCGCAGGAGAACCAATCCCTGCGCACCATCGTAGCCGCCCCACGCTTCGTGCGGAACATCGACATCCATCAAGGACTCAGCTAGAAAGGACTAGACGAATTCGTAAGCCGACTCGCGCGCAGAATGTTCGACAGTGCCGATAACTCGCGCCACCCGCTGCTTCAGAGGATAGCGCCGCACCAGGTGCGCCCCCTGGACCGCCGCTCGCGAGCTCTACCAAGAGAGCTCGACCCAAAGAAGAAGAACCCACCCAGTAGTCCGCCAAAAGGACCCAAGAAGCCAAAAAGGAAAGGAATAACCAAGTGGCAAACCAAGAACCCGCAATCAATGCAAGAAAAGCCCGGCCTGGTAGTAGCCAGGCCGCGAAAGAATACCGCCATAGAGGGCAGAGCTCTCACTGGCCTCCCCTCACTCGCCCCCTGCGGGGGCGAGCAAGAGAGATACAGTTTGACGTAGACGGCTCATTGGCTCAATGGACGTGGCGCAAGCAACATCTCCTGCCAGCATCTCCTGATGATGCCTCGTAGAGAGGCAAAACATGTGTCGAGGTTTTTTCATTATTGGTGGTGGTTTGCTGTAATTATTTTCATGTTTATACGCAAATAGTTGCATTTGATCTCTGCTGATCGACCAGCACGTTTTTAGCGGAATAGCAAAGGAATATTGTTCTCGTAATATATAATATCATGGACTTCCGCAAAGTAACGCCTGATTCAATAAATTAATATTATGGATGTTGAGATGGATGGCAAATGACATTATGGCATGTGATAGTTATGGATTACAAGATTATGGTAAATTAGATTATTGATATTACGGAAATCAAAGATTCTGGCATATAATTAATATGGTAAACTACGAGTATGGCATAAGAAGTTATAGAAAACAATATTATGCCAGTTGAATATTACGGCAAATAAAATTCGGGCAAATAAAATTCTGGCAAGCAAGAGTATACTTTCGGCTGATATGATGATGATGATGAGCTAGCAAACTCAATTTACGGCGTATCGCTCTAATGCATAGCACGTGCTCTTTCGTTAGTTAGGGTTGTCACGTTTGCACCTCATCGTCGCAGCACAATGCTGGCCACACATTCATAAGTGTCACTGCCGTCTGTCAGAATTGTCACCTGCCATATTCTGCAAGATGTTTAACCTCGCCACACCGTTCACCCACAAATATCTTGAAACCGCCATTCGTAGTAACAATTAAGTATAATCGGAGGTCTACCTTCATTAAGTAGGCTTGACGGGGGACGGTGAGGTGTGGCGCATTAGCGCGTACCGAATAACAGCCGTGGAAGGTCACATTGAAATGCAAATTGTCCGACGCAGATTGACCACTGATCCCGTTACCGTGATTAAGCTGCGAGAATTCCCCCAAATTCACAAGTACCACAAATTTCGTGTAATTTGTTTGAGAACGAACTTCCCTGAATAAGGTTACAGCAATTACCAACTTTTCCCCATAAAAGTACCCCGAATGTAAAGCAAATGAAGCTGTATTAATTTACATAATCTATTATACGACGGCCGAGCAAAACAGCCAAGAATACAACTGTCTCTAATTTCCGTATGACCTTCTTGATTTGGACACGTTATATTGAATCAAAGTCGCGGTTCTCGACCCGACGTGCTTCATGAATATGGCAGAGTTCTTAGATCTCCAAAATCTTTTATTGTTTGGGCGTGTTTTCCTTAAGTGGGTATGAGTTGTTTCCGGAGTTTTTAAATTGTCAGGCAAAAGATAATGTTTGAGTTGACGGTGTTTTGCTGGGTACAAAAGAAATGACAAGAATGTATGTACCAATAAGTTAAATCCGAGTGCTCGACGATGTAGGTACTATATAGTACATGGCATGGGCACTTTATGTCAAAGCAAAATGTGTTAAAGTTGAGCTACGAGGATTTGTCTTCATTCGAATTTAAGCCATGTCATTTTGACATAGAGTGCCCATGCTATATAAGTGTACAGCGTTGAGCACTCGGACGTTTACCTTATAAGATAAAAATACCTATAGAAAATAGCAGGGGCGAAGGTAAATGTCCAAACGTTTGACACCTTAATTGCCTAATACTTGAAACCTATTTTTTTACCTTTTTCGTGCTGATGGGACAATAGTGTCCCACACAAAAGGGGCGCGTGGATTAACCAACACGTAATGTACGAGTACACCAAGCGGATGCTATCCGAGCTAGTATGTAGGGGGTAATCCCCGGAACTAGTAATGCGATTTATATAGAATGGATTTTCAGGATGGGAATAAGCTATATTTTACGCCGTGGATCCGACTGAGTTTTCTGTAATACACGTGCGGAGACGCGCTAGAAGGTATATACCCGCCCGCGCGGCTTCAAATTCAAATTTATTTATTCAGATAACATGATCCATTTTGTTAGTAAAACATTACAATTACTGTTATGTGTTAGTATTGGATTAGATACATTAAAATACATTAAAAACTTAAATTCTAAATTCGATTTGACAGTTTTAATCAAACTGAATTAATTGTATTGGGCACTCAAAACAGCCGGCTATCATTTTAAGGAAGGCATTGTTGCTGCCTCGCAGTCTGCTTCAGAGTGATGCTGCTTTCTTTCGCAGGATGGCGTGAAAACCATCCGTTCGGGCTTCCGCAAACATCGCTGACGCGCTGCAGAAGCGTGGCAACCCCAATACCGCTCTAAACCCATTGTTATATTGGACCCGCAGAGCATTGTACGATTTTTGGCTATATTTGACCCATAGGCTGCCCGCGTACATAGAAGTACAGTACGCTTTGAAAAGTGTTATTTTGACAGCGTCCGAGCACTTGGCAAACCTACGAGTCAACATATTAGCTTTAACGGACAATGCTCTGCGTTCCCTCTCTATGTCCAAATCGTCCTTAAGGTGGTTCGATTGCCATACAAAACGTTATTTGACATTCGCAGGCTAACGGCGTGGTATTTTACAAACTTTCATCAATTGGCTTCCCATTTGCGCCAAATTCCCCCTTTCCTAGAATCAACTTGTATAAACTAGATTAATTTGAGAAAAATAGTTTTCCCAAAATATCACGTCCCAAACCAATTTCTCAAATTAATCTAGTTTGTATTTTATGATACCATCGAGCTGATCTGATGATGGAGACAGAAGGTGGCCATGGGAATTTAGTAGGTACTTAACCGACGTAACCCCATTGAGTTTGGGCTCGTTAGAATCGTCTCAATGAGTATTTGATGACGGTACCTATACCTACAGAAAAGTAAAGTCGGCATCAAAAGCTTGTACCAAAAATGAAATTTTTGACAGAAAGTTATTTATTTCAAATACTGCATCTAAAAAAATCTATATTATTATTTAACCTGCTCACAAAATGTCATGACAATCGGATGAGAAATGCAACTTTTAGAAGAGAACAACCGGACCGGACAGCGGGACATATGGACGTCCGGACATACGAAATGATTTTGTCCTAAGCTGAAACGGAGGACTACAATCGCTTTGCTCGCTCGTTTCAAAAAAAACGTTTCCGCCACAAATAAATGTGGTTTCGTAACGCGATGGTACTAAAGGGTAAAAACCCCAATTTTCCTTTGGCCGTCCATTAGCCGAGACACCAATGTATTTTACGTATCCCTCCCCAAGTTTAATTGTATCTTTATACGAGTTTGTGTATTACTTTTATTTTTTGCGTAGTTTTTTGAAATCGGAGGTGTATTTTGACGGTAAACTCAGGTTATTAAGATACCACACATAGAACAATGTTTATACTAAGTAAATGTGACTTATTACATACCTACCTAAAATAGTTTACTTTCCGTCAGCCTGGCTGAACAAAAATTTGTAAAAAAGTATTGCTTCATAATATTAAGAAACATCAAAAGTTTGACCAGAGTTAAGTAATAGTAAGTAATAAATCTTTATTGTTCAAAAACATGAGATTGTTACAATTGGAGCCTTGAAGACTGCGTTAGTTTTATTTTTGTTTTGGTGTGTGTGCGTGCGTACGTGCGTGCGTTACGAGTCAAAAGTTGAAATAAACGATTTTTAGTCTGTTCTTCTGGTTCAAGTGCACTCTAACCAGAAGAACAGACTAAAAATCGTTTATTTCAACTTTTGGCTCGTAACGCACGCACACACACCAAAACAAAAATAAAACTAACGCAGTACTAACTAACTAAGTACGCTACGATGCTCTGATATCTGATTAGATTATAATATTTTTTTCAACACACCTGCTCGTAAAGTAGTCTTATTACAGCGTATTTACACTGATAATGCAGAATATTACCCATGCCGTGCCTTTTACATTACATTATCGCACTAGTGCCTTTTCATTACATATATTTTTAAATATTAGCAAAATAATGCAGAATATTACCCATGCCGTGACTTTTACATTACATTATCGCACTAGTGCCTTTTCATTACATATCTTTTAACATTTTCATTTTTTTTTTTTCCTCGCAAATGTGTTGAAAAACGTCGTATGAAACACGTGAGCATTGGTCATTACACTTCTCGTCTCCATTAAGCCTTCGCCTTCGGCTCAGGCTTAAAAACCGACTCGAGTGTAATGACCAACTTAGCACTCTTGTATCATAATGTACTATAATGGATTTTCAAGTTTCAACATAGTAGATCTCCGTATTTATAGTATTAATGAATCTGTTAGATGGTAGTTCTAGTCAAGAATAAATAGCAAAAGCGGAGATTGGTGCAATCAGTTTCGAAGACACATCGTGAAATGACTAGACATTACTACTAAGAACTTGCTCAGGGATATGTCAGGAAACTTTCCTTATTTGTAATAATAAAATGGAAATCTGGAGCTGATTCAGCGCTCATATGAGTACAACTCATCCTAGTTTCACGAGATTGGTTTTACTAAGTCATTTCGACTTTCTAGTCCCATATAGAGTCTCATATGAGGGTTAATAAATTAATCGTATTTTTTTTACTCGTCGACTTTAATCTTTCAATTAAGATTTCGTACACGAAACTAAGATCACATACTTTTTAATCCTGTAGCTCGTCACGGAGCTCGTGGTTTCATAAGATAACCGCTAGCAGTCATCTTATGAATCCAGGAGCTGTATAAGATAACTGTGAAGACATCGACGCGCAAAGATACTAAGCTGCTCCGCTTCATTTCAGCAGGGCGATTTTCAATAGATACCAAGTTTGTTTAATAAATTATTATTTCCATTGACTCGTAGAAAAAGTATTGTATGCAATAGTTATATAATTAGCTTTTTAAGTATCGTACCTTAATTAAGCCACTCAGCAAGCTTCGTGGCCTAAACGTGGTACTCGACTTAAAAACTTTTAACGGCCTCCGTAGCCCAGTTGATAGTGACTCTGCCTACGAAGCTGGATGTCCCGGGTTCGAATCCCGGTCAGGGCATTTATTTGTGTATTTATCACGAATATTTGTTCCTGAGTTATGGATGTTATATATGTATATAAGTATCTATATGTATGTATCTATTATATATATCATCGCCTAGTACCCACAACACAAGCCTTACTGAGCTTACCGTGGGCCTAGGTTGATTTGTGTAAGATTGTCCCGTAATATTTATTTATTTATTTAAAAAGCATACATTATATAACGATTGTATAAACTACTATTATGCAACTGTTGTATAAGAAGGGTCTAAAAACGCGAGTGGCGTCACGAGCGTTTTTAGACCAGTTGCATACACGACAAATTTTAAATAAATAATAGACTACAGAATAGTTAGACTTTTCAGGCAGCAAGTTTTCTATTCATACTTTTGCTACTCACGCAATATATTCAGGAGGGCAGTTATTAATTTCTTCGACCATTTTAAAAGGATCGTACACTTTTGTCTTCACAAATACGAATAAAATCTGAATAGTTTAGGACTAATAGTTTATCATCTTTCATCTTTTCATTTTGAACTATAATATGTTGGTGGGAAATCGGAAATGTGACACCTCTTGTTTATGGTTTGTTTTATTTTTAATTTGTTTGCACTTGCCATCCGAACCAAATCGAATCCGGACCCGGACCGAATTCGAACTATTTATTTTCGTAAATAATACCAAGTATTTACACACAGTAGATGATGATTTATTATTATTGTAGTAAAGAATAGGGGTGTAAACTCAAAATTTATTATTACTCCAAAAGAAAGAAGGCAAAAAAATATGCCATACATAAATCCCATTCAGATATCTCAAAAAATTACGAAGCTACAACCGTTTTAATATTGCTTGTTAGAGAGAGAAAACGCTAGGGGATCGTGACATCACGATCCACGAGCGTCATAGTAATTGACAATCGTTTCATAAGAAGGTTCGTTTTGCGGAAAAGGGACAGAATATACCCCCTCTTAAAACTTTGAACAGTTATAACTTTGTGATTATTTAATCCCCTGCTTTACTTTTTTCTCCATTTGACAATATTTTCAATCCATTTTCGAGAACATTCATCATAATTGGTTATTTTATTTGGTGTCTACACCCCTATTTACAAATGTTAAATCGTAAATAAATACTTTTAGTTTGAAATATTTGCTTAAGAAGTTGGCAACACTGCAATATAGCGGCCGATTTAAAAAAGTTAAACAGTGCTTTTATGAAAAATGTATGAACCAAAAAAGTACGCTAAACAGTGCGTTTTTGGGCCATAGAGCATAGAATTTTTCGACGAATTATTATTGGTGGCATTGTATTTGAGCTATAGCCTATATAAATGACAGATAGCGGTACAGGAGTAGAAAAAGATTATTAAACTATGTAGTGACTCTGTGAACTGTAGAACTGCTAAGGATGTCATTGAAAAAAAACTGAATCTACAAAAAAATACTTTACGTATTTATAGTTACTGAACCTGCTCATAAAATTTCACAAGAATCGGTTGAGAAATGTGACCACAGACCAAGTAAGACCCGTAGACAAGAACAGCCGGACAGACAATATTGGTTCAAGCTGAAACGGAGAACTTGGTTCGCTTCGCTCGCTCGTTCAATAATGGCATTATTCTGTGTCTTTACAAACAATAACGAAGTAAGCATGTAAATTGTAAGTTCATATTAGGGTGCATAAGTAGGGTTTAAAAAATCACCAGCATACTATAATGTATGCCGAAAGACGTCCACTGCTAACAAAGTTTTAACCGACTTTAAATCAGTAGCCAAATTACTTCAAGTTTCCCATCCCATCATCAGAACTGGATTTTGGTGACAACGAGATCAACCTAGAAGTATATGCTTTCAAAAAAGAAAAAAAGAAAAAAAAACATACAGACGAAATGGGAACCTCCTTTTTTTGTAGTCGATTAAAAATATAGGTATAGCTACCAGGATATACCCATTGCAAAATATCAATCCTAACTTGCATGGAAGGCAATACCAGTCAATACTTGTCTTATGAACTAAGGTTTTTTGTTTTCGTTATGCATGTCTCGTTTCTCCACTTCAAAGGATCTGTACGGCTAAACGTATCGGAATCGATTTCATATTTTGTGGTGTGTGGTGCCGTTCGACAAACGCGACCCGACGCGATGCGAAACGTAATAAAAATATTCCTTAACTCTATTTCTCTATCTATATTTTTTGTAAGGTACCAACATGGCTTTCTCATCTTGATCTGAAGCGGCATAAATTTGCCGGATCCTGTAGGGTTAAAAGTAGGGATAAAATGTCGTAAATAAATCATAGATTAAATAACAATTAATCCCTAAATGTCACAGAAATAATAAATATACTTCATCATCATCATCATCATATCAGCCGAAAGACGTCCACTGCTGGATATAGGCCTCCCTCAAAGAGTGCCACAATGGCCGGTCCTGCGCCACCCGCATCCAACGGACTCCCGCGCTTTACCAGGCCATCAGTAGTCCACCTTGTGTGTATAAATATACTTATTCTAATTATATTCCTTTTTCAATATTCTACCAAGAGAAAGTAGGTAACATGAATGAACACAAATATTTCGTTTTTGTTAGTTATTAAAAATTGTTAATTCATCAAATACCCATATTACGCGTCACATAATTATTCACAATTTCATCATATTATAAGCAATTAAATTTTATAAAGTTATGGTGAATAAATTCAAACAAATTATTAAGACATTTTATAAATGTTTATACATATCATTCAATTATTATTTTCATAAAAATTATTTAAATTATAAAAGGCATCTCCAATTAGCCATTTTTTTTTTTTTTTTTGAAGGAGTTTGCGCCTTCCTCCATCGTAATGTCTTCAGTAAATATATAAGTAAATTAGGTACCGGTATTGCATTCCCTACGGCCGCTTCCTCATTTGTGTCGGTGCGGGCTCGGTAAGCTGTCAGGGTCAACGGTCAGTCAGGTCAGAACCTTTACTGCGCGCCTAGTGGAAGCCGATTTTTAACTTTCGAGCGCTCGAAAATTAAATACGGGTCAATACGATTTTAGTGTCAAAATTGCAGGCACTAACTTTCTACCGATAGTATTGAATACGAGTGGTCAATATCATTCGCTTTTCAATTTTCTATCGCTGTTTCAAAAGAGCATTTCGTAATTTTTGTCAGTTTTCGAGTGAATCAATTTCGAGCGCTCGAAAGTCAAAAATCGATCCCCTGCTGAAGTGTGAAAATTGTCGGCACTTACTCTCTACCGATAGAATTGAATACGAGTGGTCAATAAAACACCCGTTTTAGGGTTCCGTACTCAAATAATAAAACGGGAACCTATTACTAAGACTCCGCTGTCCGTCTGTCTGTATGTCTGTCTGTCTGTCCGTCTGTCATCAGGCTGTATCTCAATAACCGTGATAGTTAGACAGTTGACATTTTCACAGATGATGTATTTTAGTTGCCGCTATAACAACAAAATACTAAAAAACAGAATTAAATAAATATTTATAGATAATGGTACGGAACCCTTCGTGCGCGAGTCCGACTCGCACTTGGCCGGTCTTTTATGCCGTATTATTTCTTTGTTTTTGACAGTTTTCGAGTAAAAGAGTCGAGTGCTGGAAAACCGATTCCAAATTATTAAAATTAATCGAATAGACTCCCGGAAATGGCTGTCCACTCCGCCGCAACACTCGCTGCCGATATAGGTATGACCACTCCCACAGCCGTACAATATTGTTAAAAAATTGTGGCGTGTTTTGGAGTTTTCATCCAATTCCTAGCTATAAAAAAAAATTAACTACTTAACTTATATCCATCTTTTATTCATTCAGATACCTATTAATAAAAATAAAAAAACTGTTATTATACTGAATGACGTACGTATATTAAATCCCACCAAAAACATAAATGTAATAAAGGAGAGCCAAGTTCAATACAAAAATTATGCTTGGCTTCGCCGCAAAAATAATGGAGATCTAAATGAGTGCCAAGTTTTATGCAAAATCCAAGTATTTATAGGAACAAAATAACATTATGAACAAGTATTAAACTCTATGTCTTTGCTTTATTGGATACCTATAACAATTGCTGTTATTACAAATGAGAGATCTTAAAGTAGGTTAGATTTGACTTGGCCAGTTTTCATTACATCAGTCATTTTATAAAGTTATTCAACATATATATTTTTTAATTCTGATAAAAACTGGCCAAGTCAAATCTAACTTACTTTAAGATCTCACATTTTTAAATAACAGCAATTGTTATAGGTATCCAATAAAGCAAAGACATTGAGTTTAATACTTGTTCATAATGTTATTTTGTTCCAATAAATACATATTTGGATTTGCATAGAACTTGGCACTCATTTAGATCTCCATTATTTTTGCGGCGAAGCCAAGCATAATTTTTGTATGGAACTTGGCTCTCCTTTTTTACATTTATGTTTTTGGTGGGATATCATTACTTTTTGTAATGAAAACTAGGCAGGTATTGAGATTTACTTCTGTTCTGTGTATAATTATGAGGTGCCGCGCGCCGCCGACGACACACCGTTGGCCGGTTGCTTAGCGCGTATTACAAGTTTTTTGTATGGGGACACTCCTTATTTTTTGACAAAACTTTTTTTTTATATTTCTATTATATATCAAATATAATAATACATATATTGGGATAGTTTCAAATATCTGCTTGTAACGGTTCCAACGCTACAATAAAAAAAATTGTATGTAGACAGACCTCCCCTATTTTTTAACTTTTTTCCTACGCTTACACACAATTACCGAGCTGGATTCCAAATTTCATCCTTCTAGGTCATCTAGAAGTAGGTTAGGTTTAGGTACTATATGTCAGTCAGTCAGTGCTAAAATATACGAATTTTTGACCTTCATATCTTTATAACCGTTTGAGCTAGCTTCTTGAACTTTGGGCTTGTAGATGTCCATATGAATATAATTAAACACATGTAGTTTTATGTGTTTACGTTAAAGAGGTTTTGAGTTATAGAAGGGTCAAAAGTGGCACCAAGTGGTTCGTGTAATGACTCGGCGCTGGCTAGCCAGTTCCTTTGCTTGAACTTGGCTTGACACGCTGCCGCGTGTCTAGATACTAGCTTCCACCCGCGACTTCGTCTGCGTAGAACCGGGATAAAACTTTCCTATAATATTTGAATGCAGGCAGGCTATCTTCGTGCAAAATTTTATTCAAATCGGTTCAGCCGTTTAAGCGTGATTGAGTAACAAACAGCCAAACATCTAAACATCCAACATTCATTAAAATATTATTAGGTAGGATAGTAGGATTATCGTGCATGTAAAATTATGATGTCGTATTGAAATCAAATAAGTACCTATATTTTCTAAAAAAATATTAAAACTAAATATGTACTTTGAAGAAGCATTTAGTCAATCTTACTTACGAACTTGCTGTCGGTAAGAAAAAGAACGCTAATTTGAAAATCCCGCTGCCATTTCATGACAATACATGTTGTTGTGTGCGTGTCATCAACTCTGTTGCCTATTCCTGGGCTGTTATTCGCTACGCTTTAATGCGGCTCACCCCGCCGGACACGTTACGAAAGTAGACCTCTACCTTCGCTTAATTACTACGCATCGCGGTGTCAAGGTATAATTGTGGGTGAGCGTTGAGGTGAGCTTAAAACAAGTTACAGAATAGGGGGGCTGTAGGTACCTAGCACCGGTAGCTGATCGAACGAGCTCAACCGAGCCTACAGCGTGCAGTTAATTTCAGGCGTGTAAACCCCCCGCAAACGCTCAAACAAACCCGTAATCACATAACTGCTACACCAGCCCGTATTTAAACAGCCAAACAAAGCAGTCTGTCGCTGCAAAAGCGTAACCCATGATGCGATGCCATTGCACTTCAGCTAATGACCACTCTATGCACCAAATGATTTCTCTTTCAGTAAACGGTGCTAATGCATTTTAAACTGTAAGTCTCAAGAGACAAGGTCTGGATTGGCTAGAGGTGCAAATAAACATGGCGACTCATAAGTCAACAAAATGAGTGCCCCTCGACAAGATGGCGACTATATTTCACAAAATTATGCCAGGTAACGTCCAGATTAGGTGGTTTTTAGGTTTACGTTGCGGTTAATATTATCTGGGTTTGTTGAAAATGTTTAAATGCTCGCAACGGGTTTTCTTGGAAAAGAAAGGGTGTTTAATTGAATTTAGAGGTACGACAGGTTAGTTCGAAAGTTTTGGATAAGAATTTAAAATAGCATATCGAGCTTATTGATAAATTATGACGATATAAGACGATACATTATGATTAGACTGGGTATGTTAATCAAATTTTATTAGTTTGTTATTTTTAACCGACTTCAAAAAAGGAGGATTTTTTAATGTGTGTATGTGACGCGATAACTAGGCAATTAAAAAAAATGAAAAAAGTTTAATGGACAAAAAAAAAGAAATACAATATGCTAATCACGACCCTGCGTCCTGAGCTAGGAAACCCTGTGTTACAGGATTCAGATTCGTATCAAGGTTTTTTACACAAGTATTGTAGTTAGTTATAGGTATTATAAAGTGGTACAGAACATTCAGTATCTTAAGTTACATCAACTTTACTTATTTTAATATTCCTTATGTGTGTGTGTGTGTGCGTGTGTGTGCGTGTTGTAACGGAATGGGCATGCTCGCTAGCGGATTTCTGATATTTTATATTATAATACATTTATTAAATTATGAAAACGAACTTTTATTTCATACCCAAAGTTAGAAAAATTTACTTATTAATTATAGGGGAGAAGGAAATCAATTAAGCTAGCATTCGCTAGTGTAAATCGGCAGTCATCATCATCATTATATCAGCCAGGGAGCGTCCGCTGCTTGACGTAGGGCCTTCCTCAAATTACATCTAAGAATAACTAATTTCATCTAAGAATGTTAATGTACGAATTAATTCAACATAATATTAGCGGGTTCACAAATAACATTTAATCTAGAATTATAGTAATCAATGAAAATATGGATACCTAAATAATACTTCTACTCGGGCAATCCGCCATGTAAGGAAACATAGAAGGCGAACGAACTTCAATCTTAATAGCTAAAGCATAAGAAACTAAATAAAAGGAGCGTAACGACCTTTTTGTCATGACACAAACCACGTGACTACAGCGCTCGCTGCCCTAGTTGCCCCCGTTGCTCTCGTAGCTCTCGTTGCTCTCGTTGCCCCAATAGCCCCAGTTGCCCCCGTCGCTCTATAGCGATCGTAAAATAGTATAAAAGCCCGTGTCGCATTAGTATTTGGATCATTCAATTCTCGTCGTTCAGACTGTCAGTGTCTCTGGTTTTTCGTGTTACAAATTCTTGGTGGGTGTTTTCTTTGCTTTAAATAAGTAGCCCGTCATTATGAAGAAATTCTCCTCATAATGAGGGGTTACTCTTGTTCATTTTCATAGTACTTTTGAGAGGTTATTTTATTTATTTCATATTTAAAAACCAGAAATACTGTCCAGGTTTTAGTATACCTGAGGAGTCACTCCCGCCTACCGGTGCCAAATGGGCGTGACTCAGAGTCTTTTGCTACCAGACTTGAGGGTGGTCTGGCGTCTTCCTCTTTACCAACATAGGAGACGAAAGCCTCTTTAAGGGGCCCCTCACGCACCTCAGAATCGGCTGACGACGTAGACGAGGCGTAGTCATTCATGTGATCCGCACTGAGGGTTACCTCACTCGTTGAAATCGTGTGGCTCTCTGAGGAGCGGTCCTATTAAATATATTTAATATCTTATACCTTATATTTACACAATAGGGCCCGTCTTACTCACTGTTTCCGGCTTCGGCCACAGTGGGGGGAGGCATCGACACAAGCTGAAAGGTTTTTGTCTCAGTTTCGCTGGCTGAACGACTTACAGATATAAGTAATAGGGATACATTCTTATTTCTTGAACTAAAGGTATGGTTCGGGAAATAAGCAGGACAGGGCTTGACGGGGTAGACGTAGGAGTAAATTCATACACTGTATTAAGGGCATTGGGAAATATATACTGTAGGTATAAATAGCTGAAATATAGGTCTACTATTCCAATAAAATCAAACGGAGGGTTAAATTACTATTGTGGGTAACTGAGTTCGCGTTGGGAATAGGGTTGGGCAAGGTGGTGCTGAGTTCCGCATTTTATTATATGTGAAACATTAAGGTGTAACGATCAAGTACTTATTATCATCAAAGGGTTATAATTCTATTTATGATATATGGATATCCTGGCAGGGTTGTTTCAGAAAGATGAAATGATTCTGGGCTTTAGGGCGGGCGAAGCAGTCCCTCAAGTCCGATTGGGTGTCTTGTTGTCATGAGTGGAATAAAACTCTACATTTGGGGTACGATTTGAGACAAATGTTTCACATGTAATGAACGGGTTGCTTTGGCATTACCTGTAGGTTCTCGCTATAGAATTATCAAACGGAGGTTTAAATAACTTAGTTAAGTTCGCATTGAGAGTAGGGTTGGGCAAGGTGATGCTGAGTTCCGCGTTTGATTATATGTGAAACATTAAGGTGTAACGATCAAATACTTATTATCATCAAAGGGTTATAATTCTATTTATGATATATGGATATCCTGGCAGGGTTGTTTCAGAAAGATGAAATGATTCTGGGCTTTAGGGCAGGCGAAGCAGTCCCTCAAGTCCGATTGGGTGTCTTGTTGTCATGAGTGGAATGGTACTCTACATTTGAGGTACGATTTGGGTTAAATGTTTCACATGTAATGAACGGATTGTTTTGACATTACCTACAGGGTCCCGCTATAGAATGGTCGTAGGAGTTTGACCATATAAGTTAAGAACATGATATTTTCCAATAAATTATTACTAAAAGATGTCTGTCGAGTTTGTTTGGTGTTTCTTCTCGAAACAGACCGTTAGGTTGGAAACGCTGGTATCTTCATTCTCTGGGTCATAAATCCATAGGTTAGTTAGGAAGGTAAAGTGGCAAGGACGCTCTATCCCCATCCGCAACAAGAGAGTAGCCGGTGTGAGTAATAAAAGATTACTACACAACCCGTCGATAGAACCTTTGTACAAAAAACCCAAGTATCTAGTGCAGATTTCTAGCTCAATGAAGGGTAAAATAAATAATATTGTTTATATGAATTCTAATGGCTACTCCTTGTTCAACAGGAGCGTGTAATAGGCGGTAGGGGATTTTTACAAAAAAACATAAAAATGTTTTAACCATAAAGCCATTCACAATATAAGATTCCGCTTCTCAAATTTAGTTTGATCGTATTTGACAAGAAATAGGGAAAATTAGCAATTGGAAGTTACGTTCAGATAGGTTCAATTAAGTACAGATAGGCTAGCTTTAAAAATGTTAGAGATGAAGAGTCCATTTCCTGTCAAGCTTATCATAAAAGAACCTGGGTTATTACGGTGCACAACATCTCGAGGTTCCTACCACTAGCGATCACAATTGGCCATTTCTTCAGGTATTCGTAATAAAAGCACACAACATAAGTAGGTTTAATTAAGTAGGTAAATAAGTGCAATTTACAGTAGAGTCGTCAATAAGTTTGCTTTAAAGTTTAAGATAATATTCCTGGATTTGTTTAGAGCTCCTTCAGAGCTACGGGGTCGATTTTCTTAAGGGGTTTATTCGGGGGTAAGGGTTTCGTGAACGGGAGATGTTACAGTGTGTGTGCGTGTGTGTGCGTGTGTGTGCGTGTGTGTGCGTGTGTGTGCGTGTACGTGCGTGCGTGCGTGCGTGCGTGCGTGCGTGCGTGCGTGCGTGCATCTAAGTTGCGCATTAACATTACGGGTACGCCTACTTTTAATTCGAGTTTGTGGGAAGGTACCCCGGATAGCTCCAGAGAGTTTAAGAACTCAACCGGGTAACTGGTGCTGTCGTCGGATGTCATTACTGTATCTATGGAGTTGTACACTGTTGTTTCGGTTGATATTTTTTCCAAGATTTTTTTATTTACTTTTGATACTGTCTCATTTTTTGGTGCCAGTATGGTTCTTTCACACAACCAATTTTCATCCACAATTTTTTTTGCAGATTCGGAAAAACTTGAGCAATAAGCTCGTCTTCCGAATCCACAACATGACAAAATTGGTTGGTGAATAGAATCATACCTTCATCATCAGTTTTTAATCGACCGTCGCCTATCTCGAGCAATTTTTGAGCACCCGACTCTACATCATCAAACAACTGGACTCGCATGTTTGTCGTGAGATGGAACTTTTCCACCTTGGTCCACACGCGTGATGCTTTCAAACATGCGTTTATTTCGTCTGCTGGAGTGCCTCGCTCGATAACAGGCAATGTCTGCCTGAAGTCACCAGCCAGTAACACAACCACACCACCCAGTAGCTGACTTATACAAATATGTCGCCTTCTAGTAAACAGTACATTTTTATTTTAAAAACATTGATATTGTAATTATAAAAATCAATAAAAGATAATGTAACCTTCAGAAACTATATACTTGCCTTTATGTAGTCTAACAGCGATGAACACTTCGCAACAATAACCAAAGTTAAGCAACGTCGAGTGAGGTCAATATTTGGATGGGTGACCGTTTTTTTTGTATACAAATTCTCAAACGCCATTTGACCCCCTTAGGGAATGAATTTTCAAAAACGCAGAAATTCGTTTTCTAATATCTTGATATAAAATCAATCTACGAAGTTTCAAGTTTCTGTTTAAAAAAGAGTCCCATACAATCTTTGGTTCCTTATTCCACCCGCTGAAGTAATTATATCTAAAAAAAACGGCCCGCTAGTTTCTATTCTGAGGTATAAACAACAATATTGGAAAGTTTCAATAAAATCGGTGGGCATATTTTTGTTTAATCTGTCCTCAAAGCCACTGGATACATTAGCAAAGAATCCTTGTCGCCACTGGATACCAAAAGATGGCGCTGGTGATGCGCTTTTAAATCGTTCATTCTCGAACTCTGTCTATGGATACCTAAACTGCATCAAACTTTTTTTTTACGTTCTCATATGGTTTGGCAGAATTTAAACGCATAGAAAAATCGGAAGAATTACCTACTACGGCTAGAATATGCCTGGAAATGTGTGACGCGCTGCATCGCAGTATTGAAGTTTTTAACGTTAGTTGTATAATAGTACATTACTTACCGAGGGCGGTTAAACAAAGAATGTCTCAGATCGCAGGTATTTGACGCCCGAGCCGAAGGCAAGGGCGTTAAATATGCGCTCTGAGGCTTTTCACGCATAGCGTGCGGTAATTCCTACTTTATGGCCAGGTATGACGTAAATACAATTTCTGTCGATGTTGTTTCATTATGTATCTTTGATTATTTCATTAAGTATATTATGTTTCCACATGGATTTCCATATAGATACTGTTTCACGTTTATAATATTAGTGTGAAGTGTGAAGTGATGTGATGTTGATAGTGTGATTACTGAAACAATACTTATTTTGTCACGACTAGTAGCAGTTCAGTTTCGTTGTAATCTAGTTGCATGAGCCACTTTGTCAGGAAAGATTTACTGGGGGGCCTTGTGACATGGTGGAGCTTACTAAAAGTTTTCAAGACTAATGGGGAAATGAAAGCGTGGAAATTTTGGGCAAATGTTGTACATGTTTTTGGGGTTTTCCAGCGCTGACGTTGTCCGCTAAGAACATTTTGTCGTGCAGTTTGCTATAGTTGTATATCACTTTTCTTAGGAACAACTGACAAGCAGTGAGAACATTAGATACCTTGTAGAGTTCTTTGGTGCTGAAGCGTGATGGTTTTCTAAAAATTATGGACCGATTTGAAATTCTTTTTCTTTGTTTGGAAGCCTATACTTCCAGATTGGTCCGGTTGTCACCAAAATCCAGTTCTGATGATGAGATCCTGGAGAAATCGAGGGAACTCTTAAAATGTTATAGGTAAACTTTAAGCAATTTGGCTACTGATTTGAAGTCGGTTAAAACTTTGTTTTGAAAAAAAAATTATCATTTATCAGTTTATTGGATCCACTGAAAATTAGCGTCGTTGCACTCTGTGTCTGGAGTGCTCGACTCATGCTGAGTGGACTCCTTTTTTGAAGCAACATTATATATTCTTTTTCTAGATTTAAGCCTTATGTGATCAAATTCCTGTTATTTTTCGAGAATAAATTTATTCTATTCTATTCTATTCTAAATTACAATTCTGTATGTTTCTACTCAGTGGTTCCGCAGAATTATGATTGAGTTGGGCATTCATGACCGCTGGAACAAGCCGAGTGGAGCAGAGTGGCGGCAAATTAGGTCCAGTAAAAAAATAGGTCCAGTAAAAAAAAGGTCCAGTAAAAAAACAATTTTTAATTGTGAAACTCTTGGTACCTTAAGAGTCCTTACTCCTACAACCGAGCGTATTTTTAAAAATGCTTCCTTTTCATTCAAGATTACGGCGTAACTATTAATATTAATTCAAAAACAAATAATCATTTCTTAAACTAGGGGCTGAAACTGTTTAAATTTTAATTTTTACTTTCTAAACCTAAAATAAATGAGTTTAAATAATAATTTCTTAAACTAGGGGCTGAAACAATTCAAATTTTCATTTTTACTTTCTAAACCTAAATTAAATGAGTTTTCTTGGGAGTCATTTTCAAATTTTGCAGTGAGAAGTGTCGTTTCGATTCTCAATTTTGCAGTAAACAACCATCATTTGGTACATGAATGATTACAATTCAATTCACCATATCTTGGGCTGATATGATTGAAATCAAAGATTCATTTATAAAAAAATGATAAATACCTTCCGAGTTTTCTTCATTTTCTTGGTGAAAACCGGATTAAGTACATTATATTTTTTTACAGCAAATTGTACTTATATTTTGCCCTAAAAATAATATTACAGCAAACTGTAACTTTATGTTAACCCATAAAAAAATCATAACTATAGGACCTACGTTGCCGTAAATTTATATTTTTTTAAAATACGTATTAATCACGTTGGTTTAGAAAGAGAAAATGTAAATTTGATCTTTATCAGCCCCTACTAATAGAAATGATTATTTAAGTACCGTATCAGTTTTTTTAATAAATACTAATAGGTAGTTACGTCTCTTGAATGACAAGGAAGCATTTTGCAAAATACGCTCGTCTGTGGGAGTAAGGACCCTTAAGAGTAGGTACTCAAGCTGACGGAGGTGCAACTGTTGGCGTTTCAATACATATATATATACAGGATGAATTATTCAAACGGGGCAGTGAGGGAAAATCGGAAACTACAACAGATAAGGCATTTTGCTCTTAGGAGTCAGGTGACCGATTTTGGAAAAAAATAACTACATTCAAAGTTTTTCAAAAAAAATAATACACGGCCGGGATTCGCACCCGGTCAAATCTGTTTAAAAATCGGAGTTCGTTTTTTGCTAATTTTAATAGTGCTGTATATACAATCACAGGAAAATACCGCATTTCATAGTTTTAGTTCAGAAAGGGATCTCCCCGTACAAACAGTAAGTACTTACCAGGTACCTACTATGAGGATGAGAACTAATACAATATTTCGTTTTGATATCCCAGATAAACGAAAAAAACGTACACGAATTTGTCCGTTAAAATTATAATGTTATATGGATCTAGGTATAAAGAGGTAGTTTAGTTACGTAACAGAATGTAGATAAAGTGTGGAGTGCGAATATTTGCTGACGTACCCGGCGGGAAGTAGGGCGTGCTTCCAATAACGTGATTGTTGCCTCGCACACAGAGCTTCGAAGGTTTAAGCTGCCCCTAAAAATACACTACCCACGGAGCTCCACCCGCGTATTACAAAGAACTAGAGATGCGCCGAATACGAATACGAATATTCAGCCGAATGTTCGGACCAGCTTTAGCGGCCGAATAATTTTGTTCAATGTAATGCCTTCCATTACTTTGCATCAGTCATTCCAAGACAGACTCAATTTTCAATGGTAAAAAACACTTGTTATTTTTTTAAGTGAAATATATTTACAATAAAGTTAGTTTAAAAACAATAGTAGTTTAATTACAATGTACATTTTAATCACATAGATATATTTGGCTTTAGTATTAGTTCATACAAAAAACAAATAACAGATGTACTCATAAACAATACAAACTAACTGAAACACTTTGATGTTGTTTAAGCACTTAGTTTAACCATATTAACTTACATACTCAATTATCGCTCTTAATGTCACCGGGCATGTGTTTTTATTTTTTTATTTTTCTTTCTCTTTTTATATTTTGTTAGTATTTAACCTCCCGGATTCACAACACTTCAGGGGCTGCACACCTGACTTACTCCGCATGATGATGTAGTATAAAATAAGTAATAAGTGGTGAACGGTGTTGGCCACACATATTGTATTTATTTATAAGGCTTATAATTTAAGACTCCCTTGTAGTGGCTGTTTGTTAACCTAAAAAAAAAAATAGGGATCCGTTTTAGGATAATAATTTCACAGGACAATGATATGTTACATTCTTGCAACTTGCAAACAAATTACCTGCAATATTATTTGGTAAATATTCGACATTTGAACCGAATAATTCGGCCGATTATGCCGAAAAAAATATGCCGATTACCCAATAATCATCGAATAAATTCGCACCTCTAAAATGAACGATAAAACTAAACGCGTGCAATATAACAACGAATTCAGAGTGCTGATGGGACTACTCGTACCCCGGTGGTGTAGCGCCTCGCTTATGTTCGCCGAGGCCCACACGGACGGTTTTCAAGCGATTATACGCAAGAAAATCGTCTCGATGCTGAGCCGGTTAAGGGAAAGTTCCAACTGCATTCTGAGTGTCATTGCCGACAGATACGACTGCCCTATGTTGGCGCATTGGATCGGTCAAATTAAAGCGGTCGCAAAATTTACATCTAAGTAACTAAATATAGAGGCTAATACCTAGGTTAAGATTATACTAACAATATATGGATGTACAAAAAAATATGTCTGAAATAAATACATTTATTCTATGTACGTGTAAGGCCGTGCTATGAGGGTCTCCAGCCCTCAGGCCCTACTGGGGCAGGACGCGGGCCGCGGCAGCAAACTGCGCGCGTCTTCTACCCCTGCGCCTGCGCCGCATTGGGAGCGCATCCGCACTGACTTCGCGCTCCCTCTCCGCGGCCTCCTTTTGCGAGATGACTGTCTCACAAAAGGAAGCCACCGCCTCCCAGGATCTCTCTCCGCACAGCATGGCCATCACGACGCTGTGATGCGTCCCTGTCCCTACAATAAAATTAAGCGGACTTCGGAGGACTCGACCATACATGTAGTCACGTGTATTATATGTGCCACGTAGAAGAAGAACTGATTTTAATGGAACGCAGAAGAGTAGGTACCGCTGGTACCAGAGAGTTGCGATACCGCTATATGGATGACTCACGCTAGAACTAATATAAGAATACATCTAGAGTCTGTCAAGCAAGACGTGTCCATGGAAAATGGCGGCAAAAAAAACGCATGCTGGTTACACGAAATATATGGCGGCGTAATAGGTTGTAACGACAGCTTATATTTCATTCATTCATACCAGCCATACTCAACCTACGGCCCGCGGGCCGCATGCAGCACGCCGAGCCATTGCGAGTGGCGCACAATCCACCATGCAATCCTACTATAAAAACCTTGTAACACTTATATTAGCTAAAATGTCTTTGCGGCCCTAGTAGAAAAAATAAGCGGCCAAGTGCGAGTCGCAATCGCACATGAAGGGTTCCGTTAAATAAATTGCGGTTTACGATTTATGGCGTATTAAAAAAAAAAACAATTTTCGGTGAAAGTTTGCATCATATTTTTTTTTAGTTTTATCATTCTCTTATTTTAGAAGTTACAGGGGGGGGACACATTTTACCACTTTGGAAGTGTCTCTCGCGCAAACTATTCAGTTTAGAAAAAAATTATGTTAGAAACCTCAATGTCGTGTTTGAAGGCCTATCCATAGATATCCGACACGTATGGATTTTATGAAAAAATTTTTTTTGAGTTTCAGTTCTGAGTATGGGGACCCCTAAAACTTAATATTTTTTTTCGATTTTGTGTGAAAATCTTAATGCGGTTCACAGTATACATCTATTTCTCAAGCTTCAACAGTATAGCTCTTATAGTTTCGGAAAAAAGTGGCTGTGACATACGGACGGACAGACAGACAGACAGACGGACGGACATGACGAATCTATAAGTGTTCCGTTTTTTGTTATTTGGCTACGGAACCCTAAAAACGGCAAAAAAATCACGTTTGTTGTATGGGAGCCCCCCTTAAAAAATATTTTATTTTGTTTTTAGTATTTGTTGTTATAGCGGCAACAGAAATACATAATCTGTGAAAATTTCAACTCTCTAGCTATCACGGTTCTTAAGATACAGCCTGGTGACAGACAGTCGGATGGACGGACGGACGGACGGACAGCGAAGTCTTAGTAATAGGGTCCCGTTTTACTCTTTGAGCACGGAACCCTAAAAACCGGCCAAGTGCGAGTCGGACTCTCGCACGAAGGGTTCCGTAAGTACCATTACCTATCTATAAAACCGGCAAAAACATCGCGTTTGTTGTATGGGAAAAAAAAAAAAATAATTTATTCTGTTTTTAGGGCTCCGTACTCAAAGAGTAAAACGGGACCCGTTCCAGTTGAAATTTGCACAGATGATGTATTTCTGTTGCCGCTATAACAACAAATACTAAAAACAGAATTAAATACATATTTTTATTGATAATGGTACGGAACCCTTCGTGCGCGAGTCTGACTGGCACTTGGCCGGTTTTTAGTATTTGTTGTTATAGCGGCAACAGAAACACATCATCTGTGAAAATTTCAACCGTCTAACTATCACGGTTCATGACATACAGCCTGGTGACAGACGGACAGACAGACAGACAGACGGACAGCTGAGTCTTAGTAATAGGGTCCCGTTTTACTCTTTGAGTAAGGAACCCTAAAACTGGTTTACTTACATCATTGGTACAACTAATTTGAGAATAGCACTTCATTTTTACTTTCATTAATGTTCTATTACCTCTCCATCCACTTCTTACTTCGAAATTCGAATTCCCAGTTTCACCAAAACTTTATCCCATTTGGGACTTCAGCGGTAAACAACCGTCACATAAAAATAGTTCCAATTGTCCAAAGTTGCCAAGTTCGGTCTCCAGTCAAAATTACTTTGACACCTCGGCATTTGACACTTTTCTCTTCGCTCGAATTATCTTGGGAATATTTTATCTCCAGCGACATTATGAATAACTTATTTCTTAGAAGGCGTTTTAGTGACGCCTGAAAGGATGTCAAAGCTCATGTTTAAATATTATTAGCACTAGCTTATGTCCGCGACTCTGGCTGTAATGTTTAAATTACATCTAAGATTTATCTCAACTTTTGTTTATAAATCGTACCAAATGTTATTAAGACCTGAAGTTTTACAAGTACAATAACAGTTTTGCTACTAAAAAATTCCTCTAAATATTTACAAGGATAAGGATCTTGTACATATTTGTGTTTTTAAAAAGTAGGTTTAAGAATACCAGTAAATTATATCAGTGTACTTAGTATTAAGACGTAAATATTATACCACTCTGAAAATAATTTATTTGAGTGGCACAATGTTTTGGTACTCAATTAGTAAAATGAGTTTAGTTTATACTATGTATAAGCTATGTATAGTCTAATCTTGCGCTACCTCTTGAGTAAACGTCAAGGCCTACAGCAACGCTATTCTGTAACTTGTTTTAAGCTCACCTCAACGCTCCCCACAAATATATCTTGACGCCGCGATTCGTAGTAACTAAGCGTAGGTAGAGGTCTAGTTTCGTTAGGCGTGGCGGGTGGGGTGAGGCGCATGAGAGCGTAAAGAATGGGCTTGCGACCTTAAATTTGTTTACAATGCCATTCGAACCAGTTTTTGTAGATGAACAAATGTTTGTATGGAAGCAACTACATTTAAAGGACATTAATACCCAAAAAATCGAGTTAAAGACGGACCTCGCTGACAGCAGCCGAAACGCTTCATACTGATTGGCTTTAAAGTATGACGTCACACCGTGCAATTTGTAGGTACTAACCGTTGCATGGAAAATGAAGTAAATTGCTGTTTCGGTCGCGAAATACTGCTTTTAGGTCCATAGTTGTTGTACAAATTTGTTTCTATAAAGCGTAAGGATTCTATTGGTACCTTTAAATTTACTCTAGGACAATAAATAAAAAAACTTTTTTTTCTAAACTTACCTACTAGGTTCATATATTTTTATGATTTGAATTATATTTTGTAATTTATACTTTATTACAATAATTGGATGGTTTACTATCCATTTAGCAACACGACGTTATCAATTTTAACACCTCGCATAAGCCTATTGCAGCCTAGGGGCAATCTTACACAAATATAATAATAATAATAATGAATCATTTATTTCGGACGAAATCCATAGGTGTTAGTTATAGACTTACGTTCTAGCGTTATATAACTACTAACTAGCCCCATAGCAAACTCAATAAGTCTCGTGTTATGGGTACAAGACGCCGATATATACCGCGTGGATGGTTACCATGACCTATAAAGAAAATATATTGTCAAATAAGGGGAGCAGAATCGAATAGTACCTAATGAATGTATAATGATAAGACAAATATTGCAAGCAAAAAACAAACACTTTTAAAATAATATGTAATACATTTATTAGATTATTCTTTCTTCGGAAACCTTTGTTGAGAACTGTAGTCAATGTGTGCCTCTTTTCTTTTGCAGCACCTAATCAGTAATCCCACAATTGCCCAAAAGTATGTTGAAAGTGGAAAATGAGTCCGTCTGCATTTCCGATAAGCTTCACAAGAAATATTATATATGTTTTACAATCGAATTTAGATAGGCTAGGGTGGTCCAAAAAAAAATTTTTTTGATTTATTTTTCTCCACATAGCTTGTTTTTGTCTAAGGCCTATAAAAACCATATATACCATTTTTTATGAAAATCGAGTGGCATTTAGAGGTCGCTCAAAATAAAACAATGTGAACTTAGAAAATGTATGAAGGAAATTTTATTAATCACAAAATACTACAGTAATGAAGATTTAGACGGCGTAGGAAACCGTTTTCTGTGATTTGCAACTAGACGGAGAATATATTGTTTCTGTTCTTCATCCTTGGTAAGAGTCTGGTTGTATTTTTGAATCAAACTGATCCCTCGTTCAGCTGTGTCATTAACAACTCTGACCTTGGCACACTTTTCTTTTAACTCTAAGAAAACCTCGTTACTTGGCCATTTAACAGATGGCATGCTCAAAAACTGCTGGCTTTTCTGTTTTCCATCAGCAGCAAGGATGTTGTGCGAGACGCACCTATGACTGGCTCTGGGCTGGGTAGAATTGAAGAGAAATCCTGCACCTTCGGCGTTGGTCGTTACGGCTTAGCAGGAACTTGGTCGGGTCGGGGTTCTGAATTTAAAGGCTTGTTTACTTTTTCAAGTAATGTCACTTCGCTGCTACTGTAGGTACTGAATTTCATGGGGCCTGGCCGCCCAATTTATACTATCAAGTTACCTCGGCCGGACGCCCCTTCGCCCCGTATATTTGGCGGGAAAGCGATTTGCGCGGGAAATTTTGGCGCGAAATGACATGTTCATTTATTACAGTTCAATCTTACTCTAATACATTATTTACAGTGCTTATACCTATTTCTATGCTATTTATAATACATTATTACACGAGATCCCGCTCGTTCGGCGTAAAAATGCATCTGAAACGCGGGGATTCCGTGTCCGCCCGTATATACGTACCTCGTTCCCCACCTGAGGTATAAATACCGGGTTTCCCCCCTCGCTCGCCCATCAGTCGTTGCCTGACTGGCGCGCGAGTAGGATCCCCAGGTTCCTTTAGTCTGTCTATATTTCTTAGTGGAAACTTAGTGTTATCCACTCGTTATTTAGGAAACCAGCGGTATATTACCCTTTTTTACTATGTAGGAATGAAATGTGAGGCCTATTATTCTTTATTTCAGGTGCCAATTATATAAGGCAATAGTAGCGCAATGCCTATGTTATAAGAGGTTATAAGCTAGATTACAAGTTAGGTCGCGACTGACAATTTTATGTTTATAGCGGGTTTATTCTATGCCGTCCTGCACATCTCTCCCGCCGACCATCGTTCGGGTGAACGTTGGATCTTCTTTTGCGTGCAGGTTCTCAGGCTCCGTCGGCAGGATCACCAGCTTCTTGGTCGGTCTTCTGAAGACTCCGCCCTTGGTGGTCACGTCCACTGCTCGCGTCACGCCGTCGGGGCCCGGGTATATAGCTGTAACCCGGCCTCGTGGCCATGTGTTGCGAGGCAGATTCCCGTCGGCCACTAGCACGATGTCGCCGACGTTGATAGGCCGCCCATGACCGTAGGGCTCCCGCCGGTACTGGAGTGAGGGCAGGTACTCCCGGAGCCAGCGGGCCCAGAAGTGCTCGGCCAGGCGTTGGCTCGTCCGCCAAGTCGCGCGGCCGATGAGTGCGGTGTCGTCGAATGTCCCGGGGTTGGGGGCCCGGGCTGAGCCACCGAGGAGGAAGTGGTTCGGCGTGATGGCTTCTGGCTCGTCAGGATCAACCGCCACGTGAGTGAGGGGGCGGCTGTTCACTGTATATTCGGCCTCGGCGAGCAGAGTAGTCAGGGTCTCCTCGCTGGGGCGGCGCTCGTTGAGCACGGCGTGTGGGGCTATCTTGACGGCTCGTACCATCCTCTCCCATGCCCCGCCCATAAATGGGGCTCCCGCCGGTATGAAGCGCCAGCTGATACCGCGTTGCGCGGCGTCGGTTTCGAGGGCGTCGCCGTAGTAGGGGTAGGCGCGCGGAATCGCGAGGTCTCGCAATGCCCTTAGGCGCAGCGTCCACTCCGTCCATTGGCGTGCTAAGTCTGCATCCAGCTTGTCATCCCAGCCAGTTCCGCGCCGCCACACCTCTTGTAGGATTTTCTTTGCTATGATGGTTACCGGCGCCGCTAGCCCGAGAGGGTCGAAGATCGACATTGTTATTTTCAATATTTGCCTTTTGGTAGGCTCGATGTCGTCCAGGGCTCCGGGAGGTAGGCGGCTGAGGTCCAAGTTGAAGGCGAGTTCGTCGCTCGCGGGTTTCCATATTTGTCCCAGGATTCGTTCATTTTTCATTTCGCTCTTATTCAGTTCGACGGGCGCGGACGTGGCGTCCTCCGAAGTGAGGGCTCGGAGGACCCGCGTGGAGTTAGAGGTCCATTGGCGTAGTTCGTAATGGGCCTCTCTATGTATATCGCGTACATCACTTGACACTCGAATCGCGTCTTCTTCCGTTTTGAAGCTGTGTAGGTAGTCATCGACGTAGTGATGTCTTATTATTGCTTTGACGGCCTCTGGATGCGTTTCTTCGTGTTTCTGGGCGTTGACGTTCTTCACATATATTGCTATTGACGGTGAACAAGTAGCGCCAAAAATGAGTGAAGTCATGCGATATTCTTGCGGCGCGTCGTCGCCCCGCCGGTCGCCCCGCCATAGATAGCGCAGGGCGTCTCTGTCTTCAGATTTGACTTTCACTTGCATGAACATTTCTTTAATATCCGCCCCCACGGCGACTGGGTGTTGCCGGAAGCGCATAAGGACGCCTGGCAGCGACTGTAGGAGGGCCGGGCCTGTCAGTAGGCGGTCATTGAGCGACACGCCCCTTGTAGGCGCGGCGGCGTCGTGGACGATTCGGACTTTCCCGGGCTTGCTAGGATTCAGCACCGGGAAATGGGGGAGGTACCACACTCTCGATGACTTGGTGGGCGGCGCAGGCTCGGCGTAGCCCTTCGAGACAAGGGCGTCCATTTCTTCACTATATTTGCCTTTAAGCTCTTTATTTTTGTCGAGTTTCTTTTCTATGTTATGAAGTCTTCTCAGTGTATTTTCGTAGTTGTCAGGCAAGCTGCTGTCGGGTTGTTTCCATAATAGCGGTGCTTCATAATGGCCGTCGGCTGTAGTCTTTATTGACTGGGCTAACATGATACGCGCCCGCTCTTCCGGGCTTGACTGGGGTAACTTCGGCTCGATAAGTAGGTTTTCGAGCGCGAAATATTCACTGAGTTGTAAATTCAAATCTTCATTTTTCTCGGCTTCTTCAATAGTGGTCAAGCGATGCGTCGCATGTACTTGTTTGCCTGTGATGCGTGTGTGTGCACCGTGTAGCACCCAGCCTAGCGGCGTTAGGGATGCCGCTGGCTGATGCCGCTGGCCGCGGCGTGTTTCATTACTGACGAGTAAATGCCAGTTATCTTGTCCGATTAACACTCTAGGTCTCGCTGACTCGTACCGCAGGCTATCTTCTATGTCGCATAAGTGTGCGCACTCGCGGAGATCCTCCTTCTTAACGGACTGTGGTGATAGGCTCAGATCGTCTATGGTATGCGCACCGACCCTATAAGGTTGGTCGGTGCCGCGGATGCTGAGCGTAACACGGCGTGATCTCGATGCGTCGATTTTTTCTTTCGTTATAGCTTCTATTTGTAGCGGCACTGTCGGGCCGTCCAGGCCTAAGTCGTTCGCGAGCTCTTCTTGTACAAGTGTTATCGTGGAGCCGTCGTCGAGGAGGGCGTAGGTCTCGACGGCTCCCGCCGGTCCAGAGACTGTGACCGGGATAATTTTTAGATAAGCTCTCGCTTCTCGGGAGGCGCGTGTCGATGTGACGGCCTCGTTTCTTTCTTCGATTCGTTGATAATGTAGCAAGTTGTGGTGGAAGTATTCGCAGCCGTCTCGCTCGCACTTCGTGCGCTTGCATGAGTGCATCCTGTTCTTGTAGCGCAGGCATCGGAAACATAGCCGTTGATCTTTGGCTAGTTTCCACCGGTCTTCAACGGCGTTTTCGATAAACTTAGTGCATTTATCTATTGGGTGACCGGTGTTGTTGCAGGCGGCGCACTTAGGTGAAGGCTTGTCTGTGGTCGCGAAGGCTCGGTGTGTCCTCTTTGCAGGATGAGGATTTGCACCGTCGACGTTCTCGGGCTGCGCGTAGAGCGCGCAGTAGTCCGCCTCGCGTTGCAGGAAGGCTGATATCTTTATTAGCTCAGGCTCGTCGTTTTTCTGCGTATTCGCGTAGTCGAACCATCTGTAGCGTAGGGCGGGCGTAAATTTCTCCATCATTGCCCTTGTCGTCTCCGGGCTGTGTAGATAGTGAGCGCGGTCAAGAGCCTTGAGTGTGGCTATGACGTTGGCTACACGGCTGGCGAAGACGCAGATGTCGAGCGGCCCGTCGTTAAGGCGCGGTAGGGCGCGTAAACGCTCGAGCTCGGCGAGGGCAATGGCGTCTGGGCGGCCGAAGCGGGCTTCTAGGCTTCTCATTACTTCGTCTGCGCGAGCGTTGTAAATGAGGAGGCTCTCGACGGCTTCTTTGGCCCTCCCTTTGAGGCATCTTCTTAATCTTGCTATATTATCCACTTCGTTATAATTTGCGGTGGTTCCGTTGTAGGCGGCTTTGAATGATAGCCATTCTTGATGCGAGCCGCTGAATGGCGGCAACTCGGCGTGGTAGCGTGATGACTCTCTCGGGCCGGCACGCGCGGCGATGGCGATGGCAGAGGCGAGCTCACTCAGGTTCACACTTTGTTGATTCTTCATTACTATGGCGCTATCTTCTTGCGCATTCGCTTGTGAATACATTAACGGCGGCGGATATGCGTCTGTTTCGCGTGGGCGCGGCGGCGTTGGCGCGAAAACGGGAGCGTGGGTTCCCCCGGCGGGGGGAGGGGCGGGGACGGCGGGGCGCACGGCAGCGGCGCCCTGTCCCGCGCCCTCGGCGGGGCTCCTCTCCCGAGCCTGCTCGGCGTACTGTGGGGTTGCAGGCTCGGGTTCTTCGATGTAAGGTGCATTGGAGATGGCGAGGACATGTCTCTGGCTGGTCTCGAGCCATTCATCTATGCGGCGTTCTTGTTGGACTGTAGATATTGTGCCGGTGTCATCGTCGCTGTCTTCGGCTTCTATGGCGGCTATGCGCGCTTGCGCGAGCTCCAATTTGATTCGGAGGGCTTCTTCTCGCGCTTGTGCGAGACGGCGGACGCGATGACTCGACGTTGTTTTCACCGATTTTGACGGCGGCCGTGCGGCAGGATGCTGGCTTGACTGTGGGGTTTCCTGCCGCAGTGTTGCTGCAGGGTGTAGGCTCTCCTGCAGCAGCGGGACTATGGGTGGCAGCGTTGACTGTGGGGTTTCATGAGGCAGTGTTTGTGACTGCGCGGCATCATGATGCTGCCCTATGGGTGACCTCGGCTGTGGGTCTGGACGAGGCGCCGGCGTCGCAGGAGTGCTTGTCTGTGGGGTTTCCTGCGAGGGCCTCGAGCCGTCTTGACACGTAGTTCTTGACGGCACTATGGGTGGCAGCGTTGACTGTGGGGTTTCATGAGGCAGTGTTCTCCACTGCGCGGCATCATGAGGTTGCTGCCCTATGGGTGACCTTGGCTGCAGGTCTGGCCGAGGCGCCGGCGTCGCAGGAGTGCTTGTTCGCGAAGTCTCCTGCGAGGGCCTCGAACCTTCTTGAGTAGTAGCAGTTCCCGACGTGGACGTGGTTGCTTCTTCCAGCATGGCTTCTCTGATGTTCGCTGCGATAAGTTGACCGAACGTGCGTTTTCCTGCTTTCGATCTTGTAAGGGGCATCCTCTATGTAGAATCCGGCTCGAAGGACCAGCATGTGCGAGACGCACCTATGACTGGCTCTGGGCTGGGTAGAATTGAAGAGAAATCCTGCACCTTCGGCGTTGGTCGTTACGGCTTAGCAGGAACTTGGTCGGGTCGGGGTTCTGAATTGAAAGGCTTGTTTACTTTTTCAAGTAATGTCACTTCGCTGCTACTGTAGGTACTGAATTTCATGGGGCCTGGCCGCCCAATTTATACTATCAAGTTACCTCGGCCGGACGCCCCTTCGCCCCGTATATTTGGCGGGAAAGCGATTTGCGCGGGAAATTTTGGCGCGAAATGACATGTTCATTTATTACAGTTCAATCTTACTCTAATACATTATTTACAGTGCTTATACCTATTTCTATGCTATTTATAATACATTATTACACGAGATCCCGCTCGTTCGGCGTAAAAATGCATCTGAAACGCGGGGATTCCGTGTCCGCCCGTATATACGTACCTCGTTCCCCACCTGAGGTATAAATACCGGGTTTCCCCCCTCGCTCGCCCATCAGTCGTTGCCTGACTGGCGCGCGAGTAGGATCCCCAGGTTCCTTTAGTCTGTCTATATTTCTTAGTGGAAACTTAGTGTTATCCACTCGTTATTTAGGAAACCAGCGGTATATTACCCTTTTTTACTATGTAGGAATGAAATGTGAGGCCTATTATTCTTTATTTCAGGTGCCAATTATATAAGGCAATAGTAGCGCAATGCCTATGTTATAAGAGGTTATAAGCTAGATTACAAGTTAGGTCGCGACTGACAATTTTATGTTTATAGCGGGTTTATTCTATGCCGTCCTGCACAGATGTCAAAGAAGGATAAAGTTCGTTCAGTAACGAAACTTTCTAACTGTACGTTGTTTGGTTCGCCTATAGTACCCACATGAATGCGTCGTGGAAAATTTGTATTTTTTGGGCGAACTAGATTTTTTGCCATTTTGTCTTTGGTTTCTGAAGACACCCGGTCATCAAAAAGTGCAAATGCAACTAGATATTCAGAAAGAAACCAAAGATGCCTTGCAAAAGCAGCATAAGAATTTTCGCTGATCTTTTTATTAGGGTACGACTTAAGGATTTCCAAAAACTGTACATCATTCATTGGTGCTTTGATGCCAAGAGGTGCTTCATTCCAATACCGCACATAAGCTAAAACTGCAAAGAGAGCAAACTGTTCTACCTTTTTGGACTCTGGACCGGTCAAGTGAAATTGTTCTCGAAATATATATATTTTAATTGCATAAATAGCTTTTGCCATCCAGCGAGCATGATGCGTGGGGCCCGGAGCTCGGAATCTTTCTTCAATATCTCCGCCGCCAATAAATATAAGAGACAATTGTAGAAACTCTTTATAATCATCTCTCGGATGCTGATTTTGCAGGGCATTTGGTAAGTAGACAAGTAAATCCTCCCGCAGATTATTAAACATTCGATTTTCAAACAGTTCATTTTCTGCCGCCTTGTACACAGTGTAATCAAAACTCGGCCACATTTTTTGGAAACGGTTGAATAATCCTACTTCCGGAGCTCCCGTAGAACCAAATAAAGAAGAAAATGCCGCAGAAAGTACAATCTCCATGATGTGGTGTCGGCACGCAATCCAAACTAGTTTACATTCAAGGGCTTTTTCAATTTCAGTACAAGCACCTGTGTGTAGGCTGGTATTACTTGCTGTTGTATCAAATACGAGTGCTTTTATGGAGTGAGTCAAGTTCCATGATTTTACCGTATCGACGCATGCTTGGGCTTGAGCTTTTCCTGTTCCTCTGTCTATTTTAGGGATAGCTAAAAGCTTTTCTTGACCATTCCCAGTTACAAGTATGGCAATTCGATCAATTTTAGTTTTCGAATCAATATCTGGCAAAAGTTTGCCATCCCAGTGGAGATTCAAGGGTCCATCCATTTCACAAGCTGATAGTTCAGCCTGTGCAGCTTTCTCTCTTTCAACTCTTCTACCACGTCTCACAGAACTCCGGGAGAGAGTTTTATCAGAAACATTATGCCCTAAAGCCTTGACAATAGCTCCTGCGACAAAGACAGCTCCTCTATCTGGCAGATTTACACGGTCTAAAGCAGCGACAACTTCTGGAGAAGTAAAAATATTAGTACACTGGTCTGAAGAAGAAGAAGAAGCCTTAGGTTCTTGGGATAATTTATCCTCATAACGTGGGAGTTGGAAACAAGCTTCGTTGTCAGAACTTTCTGAAGAACTAGATAATAATTGCTCAGTCTCAGTTAATTCACGTTGCTCATTATTTTCCATATAATATTTCCTCCTGAAATCTTCTTCTCTTTGTTCCCGTTGCCTCTTCCTGTTCTCTTTTGTATCCGTTGCAATATCAACACTACCCATACTGCACGAAAATACACTTTCTCTTTGTTTTTGTAGAAAAATTCGGTCTTCGTTATTTTTCATTGTACTTAAAGCATTTATTGTGGCTATATCAAATAATTTTTCAAGGTCGTTTTGAAACATGCTCTGATGCATAACATCATGATCATTTTGACGAGCACGATTTTTTTTCAGAAGTAAATACTGCTTATGTAATCTAATTAGTTTTCGTACACACGAATCCACACGTTGCGTAGGTATCTTCGCTCGCTCCCAAATACTTATAACGGCTTCACAGGTATTTTTGTAACTCACAGGTAAGGTATTTCCCTCATCTAAATGATGAAATTGAAGAACACGAAGTACATCTAATCCTCGAGGCAATCGGGCCGTCGAAAAACTTGAAATTGACTTCCCTAGAAGCCAATTACTTGGTGCGGATCTAGTCGACATAGTGTTTTTGATGTAAAACAAGGCAACTTAAACATTAATCGCTTGAGCGACCAGTAAAACGCAATCAAATGAGATAATATTTTGCACAACGATTACTAGTTATTGACAGACAAAAGTTAGCTATGTGGAGGTAGATTTGAAAAACTTTTTTTTTCTCCATACAACCGTGGACCAGTGGACCACCCTAAGGTACCTACCTAATTCCTTACCAAAAATCAACTGTAAACAATCATTCTAAGGCAATGTTGGCATTGACCTTTATCGGTCAGGTCATTGACCTCATTCTCTGTGGGGGTTGTAATAAGCAGCTTTTAGCACAAAAGTTTGATGAGCTCTAACTTGGAAACGATTGGAAATGTTAACATTGTTTGTCTGGTAATGTTAAAGTACTAACGCTTAATAATCCCCCTGTGGTGGGAAAATTTATCGTTCCGTTTCACGTTGTATATATTAGGATTACAGGTACTGGGATAAGGAAGAAGAGAATGGTATTGAGGGCCTGATAAATCAAATTGAAAAGTATTGATTTTAGCTTCACGTGACCAGAAGGCTGTTTCCTTTACCTCGCCCAGAGAATCAGCATTGCCTTTCAACGTGTCAATATGGTGCTAACTTGGTCCAACTCCTTTACTTCGCCCAGAGAATCAGCATTGCCTTTCAACGTGTCAATATGGTGCTAACCTGGTGCAACCCCTTTACCTCGCCCAGAGAATCAGCATTGCCTTTCAACGTGTCAATATGGTGCTAACCTGGTGCAACTCCTTTACCTCGCCCAGATAATCAGCATTGCCTTTCAACGTGTCAATATGGTGCTAACCTGGTGCAACTCCTTTACCTCGCCCAGAGAATCAGCATTGCCTTTCAACGTGTCAATATGGTGCTAACCTGGTAGGGTTCTGGGACAAAATTTGTTAGTTCAATTCATTTACTTTAAATTACCAATTTATTTCTGATGATAAGAGATCAATAAATGAGTGCGATATACGACCTTGCTCCCCTTTTAGTTGTAAAATATAAAACTCATTTTAACATATTTTTTAATGTAGGAATAAAAAAGTTAAGAACGTTCTAGACAATCCTGTCACTAGCCACGCTCTTCAAATTTCATAATTCATCGGGACCTCCTCGGCGATAGCTTGATACGCTACTAATGAATTCTTCTATACTTCTATAATAATGTTATAGAGAGGAATAGTAATAGTACATTGTTGTAGTTGCTTGAAAGTAGACAATAGTTGGACGAGTGGGTTCGAGGTCCGAGCCGAAGAAAGGAGACAGTCCATTTACTTATTGCACTTTATCCGAGACATTACATAGTGCTTTTTACGCCTACTGCGAGGAAATTGCAAAAAATTATAAATTAAAATAAAGATCATTATACTAATCAAAAGCAAAGATTATTGAGAAGCATAATCTTTGACAAAAGAAAGCGGCCGAGGTCGCGGCTAAACAGCGCTGCGGTGGCGGCGCCCTGCAATTGGTTGAATCGCTGTTCCAAGTTTCCAACTGGACTTCAAAAACATAGCAAGCTGAAAAATATCAGCAATCATCTAAGATATTACCAGTACAGCCGCCATGAATTATATTTGTATCAAAGCGCTTAAAAATCATGCTAACGGTTGAGAATAAGTCAGTCGAGTTTAGATATTAGTGAGCATCAGCTTGTGCGCTCTGATATATCTGATGATGTCTGATATTGTACCTGTACGTAAATACTCCACGAAGGATCCTTTCTAGTTATATCCAAGGAATACCATAAATGTCATGTTTCATCACAATCTCGCTCACGCTTATGCTCAGTGAGAGGGAGAGAAGACCACGAGCCTAAGTTGCCTTAAGGCGAAGAATTTGCGAGATCGCGAGCCGTGGTAGCGCATTGAAATATTAATATTTGCATTACATCAAGTAAATAGCTTCTGCTCTTGTAATAGCCCGATAGCAGATGGCCCCGTTAATAATGTATTTCCAGGTAAGCGGATTATTATGCATTGAACGACGGTAGAATAATTGAATAATAAGAAATTATGGGTTTATGGCTCGCTTTTGCTATAATTTAGGGAAAAGAAAAATATACGCTGTAATTTGCGTTTATTGCCATAGTAAAAACCAGTTTTCATTTTAATTTCGGCACAAATGGTCCGAATTGCTAAACTTAAATAAGTGGCAGTGGGCGGGGGGCACATTGCACGTAGAACCAATGGCAGTTGGAGCGGAAAGGTTCTCGAGTGGCGACCACGTACCGGAACCACGATGACCTGGTAAAGGTCGCGGGAGTCCGCTGGATGCCGGTGGCGCAGGACCGGTCACTTTGTCACTCTTTGGGGGGAACAAATTTTATCTAAATCGGTTCAGCGGTTTAATCGTGAAGAGGTATCAGGCAGAAAGATTCACTTTCGCATTTATGTTAATAGTATGGATTTACTCACTTAGGACGGCAAAAAAAAATATTCCAGACGGTATCACCACAAGCAATAATAAAGAAAGTCTCAGGCGAAGCCGCGCGGGCTGCTAGTATATAACGCATATTATGTACAGTCAAAGAATTTAATTTCCTACCCATTTAGGACTATTTCAAAGTGACACTGTAAATAAAATCATAAGAAGTCTCTTACGTTTTGATTGATTACGTCACTTTGACAAAGTCCAAAGTGGGTAGGAAATTAAATTCTTTGACTGTACTAGCTTTTGCCCGTGACTTCGTCCGCGCGGAACTCGTTTATATCGTAACTTTCTCCTCCCTTTTCACCCCCTTAGGTGATGAATTTTCAGATAAAAACTATCCTTAGTAAGGACTCTTTGGGAAGGCCCCGGAATTCAAAGCATCTCTATACCAAATATTATCTCAATCGGTTGAAAAGCAATGAAAAGGTAACAGACAAACAGAGTTACTTTCGCATTTGTAGTATTAGTATGGATTGTATAAAGGAAAGGGTCATTATGGCTGAGTTGCATGATTTTATAGATTAGCTTACTCCGAACGCCTTTTTTTACAAAATAGACTCCGCCGCAAACTTGGTTTCTATGACCCGCCTCACCATAATAGATGCATGTAGGCTTTTTTCAGTATTATTTTGCATATTTTCATATCACACGGCCGTAAGGATCTTTTCTACTAAACCGTAGGACTAAATTAACTGACTTGTAATTTAAATATTTTATATTAAAAACAAAGATACGTCAAAAAATGTTACATCTAATAGTTTTCAAAATAGCCATAATAACGTCTTTTTACCCCGTTTGAGAAAACATGTTCGAAACTACCGCTATAAGGTATCTTTACCCTTGGAACGTTACATACATATATTTATGTAATGTAATATTGTGTTCCTATTCCCCAGGACTCCCAACTACCGCTATACCGTAAATGGGTTCCATCCAATTTTTCACCCCCTATTTCACCTCCTTAGAGGATGATTTTGGGGATAAAAACTATCCGTTGTCATTCTCCACGAATCAAACTATTTCTATACCAAATTTCATCTAAATGGGCTACATCCAAATTTTCACCCCCATTTCACCCCCTTAGGAGATGATTTCCGGAATTGAAACTATTATGTGTCCTTTTCCAGGACTCAAACTATCTTTCAACCAAATTTTATCAAAATGTGTCACAAACAAATTTCCACCACCAATTACACCCCCTTAGGGGATGAGTTTCGGGATAAAACTATCCTATGCCCTTCCTTAACTATCGCTATACCGTAAATGGGTTCAATCCAAATTTTCATCCACCTTTTCTCACCCCCTTACTGTTACTTACGTGTTCCAGAATAAAAATTATTCTATGTTCTTTCCTAGGACTCTACCGCTCTCTATACCAAATTTCATCTAAATTAAAATAAAATAAGATTTATCCACATTTTCATCCCTATTTCATCCCCTTGGCGATGATTTTCGGGATTAAAACTATCCATTGTCATTCTCCGGGACTCAAACTATATCTATACCAAATTTGATCTAAACGGAGTCCATTCAAAATTTCACCCCCCATTTCACCCCCTTAGGGGAAGATTTCCGGAATAAAAACTATCCAATGTCCTTCTCCAGAACTTAAACTACCTCTAAACAAAATTTTATCAAAATGGGTTACATCCAAATTTTTACCTCCCCATTTTACCCCCTAAAGAGAAGATTTTCAGGATAAAACCTATCCTTTGACCTTTCCCGGGACTCAAACTAATTATACGAGTATACCAAATTCCATCCAAATCGGTGCAGCGGTTTAAATAGCTCCATACAAATTTTCTTAGGGGTTGATTTCTAGGATAACAACTACCCTATGTCCTTCCTCAGGACTCAAACTATCTCTATACCAAATTTCATCTTAATCGGTTTAGCCGTTTTCACGTGATGCGCGGTCACATAAACAGACAAACAGATAAACAGACAAACAGATAAACAGATAAACAGACAAGCAGATAAACAGACAAACAGACAAAACTTCTAAAAACTGTTGGAACGTGTTCTGTTATCGATTCTAAGTATCCCTAGCCATTTTTTTTTCGAATATCTTCCATGTTCAGACTTTCGACCCTCTTCAGCTTTATTATATGTATAGATAGATAAACGGCCTCCGTAGCCCAGTTGGTAGTGACTCTGCCTACGAAGCTGGAGGTCCCGGGTTCGAATCCCGGTCAGGGCATTTATTTGTGTATTTATCACGAATATTTGTTCCTGAGTTATGGATGTTATATATGTATAAGTATATATATGTATGTATCTATTATATATATCATCGCCTAGTACCCACAACACAAGCCTTACTGAGCTTACCGTGGGCCTAGGTTGATTTCTGTAAGATTGTCCCGTAATTTTTTTTTTTTTTCATTAAATACATTACGTTTTATTTTCACGACTATAAGATCTACCTATTTATTTATTAGTATGGATAGTACGGTACTTACTTATTTGCAAATAAAATTTATTTATTATTAAAGGCCTCAAGATTGCTACTAAAATTTAAGGCAGCCGTATTATAATCCAAACAAGCGCTACGACTTTTTAAATATCCGTTTTCTGAGTTCACGTCGCCTTAACCCGTAAAACGAGAATGGGTAACGTATTTACTGACGTCACACCACACGCCCGTTTCCCTCATTATTCCGTCCCCGTGTTGACTAACTTGATTAGGTAGGCCGTGTTAGACACATGTGTGCAAAGTCTGGATGTGCTAACGGTGTTTTATTTCTTTAATTGTGTTAGGTACCTAATGTAAATTCAATTAGGTATGTCTTTTCTTTGTTTGACGAGCTTATCACGTTCGTGGACGAGAATTCAAGCAAGCATTCAAGTAATTTTTTATTTTGTTTGGTCCATGACATGCACTGTCACCTTACTATAGGTACGTAACATGTTATAAGTTAACAAATTGAGGCAAAATTCGATTTGCTGCAAGATTTTTAGTATAAGTTGTATATATATTTTAGAGAACCTTAAAGCCTCTCTACGAATGTCAAATTAGATGTATGGGGGACTAACATTATAAAGTCATCATCATATCAGCCGATAGGTCCACTGCTGGACTAAGGCCTCCCCCAAAAAGTGCCACAATGACCGGTCCTGCGCCACCCGCATCCAGCGGACTCCCGCGACCTTTACCAGGTCATCAGTCCACCTTGTGGGGGGCCTACCCACGCCGCGCCTTCCGGTACGTGGTCGCCACTCGAGAATCTTTCCGCCCCAACGGCCATCGGTTCTTCGTGCAATGTGACCCGCCCACTGCCACTTATGTTTAGCGATTCAGAGGGCTATATCGGTTACCTTGGTTCTGCTGTGGATAGCCTCATTTCTGATCCGATCACGCAGAGCATTTTAAAGCATATAATAGTTATTTGTTCAACAAGAGAGCAAAGTAGATTTTTGCTGCGAGTGTTGATGTTGAGTCCCGAGCAAGCGAAAGATTCTATATTTGAATCACGAGCGTAGCGAGTGATGCAAAATTAGAATCTTGACCGTAGTGAGGGACTCAAAGGCACGAGATGCAAATATCTTTGCTCTCGTGTGATACATACAACTTTTCACCTCAGCAGTGAGAACATCGTCACGTTAAAAAATATATCGCTAGGCTTTTACGCACCTATAATATTCTGAATTTGTAATAGAGCACATCATAGTTGTAGTTGTAGTATCCACACTATGATGTTGATGTGTCACCAGTGCTCGATATCAAAATTAAAAAGCTACTTTGACTCACGGAGTGAGCAAAATCGCATTTTGCTCACTGTTTTCACGCAGCAAAATATGCTTGTTCGAGCTGCTGAGGTGAAAATAATATTCCTACACGCAATGAAGTTCCGTTTAGTAGAAATACTAGGTAATTGAATTTATATTATTAGCCCCGCACGTAGCTTCGTATAGGTAATTGGAATTCATGTTCGTATTGGCGATACTACAATCCACCAATTATTTTTTTAATACACCACGTACACAGTAATCCGCAGGTATACAATTCACTATGTTTTTGTTATTTATTAAAATGTCTTTCCCGCTCACGGGACAATGATGTCCCGGACCTTTGGGAGGCGTGCGTGGGGCTAGGTACCTACAAAGTACCAACTGAGCCAACACGTAGAGGCCCTTTTGACAATTTAATGAAATGCAAGGAGTACACCGAGCGGATGCTGTCCCTGCCCGTGTCATAGGACGCACACAGAGACAGCACCCGCTGGGGTGTATAGGGACTATTGATGTTGATGGAATCTAAAGAAAATTTGGTTATTGGGTGAAAATGATGGACTAGTGGCTGGGCTATTGGGTGAAACATCGGACGCCTGCCTAATAAACTGTCTCATTTTTTATCTCTGGCAGACGGTGACTCGCCAACTACTAGATGGGCCCCTATTAATAGCGACATTAAAAAATGGCCTAAGGGCAACATCAGTCAGAGAGGCTGGGGGGGTAGAGAGGTGGCACTGGACTTTAAACATATAGCCAACTCGCCACTAAGGTGTCCACATCTACCCTCGAGCAACAGCTCTTGCGACTCCACTCTGAACAGCCAGTTAAGGCAAGCCAGAGGTGGGGGGGGGGGGGGGGGGGGCTGTCCAACCAACCACCCGATCGGCTCAGCCTGACCACAGGACACCCCCAGGAGCACTCAGGTACGTAGGGTCGCTACTCCCTAACAGCCCGCCACAAGCTGCCTTACGTTAACTGATTGCACCAGAAATCTGGTGGGCGATGGGGCTGTCACATCCCTACGCCATTAAATTATTATTAATAAAGTTTAATGGTTTGCTTCCAGATTTAATGCAATGAATTTGCCTTAAAACACTGCGATAGAAACAAAAATTTCTGTTTACGACTTAGGTTTCACCCTGTATAGTTCCGGATATTACCCTTTACATACAACCTTATAAATCTACAATCTCACAGATTTTTCCTGTTTATAATAATAGCATAGAAGAATAGATTAACTTTGTTAATTAGAAGTGGTTTTTACCTAATCATCGACGTAGGTATGTCCACTTGAAAAAAATTGTCATTAAATGCAAGTGTTCATCCAATTATAGTTAAATCTTTCTTTATTAAAACTATGGTTGATTATGTATGAGTCAAATAAAAAATGTCACTTGTAAAAAGAAATAGGCAACGTTCACAAAGCTACCTTGGTAGGTAAACTATCATTAATTATTCAATACAAGCTTTCAGCTTTTCATATGCCCGAGCTTTTGGCCAACCACGTCCGCAAAAAGCTTAGTAATCTAGGTCCGGCTTTTGTGCTCATATACGGAGCTAGAAAAAGCTGGACTTAAATAAATTTATACTAAGGTATACGAGGAAAACTTTATTAAAAGAAACCAGTTAATGAACGTGTTTCGCATATAATTTATTTCTATTGGAAATATATACCTACACGCGTGACGTAGTACAACAAAAGGCAAATATTTTAACACGTTAAATTATCTAGGTGAAAATCCTATCCTTATACTATTATAAATGTAAAAGTTTGGATGTCTGGATGTTTGTTACTCAATCACGCTTAAACGGCTGAACTGATTTGGATGCAATTTTGCACGAAGATAGTTTATAGCCTGGATTAAAATATAGGATAGTTTTTATCCCGGGTTTACGCAGACAAAGTTGCGGGTGGAAACTAGTAATATAATAAAACATATAATAACTTACCGACAAGGTTGAAGTACATCTCTAGTTAGCCTGTGGTTTAACACAACTTGATTGCTAAGTTGCGTCGCGTCGCGCGCGGCTATGCAGCTCCCATCTCACGCGCACTTTGTAAATAAGAAAGAGAAAGGTAGATTTTTCTCGTCTCGCGTCGAGTCGTGGCGACCGATGTGACCCGCTGCTCCAAATCTGAGATATATGACATACCCCTGTGCTCTCTTAACTAAAGTACTTTTCATATTCCAGACACGACTATGAAAGTGGTTCTCCAAAGTGAACATCCCTGAAATGGTACGAGCAAACAAGAGCAGACGTTAGAAAGGGTAACAACGTCATTTGTGTAACAGTCTGCAATGGAACGACGGGAATATCAATCAGGCTTCTCCAAGTAGTGCACAGTTGATGGATTAAAATCAGTGTATTATCTTAACACAAAAGAGTATATTCAAGGCAAAAAAAATTAAATTTGGCTACTTTCATTTGTTTTGCCTTGAAAACGCTTTGTGAGAAACCGTTTCCCTAAGTTTTTAAAAATCGAACATTTGTTGTAAATGCTCGCTTCCCGTACTAAGCATAACGTTTTAGAACGAGCGCGCGCTTAAATACCAATTCAAATAACCCTGTAAAGATTTAATAGTTTAAAAAGAAAATGCATTACATTAGGCTTATCGCTTTAAAGCGGTATGACAGCCTGTTTTTTAATTTTTTTAATAAGTCAATTTTTGTAATGTTTCTCTCATGTCGTGGTGCAATAAAGAGTATTTATTATTATTAGGCAGTACCAATGAGTGCGGGTTTGCGTACGAGTAACCGAGGGGTAATCACGTAACGTTTCGAACGCGCGTTAGGACAATTTTAACGTTTATTTTTCCATATAAAAGGTGTCATTTAGATCCACCTGACGCGCGTATAATGAGTTACGTGGTTGCCGACCAGACCATGCGCGTAAGTCTTGAACCCGGGGGGGTAATCAACTAATCACGTAACGTTTCGAACGCGCGTCGGTACAATTTAACTGTCTATTTTCCATATAAAAAGTGACATTTAGACCTACGCGACGTTCGTACTAGTAGTTTATGCTACTGATACATAATGAGAGGCCTTAAAATACGAGTGTGGTTTTCAAAAAAAAGTGATTTTTTTTCAAAAAAAAATTAAAAAAAAATTTAAAAAAAGTAAAAAAAAGTTAGAAAAAGTAAAAAAAATGTAAAAAAAGTAAAAAACAGCAAAAAAAATGAAAAAAAAAATGTAAAAAAAAAGTAAAAAAAAGGTAAAAAAGGAATAAAAATGACAAAAGTAAAAAAAAGTGCAAAAAAAATAATAAAAAAAGCAAAAAAGTTAAAAAGCGGAAAAAAAAGTTAAAAAAAGTTAAAAAAAAAGTTAAAAAAGTTAAAAATAAAAAAAAAAATTAAAAAAGTAAAATGAAAAAACATAATAAATTGACGTTTCGTATCGATAACTGTTTTAATATCTGTAGATACTAGACTAGAGACCCACTTGAGTTTTGACTGCTGTTCCAAATTTAAACTCATAACGATACCGATAATCTGTACTGTAATAACATTACAGTACAGATTTTACCTACTACCACAGACAAGAAAGTTGTCATAGTAAAATTGGTTGTAATAATGCTGGTCATTACCGACGGTTTCAGAACGCATTTTAGAGCACTAATGATATGTGCGTAGATAAAATAAGTTACGTGATCGACCTGCTGAACACGAATTACCGGTAAAACAAAAAAGACGCGTCCATGCTTTTGTTATTTAATATTTCGGACAGTTTAGAGAGCATTTATTTACATTTCATGTAAGAGTTGGAGTGTTTGCCACACGCTATGATAAGAAAATATGAACGTAGAAGGCGCGATATGAAGTCAAAATACTGCACTAGTTTTTAACGTTGGCTTGGAACACGTTCAGAAATCGATCTTGTAGATGGAAGTAATGCATCAGTCTTGCGTCGAAAACGATAATGCACTGGTAAATTGCTTGCAAGAGTAAGTGTAGTTAAAGTTTTGAAAAACGTAGAGTATATCCTTAAACAGTTAACTTAGGTATAGGTACGAGAATTGACAGAAAAATAGAAAACCAGAAAATATATGGATTTTGTTGTTAAGAATAACATTCTTAAAACAAATCAATGACATTAATTACTAAATGCATGACTTTACTTCCCTAACTAATTTTGGAGGTTTAGCTTCCGCAGTAGATTTGAAGTCACTTTATCCCTTGGTTCAACTTAACGGAACTCTGAAAAGAATATCTACAGGCTCTGTAACTGACAGTAACACTTACTGAATTCATATTTCGAATGCGTATGAATTTCATATTCACTTCGAGTGCATGAAACCCGATTGAATTTTAAACCAGGGCTAATATTCACAACACTTACCTTACGCACTTCAGACAAACCAGCATACGTCTGTCCTCTGATTACAGCTTATTTATGAATCTACGGGCCAATATATATTAGGTGTGAGTGGTGAGGTGTCTCGGGACCGAATGTGAATCGCATAGCTGATCACGTTACAACGCGCGAGGTAATTAGTTTACTGCAAAACTTTGGCTGTGTGAGTGATAAATGGATTTTAGGTTCCATTTAATTTGACATTATTATAGTATACATCTCAGAATACTTTCCTTATCCTGATAGACCTTAACAGAGGCTTTAACGGTAGTGCTTCTGACTGAGGTTTGTGATAAAAAAAACATAGTAAGAGTGACGATGACGTAGTATCAATGAGAACGGATAACAATAATTTGCTTCATTTCTAAATTCTGTTATAAAACAAAATCTTAATTAGCATCAAACTCAAACCCCCACAGTATTGTAGATAGAGTAATACCGTTTGACGCGCCTCGTGCGACTTTGTTAATGGAATAAATTGACTACCTACTAAATTGACATTTTTTTTGCTAATAAAGAAATAATAAATAAATAAATAAATATTACGGGACAATCTTACACAAATCAACCTAGGCCCACGGTAAGCTCAGTAAGGCTTGTGTTGTGGGTACTAGGCGATGATATATATATATATATATATATAATAGATACATACATATAGATACTTATATACATATATAACATCCATAACTCAGGAACAAATAGTCGTGATAAATACACAAAATAAATGCCCTGACCGGGATTCGAACCAGGGACCTCCAGCTTCGTAGGCAGAGTCACTACCCACTGGGCTACGGAGGCCGTTATATAAAGAAATAAATAAGCATTTTATAAGCACAATAATTTCAAGAAATAATAAAAATACAAAAATATAACACACGTCCCAGCACATGGTCCCGACTCAGCATGCTGGTGCCGACCTTATTGCCAAGCGCCGGTCTAAGGACTGCAGTAGGATTTTTATAAAGAAATAATATTTGTTCCAACATATAAAATGAAAATAAGTCTTTGTTTCAAATATGATTTTGCTAGTGTAGGTTCCATATAACTACCTGCATTTCGAGTAAATTAATTACCGCAGCAGCAGAGTAGGTACTAGTTGTAATACGAAGTTAGATTTATACGCCTTCCCGCCTCGACCGTAAAACGCAAACTATGTTTCCCTGCAAAACATTTACGTACAATACCATAATAAACTGAAACCCCAGAGAGTAGTAGCTGATATAGCTAGCTTTTACATTTTACTACCACTCGAGTGTAGTATTACTGCAGTGTTTTTATCAGTTTTGTGTTTTTTTTTCAATATATAGTGGTGGCAAACACGGGCATATTGCACGTAGAACCGACGGCCGTTGGGGTGGAAAGGTTCTCGAATAGCAACCACGTACTAGGCGCGGCGTGGACAGGAAGACCCTCCACAAGGTGGACTGATGACCTGATAAAGGTCGCGGGAGTCCGCTGGATGCGGGTGGCGCGGGACCGAAAAGGAGGCCCCTATTCAATTCAATTCAATTCGACACATTTATTTCGACCAACTGGGATTATAGATAAAGTTAGTTACAGTTTCTTAGCCTAAAGTTAGTAAATACTATAACCTTATACATATTAAATAAGGACAGCACTTAATAGGGCTTGACTGTCAGTACGTGGATCATATGACAATGATTCACATACTCACAGTCAAACCTCTCCGCAAATGCCCTCAGGATACCACTAGAGCTAGCCCGCGCCCTGCGCGCTAGGGATGTGCAGCGTTTCCTCATAGTTGTATAGAAACAGTCAACTCTGGCATCCGCGAACATCCCGGACGCACTACAGAAACGGGGCAGCCCCAGTAGTGTACACTATATACACTGTACTGTACACGTAGGGCGTTGTACTGTTTAGAGGGTCGTACAGAAGGCTCTGAATAGAGTTACCTTTACCTCAGCAGAACAATAAGCAAATCTACGGGCCATCATATTCGCTCTAACAGACAACGCCCTCCGTTATCGCTCAATGTCTGCATCGTCCCTCAGGTCAGAGGTTACTAGCAGTGGGCGTCTTTCAGCTGATATGATGATGATAACGAATCGTGGCAAACAAAGGTACGGTCGACCAGATGGTAAGCAAAAGGCCGTAGCTGGGAGTCAAGAGGAGTAGGTATCTAACATAGCCATCCGACCTTCTTAATCCGAGGATTCGCTTTGTTGAAAAGATACGGCAAAACTATCACTCTCATCAGTGACCTTGGGAACTCAGCCGACCTTACTAACCAGGAGCACAACACCACATAATCTTCTTTATCAATCTTCATCATATTAAAATGCAAATAATAATACGACTCCGATTTAAATGAAACCATTTGTAATTCTAGCGTTTTCCCGTTGTACCCTAAAAGATTCCAGGGTCTGATTTGGCACCTAATCCCCAGATTTGGCGTAGTGTAAGTTTTACAGAGTGACTGCTATTACCTCTAATAGCAGTCACTCTGTAAAACTTACACTACGCCAAATCTGGGGATTAGGTGCCAAATCAGACCCTGGAATCTTTTCGCTCGTTCGAAACGTTACGTGCTTGCCCCTCGGCAAGCACGTAACGTTTCGAACGAGCGATAGGACAATTCAACTGTCATTTTCCCATGCGATAATACAATCGACGTGTACAATGCGTTACGTAGTCGACTATAGTACGGGCCAAAGGAACGTTCCGATGGGGTTTGGGTTCCGATTGGTTTTCCTAATAATGAGTTCAAAACTAACATATCCCATTATTATTATTTATAACCCCATCGCATGGTGTCGCTCATCTTCCAACGCAGAAGAACAAAATAAATTACCAAAAGTTTCCGAGCATATTGGAGAAAACTCTTTTAGGCGATTTGAATACGTATTTGTTATAAAGGGCTCCCGCGAGAGCTATTTGGTGTCATCTATTTTAAATTCCTATCAACTATGGGCTCCACCGAGCCACTTAAACCAAACCAAAACCAATGTTTGACCCAGGGGATTAATTTTCTACGGCATGGAGAGCACGTTAATTCTGAAATTCTATACTTAGCAACCACAGTATACTCTCGCAAAATTTCACAAGGAACGGTTGAGAAATGCGACCTGTCGTGGAGATCAGCCGGACATCCGCTACACCTCGGACAGACATACGAAAGCATTTTTGGCCAAGCTTAAATAGAGAACTTCAACCGCTTGGCTAGCTCGTTTAATTGAAATTGCTGTATCTGAAATAATAACTAAGTACTAAATAAAAAAGTAAATAACCATGTGCCGCGAGCACTTTCTTCCAAAGATCCAATACAATTCGGACACTTTAGATAAAACCAAACTGCTATAATTTAGTTGTGCATTTCGGAGACCAAGAACGTCTTTGGCTAACTGCGCCAAAATAGTTTGTAAAATGTGGGCCTATGATATGGAAAAGGTTCACTGGATCCCTGAAGGATCCTTATCAAAATGAGACGACTATGCATGCAGGGGGTTGTTAATTCTTTTTTTATTCTTTCACCAGTATATATAATGGACCTTTAAAATGGACATAGGCTATATTTTGTCCCGCGACTCCACCTAAATTATCTGTAATACGCAAGCAGCTAGCCCATACTTAATATTACAAATGCGAAAGTAACTCTGTCCGTCCGTCTGTTACCTTTTCACGCTCAAAACCGCTGAACGGATTGAGATGAATTTGTGTACAGAAATAGCTTGAATCCCGGAGAATTTATCCATTAAAAGGGTTAAACGGTGAGCGAACTAGCGGGCAAAAGATAGTAAAATACAAACTACACTGAAGTGAGTATAATTTGCAGAGGCACTACAAACTAAATCTACCGAGCTAACGATCCCCTGCCGGATTAAACTTCATTACGCTATTGGGTTACTAACGGCGTACTTTATTACTGCATCCACACCAAAGCGCATTACGTGTGTATTCAGGGTGAGTTGTTTTAAAATACTCGTAATTCTCCGTCCCTGACCTGTTACAACAGTGTTCGGGTGAAATCGTTGAGTTAGTCATAAGAACGTGTAGGTACTCTAACCCTGAACCATAATTAAACTCCATCAAATCTACAAAGAAATGTATTACCTAAAACCTACTATTGTCAGTATGACGTTCCAGGTGTAACCAACCTTATTATTAGGGCAATTCTCCGAGCCGAGCCGTTTTGCGTGACTTCGGTGAACATTTTTTTTCAGTATTTTGACATGAGGCCTACATAATTATTCAAAAACAGGCCTAATTATAAAAAAATATAGGTGGTAAAGGCCTTCATATGAACCTTGTAGTTCACGAGTTAATCGAGTATTTACTTACACCGAAATCAACATAGTGACGTGTATCGAATTTAATGAAATAGTATCACCGAATTCAAAAATGATTCAATAAAACTTAAATGAAACAAGTAGTGTATGTTACAAAAAACACTTATTTATAACTTGTAAATGTTTCAACACTGAAAGATGAATTGTTTTTACGTTTTGAGACTTATACAAATTTATCATTATACATAAAGATTGATAGCACCGAAGTCAATAAAACTATGTATTGACTTCAACAACTAATTTTATCGGGCTTATTGCAGAGCTGCAACCAAATTGTGAAATGAAACGGACACTGGCGTCGCCGTCGTCGGTAGCGAGCGTCAAATTATTGTCAATCCAATTATTGTCATCGACGCCGATTCCGCCGGTGATCCATTCGTATTTCAATTAAGCAGGCAGCTGAAACCTGACAGGAGAATATGAAAAATTAAAAGACATATTTTCTAACCATTTCAAAACATTACGTTTCGGATAATTCCCATGATAGGCGGCCGAGTACAGTCGACAAAATAGTTTGTTCGACTGTACCTCTAGATAAACTATTATGACGTAAATAGCTCTTGCCAAAAATAAAAATAAAATAGTCAGGTAATTTATGAGTAAAGCCGTCATAAGTAGGACTTACTATGATTTAAATATGTCGGTCGATGGTTAATCCTTTTTACATTACAAGTTTTTATTTAGTTTCACCTGTCCCTTTGTCTGTCTGTCTGTCTGTAATCAAATCTTGCAAGTTAACTTTGACCCACTTCCCGATTTTCGATCTGATCTGATGCTGGAGCTGGAAGGTGGCCATAGGAACTCAGCAATAAAACGACACAACCCCATCGAGTTCGGGCTCGTTAGAATCGTCTCAATGAGTAGTTGATGATGGTATGCAGAAAAATACTTACAGTCGGCAATAAAAGCTTGTACGAAATTAAAATTTTTGACATTGTTGATTATTTATTTCATAGCTCACCGCCTCGCAACCTCACACATCTGTGGTGGATGTATACTCACTGCAAGAGTACAATACAAATACAAAAAATACAAAATAATTTATTCAGTAACTTAAATGATTTATAAAAATGCAGGTTGGTGTCTCTTTTTAAGCATACCAGAGTCATGTTGGACATGCAATATGAGGTCGATTTAAATAAGACCTCTACCTGAAAACTGGCTAAAGCTAAAAGTCTGGCTATTAAGTAAAATAAATTACACAGGAAAAATTGCAACGCAAACTGCGCAGTGCAACTCATTTGCCATTCCTGAAATTGACAAACCTGAACTCCTTTATCAAATCTTTATAATGAGGATTCCGTTAAGCTGACAGCGAGACGCTGATCCTCATAATTCATTGTTCGTGAGGAAAGTTTTCATACTTCGATAAGTTGTAAAAATTGTTAGCGCAGCGTAAAATCTAGTCGAAACGAGTTTGGAAGTTTGCGGGTAAAGAGTTCGTGAATATGCATAATACGTTTGTGTATTATCTATTGCCTACTTGTATATTTTGTGATATAATTGTAGTTTGTTGTTAAAACGAATGCCAAAACGCCGAGAAACCTCGATCCTTTAGAAGACTACCGGGATAACTCCAATAATACGCGTTGTGGTTTTTAGTCCAATCAAGGTTAAGTAGCAAAATATGGTCCAAAGCTTACAGTTGACTTGTTATGTACCTATCCCATGTTTAAGACTAAGGGGTCTTAGTTGAAATGATGAAGACATAGATTTTCTAGACTTCTGTAATTCTTGTTTCCACAAAGTTGTATAAAAAATTATTGAATCTTAACTACGCGTCGGATAGTATAGCGCGTGTCGTGTTGCTTGTATGGCAAAACGTATGAGAGAGTGGGCCGCGGGGGTCGCGGGTGGTGGATTCGGCCCCCATTACTCGACCAACAGGTTTAGGCCCGTAGCGCCCCCGCTACCCCTGAAGAAGCATGATCCGCAACATCCTGGGGGCTCTTGAAGACTCCAGTCTTCAAAGATTCTTCCTTCTCGTCCAGTAAAGGGCAGAGGTATGCCACACTTATTATATTAAGTGAAACCTTGGGTAAATAAATAGAAAGAATTGACAATATCTATGATATAGATGACATCAACGATAGATTATCGTCTCTCATAGGCCAGTCACGGTTTACAATTCTTATACGAAAATATTATGGCGATCTAATTATCTAAAGTAGACATAAGCGCCAAAGAAAACCAAAGTTCCGCTTCACCTTAACCCGGGCATAAACAATAAATCCGGGCTAGTTCTATCTAGTATCTACCAGATGGCAGCACAATGGCACACAGTGGCTGGGCAGAGACAATGGAGGCTGATAATGTTTTTCACAATGTTGCGGTCGTAGGGCGGATGTGGGCGCGGAAATTCGCGTATGAAAAATATTGCGAGTTTCCGGTAGGTATTACATTTTAAATAGTTTAAAAATTTCGCGTTAAAAGTATCCAGGGTTTATTTCACAGGTATAAAAGTTTGTGATTTTTGAAGTATGATAATTTAAAGTAAAATTTTAAGTTGTTAAGTCTTTATACAAAGTCAGTACTTTAGATTCTAAAGTGTCATGATTATTTTGTGGCTATTTTCTCAAAGGTTTACTTTTGATAGCTTTTGGTTGCTACACATTTTAAAGTGAAGTTATCTATATACAACGGAAGATTAGAATTTAATAAACTATGAGATTATCTATAAATATTACATAATCTGTAACTGTGTGATCTGGTTGTATATATGCAGTTGATCTAAAATCAGCGTGTATTTTTCAAAGAAATATAAAATAATGTGTGTAGTGTTACGACCAAATTCAGTAACAAGAAGTTCAGTCTAAGTCAAATATATTTAAGGCTGATGAAGTGAAAACAAATTGTGTGTTTGTTACTTCTCACAATTTTGTGAACCATCAACGCTATATTATACTCATATTATAGCATATCTGTGATTGACCAAGTCAAACAAATACCAAATATTTCACGAATCATCGACGCTACCACTCGGACGCAAATTTGTTTCCAGTGACTCGCGGTTTATGCAGGGACTTAACGCTATTCATCCACACAATAGAGTGGAGTTTTAGAGCGACCGCTACTGATCGCTTAAGCTGTGTATAGACTCGCGAGCGAAATCGCAGCGGGTCGGTCAGAATATTTTGATGACCATTTTGGCCTAGTTGGTTAGTACTTCGCCTACGAAACCGGTCCTAGGTAGGGCATTAGCCTGTCAAGATACGGGCTGAAGATATAAGGTGGCTCTTAACCCGGATACGCTGGGAGTGCTCGATTTGCCAATGTTTGTTGTACTTTATTCTAAGTTAATATAGTTGAAAATGAAAAAATGAAAATGAAAATTATTTATTTCATAAAAAACGCGTACAAAATGACAACAGGGTTGGGTCTTCCTAGTAGGTAAAAAATACCTGTGTCAGGAAGACCCGCTCCTCCATAATAAAAAAGAAAACAGTTAAAATAAAATCATAGTGCATAGGCATAGTGCCGTGAACCTGAATTTGTGTGTGTGTGTGTGTGTGCGTGTGTGTGTGTGTGTGTGTGTGTGCGTGTGTGTGTGTGTGTGTGTGTGTGTGTGTGTGTGTGTGTGTGTGTGTGTGTGTGTGTGCGTATATGTATGTATGTATATATGTGTGTGTGTATGTATGTATGTGTGTGTGTATATATATGTATGTGAGCGCGTGTGTGTGTGTTTGTAGGTGTGTTATCTGATATTAGGTTGGTTAATAATTTGCACGGTACAATAGTGTCTCCGTTGCGTCATAGCTTAGATGTTTCAGCCATTTAGTTAGTTCGGTCTTACACTTATACAGCAATAATTGATGGATATTAACAATTCTGTTTACATTGTTGTAAATATATGCCGATTGTGCTTTATATTGCCTTTTGGCAAACATAGAATAGTTCTATTTTGAAAACGCAATGGCGGCATTATGACGCCCGGTAGTAATATCAGGGTAAACAAATTTGCGCGCCATTGAAAGTTATACGTGTATCCAGTTATTATTCCAATCTAACCTAAGTTTTCGCGGAACGTACGGTTCCAGAGGAATTTCCTCTCGCAATGGCTTCCGCTGTGAAATGAGCTCCATGCCGTGGTTTTCTTGAGGGAAAACAATAAGGGCTTCTTTAAGAAAATTGTGTACTTACTGGTTTGTGGTTCGTAAAAGGCCGGCAACGCGCATGTTAAAGCACTGCAGTTCTAGGCCTGCACGCGACATAAATACCTACAAAACCGATTCCAAACCGAAATTGTGTATAGAATTAATATAAGACAATACCCTAAACACGTTTAATCATCATCATAAACATTTATTTGCAAAAAAAAAGTTCATTACAAAATTTGTTATATTTAAACAATATAATCACAGGTATTTATTATCTATCAAAAAAAACCGCATCTATCAAAATCGCTCACGATCCGGCGAGTCAGTCTAGATAGACTGACTCGCCGGATATACTCGGCATTAAAGCTATTATGTGCGCCTTTCGTTATTTGAACCATTACGACTACTACAAGACTCGAGAGTCACTGCAATGATTTTACAGTACCTTTGTATAGACATTTAGAAATACTCGTTTGTTTAGGCACTCGCAAAATAGGTAAAATCTTAAGCCAACATCATGAGTATTTAATTTTGATATCATGCACAGTGAACACTTTGAAATTTGCTATTTCCCGTTAAACTACAATAATTGGTTACAATTCCAATAAAATATTCGAGCTACAAAAAACCTATATTTTAAAATGCATAATACGACCAGCGCATGTTCGTATGTAAATCGCCGTTTTGCATTCCACCCAACATAAAATCCGTCACGTAAAAATCATTCAATAAAAATCATCCCCTGATTTTATGAACGCAAAGCGAGCATTCACATAAATTTACATCCCTATCGAGGACACAATAAATGTGCGTCATAAAACAGAGGGGTATATTCAACTTACGTTACCGATTTGGAATCCATTTTATGTTTGTCGCGCTCGCTTGTACATACGCAGTTACGCACATAGCTTAACTTCTCAGAACGTATGCGCGTGAGATACAAAACTGTTTTCAATTAATCAGTTACGTCGAATAGAAACTTGGAGGTGATAAAAGTAGTAGATAGGACAAGTTATTTAAAATGTGGGTACTCGAGAGCTTAAATGAGACAATATTGTATCTTTTAAAAGAAAGGTTGTTTCATCCGTGGTTTAATGGCGCAGTTGAAAGTTAAGTAGGTATGTTAAAAACCATTTGGATTTAGATTATTTGCTTGAGCAAGAGATGTTAAACAAATATAAAGAATATTGAATTAACCAATTGACTAAGTACCTACATGTCTTATTATGAGGTCAAGAGGATGGTAGGGAATAGAGAAAAGTGTTGGTTACTGACAAGAGCTTTGCTCTTCAGAAGTAATTTCGATGATGATGACACTTGTGGTAAAATATTAACATTTTTAGTTTTTGTGTGACCATGTCCAGGCATCGTACAATATGAGTCGTTCTTGGTGAGCCATAGTGATTAGTATCCTGGTAAATTTCAGTCTTAATGAAAAATAATTCTATAGAAATAAAACCTTTAGCAGTTCATCAGTCCACCTTGTCGGGGGTCTACCCACGCTGTGTCTTCCGGTAGGTGGTCACCGCTCGATAACCTTTCCGCCCCAATGGCCATCGGTTCTACGTGCAATGTGCCGCGCCCACTGCCACTTTAGTTTGGCACTCTTTTGGGGAGGCCTGTGTCGAGCAGTGGACGTCTTTCGGCTGATATGGTGGTGATGATGATGAAAAAGCTTCGATTATTTAATTCACCCTTACAGGAAGAATACATTGATTATGTTGCGTAGTCAAAGCGCTTAAGTAGTTGACCGAGAGACTATAATTCGTTAACCCAATATTAACAATAAGAAGAAGTGATGTGCTTTCTCGGAGATTTAAGAATAGGCATATAGACATAGACATAATTTATTGGTAATAATAATAACACATTACAGGTCAAAAATATTTCATACTATAAAAAATCGCATAGTTAGATTAATATTATATCAGAATTTACAATACCATCATTGGGTTGATGTACAATATGGCATTAATAGGTACATAATATTCATTTAACATCCATATTTTTATTTTATCCGCGTATGTTTGTATTCTATAGATTCTTTAAAGCTGTAAAAACACTGCTGGTTCAGCCACTTTTTTAATTTAATTTAATATGCTGGAAGGCTCACAGCTATAGTTATGGGTTCTGGTAACTTATTGTAAACTGCCGGACCCGCAACATGGACTGTCTTACTCGTTTTACTGAGCTTGTGGAGGATCGTACAGAGTTTATTCGTATTTCGAGTGACCCAGGCACAACCATCGCCTCGTCTTGTGAACAGTGACATGTTTTCACTCACATAGACAGCTATTTGGAAGATTAGTATTGATATGAGTACGAGGAGTTGAGGACACTGAGCGCTATAAAATGTGGCTTGGCGCTCTCGTCGTACTTGGCGCGTGCCAGTGTGCGCACGGCGCACTCTGGCAGACGAAACACGCGCTGCCATTCAGCTGCTCGGCCCCAGAATCCTAATCCGTATTACAATACTGCTTGTATCCTAGCGCGAAGTAGCAATATCGGACTGCCTGGCACTGCAGGGTGTGGCTTATAGCCTATATAGATAGTGCAAAACACGCCTTACTTAGCTTACCACACATCAACATTGATTTGTGTTTCCCATGTAAGTCCCTGGTATACGAGTATACTGCACATAGTACTTTATTAATTCACAGCACACTCAACAAATCATTATATAAATATTACTGAAATTTTGCTTATTTCTCACTCAATCACGCATAAACACCTAAACGGATTAAGCTTCGGTATACAGTTACTATAGCAAGACGTCTGTTGTCTTGCTATAATAACAGGATACTTTTTGTCCTGAAAATCATCCCTCAAAGGGGTCGAATCGGGGGTGAAAGTTGAGACGGGAGTTCACGCGGACAAAAGCTATTTACCATAATATATACACCATGCCAGTCCTTAAAACCACGGATACGACATGTATTATAGCCGTGAGTGACGGTTATCGTGCAGCTTATGCGGCCCGATTTACGGAATATGACTTCGTTTACCAAACAAATTGGATGTGGTCATGTGACAAATGACGACGATGACTGCGAAGGAACACTGGGGTAAGTTCGATTAGGGATCTTAGAGTGAGGGGTTAAGAGTTGTTCTTGCTTGAAAAGACCAAAGACGCATATATTATATTTGAAATTAAAGGGACGTAAGGCGCAATCCATTTTATATGGCAGATAAACTTGATATTTCGAAGATTGATTGACTCCCTCATTTTTCAGTAAGTCTGGATCAATACTGATAACGTGATAACTGCCTAATTAGCCATTACACGGTAATTTTACTGCTTTGATATTGCTATTCAAAATATTCAAGTTGAAGTGAACATTTCATAATAGGTATAGATAATTAGGTACAATAAGAATAGTATCCAGTAGCAGTCCTATTGAGTAGTAAGACCAACCCTAGGTCGTTTTCTCATGCTACCTACCTACTTGATTTCTTTTAAACTTAATGAAACTTATATCCAAGAAAGAACTTAAAGCCCTGATTTACATTCAAACGCAATGGAAACTCCATTCAGAAGCTAATATATTACCCAAAGCTAGAGTAACCACAAAGAAGGAGCCCAGGACGGGACTGTCTGCAACTTCTTGCATTTCATTTCGAAAACTTTTCTACTTATTCAATGATAATACTGATCTGAATAATAGCGCTTGGCGGCAAAGAAATACACTGTCGAGATATTGTGGTTTGTGGCGTGGGTGTTGTCTGCCAGTAAAACTGAGCTATAACCACGATCTTCGAAATTCGAAGTTCATATACATGCATCGCTGTCACTCGAGTATCGAGTAATCTAAGCGCGTTAGAGATGAAGATATCCGAACTTCGAATTTCGAAGTTGGTGGTTATACCTAGCTCTGAGGGCCTACCGCGAACGGTATTCGAAGTTTTCCCTCTCTGTCGCACTTACTTACAAACTCGTAAGTATGACAGAGAGGGGAAAATTCGAATGCCTTTCGCGGTAGGCCCTCTGGTGCAGGCAGCAGGCCGTCAACGGTAAAACACACACACACAAGTTTTGGTATGTGCAGTATTTACACACGTAAGCAAATTAAATTATATACATACCCTATAACAGGAGCAATAAATTAAACTGTAGATTATTAAGCTTGTGAACAATTATTTCCAAGTAGTTTTACGTGAAAAAAAATATATAAAAAAATAACTCTAAAATAAGTTTGCTTGTATTTTTTTATGCTTCTGGAGTGTTATGAGTAACTTTTTATTTTAAAAACACTTAATAAAATGAAATAAATATTAAAAAGTCACAAAAAATACAGAGTGTTTTTTTTAAATGGGACAGTATGGGGAAATCCGAATCTAAAGGAGATAGAGGAAAAGTGTCCAAGGAGACATTACGTGTTTTTTATGTAAACAAATTTGGCTCATTAAAATTTTTGGTCAAGCGTAAGTTGTTCTTAAAAAATTATAAAGTTGGTCAATTTTTTTTTTGACGCGGGTCGGCTCTGTTTCACGGAAGGATTATTTCATTGTATGGAAAGAAAAAAATCTGAACAGCAGAAGTTGGTCAAATTTAATGAAAACTAATCTTCATACAGTTGGTTTATTACTTGAGTAAATGTTCGATGTGGCCGCCGTCTTGTCTTATGCAGGTACGAGCACGCTTCAAGACACTTCTAGTTGCATTTAACAGAGAATTATGGTGAATTGTGTTTAAAGTGTTGTAAACAGCATCTTTTAATTCTTGTACAGTCGCCATCACATACATCGGAGCAAACAAGCACGTCACAAACATCGGAACACACCTCTATTTTCAAGGCATTAGGGTGCATGTGCCGATATTTATGAACACCTAAAGTGTACCTATGTATGTGATGGCGACTGTACGGAGTTGTATCGGGATTCATAAATTCGACCCTTAAGGTAACCCCATAAGAAAAAATCTAATGGCGTTAAGTCGGGCGATCGTGGGGGCCACTTTATCGGCCCATATGTACCCATCCAACGGTTTGGAAACTGCTCGTCCAAACACAGTTTACTTGCCCTACTGTTGTGGGCTGGTGCACCACCATCTTGTTGGTAGATTATCTTACCAAAGTTCCTTAAGCTAATAGTCTCATCCACTAAATCTGCAGCCATGTTCAAGATTTCCTGATATTTTTCACTATTTAGCGTTCCTTGGTAAATTTTGATAGCAAAAATTCTGTTATGTAATATCGCACACCAACAATTAAAAGAAAATCGGATTTGGTTGTGGGTTTCTGTAGTTCTTAGCGGATTTATTTTTGACCAGTAATGGTTATTTCTCCTGTTGTACATGCCATTGTTCGAAAAGTTGCATTCATCAGTCCAAATAATAAAATTAGGAAAACATCTATTTCTAATAGTCTGAGCCACATACCAATTACAGAAATGTAACCTGCGGTCTTTATCTCCAGTAGGTCAATCACGTAACGCATTGTACGCGCGTCTGACAGTAAAATCACAATCTAACTGTAATTTTTCCATATAAAATTGACATTTAGACCTTACAGACGCGCGTAAGAAAAGTTACGTGATCGACCCACAGGTAGTAACGCTTGTACAAGTCGACCTTTTAATATGTAACACTTGTATTTATGAGCCTTCAATATCTTCCTTACAGTTGATTTATGAATACCGATAGTTTCAGCTGTAAAAGACCTCGACCTTTTGGATATGCTTCAAAATATCCCAATACGGCAATAGTTATAAACTCACTATTGACTATCGTCGGCCTTTTACGCTTAGGTTTGAAACAGCCTTCCTGTCTTAGGTTCTTTATTAAACTATCAAATATCTTGCGATTCGGTACTACACAGGGTCAGGATAGCGTTCTTGATACCACTTAAGTGCATTATCTCTACTGCGATAATTAAGAAAATACGCCTCAATCAAACCAACTTTATGTGAATTAGTTAACGCCAAGATGAATAAAATTACAAGCATGAACTGATTGAAAACAAAATCACAGCTGCAGAAATAACTTACGTTCCAAATTTGAATTCTTTGCTGCAAAAATAACTTACGTTCCAAATTTGAATTCTTTTTTTTATAATTTCAAGACCATGATGTTTACGAAGATTAAAAAAAATGTTCTTCTCTTGAATCATCTGGAGCTCTTATCGATTATCGATAAAAATGGAATAATTTTAAATATTTTTTTACACGCCTAGGCACTTGTAACAATATTAAAAGGCGAATGCTGCAATTGTATGAAGATTAGTTTTCATTAAATTTGACCAACTTCTGCTGTTCAGATTTTTTCTTTCCATACAATGAAATAATCCTTACATGAAACAGAGCCGACCCGCGTCAAAAAAAAATTGACCAACTTTATAATTTTTTAAGAACAACTCACGCTTGACCAAAAATTTTTATGAGCCAAATTTGTTTACATAAAAAAACACCTAATGTCTCCTTGGACACTTTTCCTCTATCTCCTTTAGATTCGGATTTCCCCATACTGTCCCATTTAAAAAAAACACTCTGTATATTTTGAAAACAGAAATGCAAAAACTATTATGACTCATTACATGATGTTAGGTACCTCAAAATCTCCATTGACTGCCGTGCTATGATCTCGTGGTGCCAGGATACATTACTTGGAGGTCATAACTTTAGATCAAACTATCTCCAAAACCAAAAATATTGAAAATGAATGAGTCACAACACAAGGGGTTACTGCAAATGCTCTAAGGAAGCGTCCTTTTGAATATTTTATCCTGTTACAGCTTACAGGGCCCATCCTGTATAGGGGTAGTAGGTAGTTATATATATATTATATACAAAGTTAACTAAGTATTTACAGTAAATAAACATTGAGGGCGTAAATAAATTCATAACTTCAACTTATACGTTTTGAAAAACCCTGACATTTTCATTTCCAAGTTCAATATCTCAAAACGGCTGAACCAATTTTGTTAAAACGTAAGAAGCTAAGGTTCACCTCGATCGCGTTAGCTTTTGTACAAAAAACAACCGCACTACAATCAGTCCATTCGTTTAGGAGCTACGATGCCACATACAGACACACAGAAACGTCAAACTTATAACACCCATCCAAAGAATATAATACTCACTAAAGGGCCCTCTTGTTGCGGCGGGGGTTAAAAATCGACAACAACAGAATAAGCCAATCAGAAAAATCAATACCTAGTAATAAACATAAGACGCGCGTTGGCAGCGGTGGCCGCGCCGGCTCGGCTAGCCAGCCAGCCTGCGAGCAACGGAGGTCGGTGAGCGCGTCTTGTGCAACTGGTTTAAGGCCTCCACACACCGGTGGCGGGCACGGGCCCGCGCCCGACCCGCGCCCGCGACCGGTGTGTGGAGGCCTTTACACTTATACTACGTAGTACTATTACTTATTCCGAGGTATTAGGTGTATATGTAACTGCTGCAAACTGCAGGCAAACCGTTTTGCAGGGACATTGTATTAGAATAAGTATTTGTATCTTTGGTTAGTAAATTAATGAATAAATAAAATAAAGTATTGGATTTAACCTATACACAAAAATAAGAAAATCAATTAAACTAAAAAAATAAAATCATAAAAATAAAAATAGGTACTAGTAGATAGGTATTGGATAATTTGTTACGATAATAACTAACTTCCCCATTACTTTTGTTATATCGCATTTTCGTGTTCGCTTTACGCTTGATGGATAGGGCTTAGCCAATATCTACGGAAGTATAATCACTTTCGGAGTTGTTACACTTAGGTACGTCATGAGAAATGTATGATCGCACGCAATCGTGAAAATAAAGTAGTTAGGAAACGTTGTACTTGGAACTGTATTTTTAAAAACATACATTATAGTCACCTTTTTTGTAATTACCCAGCAAACCCGAGATGTATATCCACGATTTTTTAATTTGTCAAGTTTAGGGTTAATTCTTTATCCCCTCTGTTTTCACAACGTTTCATCTCTAGGTGTCCTAAAAAATAGTCATCAAAGTAGTGCCCAAAACATACCTATTCCAACAAGTAGGTAATGGGTTGCAGTTTAAAAAAAATTAAAACTTTGGACAAAAATTACCCACATTAAAACTTAGTATCTACTTATTAAGAATGTTACTTGTCCGAAACCAAAACAAAAGCTCCTGCTTATTAACTCACGCAATACACTTACAGCCAAAATTTATTATCATTAACAGTAATATTTTACCCATCGCAACCGACGATTAGAGTTTTCGGGTTATTAGGAATAGCGCATTGCACAATGCACATTGATATATATTATGTGCAGTGCACGTGTGAACAGCTTAATTGTTGTTATCGGCACGATGGATCGAGTTACGTTTAAAATTAACGGAGAGCCTTGTTCAAGTTTGTTTTTTTATCATGTTTAAATTGATGTTTGCATTATAGGCCCCAAGCGATGGGCCAGAATAGCCACCTAATGGTTGGTTAACAAAATACCGAGTCAGACTGAAAAGACGGCGGGATTACATGGATACATTTTGGGCTAGAACTGGCACAGGACCGACTCGAGTAATGGAAATTAATAGATTTTTAGAAAAAAAAATAAAGCACTTATAAAACGTGAGGTCTCTTAGAGCCTGTGGTTGGAACGAAGTATCTTTCACTGTAAGCGTGTTAAATAAAAGTTACAAATAATGAAACTTAAACATTTGGAAGGTTTACTTAAACCGTAATTTTAAAGGAAGCAAAAGGAACAAATCCACGTATTTCTTTATTCTTTGCTGCAAATCAAACACCTACAAATAATATCGTAGAAAGGAATGCATAAGTATTCTTTGGTAAAACTAATTTCTGGGTTATTTGTTTATTTAGAATTCAACTCTTTATTACGAAAAATAGGCAGATTAATTACTTATTTTATTATTGTATCCAAATGGCAGTGACAATGTACACAAAACTATGATTATTTTCTTCCTTTTGAGTTCCCAAAGTTGTGTACAAATGAACGGAATGGAGAACACTAGGTACTAATACGCACCTATCCCATTTTCCAGTGAGTTACGAAGTGGATGCAGACGTGTTCGTGCTCGTGTTACCACATAGTCATGTGCGCGAAGTGTTGAACCTCTCCGGAACCAAGTTCAAGTGCCAGGAAGGTGGGTGCGGCGCCTGTATCCAGTATGCCACCGTGCTGGACCCTTACACCGGGGGCAGGCGACCCATGTCATTTAATTCAGTGAGTCATTATCGTTTTACGCGGGCCTATGGATCAACTACACTAAAGAGCTTACAGTGGGGTCTATACCTTAACCATAATATCCATACTAATATATTAAATAAGAAAGTAACTCTGTCTGCCTGTCTGGTAACTTTTCACGCTGAAAACTCTGAACCAATCTAGATGAAATATGGTATGGAGATAGTTTATTTTCCTAGGAAGGATATAGGACAATTTTTATCCTGGATTCATCCCCTAAAGGGGCGAAAGTTTGTATGTAGACAATATAAAGGAGTTCCACGCGGACCCAGTCACGCGCGCGCGTGTGCGTGTGCGTGTGCGTGTGCGTGCGCGTGTGCGTGTGCGTGTGCGTGTGCGTGTGCGTGTGCGTGTGCGTGTGCGTGTGCGTGTGCGTGTGCGTGTGCGTGTGCGTGTGCGTGTGCGTGTGCGTGTGCGTGTGCGTGTGCGTGTGCGTGTGCGTGTGCGTGTGCGTGGGTGTGTGTGTGTGTGCGTGTGTGTGTGTGTGTGTGTGTGTGTGTGTGTGTGTGTGTGTGTGTGTGTGTGTGTGTGTGTGTGTGTGTGTGTGTGTGTGTGTGTGTGTGAGAGTGAGTGTGAGTGTGTGTGTGTGTGTGTGTGTGTGTGTGTGTGTGTGTGTGTGTGTGTGTGTGTGTGTGTGTGTGTGTTCCCTCGCTTCTTCCTGACCGGGTCAACGAGGCTAGGCCCTTTTCTAGGGTTGGGACCGATTTTGCGGGCCCTTTTTTAGTCAAAACGACGCGACTTTGAAATGCAAAGGTTGTAAAAGCGTATTTGTGCGTTTTCGTTTGCCTGTCGACCAAGGCTGCTCATCTTGAACTTGTTGGTGCTCTTACGACGGAGGCATTTATTGCGGCCTTGGATAGATTTGTATCCCGTGCGGGAACTCCCGTCTTTGATCAGGTCAGATTGTGGAACCAATTACAAGGGTGCCGACCGTTATTTACAAGATGTTGTGAATTTTATGTTTGAAAATAATATTGATATTAGAACATAAGGTAACCGATATAGCCCTCCAAATTGCTAAACTTAAGTGGCATGATTGGAACAGACCTCTCCCGTCGGGGTATCACCTGAACGTTTGATCCGCCAGGCTGCCCCCACTGGAGTGGAATCTGGGAGGCTTGCGTGAAGCAAGCAAAAGCCCATATGTATCGGGTAGTAGGTCAAACTGTATGTACTTTTGAGGAGCTTGCGACGTTGTTTTGTAGAATTGAGGCCGTCCTCAATTCCCGTCCGTTGTGTCCGCTCAGCTCCGACTCAAATGACCTGGAAGCGCTCTCTCCAGGCCAAATCCTGATTGGTCAGCCACTTGCAGCGTTGCCGGACCACCCCCTCCGGGACGTACCCTCCGGTCGTTTGTCGCGCTACCATATGCTGCAACAAATGGCTCAGAACTTTTGGACCAGATGGTCATTAGAGTATTTGCATGTTTTGCAGCAGCGCCTCAAGTGGACTGACAAAACCAGTCCCCCCCGAGTTGGAGACCTTGTGCTAGTTAAGGATGCTTACGCCACTGCTATGGCGCCGGGGGTGCATTGTTAATTTGTTTCCCGGTAAGGACGGGACCCCTCGGTCTGCCGAGGTCATGGTTGGGGACTCGGTTCTGAAGCTAGCGGTAGCAACTATATCGCGACTTCCCTTGGTATAGCGGACCGGCTTAGAGGCCGGTCCGAGGCGGGTGTTTGTTCGGGCCGATCGCAGGTCCACCCGTGAACGCTTCTCGTGTGTACGGGTTTTTAGTCTGTGGTTTTGAAGGTGACATTTGAGCTGTCACATTTTTGCTTGTATAATTTTGGACACCACGGCACAACGTATACCGTTTTTTGTTTTGTTGTAATAACTCGCTTTGCAGGCACACGGCTGCCCGAGTGTTTTGGTTGAATATTTGGTGAAAGCTGTGACGGAACCGCGCATTGTTGGCACCAGCCCGCGGAGCCCGGAGACCAGCTAAAATAACTTGAAATTGACTGGACTCTGACGGAAACTTGACAGATTCGACTAATATCGTGTCGCCGGGATTCCAGTAAGTATAAAATCTTGACATTTTTGATTGCCATTATTGGCACTACCTAGTCGGTCCTTAAGTTCAGTCACAAATGTTTTGCCGCATAGTAATTAATACCAAGAATATTTTTATTTAATGCCATATATGGTTTAAAAGCTCCTTAAATACTGTTAAATTAGAACGATTATTGGATTTAAATGCTTAAAGCTATATTACACAAGTGCTAGTTTCTTCAGAGATTTTGCACTTTTTAGGCAATCAAAAACACGGACGTGATTCACTGTATCTTTTTTCCATAATTCTTAAAACCTTACAAACTTACGTGAGATTTTAGTCAGAACCCCTCCCTGAACCCTCCCTCCTCCATTTTGAAGCATAATATAAGTAAGTTTGGAAAAAAACTCATTTTCATATTCACATTTTACGTAGTGTACTTGTTGCCCACAAGATCAAATTTACGCGTTTTTCTGAAAACGTAAAAAGTACGTAAAGTTCTCGATGGGAGCAGTTGGAATTGAAAGCTAACAGAAAATCAAATGCTAGTTGCTAAGCAGGGTCTAAAATCGAGGTTTCAGAATATATAAAAAAAACCTTGTTGGTCATCTGGAACACTGTTTTTTTATTAAATTTGTAGTATTTAAGTGGTATTTCTGTCAGATGCGGCGTGTTTTAGGTTCACGATTGTCTCAACTTACAAGGCTTTTTTGTCATATGGCGATAATTGTTCAAAGTTTATTGTATTGCAATTTGATTCGTATACAATAAGCTTTTTAATCATGTATACTAGGTATATGACCCGCGAGCACCGCGAAGCACGTTCAGCTCCTCGCACCAGGCGAGGAATCGAACAATCATATTACTAATTATGGCTACGTGAGCTTCGAAAACGGATTTTTCAAAAATCGTAGCTATTGTTTGGATTATAATACGGCTGCCCTAAACTTAATTAGCAATCTTGAGGCCTTTTGCGACGGAAATTGCTATTGAGCTATTCAAATCCCGAGTTTTTTGACTTTCGCTTGATAGAAAAAAATCACGAATATAGGTTTATATTAAAATTGTTTTCAAAATCGGCAATGTCATGTTGGAGATATTAACGAAGACTTTCTTCGTTCAAGTCGTTTAGATATATTTATGCAAAATGCTGGATAAACAGCTTTTCTGCTACCCTGTGTTACCACGCGAAGAGGAACACATTAAGACCTTAACTTAACCAGCCTGACCTGAGCATTTTGACAATTTGTTAGCGTCGTGATTAAACATCACGACGCTCACAAATTCCTTGTGGCTATTAAGTATAAAATATGGCTTAAACGTAAGGTTAATATTTATCACAGAATGCAGATCCTCGTTTAGCACATTATTGTACAAAATCAAAATCAATTATTTATTCTGCAAATAGGCCACAAGGGCACTTTTACATGTCAAATGGTATTCTACAATATAATATTAATAATCTTACACAATAATCATTTTAAAATTGCAGATTTTAACCAATTAGTACCTAAATGGTTAACAAACTAAATGTCACTAAATGAAAACTAAAAAAATCCAAAATTGTAAAATATTATCAAATACATTCGATATAAGGTCTGTATCAGAATTAACAATAAGTTTATGATATTAATTTAGTACCCCAGAGATGTATAATGTCTCTGAGCATCCAAATACAAATAATAATTATTCTAATGTTCTTATAGAGATGTATACTGTCTCTAAGCGTTAAAACAGAAAAAAAGGATCATTAATGTAATATTGTCAGAGATGTACAGGGTCAATAACAATAAAACGTGTCAAGAACAGAATGATGTCTCTCGTCAAAATAATGATAATAACACTAATATTTAGGTAGTTACTATGCCCTTGCAAGCAATAACAGACCGGACTCCACAAACAGCACCCGATCACGAGTATGACGCATATCTCAGCCATCGCCTCCCTCAACCATATGTTAGGGAAGGTGGCGACCCAATCAACGACGCCACCGTAAGCAAAGCCCTTTAAGCGAGCATGACATATTCAAGCCACACTGGACATTGATAATAGCAAAGATTAAAGCGACTTGTTCGGCGAGAAAAAGCATTACGTGCTCTCATGTTACATAAAACGGAACAGCTATTTCCGGTACTTATAATAATTACAAAGGTAATACGCCAAGACAATCATACTCGAAGGTATATTAATTCTAATAGAATTTGACTGCTACTGGCTTAACCCGGCGAGCATGACCCAGGGTATGTCATACCCTGACAGTATTAAAAACGTTTGTTATTTTTTAAATCTTGGTCTGGCAACACTAGCTCGCTCAGAAGCTGGAGGCAAGGGAGTGCGGGAGGGAATAGTGGCGTGATCGCAGTGCGACGTGAGGCGTCGGCAGAAATATTTGTGCACAAACCTGTTTCGGGTATGTCACACCCTGCGTCATTTTAGACGTATCTTTATTATGTATGATTTATACATTATTTTTTTATTATTCTTAGAGTTTTTAAGGTTTCAATGTACAGGCTTGAGATTACTTTATTTATACTAGTTGTTTTTCTTTTATTTTCCATACAAGAAGGACAGTAAAACCAAATATTCCTGTAAGGGATGCAGCAAGCCCATATGTATGGAGCATGATAATCTCGATGGCAGTGATTAACCATATTTTCAATAAAAAAAAATATTGTTACGTTTTTTCGAGAAGAGGATCTCATTATCTTTTAGTTACAAGTTGATTTATATTCCAAAGACAGTTTTTTTTTGTTTAATTGTTCATTTTTGTAAACCTCGAAACTTTTGTTCCTATAATTACATAGTATAAGGTAAACACGAATAAATAAAAATAATTTCATAATTAAAACTTGTCTTTGATTTAAATTCCTTAAATAATTCATTATTAAACAATATTTATTAAAAAAAATATATAAAAACTATGTTATGGTACATTAAATTTCGGATACGTCATACCCTGCCTCATGTTTGATGTTACTTTTTTTCACGTCATGCTCGCCGGGTTAAAGGCATTTTTGTCGTTTATGAAATCGTTGACATTATAATACGCCTTGCTTAGCAAATATTTTTTTATATGACACTTAAATTTACTTAACGGCAAATTAACAATTTCGGTAGGTATTTTATTGTAAAAACGTATACAGTTCCCCACGAACGACTTTCTTACCTTGCGAAGACGACTGTACTGCACTGCGATCTTGTGTTTACTTCTGGTGTTGTAGTCGTGGATATCACTGTTGAGTTTGAAGTCCTGAAGGTTTTTCCGCACATACATAATATTCTCAAGAATGTATTGGCATGCTACAGTAAGAATATTTGCCTCCTTAAATTTGTCCCTGAGAGAATTTCGGGCTTTTAGTTCGTAGATGGAGGAGCGTACAGCTCGTTTCTGTAGCACGAAGATGGTCTGGATATCAGCCGCTTTACCCCACAACAGGATTCCGTAGGACATAACACTGTGGAAGTAACTGTAGTACACCAGCCTGGCCGTCTCAACGTTTGTTAACTGTCTTATACGTCTTACTGCATAGGCTGCAGAACCAAGTTTGCCGGCTAGGGTGTCGATATGCGCATGCCATTGTAGTTTTGAGTCCAAGGTGATGCCTAAAAACACTGTTCTATCTTCAAATTCCAGTTTATCGCCCTTTAATTTGATCCTGGTATTATTTACGTGCTTGACATTAGGTAAAGTACAAACGAGCGAAGCCCTCCAAGTCCACAGGAACAATCCGACATTCGTATGAATGTATGTATTGGTATACATATTTGTTCGGTAATACTCGGTTCGGTACGAAATTTGTTAGGCGAATGAATAAGACAACAATATCCATCCACTAGTCGTAATGATCCACTAGTTTGTGAAGTAGTAGGCACGGAACCCTTCGTTGTGCGTGGTCCGACACGCACTTGGCCGCTTTTTTTTCCATTTGAGATGCGAAACCCTAACAAACTATAAATCGCCTCCTGCTTATTAACTCTTCATTATTACAATGATGCAAACAGCCAAACTTTATTATCATTAACACTAAGTATTTTAGCCATCGCAACCGACGATTAGAGTTTTCAGGGTTATTAGGAATAGCGCATTGCACATTGATATATGTGCAATAGTGCACGTGTAGTGAACAGCTACATTGTTGTTATCGGCACGATGGACCGAGTTACGTTTAAAGTTAACGGAGAGCCTTGTTCAGGTTTGTTTTTTTAACAAGTTTAAATTGGTGTTTGCATTATAGGCTCCAATTGACGGACCACCAAATGGATCCCACCGAATGGATGCCGAAATACCGAGTCAGACCGAAAAGAGTGCGGGATTACATGGATACATTTTTGGCTAGAACTGGCACAGGACCGACTCCAGTAATTGAAATTAATAGATTTTTTCCTTGGTTTTGACTAGACACTATTAGGCCAGGAAAAAAAATAAAGCACTTATAAAACGTGAGGTCTCTAAGAGCCTGTGGTTGGAACGAAGTATCTTCTACTGTACGTTTTAAATAAAAGTAACAAATAAGAAAACTTAGACATTTGGAAGGTTTACTTGAACCATAATTTTAAAGGAAGTAAAAGGAAAGAATCCGCGTATTTCTTTATTCTTTGCTGCAAATCAAACACCTACATAAAATCGTAGAAAGGAATTCATTAGTATTCTGTGGTAAACCTAACTTCTGGGTTATTTGTTTATTTAGAATTTAACTCTTTATTACGAAAAATACGTAAATGAATTACTTATTTGTATTATTGCATCCAAATGGAAGTGACAGTGTACACAAAAATAAGATTGTTTTCCTCCTTTTGAGTTCCCAAAAATGTGTACAAATGAACGGAATGGAGAACACTAGGTACTAATACGCACCTATCCCATTTTCCAGTGAGTTCCGAAGTAGACGCAGACGTGTCCGTGCTCGTTTATGTGCGTGAAGTGTTGAACCTCTCCGGAACCAAGTTCATGTGCCAGGAAGGTGGGTGCGGCGCCTGTATCCAGTATGCCACCGTGCCGGACCCTTACACCGGGGGCAGGCGACCCATGTCATTTAATTCAGTGAGTCATTATCGTTTTACGCGGGCCTATGGATCAACTACACTAAAGAGCTTACAGTGGGGTCTACCTTAATCATCATATCCATACTAATATATAATATACTGTCTGCCGGTCTGGTACCTGATGGTAAGTGATGATGAGGTCGAGTGTGTTACATTTAATTTTATACCTAGGTCGAAGAAACCTAAGCAGCGTGGAATTAATGTCTAGGAAAACCCTATTACAGTGTATAGTACAAGGACACTGTAATTGTACAATGAAGTAACTCCCTGGCCTCGCTTGCATCACTTAATTATTTTTAGCCGAACATTAAAACCATTCAGTTCTACTTTATTTAAGCAGAGATCTCTTTACACGACTAGGCTTTTTCTCAAGAAAATTATTCTAAACACTTTGTTTATTTTAACAAACTAATATTATTATTTTGTTTGTGGGCCTTAATGTGCCGCTTCGACCAGGAAGTGATCTATTGTTGCAGCCCTTTCTTTAGAGTTCACCGTTAAGTCCCGTTGCCTCCAGGAAATTCCAGATTCTTTGGGCGGTGATATGTTGTAAAAATAAAATAAAATAAAAATAAAAATCATTTATTTCAGACTCATGGAATCCATAAGTTTGTTAGTACATAAAATAATTTTAAAGCTAAATGTTAGTAGGCAAAACAGAAAAGAAAAGAAAACTACAATTTGTACGCACTTGAGAGGCACTGTGTCGTTCAGGGCAAAACTCAGAGTTATTTTACCCTCCCCGTCACAATGCCAACCCAGTGCCCTAACATAGGGCAATCCCAACGTCCTTCCAATATCCTCAGAATGCTGTTCTCACTTCCTCGCACACGTTGTACCTCTTGTGGGTGCACTATGTGCCGCCCTAGGTAGGTACTTCTTTTATGCATGAGCAGTCCGCAGGAGCAGAGAATGTGCATTGCAGTCTCCTCTGTCTCCTGGCAGAACCTGCAGGTTGCGTCCTGCTTCATACCCATTTGAAACAGGTGTTTGTTCAATTTGCAATGTCCTGTCAGGATTCTTGTCACTGCGCAGGTTTTGTGCCTTTTGAATTGTAATTACTCCTTAGACAGCTTACTATTGAACCCTTCGATCAGGGCTTTAGCTTGTTTTTGTCCTTTGGTGAACTTCCACAGCTTGATTGCCTCTGATTTTTCCGCGTTGTTTAGCAGGGAATATGCTTTCCGTTTCGTGATGCCACAGAACGGTTCCGGGCCGACCAGGGCCGTGTCTGCGCCCTGCCTTGCAAGTTCATCTGCTTTTTCGTTTCCAACAATGTCGGAGTGCCCTGGTACCCATCTAAGTATGACTTTGTTGGAGTTCGCCAGGGTGTTTAGATTATTTTTACAATTCTGGACTAGTTTAGAGTAGGACTCTAGTGATTCTAGTGCCAGCAGAGCAGGTTGGCTGTCAGAGTTGATGTAGATATGTTAGTTCCTTGGGTTTCTTTCAATATTGATCTCAGAATCAGAATCAGAATCATTTATTCGTTCATCACAGGTAAAAAAAGATGGAATGTTAGAATTAATTGTAGTTACAAAGCCATGATGTGCCTTTTGGCGTACGAATTTCTAGTTTTTACATGTCAAATTTAAAATTATTAAGTATAAATGGCATGTCACAAATATCAAAATAATCAATTAATATACAAAGTTACAATATCAAAATACAAAATTATACAACAGAAATAAATTAAATTAAATTAGGATAGTAGTATCATTAAGATAATCCTTTACATTATAATAACATTTGTCCAGTAAGTCTATAATGTCTTTAATCTCTACGCATTTATTTAATGCGAAGAATTCAGCCTGAAAGATTGAGGCCTCCTTCCCCATGCTGACGCTAGCTTTGAACTTTGGCCTCTCACCGTAGATACCACGTCCAACATCATCACCTTTTTTGATCCATCTGTATACCAAATGTGGCTTCCCTCCTTGAAGTCCATTTGGTCGTTTGTCCATTTGTCTCTCGGAGGAATTTCCACTGTATACAGTCTAGTGAATTAGCATTCCACGTAAAAAATGGTTGTGTTTTTAAATCTTTGGAGCAAAGGTTTATCTTGCTCATGAAAATTCATGGATAAATAGATGTGGTTGTTGCCACCCCAAAATTCCAGAACAAGTGTTTTTATTTTATTTCCATTTATTTTACCTTCAGTAGTAAAAGCTCTCTTTCCAAGGCACTCACCTTCAGCAAAAGGGGTTCTTCACTACAGCTTTTCAGCTCATTATTCTTTAGTCCTCTTTTTGTTTTTGTTCTGAATAACGAATTTACTGAAAGGGTTCAAATATTCTGAACTGAATGAGTTGGATTGCTGATGTGAAGAATTGCGTTCGTGAAAACTTGGGAATAGAATGAAACGAATTTCTGTGAAGCCTTTTTGTTAAATAGTTAAAACGGCAGTTTGTTTAATAGTTCTTTCTCATTGATTCTTGATCTTTATTTCACAATTCAATTATAATCTGGCAATTGCCGTACTGTGGGCATTTTTGGAAATTTGCCATATCCATTGTGATTGCCGTTACTTAACGACCTCGATTGTAGAGTGAAGCAAACCTAGTCATCTATGGTGAACTTTTAATGTATTTTAATGTTTGTAATTACTGAAGCTACAAGTTACAATTTTACAAATCAAAGTTCATCACAAAAATCATCAGTTGTAGCAACACTGACGTTCTTGACCAATAACGACTGGCCATTTTACCGATTTTGCTTGTACGGGAAATAAACTAAAAAAAAAACAGGTCACAGGTTGGTGAAATAGACCTAGAGCAAATCGTTAGATTGGATTCATCTCGAGACTCACCATCAGTTTTTTAGGCTCCTAACCAAAGCAGTACTGCTACTCAAACGAGAACAGTATAAGTAAAATAATTGTCGTAAGTTAATGTCAATTTTGTCACCAGTGTTTGGTCTCAATAACATCATGCCAAGACTGGGAGATCATGACGGTGGAAGGGATAGGTGACCGCCAAAAGGGCTATCATCCGTTGCAGCGCACACTGGCAGAGTACAACGGGACTCAGTGCGGGTACTGTAGCACAGGATGGGTTATGAGCATGTTCGGGTAAGTGTTCACATAATCTGCTTTTACAGTATGCGAACGGTAAATGCTTCATCTTTTTAAACTAGTGGATATATTGTTTAACGGGAGGGACATTTTTGGGTTTATAGTTCATGTTTTTTTTTAATTTAAAACAAAATTTGTTAGTATTGTTGTTGTAGTTGATAATACAGTTTGAATACTTTTCTCTCACTCATAATCCCATTAGATACTTGAAACGGAATGTAAGAATAACATTAATAGTAAAGTATCAAACAAACACGCAAACTCAATCAACTGTGCTAAGAATCGTTTCTATTGCAACGTTGTTATAGTAATTATATATATTTTTCTTTTAATTGCAACCGGCATTTTCAGCTTATTAGAATCAAACCATTACGACCTTACAATGTACCAGATAGAACAATCACTGGGCAGCAACTTGTGTCGTTGTACTGGCTACCGTCCCATTTTAGACGCCTTCAAAAGCTTCGGAAAAGATGCTCCAAAACCCAAGGACGTCACTGACATAGAAGACTTGAAATTGTGCAAAAAATCTTGTAACAACCCCTGCGATGGCAAAGATTGGTGTTTAGTCCAAAAAACAGATGTAGGTGCTCAGGAAATGAAGAAGATTATTCTTAAAGATAATCGTACTTTTTATATGGTGTATGAGATTGATCAGATTTTCGAGATTCTCGATAAGGAAGGAGATGATTATATGTTGGTTGGAGGAAATACTGGGAAAGGTAAGGTTACTATAAAAAAAATTATACCGTGCGTGCTTGTGAGCAGCAGAGGGGTAATCACGTAACGTTCCGAACGCGCGTCGGTACAATTTAACTGCCAACTCTCCATATAAACTCTCGACCTGCAGGTCGATCACGTAACGCATTGTACGAACGTCAGGTAGATCTAAATGTCACTTTTTATATGGAAAAATGGAACGTGACGTAATTGGGTCATTGTCAGTCACAAAAACAAAAATCATCTTTCCGGTGGTCAATAGTTAAGGGTTTTACGCTCACATATAATATGTTTTTATCACATAGAATTATAGAAGGGGCAACGCCGTTTATGCGGATTCAGAGTTCAACCAAAAATTAGGCTTTATAGCCCTTAACTATGGCAATGTCCACCGAAAAGACGCGAACCTAAATCTGACAATGACCCAATTACCCCTCAGGAGGGCGATTTACCCGCACTGTAAATTGCTCGCGTCGGAACACTCTCAAACAATATGGCGTTGTTCCCGAAGAGTAAATAAATAAAAATAAATAAATATTATGGGACACAATCTTACACAAATCAACCTAGGCCCACGGTAAGCTCAGTAAGGCTTGTGTTGTGGGTACTAGGCGATGATATATATAATAGATAAATACATATAGATACTTAATATACATGTATAACATCCATAACTCAGGAACAAATATTCGTGATAAACACACAAATAAATGCCCTGACCGGATTCGGGATTCGGGAGTGTTTTTGTACAGACGTGTGTCTTTCCATACTTGCCTGACTGCCCAAATCTTACACCGCCAACCGCCACCTTTTCCATAAACACTTGAAAATTGCTTCCATTGATCAGGTTCCTTGGTTCACATATTTTCAATGTTCTCTCATCTTTCTGGAATGTGTATCAATGTATATCATAATGTTCTAGGAGCCTACCCCATATTCGCGTATCCTCGAGTCCTTATAGACATCAGCAGAGTCCTGCAGCTAAAGACACATGTCGTTGACCAGAACTTGGTACTAGGGGCCTCGACCACCCTTACTGATACTATAGCGATATTTTACAAGCTCGCAAAAGAACGCGCGGAGTTTTGTTATCTTTCTTTGCTGGCCGAACATATGACGCTGGTGGCACATATACCTGTTAGGAATGTAAGTACATCTAGATTTTTTCTTCAATTATAAGCAAAATGGCAGCTAACTATGACTATCAGCGATGCACTACATCAGCCTAGCTTGATCGTCCATCTCACGCTTACATGCTTGCTTGTAAGGAACGAATGCTTTACGTCGCAAATAAACGCGATCATGCTAACTATAGGCAGGCATCTGAGCGTAACTCATGGCGATAACTGGTCGACTAGATCGTGAAGACTCACAATCTAGAGAGGAAACGATTAAAAAAAGTAGAAGAAGAGAAGCAAAAGGGCGCTAGGCGCTACCTAGGCAAAGTGCCCTAGCAGGGCATGTGAGCTCTTTAGCCCAAATTGCTATACCTACGTGTGCGTATAATATTTAACCGTACGTTTGTTCTGGATCTCACCATCCTTCAGAAGGTATAAGTTTTTAAATTGAAAAATTTAGTTTTCCATAAAGGTTCTCAAATGTCGTAGTCGTGAGATAAAAACAGAGAAAAACAACAACATTAATACAGTTAACATATTTTTTTAAAAGTTGCTTTAACAGGATAAATATTTGTACCATTTGATTCTAGATTGGCACGATAGCTGGCAACCTCATGGTTAAACACAGAGTGCCGGTGTTCTCTTCTGATATGTTCTTGCTATTGGAGACTGTTGGAGCTATCCTTGTAATTGGTACGCATGGTTCATAAATATGTTGACCGAGACCAGATACTTGTTGAACCCGTGACATATCTTTCGCAGTAGAGCTCAAACCCAGGACATTAGTGGACGTCATTGGACGCCAAAACAGATGTGGTTTGAGTTCTGTACGAGGGAGCACGGAAAATAATAATTTCTAGTAGCTCGGGCAGTTGTTATGGCCAGTGCATATATAGGTATTGTACAGCGTACAATATATGCACTAGCCATTACAACTGCCTCCTGGACACAGAACACCGCTCCGTGCCCGTTCGGAGTCCTGCCTGAGCCCGGCAGGCACTGAGTCACCGAGTTTTCCATACACCTACGTAATAATTTGCCCGTGATGCGCCGGCCAACGAACAGTGACACCTGTAAAAATAGCATCATAGACGGGATATCAAATCAAATTTACATAATCTTGCCTCTTTTTTGGAGTAGCTGAGGAGACTGTGAGCCCAATGCTGACCCGGGCACGGCATGGAACGGTGTAAATGAATATGTACTGTGAATCATTCTTAAGTCGTTATTCCTGTTTGGTCGAATACAGTGTAACTTTTTTTCTTTTCAGGGTTCCGTACCAAAAAGTTAAAAAAGGAACCCTTATGGTGCGACTCTGTCCGTCTGTCCGTCTGTCCGTCCGTCCGTCTGTCACAACATAAAATATATCAGGAACTACTAATGCTATCTAATTTGAAATTTGGAACAACTTTTAAGAAGGTTAAGACAAGTGTATGGAGAATAAAAAAAATCAATATACATTTTTATTTTCTGTATTAATGACGAATATGAGGGGGTTTAAAAATTCAAAGTCTAGTTAATAGATCAAGTGGGGTTTCATATGAAAAGACTTGATTAGAAAAAGCTGGAATCATGACGATGTAAAATTTAAATTTCGACAAACGCTACGGAAGAGAGAGTGCACAATCACATACCTTGGTCCAGAGGGGTAATCACGTAACGTTCCGAACGCGCGTCGGTACATTTCAACTGTCAATTTTCCATATAAAAAGTGACATTTAGACCTACCCGACGTTCGTACACTGCGTTACCTGATCGATCTACTGGTCGTGGAGCCTCCTTCGGGCTTCCTGTCTCTTGCGTATTTTTTATTTATTTATCAAAAATCATTTCTGAATTATGATCGTAATTTGATTACTTTTGTATTAAACTTTATGTATTCAAATTCCTATAAGAATATAGTTAACGTCCCTCCTTTCAAATACAAAAATAATAATCGAAATTGGTACTTACGCGACGCGTAATAAAAAAATATCGCTGATAAACAAACATACTAGGTTGCAAGTTATTAGTACCAAAATGCAGATGGCGCTGTACAACGGTAACTTCTACTATGAGCTGTTAAGATTGTTCAAGCATGAATGGGGTCGTGACGAGACGGGTATGGTGTATGAACGTTTGTACGGAACCCTCAGTGCACGAGTCAGACTCGCACTTGACCGGTTATATTATTATACATTTTTGTAGCGCCTTTTTAAAAGACGTTAGCAGGCGGTTTTGCTTCATTAGTAAAACGTGCTATATGTATATGTTTTTTTAGTGGACAAACATGGAAAAGTTTATTTAGTGACTCCCGCCGAGTTCCTCGGTCTGGATATGACGGGCAAACTTATGACGGAAATCAGGATACCACCATACTCACAGAATTATCACTTCGTTTCGTTTAAGGTAGGTACTTAAATATTTTATTGTTTTAGTTTTTCATTATTTTAGAGGTTTTTTTCTATTAAGAATTTTAAAAAAATATAGAAAACAGAAATACTTGCAGTCGTCACATCAGCCTGTGCAGCCGAAAAATTTACACTACTTACTTTGTATCCCTTTTAAATACAATTTTCCTCTCTGCCTTCGGCAATCTCATTGATAATGTCTGTGACATGAATGGTGAAATTCCCCGCAAGCTACAAAACATATTTTTTTTTATATTTTGTAGTTACCTTTTCAATCATGCGGGCATTTACTTGTATGTGTGGTGTGACCAGTATTTTCATTAAATTCTTCATTTTATTTATCCTATGCCCGCGCTGTTTTATTTTTTCTTCCTGTCACTTTTGTACAAAACTACGTGATTGATGATGATGAGACAGCGACATCTCCTTATCCTTGCCTTCTTTACATCCATAGAATAGGTGTGGAATTGGCCAGTTCTTCTTGTTTCTTAATATTTCTCCCACAAGGAGGAATGATGACCTGGTACGCGAGGTCGCGAGAGTCCGCTGGATACGGGTGGCTCAGGACCGGTCACTGTGGCACTCTTTGCGGGATTCTTTTGTCCAGGAGTGGGCATCTTTCAGCTGATATGATGATGATGATGAATATTTCTCCTAGATCATGCCACGGGCTGTGACCGCGCATGCGCAGGTAAACGCTGCGTTTCTGTACGAGTTAAACCACGATGGTGAGACCGTCCGCTCCGCCAGGATCGTCATCGGCGGTATTTCGGCCACATTCACGCACGCTTTTGAAACGGAGAAGTAAGTTTTAACGCAACTAGCTTTTGCCCGCGATTTCACGTGATCATTCATACAAAATGTAACACCCCCAATTTCATTCCTTAAGGCTGGGCGCAAACGTTCGGAATGCACGCTCGCAGGTGTTTACAGAATAATAAATATCGCTCTAGAGCCTTATGGTTTAATTCCTGGCATAAAAAGTATGTTATATTTCATTTAAGGTTATAAACTACTGGTGTGCTAAATTTCACCCAAATCTATCCAGTAGTTCTTACGTGATTAGGTAACAAGTAGCCAAACATTCCAAACTTACACATTTTAGTCGCCGGATACCCGAGAAGAGTGTTCGACTAAGTCCTAAGAAGATGAAGATCCAAAACGCAGATTTACCCTTTCTCTGCCACAACGTCTATCAAATTCAATCTTGGCAAAATATTTTTGTTTTGTATTCAGATACGTAAAAGGTAAGAAGATCTTCACAGATGAAGTGCTGCAGGGAGCATTGAAAGTGATGGAACAAGAACTGATGGCTGAAGAGATTGCCGGAGAATTTAAACCTGAATATAGGAAAAAGTGTGCTTTGGGACTTTTCTATAAGGTAGGATTTAGACAAATATTAACATACTAGTTAGCCCATGAGTGTTCTTTTTCATTTAATAATTTTACAGGGTCTACTAACAATTATACCTGAAAAGAGATTGAACCCTCGCTACCGGTCAGGAATCAGACGACTTCGTAGGACCAGACCTTTGTCCAAAGGATCCCAAGAATATGACACCAATCCGCTCATCTGGCCCATCACGGAACCTTCACCTAAGGTATTACAGTAAAGTCATATTAGAGGTAAAAGTTCTTCGTTGAATGGCAAGTTTATTTTAAGTCGCATTGCACACGTCAACGCGCAAAGGCCAGTCGTAATCAGTCAGGTGCCTCTGTGTGGCCAGTTTAGACTTGTAAAATTGTAACTTGTAGCTCCGTAAACCGGCCACTGGTCGCAAGTATGAGCAGGCTGTTGGAGACCATAGATGGAGAGAAAGACAAGGTTCTATAACATGGTATATTTTAATATTAGATACAGGGTGTCGACCGTGTCGGTTCGGTCTCAGGTGAAGAAGTGAGCGTACAAGCTTTAGGTATATACCAGATAATTGACAAAGACTATTGAGTTTATCGCCATCTATCGTTAATGCCGTGAACTAATAACATTGTTTCCTGGCTTGTACCGACAGCAGAATCCAAAGCAGATGATTCTCTAAGTATCGGTTAGATGGTGTGACTATTTCCATACATTAATAACGCCATCCAATCCATTCGTTCGATATTATAAGGATCATCTAATACATAAGGAATACGGCTGATGGCGCTACGTGCGTGGGCGCAATCTAATGTTAGTACTTAATAGCTGTACAGAGCAGAGCTGCTTAATAGCACGTTGAGTGAGCTGTTCATGTCGCAAAAAAGCACAGTATCGTAAATTGTGCCATGAGGTTCGTAAGTCGTTTTTTGACGTATATTTCAATAATTTAATTATACATCTTTCAGTAGTGTTTTTATGTTAAGATTTATTTATAATACGTTTTTCAACATCGTATTCGAGTAAAAACCTCCTTGCTTTATATGGCCGACAGCCGACGCACGAGAACGAGAGACAGATGCAATAAAAAAATACCATTACGCCTTTTGGCGTAATAAACAACTTTTCAACGGCCTCCGTAGCCCAGTTGGTAGTGATTCTGCCTACGAAGCTGGAGGTCCCGGGTTCGAATCCCGGTCAGGGCATTTATTTGTGTGTTTATCACGAATATTTGTTCCTGAGTTATGGATATTATATATGTATATAAGTATCTATATGTCGCCTAAGTACCCACAACACAAGCCTTATTAAACTTACCGTGGGCCTAGGTTGATTTGTGTAAGATTGTCCCGTAATATTTATTATTTATATTTATATATTTATATAAAGGTTATTGTAGCTTAATTGTAGCTCTGTATGCCTGCGCGTATGTATGTATGTAGTACCAACTCCCATTTCAATCGGACACTTTACGCTCGAAGTTGTAGACGATTATTTATACCTAGGACAGACTGTCCAGTTAGGTAGGTCCAACTTTGAGAAAGAGGTCAATCGTCGAATCCAACTCGGCTGGGCAGCATTCGAAAAGCTACGGCACATCTTTTCGTCCATTATTCCGCAGTGTCTCAAGACGAGAGTCTTTGAACAGTGCTCATAAGAAGGCTCAAAGTCACTCAATGGGCGATGGAGTGGGCTATGCTGGGAGTTTCTCTGCGCGATCGCATTAGAAATGAGGCTATCCGTAGCAGAACCAAGGTAACCGATATAGCCCTGCGAATCGCTAAACTTAAGTGGCAGTGGGCGGGGCACATTGCACGTAGAACCGATGGCCGTTGGGGCGGAAAGGTTCTCGAGTGGCGACCACGTACCGGAAGGCGCGGCGTGGGTAGGCCCCCCACATGGTGGCGCAGGACCGGCCATTGTGGCACTCTTTGGGGGAGGCATATGTCCAGCAGTGGACGTCTTTCGGCTGATATGATGATGATGATGATGCCTGCGCGTTATAAAGCCCTTTACGAGCAAGTGTGATCCAACCACCTCAACCGGCGTCTCTTCGGAACTTCCTGTATTTTTAAAATCTGTTCTATACGGCATGTGCGCCAACTCGCGGACTGATGTACCGGCGACTACCCTGATTTGCCCTTAGTTTATTGTAACAACGTGTGTCTGCATGAGTGTCACGTTACTATTGTGATTACAGATAGAAGCATTGGCTCAATGTTCAGGTGAGCTTAAATATGTGAACGATCTGCCGACGCAGCCTCGCCAGGTATTCTGCGCGTTCGTCACCGCCGATGTGTGCACAGGCGAGATCTTGGAGATTGATCCTACTCCAGCCTTAGTAAGCATACTTTTTCATCGTCGAGAACTGGGGACGGAAAATTTGTGTTATACAATTCATGAATTCTTTGAATATAATTGAATGCAATGATAATACGACTTCATTAATATTGTATTGTATCTTAATGGAATATAATAATTTATGCATGCTGGAATAAGCTAAGTGTGTTGTATGTGAGCTTTATATTACCGCACTTAAAGGATTACTCAAGCTAGAACGGGTCGTGTCCGGCCCGGGCCGTTTTCTAAGACAAACGTTGGCGTTTTTGCGCGGCCGAGCCATACCGAAGCCAGGCCGAGCCACGGTGTCGGCACGGCCCAGCCGCGGGCTTGACTTGAAAAACGCCGTCGATTTTCTTAGAAAACGGCCCGGGCCGGACACGGCCCGTTCTAGCGTGATTCATCCTTAAAGCGAATAAATATGATTTAATTTCAAAAGTAAATTAAAATGTTTGCATTTATTCTCTAAGACTAGTAAACCTCAAGATACCAGTTTGTCTCTTTGCATCAAATATTTACAAAATATCGTTACGTCACCACATTAAACTGCTTTTAATAGAAGTTGCTTTTGGTTTAAGACGTGGGTCAAAACCAAAAACAGTTCTCTGTTGTAGCTCTGAAATAATTTTGACTCAATAAAATTATTTTACATTTCAGAATCTCCCGGGTGTACACGCTTTTTTCTCAGCAAAAGACATACCCGGCAAAAACAATTTCCTCCCCCCAGTAGTAGTATCATTTGTTGTAGGAGAAGTAATATTCAGCGATGGTAAAATAAGGTACTACGATCAACCCATCGGAGTGATAGTGGCAGATTCTGACAAACTAGCTAACCGAGCAGCCTTGCTGGTTCATGTCAAATATAAAAGAGACACGAAAAAACCTGTTTTAACTATAGAAGAGGCTAGAAAAGATCCCACCAGGTAATGTAAAAAATACCAATACCTATATTAAAAAAGACAATTCAATGAAGTCAACGACAGCACAGTAGTAGTAGTATAATTCCCAACAATGGTTAGCAACAGTCAGAGATTATTTCATTTGGTAGCATTTTTAACAACAGAGTATACGCTGATTGTGACATGTTAAAATGTTGTCAAATAAATATCTATGTCGAAATGTTCCGAGGAATAAAAACAAAGACCGCAAATAAAAGAGTGATATGTTGATGTATCGGTCAAATATACTAAATTCTTTGCGTAGAAACTTATTTTAAGAAAAACAGTTCAGTAGGGAGGGAGAATTGCGATGCATGTGTAAGATGAACGGCCCGATTTTCTGGTATGTAGAAATGTACATATATGTACAAATAGTTTTGTAAAATCCTACCTCCTTATTCATAAAACTTAACAGACTTCTGTTACAGTTGTTGCATTTCTCAGAGACGGTGGTGGTCGCGTTACTATTATGATGACGTTAAAGTCTAATTTCTTCAAACCCACTCGCATTCGTGAAATGCAAGAAGTATAATTTTAAATAGATTTTCTCAAATGTCACAAACACAAATTAGGGATTGCAAATCCGGAAGTACTTTCTAAAATCCGGATTTTCGGATAATGGTTCGGCCGAAATCCGGACTTCGGATTAAATCCGGATTTTAGGGAGGTGCTTTCGCAGTAGTAGAAAAAATATACAAACAACCCAAATAGTAATCAGTCTTTTTATTATGTTTAATAATAAACAAATAATTATGTATGCGTACACTTCTACGCAAATATTGGTAACTAAACAAATAAAAATAAATAACTTCTAACTAACAATTAAAATAATTAAACACGTCTTTAACTTTATGCAGCGCGAAATTTATTCACGCTTCCCCAAAAAATGAAATCTTAAAAACATTAACGCGTCAAGCGTTGAGTCGTTCAATCGCGTTCTTAAGCGGTTGCATAGCATCCCAGCTGCCGAAAATGCTCTCTCCGGCTCGACGCTTGTTGGTGGTATCGCCAGTAGCTTATCGTAAACGGAGGATAAAATATTACCCATTTTTCCTCCGTTTTCGAATACCGCCATCTCAATATGGACTAAAGTGTCCAAATCAGGGGCTTCTGGTGTAGCAACTGCTACATTAGTCGCTTCCTTTTGGCTCAGAAAGGACAGTTGCCGATTTAATTGTTCCTTATATGTTAAAGTCCGTTCCGGTAATTCCAGTCGTTGAGGCTCATCGTCTACTACATTTGGCATCGAACTCGTCGAAGGCATCGAAGAAGAGCGAGACGAGGAAGCAGTCTTAGCTTTGTTGCAGATAAGGTCTTTAATCTCCTGGAATGTTGGTGTTTTAAAGACTTGGTCAGGTGTTTCCGCAATAAATTGCTGGAAGTTATTTAAATATAGGAGTGTCCCGGTTACAGTATGAAGACGTCTTTCAGAAATACGTCGCTTTAAAGCCGCTGTTATTTTTTTGGAGATTGGATCTTCATGGCTCCCTATTGTTTTGAGCATAAATTTTAAACTCGTATCAGCTGTTAAGAGAGTCGCATCTTTGCGGCACAGAACTTCAACAGTTGTCTTCATGATGTCAAGAGAAGTGTGCATACGCTGAAGCACGGTTAACTCATCGGCGCTAATATGTATTGCACATCTGATATCAATTACCGCTTTTTCTACACAATTTTTTAACTTTAAATAGCGCTCTATCATAGTGGCTAAGCTGCTCCAACGAGTTCGGCAGTCGAGCAGAAGCTGCAGTTCTTGTCCAAAATCTTCTTTTACATATTTCTGTAAGATACTATCGTTTTTAGTTGGAGAAGCCCGAAATATTTTTACCACTGATCTAACTTTTTTTATAACATTTTTAAAATCTTCATCTAAACTCCATGGTCTACCAGAGCGTTCAATATTAATTCCATCGTAGTCATCTTCATCATCCGAGTCCGAGTCAGAGTCTACTGTCATTGTGCCATCAGTTTCTGAATTTTGTTCATTTTTGTATATGACATCATTAATTGCGAGTTGGATGCCATGAGCCAGGCAAAGTTGATGATTGGCTGTTGTCAGACGTCCTACCTTTATCATTACGCTTGCTCCATCTGTTGTTATTCCTACAATGTCCTCATCTAATGAGATCCCAAACGAAGACAGTCTGGATTCTATGAGAGACACACAAGTCTCGGCAGGCATAGATCCCATAATTCTTATCAGGCCGAGGTTTTTTGCCACACTGTTGTCTTTAAATAGGCGGCTGTGAACATTAAGGTTAATGTATCGTCGATTTTTGCCTGACGTCCACTCATCAAAAGTTAGAGCTAGTTGGCAACCGTTTGTGTTTGATTTTTTTAAATCCTGGATTTGTTGAGCTAATTCAGTCTTCACAGAGTTAAACGTGTCAAGCACGATTCTCCTAATCGTATTAGGTGATTTTGGTAAATCTTTGCCATAACTTTTTTTAAACAATTTTCTTAGATCTTCTGACGTGCAAAAAAGGGATAAGGCTAAGCCATCCAAAGCCACCATTCTACAAATGGTAAACTCATAGCAGTCATCGCTTTTGAAATAATCACTCAACTTTTGTTTTTTTGGCAGTGATTGGACAGATGTGCACTCAGCCTGTGACTCTGATCGTTTCAAGATTATGGAATGAACGTTCCTCAAATGATTTTGCAGCGTTGATGTGCTGCCGCCAATTTTAAAAACTTTTTTGCATTGTTTGCACTGGGCTTGTAGGCCATCTAAAGATCTTAAACAATAATGCCAAACACTAGATTTGTCATTGCATTTCTTTTTAAACTCTTCAAACTTCACATTCCCGGCCATTGCATCGCTCATTGTTAAGCTTATGTTATAGCCGCATCTATAAAAACGAAATTATATTGTTACACCCAAACCCATGCCATGCCTTGCCACGTACCAACAAGCACGTTTAGATAAGAAAAAAATAGTTAAGGTTAAGACCGTATCATCACCAAACCAGTGTTCATTTAAATACAAAAAACGCGAAATATATGACTCAAACTTCATTAATTTTGAGTCTTATATTGCTTTTGCCTTGCGATTGAATAAACCTCAAAGACATATTGAATAAGAAATAAGAACCACTTAATGGTTTGAAACATGTCGAACGATATTATTCGACTATTAAAAACGTGAGCGTAACCCGTTTTATTCAATATGTCTGAGACTCACGGGAGTTTTCTATGTAATAAAAACCTCAAAGAGACAAACAAACGCATACTAATGTTATGAATATTGATAACGTCAACAATAGATATCTTTACAGTACATTTCGTCCACAATTTAAGACAACATTGCCATACCATTACCTTTACTGTAAACATAGCAATATTATACCATTATTTCCATGGTTAGTAGGAAATAAGCATTTATAGGTTAGTTTTGTTAGGTTATAGCAATAAAACAAACTTGACGACCACAATATTCGCAATACACACACATCAACATCAATGTAATATAGGTATTAACAGACTTACCAAAACTCGGAATGTCCTCCTGACACATTTACAAGTACAACAATATCTTAATAGTAACCGCCGCCTGACCTGAGCTATGCGCATCACCCGCGGGAATGATTGACTGGCTTGAGTGTGAACAGAAGCGGGCGGGGTGCGGGTGCGCGGGGCGACGGGGCAACGGCGATTGACGATTGGCGACGGCGAGAAAGTGACCGCGACTACCGCGAGCGCGCGAAACTCGCGCGTTCACTAGTTTTATCGTAATTCGTAGTAGGTAAATGTAAATTCACAGTTCACTAGATTCATCGATTGTACAATGTACAATAAGTGCATAAAACTTTCCTTTTCCGCAAGACGTTCATACTTTAACAGTTTTATTTAACAGTTGTATTATAAAAATCCGAAAATCCGGATTTTGCGTTCAAAATCCGGATTTTGAAACGGATCGTGAAATCGCTTGAAAATCCGGATTTTTGAACTTCGAACAATCCGGATTGCAATCCCTAACACAAATGTCACTAAAATAGGTTTGATGGACGTTTATGATTAAATCCACTAGTGTTTTCAATACCTGCTACTTTGAATACCACCACAGAATAAACAATAGTACTACGTCTACCACGAAGTGTATGCAGCCCTTAGTTTCAAATTCCAGGATATCATTATTTTTTGCCCTACCACCGAGAAACCGTGGTGAAAATACGCAAAGAATTATCAAGGACTCCAACAAGATATTGCACCAGTACCACTTCACGTTTGAGACACTGGCCACGGTGACCCGGCCCAGCGACGATGGCCTGGATGTGTTCAGCAGCACCCAGTTTCCGGACGCCGTGCAGACCGCCGTAGCGACTACCCTGGATATTAGATCAAATCGGTGAGTAGCTAGTAGCAATGAAATGGAAGCAATCATCAACGATTGCTTTAGTTTCATTGCTTGTGACTTGATTGTGTAGGGCCCTTTTAATGTTTTTAACAATTACTAGCATAATCACTGGTTGTAAGTGTTGGAACAGACTTTTTGTATGAACAATCTTAGTGAGAACTACTAAGGAGTTAGATATACCTATGTTGTGTAAATATTTTTCTATAAGTTTTATTTCTGTTACTTTCTATCTCTGTTTATTTTCCAAATAATTATAAAATAAGACTTTTTTAGACGAGTCCCTAGTTTTTATAACCAGTATCTGAGCGATATTGATCCTTTCCACAAATCATTGTTAAGTGTTAAATTGTTAGTAAAATGTAAGTTATCTTTAGGTCATCCATGAGAACAATATTTACTTAACTAAGATAAATTTTACTATTCACATCACCTGAAAGTCTAAATCCAAAATGTCTTCATTAATCTCATATACCTACTTATTACCTACCTTTAACTTGTGCATGTATACTGCGTCGACGACCGGTATTGTATTATATTAAAGAATTTATTAAATTCATTTTTTTTAAATCTTTTCAGCTTTTTTTCTTTATGATTACCTATTTTGTTATGTTAACATAGTTTTTATGTATTAATGAACCTCCAGGTCTTTTGATTTATGTCTATTGGTACTCTTTGTGTGCCCTTTATATTTTTGTTTATGTGACTGTTTGTGTACTAAGTAAATAATAAAAAAAAAAATAAGACAATAAACTAGCTCATTGTAGGTAATTCGGTCACTTAACAGATAGGGAAATTTGCACGATGGTGTTTTGTAATAAAATAAAACTTCATTCAACTAAGATCATTTTTCTTTATACATTACCAAAAACTCACAAACCTTCTTACCTAATTTCAGTCCGAGGAACTCACACACACACACACACACACACAAACAACAACAAACAATTTACAAGAAATAATATATACTTAATACACTTCTTCATTTCCATGCACTTCTCGATTTCTGTCTCTTCTTGGTGTACAGATTTGCTTTTCCTGTTCTACACGAATAATTATATTATTACACTTCTTACGGAAACAAATTACTACTAACTAAAAGACTGAGGCTTGAGGGAGTGGTTTTTTTTTTTTTACGGAGTAGAAATGCTTTTACGCATCCCCCAGCCTAGGGTAAGCTATAATGGGGGGTATGTGGGACTCTCACCCTCCAGCCAACTCTATTTGAAGAGAAGGGGGAGGGAGTCTACCCACTAAAACCCCTCCGGCGTTTCCGTCCCTGCCATTAATGGGGGCGCAGTGGGATCGCGGGCATTCTACCACGACGCCCCCTGTGAAGGAGTGGTCCTAAGGCTGTGAGCCTTTCAAGAAAATACAAAGAAGTCGCTAATTAGGCGGCGGCGAATGTGATTGAAAGTTACGCTTCATCAGTCACTATCCAAGTAGCTCAGTGGTGAGAGCAATTTACCGGCAATACACCTCTGTATTCTGTACCTCTGATTACAGTTTCAAGTCCTGGCTTCAGACGATGAAGGTTTATTTTTCCATTATATTCGTTCTCTGTATCATATCGTTTAATATTTATATTGTTTCCATAGAGTGAACCTCGTAATACCCCGGTCAGGTGGTGCTTATGGTTTGAGAATAAGCCGGCCGGGCCTTAACGCCACCACGTGCGCTTTGGTCACGTATCTGACGAATCGACCCTGCCGCTTCACTATGAGCATCCAGTCTATGCTGCGAGTCATAGGGAAGAGGCCTCCAGTTACCGTAGATTTTGAGGTAAGTCCATTAGTCATTTTCAATACAGGTGCATTATTTCATTACAATATAGAAGATATTTACTTGCCTTCTGTAATTCCGCAGGTTCTTTAGAAAATATTGTGCCTGATGGGGTGTTCCGCTATTTTGCTTTTCTTTATTCATTATTGTTCTTCTTTTTAACCGACTTCAAAAAAGGAGGAGGTTCTCGATTCGTCTGTATGTTTTTTTTTATGTGTGTTTGTAACGCGATAACTCGGTAGTTTATGAACCGATTTGAATTTTGTTTTCTTTGTTTGGGAGCATATATACATCCAGATTGGTCCCGTTGTCACCAAAATCCAGTTCTGATGATGATATCCTGAACAAATCGAGGGAACTCTTTAAATTTTATAGGCAAACTTGAAGCAATTCAGCTACTGATTTGAAGTCGGTTA